>JACXII010000012.1:2241165-3458334 GCA_014737395.1 Bombus waltoni | reverse complement strand
TTTTTTTTTTTTTTTTTATTCTGTCAAATCTGAACACGAATCTGAACACTGAAAAATCCGAAACACGAAGCAATGTAGAGTGGTTGTGCTCGATACTTTTCAATTAAATGAGTCCGATAAAGCTTCTCGTTGAAGCGCGGCAACGTTCGAATAGCCAGCGAGGCATCGAATATTGTCAAACAATAATTAAATCGAGCGTTGTACGAGGTAGCGACATTGCCAGGAACGGGCTGACCCATATACTATACGTGGATCGAATGGAAAAGTGCAATTATGAACGTCTTTGTGAACGGTTTTAGCTCTGCGGAATTTCCACAAAGCCGCACATGCGACCGCATTACTCGTTTCTCATTCTACGATTTAATGAATTTCGATGTTGCACTCGTACTCTTCGTTAGAAATCCAATACAAAGTTTATGAATGCGACATTCGTAGTTTCTCTTACGCCACTAGAAAACTTGTAACTTATTTAGAAAAATATAAATTAAATCATCAAACATTTATTAAACATTTGTTCAGTGAACAACTAACACCGCAAGTTAAAACACTAAGTTAGAATTCTAGTATAGAATTTTAAGAAATCTTCCTCGTTTAAAGCACTCTTTTTTCATAATCTCCTTTCATAAATCTTTGGTTTCAATGGTTCATATAGTGACTCGAAACTTTCGAGCAACAGCGTGGACGCAATCGCGTGAAAATACTTTACGAAGTTTCCTTTTTCTGAAATAAATCATCCGGCAAGAGACGAGCGTTCGTGTTTACAGCGAGCCACGTTTCTCGAAAGTATTTTCACACATGGCGAGTGTCAAGAGTCTATGGCGTCGTAAAAGAAACGGCTGTTTTTCTCGGACACCACGGGCCAGCGTGCAGTTGGAAAACGCGATTTCTCTGAAAATTCATCAGCGACCGAACGCGGCGATTTCCTTTGCAGGATGGAATAACAGTTAGGCAGAAGCAGGATCCGGCTGCAGCCACCGGAAGAAAATGTTTTTCTGTACCGTGAAAACGATAATACGCGTGGCTCAGTTTTTTTAAACAATCGACAAAATGAACGTATTTCTGGTGCAATTTATACATATTCAAGCTTCTTCCGTTTCGCTTAAAAATCGAAAGATCGATCGATTCCGCCCTTGGATAGCATTTTTATAATTTAGTTAATGAAAGAATAATTCTGAAGAAATATTCTATTAAAGAACATCAAATATCAAATTGCGTTCTACAAATTCTCAATACTTCCTCTCTGCAGAGACTTCATTTTAATTCATATTCTTTTTCGTTTGTCCCGCTACTTTCTTTCAATTAATATCTTCGGACCAGGGCATTACAGACGTTTAATCGTTCTGCAGAAGCTACATTGCAATTCCTTTTTGCTTTGCCATAAGTCAATAGCATTTCAGCATTTTCTCCGTGATTTTTCGAATTCTCGCAGCTCGATCTTATACGACAAAATTTACGGTTCACGTGTGACATCTTAGTTTCTTGCAGATTACGTTCTTTACTTCTTTACTTTTGCATTCAACGTGACATTATATTTTTCGGAAGAATTCTTTTGAAGTTAACTTGAAAATCTTTTCCAAGGATAGATACATACCTCGTTGCAGACAAAACAATCTCTATAGGAAGAATCTTCTTTCCTACTAAAATTCACCTAAGTCGCTAATTTTGTTGTACGATTTCAATTCGTGAAATATTTGATAATAAATTTTGTTTTTAAATAGAATTCGGATACAGTATAAGATTCTAAATAGAATTGTGTCGAGTATCTTATATTTTGAAATATTCATCTTAAAAATAAGTCTCTAATCGATCTTTCAAAGAACAGTTCCTCGAGAGATTGAATTCTAGCTGTGAAAGAAATTAAGATAAAGGAAGTGGAACAAAAGTCGCCTGTCCTTTTTATATCAATTTGTAAAAATAAAAATCAGGAGAATGTCATGCTAACCTTTCAGTCGGTCGAAACTTCGATGACACCGAAATATCCTGAAACGCGTACGATTGTGTGTTACATATGCCTCGTGACTACGATATAATCCTCGATAACACCGGCATCGACGTAATTGCTGTTATTCCGTCTCAACAATGGCGGAAGCTTACAAGATGGAATCTTATCGGTCATCGGTGGCACAGAGAGTATCGTCTTTATCCTGATATGTGGTAATCGCGCGACTTTATCTGACGCGGTGTATGATTTTGTCGTCGGTGCCTGTTGATTTTAAGCGATCCTTGCTTTCCAACTACGTTCGATGGAATCCCTCGAAATCGATGAATTTAAAGAAAAATCTAATCGTGTGATCTTTGGCGAATGTTAAATAGGTACGAGGGCACTATATCCTTTCGATTATACATTTTACCAAACAGAACGACTATAATTGTTATTTATTCGTGTTTTATTATTGCCATTATCGTGAAAGTCAAATATCGTGCTCTTTAGTCTGCACCTTTTATTTTGTTCGCAGATCGAGCCAATGGGGAAGAGGAATTGATCGAAGAATTTCAAAGAATCGAGGAAAATTTTTAATCGAAAGTGGATACGAAAAATATGTCAGATTTAATTGAATGAAAAATACGAATAAAGATCGAAGAAATATTTTCAAAAAATGTGGCTTACAATTATTACACATTATATTACACATTATTCAATCGAACACGTTGGTTCCTATGAAATTACCTTGAGAACTATTCTCTCAATCGGTATCAGTCACCAAATTCAAAAATTTTATCACGCGATTCAAATAAGTCGTACAACGAATCGATTTCAAACTAGGACAGAAGCGTTAGACTCGCTATGGCGTTAGCTACTATTAAACCAAACTAATTTCAAACTAGGACAATCGCATTTGTCTAGCGACAGACAAGCAGCATCCTGATGATAATGGTAACACGTATGTTTGAGCAATAGTTCCTTCTTCTACGGATATTGTGCGATATTGTGCGATATTGTGTTGACGGTCTGGAAATTAGTTTATATTTGTCATTGTACTCTTGAAGCACTTTGACAAGTAGGTACAGAATTTTACCGAATTAACTGTATTCTTTCTAATAAACAAAAGCTCCACGCTATCCACGTAATGAATATTTTATGAATCGATATACTGTTTATTGAATATTATACTTTTATCGAATGGTAAACAGATTAAAGAATTTAAAAACTTGCTTTTATCAGTTAGCTTCCTTTGCCAGTTGATTCTTCAATGAACATTTGTTTCTACATTTCTACGTGGTTGCACACGAAAAAAAGATTGAATTTCACTGAATTGTTACCAATCCACCTCGATGTGAACGTTTGAAGAACAAAAGGATTCCTTTTTGCTGTATCGATTTGCTTTTACCTCGTAATGGCAGCGTCCGAATTCAGCCGACTTGTTAAATCTACGAAGAGCTCTTTTCTCCAAAAATAACCGTGTAAAACTCAGCGACTTGTTGCTAATTTCTTAGAGGCATCCGTTCGATAGATATATTCAGCGAATCATATCGGTCTATTTTATAGATATGCCTGAATTTTTATTCATATTTTGTACAATAGTGTCACATTTTCAGCGAGTTAGATACAATACAACAAGCTTCATCTTCAAATAAAATCTTATATTCCAAAATACACGTTACAAATAGCGATTTCTCCTTTCGATTAACAATTTCTTCCAAAATCCCAAATTGTAGCTCTGCAAAATGTTGGAGCAGAATGAGGAAGAAGGTAAAGTTTAGTTTAATAGGAAAAAGCATCAGCATCAGCCCCATAAAACTTCTAAAAACAGATTCCCGCTGAACCGGAGCTCAGACCATCAATAGCAGCGTCTCGTTATGACGTACGATCCTTTCACGACGAGCAAAGTATAAGTCTCGTTTCCTTCCAGCAACGCCTTTGAAAAATGTCTCGTCGTGGAATTCCGCTTTTCCGATATCGATTACGCAATCGATCGAGAATTGCGGCGAATTCCTTGCGAACTAAAATAACCAAAAATATCATCGTGACCGACAAGGTTCCATCTTGCACGAGATCGTTGCATCTACTTGTTATCAAAATCCATTCGAATTGCTATTTCGTTATATCCAAATATACAAAATTTGTCGTATATTCCGCTACATTCAAGAAAAATCTAATACAGAAAAACGCTTCCTATTAGTATCTACGTTATACGTTGCTCAAACAACGACAGAATCTGTTTCCGTATTACTTTGAATTTCACTCACTATTCGTGTCTATTAAATGCGAATAATATGTCAATCTATCAAATCTATCAAATTTATTTTGTCTTGCACGAGATCGTTGAATCCCCTCGGAGACAGAGGAAAACGAGACGAGAGTATAGTCGACGTTCGCGTCACCGATTTACACGCGACACGCGAGTGAAGCGTTTCGCCAAAACCGGTAGCAGCTTGTCGAGTAAAAATCCTGAACGAATCGCGCGGCTCGTCTTGGTGAAAGCCGCGATCCTCGTGTTGTCTTTCACAAATACGCGGATCGCTTTGTGATGTAAAACGCGAGTGGAACTAGACTAGCGACGGCGTAATCCTTTCCTCTTTTCGTTGCGTTTCCGAGGGAAATAGGACTGTGTTGCTTTTTCCGTATAAACAGCCATAAAGGTGCCTTGATGAGTTCCTTTTCTAAGTTTGTAAATATTTATGCTCTTTATTTGGGGAGTTTTTGAAGAAGTTGAAAAAGAGTTGTTTGTCAGAATGATTAATTTTCTATGAGACTGTGTAGTTTGGAAGCTATATGCGCTCGTGTACTTATGTTTTATAATCTCTACTTTTTGTTTTAACCATGTTTCTCATCGTAATATAATGGCGTCTATATCGATTTGTTCATTGTACCGTTACTAATTCTTAAAAAAATACATTTTCTAGTCAACAATATTTTATCGAATGAAATTTCTTATTTATAACTAATATGATATATACAGTGCCGTGAATAATTGCTAGCTCCACTCTATTTTTAGATTTTTCATAATATTAATACAAAAATTTATAAAATTGTTTGTATAATTTCATGTTACAACATGGAGCAAAACTAAAGATACAACAAACAAAAATTTCCTTCCTTTGAAATCTGGAAAGTGCTAAATCTTCCCTTGAAATTGTATTTTTCGTTGTAAAAACATTTTTATCTTCTATTTCGATTATGAAAGGCAATAGTTCGCCATGTATCATCTGATATTCTATAGCGTCCAAATTACCCTTTACAAAATCAATTTCACTTCACATATCCAGACATGATCAATGGTTTCTTAGAAGTATTAATGCAGAAGATGTGTTTGAGCTTAAAATTATTCACAGCATTCTATTATTTTTTGCTATGTCGAAGGAGTTCTTTTATTCTTTAATTTTTCTATACGTTTTTTCCATATCTATTTCAATACTTTCAATTATTTATAGATCTTTATCGAACATCGATAAACCATCTTCCATTATCCGATACAACGTTTATATAATAACTGGAGCAAGTTGATCAAGTTTCAGATCAAGTCTGACATTAAATCAAGCAGTCAAGAACCATCTGAGCACACGATTCGCTAATTGCTTCGCATCATCAATGTAATTCGAATTTCTAATCGACTAACAAGGAGCCAGAAGCGTTGAACTGCGGCAAATTTGCATGCTACGACGATGAAATGACACCGGGATGTAGAGACACGGTGGAGGCGTGTGACATTTCACCCTCAGTTCGCGTCATTGTATCATCCTCTGTATCATGCAAGCGCCCACAGGATCGTGCCGAAATATACCAACGCTTCGTCGAGCGCGATAATTAACTCCGGCAATTATTCAGGATAATAATTATGAGGCGCGGAGAAGCGATGAACCGTGTGAATTTACTTTTCCATCGATAGACACTCCTGTTCACTAATATTAGGACACCCGGACCCTTTTGCACAATTCAATTGACATTATTAATAAAATTTGGCAAGTTACGAGTTAAAAGCTTATCGGTATTAAAAAATACCCATGCATAATAATAACAAGTTTGATAACAAAGCAAATGGAGAATTTCGCGAATAAATGTTACAAAATTCCAAGTTATTTCGTTACTTTACCGGACGACAAATTATGATATAATTTTTGTAGTTTATAACTTATAAATTATACTTTTTATTTGTTACCGTTAATATTGTCTTTATTTCTGCTATTATTATTCTTATTTATCAATGTTATTAATGAATAAATTATCAGGCGCGAAGAGGAACCTGTTCGAGGAGAATAACCGACTTCCGCGATCAATTTGCACGTGCGTGTCGATTCGAAGCGATTTGAACAATTACTTGACTATACTACGATTAAAATGCCATTAAGCCTGGGCGAAAGGAGGATTAAGGTTGGGGAAAGGTCGTATTAAAAAGTAATTTCAGGACGATTTGATTCTGGCGCTTTCGCCATTGTGTGCTCGCTCGAGCTTCGACGGATGCGTCCGTTGATAAATGAATGTCTAATTTGTCTGGTAAACAGTTATTTGATGTCGTACGTTAACGGATTATATAGACTGTTTTAGAGATTGAGGTTTAAGTAGGTTACAATGGCGATGATTAGGTTTGTGTATACTTTGACTTGCAGATTCACGTTGTTTTAGGATCTAATGCAGTGTATTATTACAATTCTGTTATGACTTCGTCAATCATATCAATGCAATTTAGGTATTAGTAATTCTATGGTAAGATAACATAGCAATAAAAAGAGACATTTTATTACAGCAAGAAGTAGAAGTTGATTCGTGAACTACAACTTGAATATTTCCCTAATATTTCCTTTTTAAAGATTCTAAGATAAAAGAACCTGATAGATAGTTTCTTTGTAACATAATGTCGATCCTTTCGACAGAATCTTTGTTTCAAGTTATTAATCGTTTTATACGATCAACACAAATTATAGAGTTATTCTATATAATTTTAAAAACTTCAAGATAACGATACCTAATAGATGCTTCTTCTAAGGAAGAAGAAAACGTCGATCCTAACCATTACAAAAGAATATTCTATACGAAGTTACTTGATTAATTCATAGAACGATTTGTCAAAAATACTACGCGCTAAACGCATGAACATTTATCTCTCACCTGCAATCTTCCTTTCACGCATACGACGCCATAGAGCTTCCGCTTTTCGCATCGGCCAGTTCTCCACCTTCGCGCTGAAGCTGCGGAAGAATTTATATTCCTTGAAGTGCGACATCCTTCTGTTACCTCCGTGTCCAGTTTCGTCGATCACGCCAGAACCTGCAGGAGTGGAAGGTCGACCATCCTCGGTCGACATCTTCCGGTAAATCTTGTGAAGTTTTTTCTCCGCTCGTTTTTTCCCCTCCAGTTTTGCCGTTCGTTTAACTTCTCAGTCTCTTCCACTCGAAGAAACAGGAATTACGTGGAGGAATTTTTAGCTTCGCGATGAAAGAATTCGAAGAAACCGACTTTTTTGTATATAATTAATTTCTGATTGATAGACTGTATATAGACGAACGTAAATCATATTCGCTAAGAAATTTTCTTGTTATACTTAGTCTTGTAACTTTCCGACTCTTAGATTAATCTTTTTTATTTTTCAGAATAGTTCTATGAAAGCTTCGCGTGATATATGGATCGCGAAGATTTATTATAAAGAAACGAATTGGATTTTCGAATCTCCTACTTTGACTAGACAAAGATAACGAATTAGAGGAAAATGTATTATCTTCCAAGGTGTGCTTGCACCATTTTTCTTCCGTAAGAACTTTGTTTGAAAAACTCATGAGATTTCCCATCTGCTTGAAGAACCACTTGTTGCAATTTTCAATGTAATTCTACATTATCGGTTCTCGCTATTCAGTTCTCTCCGCCCTCTCAAATCAGATTTTCGAATCCTCTTGATTTCGTACCATTTGTATCTTCTTTCTCTTTATTCAAATTATTTTCAACGATAACAGCCAATCGATTAACATCAACGATAAATTAAGCGTTATCGTGACTCTTAAAGCTTTCTTTGAAAATAAATTCCACCAATTTCTTCCGTCCGACTAATTAAAAATCGCATCTCATTAATGAGGATTCTTGAACTGCTTCATAAAACAAACGATGAAAAATCTTTCATTTGCGTTTCACAGCAAATGTATATTTCCACGACTCGTCGTTTTCTCGTTTCGCTAAAGTTGATTATGTTCAGAAGATCGTTGCTAATATTAGAGAATTGATTTCACCTGCAGAGATTTTTCAGTTTTCTCGTTCCTTTCGGACTTTCGAACTTCGTCCATTAGTTTTTCTCAATAAATCTTCTTCCTTTCACGGACACAGATTACTACTGATTGTAACTTTTACCGCGTTTTCCTGTCCTTGTCTTGCGATTGTAATAGTTTCACACGATCGTCTGCTCTTAGACGAAGAGAATTTCGAAAGAATTTGCGAAGATGGACCAGGCTACTTAGTCGAAACGTGTCTGCGTTCGCAAACGACGCGAAAAATTGCGAATCACCTCGCATTATCTCCGTCGAAGCCTATCACACATCGAGTCAAACGTCTTACGCGCTCCATTTGAACATCTTTTTCCTTAGTTACATTTTTCTTGCTTAAAATTACATTTCTTTTTGTTCGTAGAATATGCGAAGGTTGAGTTCAACAAAAATAGCTAAAGTCAAAATTCACAAAACTCTTAAGTTCCCACAAATTTATAATAATTGTAAAAGAATTTTAAGTAGTCTGAATAACTTTAGAAACTTGAAATTTTAGGAATTTTTGTTAATTGATCGATCGTGCACGGAAGAGTATGCAGCGAATGTGGATGGCAATTCGCGAAAAATATATTTGCGGTTAATAAATGAATATCCATATCCTACTGGTATGAGCTAATTTTTCTTGCTAATTTTCTCTCTTGCTATACAAATAAAACGTATAGTTGATTAAATAGCAGAAATTCGATGAAACCAGAATTTGCAGCAAATAATAAATCCAAAAAGCTAATCATCGTATACGTACCAAACTAAATAGGTAATTATTTGAAAAATCCAGTTATTCCTTCGTATTTCAAAATCTGTATATTTCTTTTTATTTGATCAATATCTTTTTCTATCTTTTACAAAAAATAAAAAATATCACAACCAAAAACTTGAACTTTTTATTTGCTGATTAATCGTATAGTCTCTGACTGTCGAATAGATTTATCGAGAGGGATATACACGCCAGGCGACTAGACGTTTGTTTGCAGACGTGGAAATATGATGTCGACGAGCACTAGAATACCGAAAAACGGGCCAGCCATGGAATTCCCTTTTCGACGTCGGGGATTTGCGGTTCGAGGAGACGAATATCACCGCGTATTGCTTGCCATCAAATATTGACTTGCCAGCAGAAAACGCTACTGAAATTCGAGACGATGATTCATGACAGACACTTTCCAGGCTGTTTGTAATTCAGATATGAAATTGCATGAAAGTTGTATGTTGTCTGTTTAAATTTGTCAGAATTTTCAGTAACTTCATCGGGAGAAAAATATATATTCGTTAATTCATACACATTTTACGGACATAATTTCACTTGGCGGATATAATTGAAAAGGCAAAATTAACAGAACGGGATATACAAAGTCTGGAAATACAAAATTTACGATAATATGTGTTTTAACCTTGTTTAAGGGCAGGATTAAATCACAATTTTAAGAATTAAAATAGCTCGCAGAAAACGAACCAACTACAGCGATCTAGAACCTACTGTAGTAACTAAGACGACTGTAAGCGATCAATTTATAAAAATAACGAATTAAAATTATTCAAAGATCGACATAATAAAAATTGTTGAACTTGGAGCAAAGAATAGCAACAATCAAGCGGTTTATTCTCAAAGTAAACTCTTCTCGCTTCATCTTTCTGACATATAAACTATCGAGAAACATAAAAAAGTATCTCTAAAATACGTTTAAATCTCTTTTCGTTGAAAAAACAATGAAATTGTAACAAGAGAAAGGTTCGTTTTGCAAACGAGCGCAACAGTCGAGTTGAAGCAAATTCGCCCGGATGTAAATGGACAAAGGAGCATTGCCATTCGGCTTTGCTCGACAGCACTCGACGACGACGACAAACGCGAGAAAGATTTATCGCCAAAGACGCGATGTATTTTGCCGAAGGAAAGCGGTAATCACGGTGACTAACGAGCGATTTGTAGCACTTGGAGCAGCGACCCCTGACTTCAACAGGTCCTGCCGCGATATCTCTCGAGGACATTGGTTAATCACGCCATCGAACTTTCGACTCGACCACCGAGCAACTTATACAGCCTTCTCTTTGAATGGTATTTTCCTTTCGAATTGATATATATATATATATATATATATATATTATTATTATTATTACCAATTTATTTAATATATTATATGCATAAATGTATTCAAGGAAGATCTATTTGGACAATCACATTTGTCATTCGAGAACATAAAATTCGTCTAGTTATATCATTCTTCTATTTTTTCTCAATTTAAATTTATTTCAATTTCTCAATTTTGTAATTTATTACAGCGCCAATTACACTCCTACTGTTCTCATTGCTGTCATCTCTGAATTTCTTTTGGAGTTTCGTTGAAATGTGTGCAAAAATACAGAAGGATCGGTTCAATCTTTCACAATGAATTCTAATTACCATGATCGTATCTGTATCTGTGGGAAACCTATGCGAAGATTAAAGGGGATAGCCACGCCATTCTGACGTTTCCTCTCTTTTAACTTTACTTTTAGTTGAATACCAGAGACTGTCCAAAGAGTCGAAAGCCAACCCTTGCTAACCGGAAGTTAACACGATGGTACTCCGTGAACAACCAATCCGCGAGCTAATAAACCTAATTTGGATAACGAAGTTGATGTTATAGTATGAGGAAGTGAAATGATTTGCAAGAGTCCTACAAGGTGAAAATCCGGAGAGGAAGTTTATTAAGAATCCTTTTAAGATCGTTAATTGCGAATTACAAAATTATGCGTAAAGAAATCTACAAGTTCTAATCTTTTGCAAATTATACTTTGATTCTGCTACTTCTACGCTATACGTAAAGAACTCGTGAATTTTTATTTTATATAAATAACAGAACGGAAAAATTTGGAAAAAAGAAATTAGAAATACAGGAACATGGCTATCTCTATGAGAAGTCGAACGAGTATCGTAAGATTAATTGCATCAATAAAGTCCGAGTCGGATTCGAGCCAGCTTAATGACGATCGCTAATATAGGTAGTATTATCGCCACTGAAACGATTCTGAATAATTCATCGGAAGCAGCAAAAGGCCAGATTGATTCGAAGGCGGCGTTAGGTTTTCGCGTGGTTTAATTTTCATCGTGGCGACGGCGAGACGGTGAAACGATCGCAGCCAACGAAATTAAAACGACCGGTACAGTTTATGCAAATTACCGTCACTTTCTCGAGCTACCGCTGAACGAGTCTTTGTCGCATTATCGCCGTGCGCGACAGCCCGGAGGAAGCTATTAGAGCTTGTTCACCGGCGTCTGACACTTCCGGGGATATTCCACTTCGCCGAAAAATCTGCTCCCTTAATTGCTTACGCTTGTCGAATCAGTGGTCCGCTAATTGTCAGCTTGCCAGCGAATTAGACCGACAAGGGTTCCATGTGAGTCGTTACGCATCGATTTTACCAAAATTTCGCGCAGGGTTGGAACGAGAATACGTCCTGCTCTTGCTTCGATCGTTTCAATAGACTGTTAATTTAACTTGGAAATTTAGCGGAAGTTCGATAATTAGATTGCAGATTTTTTTATTAAATGCATAGAATGTACGCAACGTACAAAAATATGTGTAATATCGAAAATAATAACTGAATTAATTTGACTTCTCTGTTGAAACACTTTAAAACCACCGACTATCGACGCGACCAACAATACAAGAACCGGTTGATCTTCGATTTTTCCACCTACGCACAAAGTTGTAACAAAATCTTAACAAAATCTCTCTCTAAAGCCCTTTCTCTTCGTAGAAGAACGAATCGCGACAAAAATAAGCATCGATGAATTTATCTGTCACGGATGTCTGGATTCTCGTTCGATTCCGATCCCGATTTATCGAAAAGGAGTGTTCAATGCTTCGTATACGCGCGAAATTTTCATCCATGCATACAGATAGATTAAAACTTATATATACGGACTAGTTTATCCGTGTCTGTGTCGTTTCCTTTTATCCTACATTTTCGAACGATACATAGTATGCACAAACGCGTGTACTTACTGGTATCGTGTTTTCTCGATAGCAACCTTGTAAGATAAAAATCGTCCTAGAAAGATCGTGTATTTCCACTCGTGGCCTTCTATCGACTCTAGAGCTATGTTACGAAATAACTTCGTTCCAGTTCTACCTTTCCACTTGCACCGAAATTTCCATTTTATCAGCACAAGGACCTAGTAATCTATTTTCTATCATGTTGTCGTGCTACAGAGACAGATAATTAGAAGTTATTAAGGATCGACGTAATGTTTGGTTAATAAGCTAAACGAAACACTAAAGAAACAAATTTAAAAAAGAGAGACCGATGCAATGTTGTACCAATGAAAAATTCCATCATATGATATTGATTCGGTCAATAATATATTTTATCTTATTTTTCAATAATCTGTTGTTCTTAAACATTTTTCTTTCTTCGGGGAAACAATATATAAATCGTTTAATTTACGTTCTTCGATAATGTTAACTTACTGTATTCTTCGTTCATAGAAATTATTTCAATACTTAATCCTCGCTGTTTCATTGGAAATCTACCAACTTCGAAAATACTACTTAGCGAAATTAATTGCGACAGAGTCTTATTAATATTCACCGTGTCGTCAGTGGTCGAGAGGATCGCGTTGCGCGAATACCAAATACTTTCTTTTTGTCGTTATTTACTGACCGATCGGAACAGGTGTCCCGTATGCTCGATTAGCGCTATCGTTCATGCGGATTGTTTATAAGGCGGTAAAACTGGTTGTCTAATCGGTCACGCTTGTGAAATCGTCAGTTGGACAGGGGTTCAGCGCGCGTTCAACCAGAACCCGCTGACAAATCGCAACTCGATCGTCCTCGTGTGACAATTCGAGTTTCTTTTTGAAAGAAACAGAAAGAAGTCAGTTGTCAACCGTGTGATTGATCGTCGGAGGTCGTTGCACTCTATGTTGGTAAATTTGCTTTCTCTGACTGGTTATTAGCATTAAACAGTTAGTATATTGGGTTCGATCATATCGATAATTTGTGGGAATTGATTGGTTATTTTGATGGAAACGTCGAAGAATTGGAAACTGTTGGCATATCGGGGATTTAATTGTTGGAAAATACTGCGAATTATTTTCTGTAATCTGTGTAAGGGACTATTACTTAAGAAATTTGTATCGATAAATTAATATGCTAATAACGAATATGGAAATGTATGCGTTTGAGAGATTTAAAAATGCAAAAATATATAGTGTGCATATAATGTACAAGAATATATGAAAGATATCGAATAAAATATCGGCAATCTAATTATTCGTAAATTTCAGCGTGGAAAGAATAAAATGAATAAGTTTAATGCGAAAGGAAATTTGGCCGATAATAATTCATGAAAAACATGAAAAAATCTTGGAAAATTTCAGTCTTTTTTAGGCTGCATAGATGAGAGCCTTCCGAGATTTTAACGAGTATGGAATGAAGAACGTCGAAACGTCAGGAATGAACTTAAACTGGTGGAACGATCAAACGCGAGTAAAAATAGCCCTCCATCGCGCCGAAAATATAAATTTCTCGAAAGTGTAATCGTTTCGAAGGGACTGAACCCCTTCGACGTAAGTTTAGCAGATGCTGATTCATTCGTATTTAGAGGAAGCCTTTGGAGCATTAAACAGTTCGTTTTATAAATCTAGGGCGATATAAAACGCATTAATAAAACTTGTGTTATAAATACACCGAGTCTTGGAGAAATAAATTGTTTTGTTAAACGTATTTTCCGCATTTAGTTAGAAAATCTATGAGATCGAGTAATCATTTTGGAAAAATAAATATCAAAATATCTTGTAAATAGAAGATGATAACTAAGACCAGCTAATTTGTAACAAAATGGAAGTATGTTAGACTGTACTTCGGTGCTGGGCAATATTTGTTGCAATTAACAATTAACGATTGGAAAATATTTGTATATAAATGAAACATTTGATTATAAACTACAATTATATATAACGATTAGAATAGAAGCATCTTTTTTATGAAAGTAATCATCTGACAATGAGTCTAATCTGGAACGTAAATTTAATCAACTTTAGTCGTTAACAATGTTCGCTTTGTACACATTAATCACAACTATAATTAAACTTCGATCAAGAGATAACGATTAATAATTGAAGATTAATATTTATAATTAATGATCGATGATTGACGATCAATATTTGTCGTTACTACAGTAGTAAATCAATAGAATAGAAATTTCACTGCATGCCCAGATATTATGACAGCATAGTTTTACCTTTCCAAAAGAGTAAAAAACGTGTCGTTCGTACGATCTCCGGAACACTAAAAGTTGCTTCCACTTACAAAAGAATTAGGACACTGCCACTAAATCATCCTCCCATGACAGTTCCTCAAATCAGTAACTGAAAATAACGACTTCCCTCGGAATTGGCTGTCGTAAAACATCGTTATTTTCATCAGAGGACATCGACAACCGTTTCCAGTTTCCGACTAGTCTACTTTCGACGCGTCAAAGCGCATTTAGGTTTTTCTCAACGAAGAATTTCCTTCCCATCACCAATGCAGATCGAGTTCACAATGCAGACAACGTCAAGAAACATCGATTCCGATGCCTTTCTTCGCCATGCTTGACAGAATGATCAAAGCGCACGCTTAAACGCGGTTAATGGCAAGATAAAACACTTCCCGGCTGAACAATAACGCTGTTATCTACTGCTAAGATCGAGAGATCGATCTTAATTCGGTATTGTTACGAAACGTCATTCAGCAATTGACACACACAGCGGATTCCAAGCTGAAAACTTGATCGACCACGCAATTAGTGACAGATCGCTTGCTGTCTGTCGTTGCTTTGCCACGAGCTCTGCTTTCAAATGTGTTTGATCGATTGCGCCTTATTTGGTAATTACACAATTGATAACAGATTGAATCGAGGAATTCTGGTCAGTCAGGCTGCATGAAGATATCTAAATTTAGAAATGTCAATTGGATTTCCTTTAAAAGCTTGCCAATTTCTATCATTCTGATACTTAAAATTAATATGTAAATATCTATGAATGTTACTCGGAAGGAAAAATTAAGTCACGAAGGTGATAGAAATATTTCTAATTGATCAACGTGATCAACTGATACGTGAGAGAGATATTATGTGCACTATAGTTCAAATATATTTGGATACGCGTTTATTATTGACAATATTTAACCAGTAATCGTATAAAACCAGTAGACGATCAATTAGTTTTTCAATAAATAATGACACCTTATATATACACTAAGTATCGCAACATTTAGCCATTGGCTAATTACTAACTTGTATATTTTAATAAAATTCATGCATTGTTACTAGAGATTGATTGCTTGTTCCGATATTTATGAGGGATAGTGTATTTCCTTAATTTTCCAAAGGTGGTATGAAACGAAGATTGCATGAAATACTAAAATACAATATGAGGCGGAAGCCTAGAAGATTCTGTTAATTTAGAAAATACGTGCTATTCTAGGACTCAGATTCGATAACACAGATTTAAAACTAGACAATATTTTTCTCATTCGACATGTCTGACTTATCCTCGATTTATCAAGTAGATTATTCGAGGCAGAGTATCATACAACGAGAAATCAATTTTCAAGGTAGCAAGATAGCAAGGTAGCAAGGTAGAAAATAGCATTTCTGTTTCGGCGGAATAAAGTATCTGAGGATACCTACTATCGGATTCTTAATTCGAGCTGAAAGCGCATTCCCTGTTCCAAATATGCATTTACGGCTGATATCGGAGAGCACATGGTCCAACACCTTCGCGTTTCATATTTATTCAAGCGTGTTCGACGCTGAACATCTATAGGTAATCACCGTCACCGTCTCGTTTCATGCAAAACCTTTGAACTTTACCAAAGACGTTTGTTTGAAACGCGTCTCTATCGGGCGAAATAACGACTCTTCGAAATTGAATTTCCCACCTAGATGCATAGTAAAGGCGGACGAAGTACATTGAAATTAAATTATACCAGTGCAAGAATGAAATTTTCTGATTAAATCTGGAATTTTAATCCCTAAAATCTAATATTTTCATGTAATATCAATCGCAAATTTGATATGATACTCTCTTCAAATATCGAAGTTGGCTCACATTTGAAAAAATATTCGAATCAATGTTTGAATTGACGTAAGAATATAATTACTTATTTTTTTTTTAGCATCAGAATGGAACTACCAAATCTGTTAAAATGACAGGCTGCAAATTTTTGTTTCTACCATTTATGTATTGAAAACATGATGACTATTATTGATATAGAAAATTAATTTTCAATCTGCAAATAGTAATATAATATACAACAACTGTTTTACTATATCACTCCAATTCTAATCACCTATACGTATACTATATTTCGCAGTATATATTCATATATAATGTTTAATTGATTTAATTGAATTATCATTTAATTAATAGGTACTAATGTTATGAGTTAGTAGTTTTGCCTCGTCACTTTTTACGAATAATATGCGCGTTAAGGGCATTCACCTCGTCTACTATGAAATTGAAGAATCGATTTCCAAATTCTTTAATTGTACATCTCTAAAACATACTAACTGCTGAAATATCCGTGGCGACTCGAATCGATACTCGATGAAAATCAAATTTTTAAGAAGCACTTAACTTCATGAAACATACACGCGAAACTGGATGGCGAACCGGTCGAGAAAACTTAATAAAAGTCAAGACCGCTTAACAGGAAGCGAATGAGAGACAGTCGAGACGGCCGATGAATAATTGGGATGAAACGCAAATGGAGCGAGAATTAACGGCGGATAAATTTTGTAAGCTTCGTCGTTTCGTCTGTCAATAAAGTCTGCCTCTTTGACTTCGTGTCACGCTGCGGTAAATATTTTATGATCCTGCGAGCAGTTCTCTTCGCGGATATATATTTAACTTTGTCCACCACTCTCCTTTCGAACGTCGTGAAAGTCATACACATCGACGCGGATCCCATCGAAAAATCGGGCAATCTTTCCTATCAGATACAATTTCTTTTCTCTTTTGAATATTTTCGAAAAAGAATTTGAATATATCGAACAAAACTTGGAGAAAACTATTTTCCTTTTACATTATAACGTCCATAGATTTTTGTTCTTTGGAAGCTTACAACGAATCTCGTAAATATCGAAAAAGAGTATTCTCCTTTCACATCTTGAAGTTCCTAGACCATCGATCAATTCTATGTAAAAGTTGCGTTTTATATCTTGCAAATTTTCGAAAATTTTCCATTACGTTTCATTTTGTACCTGGAAGAACATTTTGTTACTAGGAAATTTGGAATGAATTTCGCAGATCGTATTTTCTACGTACAAGTAGAACAGATAATAAATTGCACACGGAAAAATCAAGCAAACCTGTGTGTCCAGGTGTTTGAAATTTGATTAAGAGACAAATATGACAGTGTCGATGATTTACATGACCTGGCGTCAATCCCGCAATATTTGATAATTGATAACGGTCTGACTAATTTCTGATGAAAACAGAGATATTGTCAATGTTGTTTCTGTTGATAAATCGAAAGTTGCCTTCATCTGACAAAAGTGTTCGTGGCGAACACTTCAGACTCGATCGTAAAAATGATATTATATGCAGTTATTGGATTTTATCTTAAAAGGAAGCTTTCCTCAACAGTCGTTTGTCGTGAAAGCACCTTACACGGTAATTGTGAATTTCATGAATACTTGGAAATAAATGCTTCCGTAAAAGTCGTCAGCTACGAAGGTTCGCCATCTTTATTTGCATAGATAATACGAACATTACGAAGGAAACTTTGAAATCTGGCATAATTAATGCTTACTTTGTTGCAAACTTGTTCAATCGTGGAAATACGAAAGAAAAAGTCAAATCTGTTAATACGAATTTACATCTCTGAGAACGTTACCGTTATTATGCTGTACTGCAATTCCGAATAATCTCAAGAAGAATATATTTTCTTGTTGTTTCAACGTTGAGTCGCATTTTTCACGAAAGTGAAGAATTTTGACAGAAAGAGTTACGATGTTAATTATTTCAAGCAAGAATAATAAGCAACTAAAATTAAAAAAGAGATAAAAAAAGGTTTCTTAATTAATCAATCGATTAATCGGATTATTACGCAATCAATCTATAAATACAGCGCAGTGTGATCCATAGATAGGACGTTCCAGCGGCCTTTTTTAACGATGTAAAAAACAAGGTTTATTCGTGAAAGTATCATTTTTTCATTGGAGATATTGGTACGCGTATTTTTGTGATTAAACATCAGAGGTGGAAATATCGGATTTCTCTATTTGAAAGTTTTCTATTGAAACCCTATCGAATGAAACCAATTCAAATTATCCATGAAAAGACGAGAATATTCGGCGAGATCGCGGAAAGATGTTACAAAGATGGAATTCTTTTTTTCTTAAACAGCTGCTTCAATATTTCAAACGTGGGCACGCTCAAATAATGCCAGACATTGCTAAAACCCTCCAGATAATTTTGAATATTAATTTTTCTGTATATCGTGGAAAATCTGAAACATCGATAACGCACGATACGCGGTTTCGAAAAGTGGAAAGTTTTGTAGAAAAAAAAAGAAAGTAGTATAAAGTTTTACAACGACGAACTTGTCTCGTTTTAAATTTCAGCAATTACTAGTAGATTAATATTTACAAAATTTATTCACAAAGAATGAAGGAAAAAAGAAAATATTGGTAACCTCTGTTAGAAAATTTACGAAAAGAAATCATTAACAAAATCATTAAACACGGCTGAGAAAAAGAAATAAACAGCAGACTAAATTCATCACCAACGTCAACAACATGGACACTGTTTGAACATCTTGGATTGCAAAGTTCGTAAGAAATTGGCGCGCTAAACCATCCACTACTACAGACCAAACATAAAATGCTTCCTGGCTACAAAATATCAAACTGTCTCTTATCCTTTTTCACCCTTTATCAAAGAAACCTTCGTAAGATCAATCACCCACAAAAATCTCCATATACCATCTTACAATATGCTCCATTTCTATTTGAATAAAGCTATTATAACATAGTGCAATAACGTGTCAAAAAAGAATCTCTTATCTTTCTTCATCCATCATCAAACGTTTCTAAAATGAGTCATCCGCAAAAAACCTTCATTTAAATAAAACTTCTATACCTTTTATTTAAATAAAACAGTAATAGAACAACTTTTATATTATTCATCTCGTCGTAGACGCAATAGTTAAGTTTCGTAGCATTTTATTTCAATAAAAATGATTTTTGTATAGAATATACGAAGACTTCTATGAACAACTGTATCTACTACAACACCTATAGAACACCCTTGTGAAACAACGACAAAAAGAACGCAGAACTCGTTATCCGTCTTGAAGTCCGCGAAGAAACTAGCGCGTAACCACGCGAGTTTCGATTATACAGTCTCATAGAACAAATCTCCTAAAATTGCAACTTCACCGAGAATTATTGCGAACGAACAATTATACGCGTTAAAATATTTTAAGATAAAAGTAAAACAAATCTAAAGGCACTCGATACATCGTTGCATACTCTTTTCTGACGATTGATCCAGATCGTTTCACGCCAAACGAACATCGAGCACTGTCTGCGATCGATACCTAAAATCAAAAATCTTGGGCCTTGGACGATAAGAGAACCGAGTAGTCCGTTTGGTACGGGCGTCTAACGAGAATCGCGCACAGGTCGACGCGAAAACAACGGTTTCGCCTCGAGGGAGCCTCGAAAAGCCCTCTCGAAAGCCGCATAACCAGCTCGAGGACCGGAGACGCGCGTCGCGAGTCGCGTGGACGCCGCTTGGTGAACTGCGGCCAGCGCCGCGGTGCCCGTGATAGCGACGACTGGCACCGTATTCCATTGGTCGACGGGACGAAAGCCACCGTCGCCGCCGCCGTCACCGCCGCAGCGCAAGCGTCTCTTCCACTTTTTTTCCTCGCCAACCGATCAAATCACCTGCTCGATACACGCCGACAAAGAACACTGTTTCAACTGTACTACCTGACGATACAAATCACGTAATTTCTGTTACAATCTGTTCGCTACTTCTTGAGTTATTAATGGATTGTGGATTGCCGTGCGTTTGGAAATTTTAAGGGTGTAAAACTATATAGGATGCATATAATACGCCAAAATATGTAAAATATATAGTATGGTGTTTATTATAATAGTATTTACAGTATTTATTATATATTTGTATGTTATATTATATATTTGTAGTTGTTTATATTGTTAGTATTTATTATAAATGTAATTAAGGTATAGTATATATTATAATATCTAGTTGGTGAAACGAATGTCTATTTAGGTTACGTTTTTTTAATCGTGTTCCTTTATGAACTATAAGTATATGTGTATTTTTTATGAACGTATGAATTATATGTTGATTATTTTATTTGATATCGAATTGTAAAATTATAAATATTTGTCCAACGGAAGTCTCTAATTTTTTACTTGTCACTTGTTATTTTTGTAATGTTAGCGTGGTAGGTTATTGTGTAAAAAGTCCTTGTGTAGTGAATTGAGGGAAGATGATAGAACACGGTGGTGGTGAATTTTAAGAGTTGAGCGTTTGGCAGAATTTTGGAAGGGAATTTTTTTTAATATTACGGAGGAAACTAAATTGTTCAGAGGGAGGATAAAAATCGAACGAGGTTCCAATGAAAAGAGATTGATAGGCCTGATAATGTTAAAACGTACGAATCTAAAATATCGGAAATTTTAATTCTCTCGTCCGACTATAAAATGAATTATCGCTTTAACTATGAAACATATTGGTAAAAAATGACACCGCTAAGACCGGATTAAACTTTCTATCATAAATCAATTAAAATGCATGAAGAATAATAAAAAAAAAGGAAAGCCATATAGAGAAAACTTGTTTCATCCTCAAAATAACCTATCGTGAGACGAAGTATCTTTTAGCGGTAGAAAACTCAAAAATTGGATAAAAGTAGCTTCGTTCTCGTGTAAAATGATATTTTTCATCGACATAAAAAAAGTTAAACTTTCCCATTGTTATCGCAATTATCTAAATAGATGATCTAAACGATTCCCACAATTTTCAATCGTCATAGTAATATCGCTTTTCCGATATATCGATAAATGATTAAAAATAAATTTTATTTTCAACAAGCAAATGCTAGGTAGCCGCGACTTCCTGAACAAAAATATGAATATTACCTTAGTTGACGCACAAGGTAATGAATTTATATGACAAATGTATAAATCACAAATTGATTAATAGCCTACGAATGCGGCAACTGAATTCATTAACGTACGAACACTGGTTGCACGAGGATTTGAGACCGTACTAACAGAGGTTTATTGAAGTAGACTTGACCCACTTTTCGTTTAAACCTCTGTATACAATAATCCTTGAGGCTTATAAACGTATTCGTAATTAATTTCACGTAAAACAAGTATAGAATTACTGGCGACCGCTTTTTGCACCGGATAAACGTGATTAATACATTTATTGGCTCGATGATTACGGTAATTCGTTTCAAAACGTTTCAAAAAGAAGTATCCTGCTCTTACAGCGTTTCGTTTTCTCCCCAGGGCGAAAGAAAAATACGCGCCTAGATGCTTTAAAACAAGGAAATTTCCATACGAAATATAGCAGATTTCTCGACGAAGAAGGGTTCGTGATACATTATGCGATACAAAAAGTGGCAAATGCATTAAACCGGTATAATTTTACGACCATCAATCTTGTTTTACGTAAGGAATATAAAGTTAAATGCAGATACGCGAGCGATATTTTGAGAACGCTAAGAGTAGCGGTAACAAGGTTTCCTATTTCCTGTTTCTATTATTTTCTATTTTTAAATCAAATTGGACATTTGTATAACAATAAAATTAAGGATGATAAAATTGAAGGGGTCGTAATGCCAAAATATATAAATGAGAAAAAGATAAAAAGAGATATTTTTCGTGTGAAAGGATGTAAAGTCTATGAGGAATAGATTGAAAAACGTTACAGTGACGTGCATATAAATAGAGAATTTAATCGGACAAACACTCGAATGCAATAACGAATAAAAAAGAAATATTTGAGGATTCTTAGGATTTCCATGAAAATTTTACCCCTTTATGATATTTTGTAAGAAGCCTGAATTTCGTGTAAAAGGGGCGAGGCTTCAGAAGTAGATTAAAAGAAGAGGGTCAAAATCGTTCCATGTGGCACTTGCCTTCAATATTCGATTATCGATAAGCTATTGGTTGTAGTAGATGTCCCACATTTTTCGAAGAAACATTTAAGGGCCTCGTTTGAGACATGCCGAAGAAGAACATTCTTTTATACTTTTTTATGGACTTTCAGCAAAAATTGTTTAATCGCTCGAAGAATACGTTTCAATGTTTCGAATATTCGATAGAATTCTCGTAGAATTTGATGCGCTTCGTCGTATCGATTTTTAATTACAGTATCGAAGAGCGGAGAGCGTCTTCGATAATTTGATTTAAAACGTGAGCTCTATACTTTACGATAAACTATATATACTTCGCTAAGTGGCAGAATAATAACACGTATGACGATCCTAAAAAAGTTCTACTTATCGGCATTCGAGTACGATAGATATCACTTGAAACAATTAGAGAATTTTCTTTTTGATTTTTGAAAAAAGGAGAATATTTATAGAAGTTATCGAAATATCTATTTATACGTTAGCATTTATATTTAATTTATAAATTTTTAACTACTCGAGCATAGAATAAATACGAATTGCAATTTGCTTCAAAATAAAATAAAAATATCTCTTTTTCGGGGGCTAATAAAAGGAAGATACTGTCAACAGCATATTCCAAAATACTGTTTTAACGATCATATTACTTTGCAATTCAAGAAAGTTTCTGCGTTCGCTGAATTTCAAGTAGATTCGCGTTTAACACACGGCCAGAAATTTCTACCTAAATATTTCATGATTCTACGTTGCTTTTATAACAGCAAACTTCATCCAGGTTATCCACAGGATCGTAACGACAGACGCGAATTTAAATAATAAAATGGTCGTGGAAGAAACAGAACCGGGAAAATCAAATCCGCTATCTAACACGCCTGTCGAATTTCACTAAATAAAGGTATTGGATACGTTTGCATGAATAGGTTAATTTGGACGAACAGGATGAATAAAATAATAAAGAAAAAGCTGATAATAATATTCTCATTAATGTATAATTCCAAGCATAATGTATACGCCTCTCCGTTTTTCTTCCTATAGGTACTCTAAGAATCTCAATAAATCACGACCAGTAAATTTACATAATTGTAGACTCGATATTCAAATTCGGCCTGCGACGTCCGCGTTTCTAACACGTGCGTCTAAATCGATAATATCCGGTGACACACATTCTTCTTCGTGCGGAAATGCGACGATATATGTATATCATCTCTATACGTTCGATGTTCTGCCGATGGAAGCGAATAACCTTAATTTTAATTTGCATAGTCACACGCTTGTTACGTCGCTACGAAGTTAAGAAGATTGCAGTTTTATAAAATCACCGGACTGTAAGTTTAAATTATCTATAAAGTCTATCAACTATCTGACAGTAATATATAATTTATCATTTACTACATATACCATAAACTTTTCTGTGACGTATGGCTTGGTATGGAGTTTCATTTTTGTCGTAGAAAATTATTCTTCGTTATATTCCACCATTTATTACTGTTCACCTTATTCGTATTTTTAAGGATGGTTTCGTATTCAGGATTTGAGGAATCTGGAATCTTTTTATGCTACCCTGAAGATCTTTTTTCGTTGTCAATACCGGGTATATTAAGTTTCTGTTGAGTTTTCTTTCTGATAAAGACGACCTTTGAGAGATGACGGTAAATGTCAAAAAAATTTCACGGACGAACAATTTGATCCTCTGCCATAAAGCATCAAATATATGGGTTGGACCATGTAATTCGTAATATTCTTTCTGCGTGACCTCCTCCACGAACTAAAATGTTCGCTATATAAAGAAATATATTCTTAAATATCAACTTAAATCTGGTCGATTTTCCTTCGAAAATAGCTCACAAAACCCAATGCAGTAAATTTAAACGCAACAAATGTTAAACATTCCATTATTAATAACAAAGGATTACCCAGCCGAACAGTCATTCAGATTAGAACTTGAACCTGATTCCTTTACAAATTTTAAAGTTTTAAGTTCTTTCAAAATTACTTTAAAACTATCAACAGTTTAACGAAATTGCCAAATTCTAGTAGCAGTTCCATTCCACATCTTAAACAATTTCACGTGACCAAACACAGCAAATTCACGCCACAAACATCAAACATTCCATCAACTTTACTTTTCCACTTACCGGTTAAGCACAAATTAAGAAACCTCTCTCTAACGTAGGATAATAATATCCGTAAACCTAGTACTCTATTTCGACATCCATTTCTCTTATTACTAGCTGTCGTTCCAATAAGAATCCACGTATTACATCCGCGACCCTTAACATCTGAGGATTATTTTTGAGACAACAAAGCGACGACGAAGATCATACTGTCGGATCAAAGATTAAAGCCTCCAAGGGATTGTCTACAGGTGGTGTGCATCGTCTTCCACTTTCCACAACGTCCTTTTAACGGTCTCTCTATACAACATTTCCGCCAGCTTTCTGCACTATTTGCTTGCTCGTCAACGGATCACGATGTCTCGAAATATACTCGTAATACTCGTAGTGTTCGCAAAAGGTGGAAATCCATCAAATGTTCGAGTTTTTATAAATATCAATAGCGACTATAGGAATGAATCAAACTTTGCAGTGGAATTAATATGCATATATCAATTTTAATATAGTTTATAGAAGGAAGAAGCAGTTCCTTACTACCGTATATTTTAATTAATTCTCAATCCTCGGCTAATGCTATATCACTGAACTAATTTTATAGCATTTAGTTTTACTTCGTGTTCTAAGCACGTTTGAAGCGATGGAACTCGTTAATAACAATTTTATCGTGCACGATGTACGTGATTAAATAAAATTACGTTTACGCTTTAGAAATGAAGCATCATAACTTCAATTCTTATAACTATCTATCGCTGAACCAATACCAATTGAAGATTAATCAACATTTATATAACGTTTGTGTGTGTTCTTTTTTTCTTACTATTACTTATAAACGCTCTTGATACTTACGGGTCCGTCGTAAAAAATAAACGAATCCTATCTCAAAAATCATTCTTATATGTATGTATGATTCCATTGGAAAGAATTAACATCTCAATCGTAAAGAAACTATGTATCTCATTTTGAAAACCACGCTCAATTATAACTCATTATAACTGTTATAACCGTTATTATATTCGTTGTTAAACGAACAACGTTCCGTCTTGCAAGGGTCGAACAGATCGCGTGTCAAGCCGCGCTTACAAGCGGTGCACAGGCGTCCGAAGAACAGCGGAGGAATCGATCGCGAAAGTTTAATTAATTATCGACGAGTTCGCGGAGCAGCGCTAATTGCTTTCTCGAGGAGCGACTTCGAGTCTCGCCGTGATTAAGGCTTCCGGTGGGAGGCGTGCTGACCCACGGTTGAAATTAAGAATTAACCTGCAACTCTTGAGCGCGAGTTTCGCGGACGTGTACGAGCTACTTTCATTCTCGGTGTCGCGCTAGTGGCGACAAATTGCTCGGACTTCGATCGAATAAATCACTCGGCGAGTGGAGAGGAAGCTTGACGGAAATAGAATACGGAGGAAAAGGATCCGGACAGGGAGGGTTGTACGACAAGACAGTGTCCCAACGCAGGACATATTACTGATATTGCAGTGACCCTGCTACGGAAAGTTTCTTCGTGGTGGTTGCAAATAACTTACCTTTCGCGTGTGTGAAGTTTCGATATGACGCGTTTTGTCGTGTAATTTTAATTAGTTAACGCGTAGTTCTTTCGCTATTGGACTTCTAACAAGCTAGAACTTCGGCAAAAAGTAGAATTTAAATCTTTTTAACCTGTTTATGAATCTTAATTAAGAATCTAATCATTATGTTCAGAAGAAGACCACTATTTTTTATTTATCAAATGTTACAGAAAAGTATCGAGAAGATTTTGAAACTTCTGAAGAAAATAATGGACATATGTGTGGTTAGGTACTGTATCTTTATATATTTTATGCTTCAATTAAAGAAAGTTAAACGAAGTGGAGGCGATGTATGGATATGTTGAATTACAATAACGATAAAAATGTAATGCTCTTGTCTAGATCTTCTTTTACTATTTGGTAGGCCTCAGAGCATTAATATGTAATATAACGTACATTTAGAACATGCCAAGCTACGATGAAAGTACTCCAGTCTTTATTTAAGTTCTTATCGAAGCACGTAAATATATATTTAAGAATTTTTTAGAGTTTTGGAAAAATAAGTTGGCTCTCTAGCACAATGGCGATTAAAATATCTGAAATAGGTTGTTGTTACAGAAAGGAAGAAGGTAATAAAACGGATTAAAAGTTCTGTTAAAAGTTAAAACTGATTCGAAAATAGTTAAAAGAAACTACGAAGCCAAAGCGGAGTCTAACTTCGTTCGTTGAAAACTCACCTGACAGTTGACGTTCCGACTGCGAGCGTGGCTGTTGTAAACTCTGTAATCAAACGAAAAAATTCGATTACTTTCCAGGTAAAACGTCGTGATCGTATAAGATGACATAAAATTTCCAAGTAATGCTTTGGAAAGTATATCCTGTTTAGAGCTTCAAACGTTTGATCTCAAACACATTTATTTTATAAACAGAATGTTTTCGAATTTCAATTTCAATACGATACAAGACAAGAAAATCACATTTCAATACAAGAAAATCCTTTCGAAAAATTACAGTGACGGGACCTTTTGTTTCGCAATATATTCTCCTTTTCGTCTCCTATTTTTTCTGAGAAATAACATAGGTACGCATAAAGTTGAACGTGTAAATTCCTTCTTATTCGAAAGATAATTTCTATGTTACTTTGTATTTCCACCATTAATGAACCTTTCATACAAAGTCTTATGCCATACTTTACGTGCTGTAATCTCAACTCGCGCAACGTTTCTTTATCAAAGGCTTGCCGACTCTTATTATTTCGTTCGCTATGTAACTGCACAATGTTCGATATTCGTTTCTTTCTAAAACGAACGTTCGGACAATGAGTATTTCATGCAAAAGTACGGGAAAAAGAACATTTAATAAGATCTACATATTCATAGAAAAACATACTACAAGAATAGTGAAACAAACTACAAGAACAATTGAATAAAAATGTTCCACGTAACATTTATCAAAAATATGAAACATAAGAAAACTCAAACGTTCGCCTCGATTTAATTTCCAATTTGAAGTTAAAAGTATTTCAATTAGCTCAAAAAATACTGCATTCAAAATCTGCAATTTTCATCGTTCCAAGATCAATTTGTCCAACAACGTACACTGAAGCAAAACCACAAACTCCGGGAATTGTACGTCCCCCCTAAAATTGGTCGGTTCCTTTCCCTGTCGCGCTATCATCGATTCCAACATGCTATAAACGGCGACGCCTGACCTCGCCTGCATCGACAGATGCATTTACCTAAATACAAAATTGCGCCGAAAGATTGATGGATTCGTCGCGTCGTCCTGCTGATGGCTACCAACGACGCCAATAACGTCCCTACGCCAGGTGGTAGTAAAATGAAACGATCCATAAAGCTTCGTTCAGACTATTCTACTTATTTAAATTAGTAACTTAAATCGAAGCTTGTTCGTTCGTACAAGTTCACAATTCATGAAATTTTTGAAAAAATAAACCAAGTCCATTGGATTTTTTAAATTGGAACCATGTATTTTTGTCGGTTTGTATTTCATATCGTACGTAGATAATATATGTTCAAAATATATTCTACGGTTCAAGTACTAATCAAGTGAACCTCGACTTCGCTGGATATTCGAAGGGATATTTCGATTTATGTAAAGTAACTGTAACGTTAATAGAACAATTCCAAGCTGCTTTGATCGAAACAAAAGACGAATTCAGGCAACTTGCAGCGCAGAATTCCTGCTTAAACCTCGGGTATTATAAGTTTAGCAAAAGGCACGATCCTTTAACGAAATGCAATTTGACTAATGATAACGATCGTTGGAATACGAAAGGACATTTGAAATAACAAGTTCAAGTAGATAACAATTTCATACTGGTCAAGAGATTTCAAAATGTTCGAATTCAATCAACCTAGCCAATCTGGACGGAGCTTAATAAAAAAACCTGGACCAAATTAAAATTCAATTAATGCGTTGACGGTAAATCGACGAGGGTGACATTTCGCGAGAGTTTTAGCAACAAAATGTCACGCACACAGATTTGACCGAGTTTTTAATCGAATCAACGGCCCTGATGATGCCGTGTAAAATTTCCCATACAAAATTAGCATCGGTTGATGGCCGATGATTGCGAGTCTCAAATTGCATTTAAATCGTTCCACCGCATTGCCTGTTAATTGGCGTCGTCGAAATTCACGTGGGCGGCCATTATTATTATGTTTTGTCGGCGATGCAACAGACTAAGCCGCGTCACTCGCGGGGGCGTGTTTTAGAAGGAAAAGAAGGGAAAAATCGTATACGGGCTTAGCAATGGGGAAACGGGCGAAGCGAAGAGGTCAAACCATGACCCACATACATGCAAAATATCGAGCCGGTCCGACACAGAGCATCGGAACAAACGAACGACCATGACCTTATCCACGCCATGCTGCCGCGAAGCCTTCATCGATTAGCGCGGTATACAGATAATTTCATAAAAAGGGCAACGTGGAGGAAGACGACATTTTTCCATGGAAAATAGCTAGTAAAATGATGCGTTGGTATTGAATTTAAGACTTAAGAACGAGATACCGTCTGACGCAATTTTGTTCGTGCAACGCTGTAACACTTGTATGAATTCAAGAAGTTCGATCTTAATACTTGGAACTTGAAGGCACGCGCATGGGGAAGAAAGAGCGTTTCCTTTTCATAGGGATGAATGTTATTAGTTGCGATAAGAGGGAACCAAGTAGGCGTTGAGAATTAGATTTTGAAGAAAATATCGAGACTGCGTGGTATCGCGTAGAGTGTGATATCAGAAAATAATTTGTGTTGCAACAGCATACCTATTGAAGGAAGTGATACAGTAAATAATCTGTGAATAGAAAATGAGAGTGCAAAACTGTTTTGTCTGGTTGCTTCAATCTTAAAATAACTTTTTACCTCTATATAGATTTCCAACATATTTTATATTGTTATTACAATAATTATACATAGTAATTTTGTACATTTGTACAAGATTTAAGAATTATTATATTATGAATTTACATATTTTCATACAAAACTTTGTATATTCATAATAATATATTGAGAACCAGAAAAAATAGTAGGGAAAGGTAATTACAGAAAATTCCACTAAAATACCACAATTATAACGTAATTTCAACATACCGATAAAACGAAGTTTCAAAGAAATATCGAATGTAACAAATTTCTCTCGTATTTACTCGTACTTATTGCATATTGCATCGCCGTTTATCGCCATATTGCATCTAATATCGCGTTAAAATCAATGGAAACTTTAGTCGCACTATACCAAAACCATCGGCGTAGACGTAATGCCATTAGTTTCCGGTTAAAACAGCGTGTAGACCTTACGAGCGAATTACAGTTGCATTCGCGTTTGCATATTGAAAAAGCAAGGTTTAAGACGTCTGCACAACGTGGCTCGAATGTGACGAAATTAATTGTCCTTCACCGCAAAATACGAAACGATAAACTGGACTGTTAATCGCATTCGAATTGTAAATTTCGACGTGTTGCCGCTGTATTTATGAAAAGGAAAAAGAAACGGGAGCAACGTTGCAAATACTTCTCGAACAATAGCCAATAGGCGGTGCGTTTCTTTCTTTACGAGCTGCCATAACTTCGAAGAAGAATTCCGATAAAATTCTCTGACCAAGAGAATTTATTTCCTGTTCCAGGTTTTTGTTAACACGTCTTTCTTCCTCGTCCTATTTTACCATACCGCGAACATCGATCCACAGCATACAGCGGGTAAAAGTATCTGGTAGACGTTAAAGTTCGTCTCTGTTTCTTGATTTTAACCTCGAACGAAATCGTAAAATCGATACCGGTTTTTCTCGATAAATATTTGTTTCTGTTTCCATCTGATTCACCGCGTAATCGTATGGAACTGGATAAAATTGCGAAGACTACTTATCGAATACGTGCTGTTAGATCGTGCGAACGTTTGCGTGCATCTGGCGTCGAATAAAACATTCTAACAGTAAAATTGAAATTATTATATTTCTTAAAGCATTAAGAATCTTCTTGTTTATTAAAACACGAATGAAATGGGAATATCAAAACTCGAAAACCGTGACAGGATAAGAAGGATATACAATTTTCAATCGATGCGAATCGTGGTCTCCTTTCTATGTAGCTTGTAATGCAAATATATTCCAAGAGATCCGTAATTAATATTCTACTAATGAGTCACACTAATTTACGGTTAAGACCGTCATGTGTCAAAGTAGAAAGTAAGATTAGCTATCGTACTTTCTGGTCAACTTGAAAGCTTGTCAGCTACATCACAGGTGCAATGATTTTTTCACTGTCCGACGGAAGTTCTCTTCTACCTAAGGGCCTTTTGCACGTACAACCCACACACGATGGTTATTAGAGCTATGAGAGATGCCAACCGATTAATGCGCCGACATGGCTCGCTGCTCCATTAGCTTTGATCACTCGCTACCACCAAGATGCCGATCCTTCGTACGTGTGTATACTTCGTATGTGAAAATGTGTGTTTACCAAGGCAATGATGCTCACTCGTGCACAAACTACCTCCTCGTGTATCGACACTTCATTGATAATACGCATTCACCGACGGAACTCTACCGAAAACCATTTGATAAAGCTTCCTCTAGAATTTTTCCATCTTACGTGTCTTACGCCGAGTCGAGATTTTGTGTAAAAATGTCGGAGATAAATGCACATAGTAGGCAGAAATAGTTATGTTTTTAAAAATAAGAAGAAAATTTATATAAATTAATTTTTTGAACGAATCAGAAATATCTTCGTTTTCGTTAGGACATTTTGCAATTTCTAAATTAATATTATTTTTCTTCTTATAATTCCTGTGAAATATGTTGGTTACAAGTTAAACATGTATGTTTGAATATGCGGTATAATTTTGCATGGTAAATTTAAATCACCCATAAATATATGAACATCCTCGAACCACTTATATGGAAACTTTTGTTGAATTTTACGTTTCATAATCATATTTATGCATTTATTATAATTGCCACTTATCTTCAAGGTATTTTCACTTTCACCCAGCCACGAATTCCAGTAAATATAATTTTCGAATTTTTTTAACGACATAAAATGAACGTTTGTCGTATTAATACAACTCATACTACTCATGGATTTGAATAATCACGTAAAAATAATGATATATATTTTAATGTTGTATTTGCAACTTAAAATTTATTAAAAGCTGCATCACGAACTGGGACTATAAATAATGTTGCTCCTCGAGAAACCAAAAATATTATTCCAACTAAAATATCATTTTTAAATAAGTCCAACCGATTAACAGTTTGTACTCTGTAACGTAACAATAGGATACGTTCGTGATTTATAGACACTGAATATATTAAGCCGCGAGCTGATCATCAATAAATTCCGAATAAATAACACTCGACTGGTTACAAATTTTGTATCCAATCTTTTTTCTATCGAAAGATAGTAAAACTCGTACGAACAAACAGAATGTTGCAAATTCATATGTTGTTATGATTTATTATTCCACTCGTGCAAATGAAACAAACAAAATTTCCTTTACTATGTGTATCGGTGTATTTAAAGTTGCTACAAAATTGCTCGCCAACTCTCTAAAACGTAATAAATAGTACGAAAAATATATGCTTATTATTTTTATCTTCTTATAAACTCATGCAACTTTAATAAACTGTGAAAAATATTGTTTTCACATTTCCTCAAACAGATAGTAATACAATAAATAATACAAAATAACGTTTTCTATCGTTCCTCTGGAAGACAGAATTTTGACAAATGCGCACCAAATTCTATTACAATGGAAACAAATAGGAGTACTATTTTCTCGAACATAGAGCATCGAGCAAAAACGAATGCTACTTGTTCAAACACATGGGAAATATCAGCAGGACCATTCGTGGGAAACGAAACTTCCACGTTCTGTGCTAAAAATTCGAATGTTATTTTCTGTCGTGCAGTTGGAGGGGAGGGGGTAAAAAATGGCCGAGGTAAACACAGAATATCGGTTGCTGTGGTTATGCATCGACGCGAAGGGTCGTTTTTAGCATCAAAGCATCGAGGCTGACCTTGGACAATTTACGTACACCGGACATCCACCACGAGGTTAAAAGCGCTACCAACCGGGTCGCGCTAAAGTTTCCATAAATTACGTCCGTCTATTATTCAATACACGGTTGCACGCGATAATATTCAAAGAAGAAGTCGAACCGAAAGCATGTGACTCGTTGCGGTGTCGTGAAACGATTTCACGACAAACTATTGCGCGATCGCGATGCAACCACACGAGACCGATGATATCAAAGAGAGGGTCCACCGGATAAATATAGAGCTACCTCACGCTATTTGCTCATACAGCGTCAACGAACGAGAATTTATTGCATCCCTTAGGACACGCAGGAACGCTTGAATCACAGTTTTTCTTCCACGCGACGAAGAATATTTCATAGAGCAACGACGAACAATTCTTGCTCGATATGATGGATTTCTAACGTCTTTCATCAGGAAAAGATATTACGTTATTATTTATTACGAAATATTTAACAGCTATTCGTATTAGCTTTATCTTAGGCAATCCTGCATAAACTTTGATTATTTCTACTAAATCTTTTTCGTTGTTAATATTCAACCTCGCAAAACCACAAACGAGCCGAGATTTTGCCGATATTTAGAAATACGTCGAAGAACATCGAACTATCTATGTCTATAACGATCATCGTATAACAGAATATAGATTCTTTTTATTTGGAAAGTTACCGGAAGATCTGCGATTCGGGAAAATCTCACTATACTAAGTAGCTCTCAAGCTGGAAGACAAGCAAATTACAAGTTTGAAACTGCAAGTTCTCCGCGGTCATTAAAACAGAAAGGCATCGAACAAGATTAGCATTGCAGAAAGGAAAGTTTATCGAGGACTATTGATGCTATCGATGCTTGTTGTAAAATTAAAACTTTTCTAACAGGGGGATCTTAGGGGAATCTAGGTGGAGATCTTAAATTTCGCAGCAGGGCTGCTGGTATTCGATATCTCGATAATTGATCGAATTTTCTTTAATACTATAACGTATATACGATAATACGTATGTGCGATGATTGTACAATTGATATTTTGTAAGCCCGATGAGCTTAATTCTCCTCACGGCAGGTATCTCCACCTACCTCGCGGATCATCGATGTATCTTTCGGATAAGTCGTCGATTATAGATGAATCGATGATAGTACAGTGGTTCTTTATTTTCACGCTTGATCCATGGAAAATTTATATCCAAATTATCGGTCGATCTTTAATCATGCCAATAGAATTGCCTTTTTGTCTCGTTTGTTATTTTTTGTTATATTCGCTGGTAATTTGATATTTGTTAATTTTTGTAAATCGCGATAGCGTACTTAATTCCTATCTTTGTAATCTATTAATTCGTCGTAATTTATTGGAATTATTTTATAATCGTTTATTTTACACAGCTTTCGATCATTTTTGCAATTTGTGTAAGCTCCGATGGTTACAAGATCTTGCGCAATATTATCTTTGATAGAACAATATTTCAAAGATGTCTGACATTTTGCACGAATCGTATTATCGACTTTTCACTAAAACTGCAAATGAAACGATCGGAACGTGTAGAGTTTGAAACATGCATATCTCTTAAACAAACGAATGCAATTTCCATTCGAAAACAAGAAGAACGTGCAGCAAAAATAGCGGGATCGATAGCTGCCAGGGCTGCTCGCTAATTTTAAACTCTCCGTCGACCATTTTCACAGTTAATTAGACAGTTGCAGTTTCTACAGACTCTTTTTACACTTAGGATCAATCGTACTTGGTTGCTCGATGATCCTCCCGGCTATATTTCCCTTAGCTAAAAAAGTAACCTTCCTTCTGCCTAACGTCACGTACATTTCGTTTTATTTCACTTAAAAATTGTTGCATCGAATATATTCTAGTATATTCCTGTTTTAACCAATATAAAACTCGAGTCCAACAACCATTCGCGGAAAAATATGAGATACGTTTGCTGAATAAAAAGACAATGACACTTTACAATCTTTATTCCCATCGAATAACCGACAGGTTACAATACACCTCGAGCGCAAATTTCCTGTATTTTTCTTGTCGAAACTAATACAACAAAGTTACACAATGTGTATCCATATAAAAGCAAAATGGGCCAGGTAGAGAACGAAAGAAGCAAAGAAAGAATGCATGCGAGATCACGGGTTTCCTTGCTGATTCAATTCAAGGGTGAATCGATTAATTCGCAAGATATTCGACTCACCTCGTCTCGTAGCAGGTGGAGATACCTGTCACGAAAGGGAAATTAAGGTTCATCGTGCCAACAAAGTGTCAATCTCACGATGGCCTCCGTCAGCCCACACGGGCTGCACACGCGGTTCTACAACCGCGAGTAAAATACAAATACCGTGTTCGCGATGGTCAATGCCACGCAACGTACACGTTTCACGTGGGCAGAGACTAATGGTGACCCATAAGCGCGGATCACCGAACGGAGTAACAGTCCGAGCAACGTATCTCAGCTTGGTAATCTCGATGCCAAATGCCATACACGCTTTACTGCCACGTGATTAATGCTCTCTATTGAAGCTAGGACGATACTCTTCCCGGTTAAAACCCCGAACTTTACTTCTCCTACTCACGGACTCGTGGTTCGAGCTTGTTATCGATATTTAAATGAATATCTCGAGCAGGACACGCTGCTGTCTCGCACGGACAGTTGTCAGTTTATCCGACCGAGCGCGATTATTTATCATCGATATGTTCGCGTTGATCGATCGCGCGCCGGTTCGATCGGCTACGAGGAACGTGCGTCATTTGAACAAACTACGTATCTTTTCCGTTGCAATGGGCATTTACGTTTGAATTTCACGCGAGATATGACTGGTTCTGTGGTGAAAAGAAGAAGCTTGATTATGATGATTTATATTGTTCCGATGGTTTTATAGATAGGATGTTAAGGTAATGAAATATAAAAGTTGTAGAAAGATATCTTGATTTTAGTATTGCGGAATTGCTTCGAAGATATAAATCTCTTTCTGTGTCTCTTCTAAATCTCTACCTAAGTTTCTACAGATAAAAATTTATTCATAGATGGTATAATCTTATTAAATATCCGAAAAGTTTACCTATAAATACTTTTCAAATTAATCGATCAATACGAGAATGTACTTCTCGAATATAGATTTTCAATTACAAAACTTTTTCTATTCACAGAACGAGAGAAATTGTTCCTCTGATTACGTAAAATCTTGATTAAAACGATCTCCTTCGATACATTTTTTTTTTTTTTTTTTTTTTTAAGGAAAACATTCAAGTTTAAGATGACAGAATTAGGTGACAGGGGGATAAAGTTAGGTATATATCATAATGTGACGTATATACTCTACATGATTTATGAACCTACCGGCACCTTCCCGTTCGTCTTTTCCACATCGTTGTTCTCCAACAGGGGTGCGCTGCTACTCTTCCCACCCATCTCCACGCTTAGGGGTTCCGGTTTTAGTTGAAGACTCGCCGCGGAAGGGGAAGACGGTGCTCTAGGAGGTGTTTCCAATAATTCTCCAGAGCTTAGCGAACTACTCGCTGTAGTGGACAGACCTGTTAAATAAAATATTAAACAAATTATTCACTCGTGAAAATTGTCAGAGAACGCTCGAAACGTCGTTACTGTGAAACGCTTCATTCGCTTTAAAGAATCAGAAGAAGGACTTATCAAACTGATATCACAAAATATTTAATATGCTTTGACTTTTGCAAGAATATGAGGCGATCCTGAAGTGTTATGAAAAATGAATAACAAGGCGAATTTTTAATACATTGGTGGTGCATTGATATTCAGACTGACGAGGTTTCGCTATGAACGTTCATTTATGATATATGTGATATTTAAAAAAAAGGAGTTGATCATTCCTCCTGAAAGTATTATACATATGTATACTAATTACCACAGTGACAAGTCTCTTTACTTTCTCTTTCTATCCTCGTAGAAATCTTCATATCTTCTCTTCTCTTCATTTTCATACCTATTCTACTATTCATAACCATTTTTATTCTTCTTGATTCTTAATTAGCTTTCACCGTACATATATAAACATTATATAAATTTCTATTTTATAACAATCCTTGTAGCCAACGATCGGAGCCAAGAAACTCGTCGCCATTTCAATAAAAACCAGATAATAGAATAATTACACAGCATTTCTACAAACTTATTAAAGAACCTTTCTACTTAACCAGTATGTATACACAACCGATTCACCCCCCCCCCCATGATTCCTTCATTACATCTCACGCAGCAATATCCACAGTCGCAGATTCTTTCTATTTGCGTTCGCTGGAGGGAAACGTCGATTGCCATCGAAACCTTTCCCTAGCTCGACGAAGAATTTTTCCCTCGATTAAACGTTGCGGCTCGGTTAATTGCTTCGCAAACGGACAGGACAAAAGCGGCGTTTGACTTTGCAGAATATTGTCCCCTCGAAAACGAGCGGCATTGGAGCCGTGCAATTTGCATGTCCGTCGAATGCACGACGTGTTTAGAGGCACGATTAGCGCCGTCCACGCGTCATAGCACGTTAATGAAACTCACACAGAGGCAAATTGGTCGGCCGAGACGGTTTGATCCTCGGCAGGGTGTCGTCGAGCCCGCTGCTGCTGTCCACTGCGTCCTGCGAATATTGGTCGTCGATTTCCTTCGTCTGCGTGTGCACGCTCTCGCGTTTGATCCACACGTCCTGTGAATGTTTGTCGTTCCTCGAGTTCAACTTCGATGGCCGCCGCCGGATCCTCTCCCAGGTCTCTTTGCGATGACACTTGCTGGAGGACGGGGCTGTGACCGAGAAGATGACTCTTTGATGATGCAATGAAGCCTCGAGTGTTCGGACGTGTTTGGATTAGTATAGAAGATATGTTTATCCGAGGATAAGTTAATGTATAGTAGCCCACCAAAGTATTTAAACACTTGTAGAAACATTTTATGGACATAGGCGAATGTAGGAAAACATATAGCACATGGGAATTTTAAATGAAATATTAAGTTGTTATATACGAAGTGTCGGTTTACTTTGGAATAGAAAGATGTGTTGATGATCTGGAGATAACTCAATTTGTGATTCGAACATTTGTGAGAGCCAAGGATTGACATTTGAAAAGGAATGTTGTTACATATGAAGAAAGAAGATGAGTTTTCTTTTGATGAGTATGCTTTTGTCCCGTTTTGAAAAAGTAAGTTTATTAACACGTTAATTAATCCCTTGGCCTATATTATACGTACATAATTGGGGGTTAAAACCAATCTTAATATAATACCTCCTACTGATTCTTTGTTTACTATATGGTATCGTTCCATATAACCCAGTATCAAGTCATTTAATACTACGAACGAATTATTGTTATTATTATCTCAATATTTCAGAATTATTAGATCGCGAATGTCTATGCAAATTCAAGCTTTTATGAATAGAACTAAAAAAAAAAGTGCAACGTAAGCAGAAATTTTATTAAAATTTATAAATCATAGTGATTATTGATAGTTTATATATTTCCGCATATCGTACGTATTCTTTACCTCTTCGCATTTTCCAATTTCTCATAAATGCATAAACATTCGTAATCTACTAATTGCATTGATTCATGCAAATTTTGACGAAACGCGCAATAACCATAAAACATTTCGAATTGCACGGTTAAATAGCCAAGAACGACGTTCTCGAGGGAATTGCACGCAATACGTAACTTCATTTGAAGAAACGATAATCGACTTACGCTTAACTATCCGTCGATCGGTGCTTCTAGGAGGACTGGCGGTGCCGATGCCGCTCTCGAGCGGAGATGCTCTGTCGGTCGTATCCGGCGACAGGCTTCCGGAGGAAATCTCGTCCATGCTCTGCAGAAGATCCTGCGACGACGACGACGATCTATTGTCGTCGTCCACGGTGTCTTGCGGCGAGCCAGGGTCCAACGTGCTCTCGTCTTGCAACGATTGCGAATCCATTTGCGATTCAGCTGCGAACATTCATTTATAGACCAGAATAATAAATCCATCGTGCGACTATCCATTTCTCAATGTTCGAACTTTTGCTATTGAAACGAACGCGCAATTGATAGTTGAGGATGAAAACTGATTAACAGGTTAACACTAAAACTTGTAAATCAATAGGTTTGGATACCATTCGAAGCTTTATTTACAGCTATTATATTTTCTTGCAACTCGTTTGAGTGTTGTCAGGAATAAGTTATATCGTATTTATATACGTGACTTATCTTTATTCACTTTTGATTCAATTTCGATTATTGAACTAACAATGAACAATATTTTATTAGAGATCTTCGAAACCGAGGATTGAAAGGCTAATAGATAATTTATAAAGGGAAAGAAATCTTCTTATTCCTAAACGATAAAGCATGATAATTAACAATGTTCTTCTAGTTCGTACTTTCTATTTGAAATTCATTTCCTGGAAAATACACTTTCCTGAGTTGCACCGCTCTTGCAAATACCAACGATATACGTATATACATTAGTTAACGAAATACTGAAAGTAGACATAAATAAACAAGAAAAGAACATGCCATAAATTCACTTCTTCTTATCGTTTCATTGGAACTGGCTATTAGCCATGAAATACGGACAGAAGCAGAAGTTCAAATAACGACTTGAGGGAACAGGAAGAACGCTCGAATAAACGTGAGAGTTACCTCGTGGAGAGTCACAATCACTGACCCATGTGAAGCTAGAACTTCTCGAAATAGCTGGCGAAGTTTGCGTAGCCATGTCGGCACAAGTAAGCGAATCCATCGGTGGGCTGTTCGGACAGCATGAACCAGAGCCATTTCGGATCTTCGATAACAGGGATTGAAGAGAAATCGGTAGCTGAAAGTGTTTCACTTCGTTACTCGAAGCACAGATTTGATCTTGTTAGCTGTAATATTCTACCGTCGACTTTCTGCAACCGGTGCTCATCGAACAAATAAATCTAATTCCGACCCATTGAACGTTTATTTTTCAAAATTTCACTTTCGCGTGTCGATATTTATTACTATCTCGAACATTGTCGGTAAAATTATTGAAAATGAACTACGTGCAAAATATTATATAAAAATTGTTTTTGTGAAAACCAACATTAGATCTATTACACTATAATGTGTGCTATATCGAAGTATAGGAAATAATTAAAAGTATATAATATCAATTTCAAATGTTATTTCGATATTAATGGTAATCCTAAAAACAAAAATTCCGAAACCTATCGTTCTGATAGGCTTGATAGTTGCATCGATATATCGTAGTTGTACGAATAAAAAGGTAAGTAAATCTGACGCATACTATAGCTCATGATATTAGAAACGAATGTTCAGAAAAATAAAAAAGAAAATTCATAAATACTCACCGAACCAGATCTAGAATTCTGATCGTCCAGTATTTTCTTCACGTCCACATTCTCCACTCGATCAAACTTTCCACTATCGACGCTTCCTACTGAACCAGCGTGGTCGTCTTTCGGAAGATCGCAGCTAACACCTACGTCGTTGCCTCTCGATCTCGAAAGCGAGAATTTTTTCAAATCCACAGGACTAACTTGTCTCACATCCTTATCAGACTCTGACAATCTTTTCGCCGATATATCCGAACGTAAAGTCAACGGCGAAACGGCTCTTTTCTTCGAAAGACCTTTCGAATTGATTCGACCATTCTTCCCCTGCAACGTGTCGTTCTCCATATGAAGAAAATCTTGATCAGGTAACGAGGAGACTCTGACGAGAACGACATCCTCCGTGTTCTCGTGAAAAACAGGCGCGTGTTTCTTCCACAGAAACTTCGAAAATGGCGACTTTTTCTCCTCCGTTGGCGTGACTGGTGCCGATTTAGGCCCGTTACCGTCCAACGACCTCGGCCCAGGCGAGTGTATTTTATCCTCGTCCAGGTCATAGTCGGGATCCATCGCGTTTTGGTCGTCGTTGCGCCGAATTCTAGCCAATCTCGGCACTCTCCTCCGTTTCTGATTCGCCAAATTCATCGGCAGGCTGGTCTTCCTGTGGGCGTCCAACCGTTGTCTCGGTGGTAATTTCGCGCTCGACTCGTCTTTATCCGTGTCGATACCGAGCAAACTGTACGAGCCGATCTGCGAGGGTCCGACTGCTTTCTTGTCATCCGCTTCTTCATTGGTCTTCGAACTTATCTCTACATGTTTCTTTGGTTGGTCGTAACTGTTTCCAAGGTACTTGGCGCGCGAATCATCTTCTTCCTCATCCTCCATCGCACGTCCGCGATCCAGTTTCGACGATAGACTAGAAGTATTTCGATCGATCTGCCCGTGATCCTCCATGAAGCTCATAAACGACGAATTATTTGGCTGGTCGTAGTCGGTGTTCAAGACATCCCCGTGGTATCCTCGTTGATATCTATGTCCGACGATGATGCGTTGCAGATCTTCGGGCAAGCTTCCGCTCTTTCTTCGATCGTTCTCCGCGGAAACGATCCGATCCCGTGGCTCGTCGTAGTCAGCGCTCAACAGGAAGCGATAGGCTGTCTCGTCGCTGAACAACTTTCCATTTCGTCGATCACGGTTCTCCTTGTTCGGCCGGGACGATGATCGATCGGTGCTCGCCTCGCACGAGCTTCCAACGGAACTCTCGCTGTCCGATATGCCGAACTCGTTCAACAGCTCCTTGTACTGCACGATCCTCAACTCTTCCTTGTTCCTCTTCCGCTCGAGCTCTTTCGTCAGCTCGTTGATTTCGTTCGCGATGATCGTGTTGAACTTCGACCATTCGCCGATGTCCTCGACGGCGTTGCAGGTCCTGCCGGCGGAGTTCTGTCGTCTGAACGCGAAGCTTTTCGCGGGAAGCGATTTCACGTTGCACAGGTCGGTCGTCGCGTAGCACGTTGCCTGCACCGGCGCCGTCTGTGGGGGATACTTTGGCTCGCCTGTAATGATCAGGGGAGTCGACGGCGCTGACTCGATGATTTCACCGATCTCTTCCTGTTGAACAGAAAGTAGAGATACGTTAATGATACGTTAAGGGCAACGGACGTTTGGTGGGAGAAAACCTTGGACGTTTCTTTTGAAATATTTATAGAGATGATTGACAATTGACAATTTCTATTAGACATAATTTTACAAACAATTTTTTTTTTTTTTTTTTAGAATAAATCAGCATGGTCGAGGCAATTTGAATAACTTTTTGAAGAACCTTTCAACCATCATTCGAAAAGCATTTCCTATTAATTTTTAAATACTGTTATATCCCTGTTGCTATATCCCTTCGTTAGGCAAGAATACAATCACAGAAAAGGCAACGAGTAGAATGAACCTATCATCGCCAGACGCGAAACCAGCGAAGAAACAACGGCATTTAAATGAAAGGGAACCGTGTACGGCATATACGTAGCAAGAGTTGATGGGATCGACATTGGCATTACGATTCCTTCGAGCCTCATTTCTCTCGATTATGTTACAGCAACCGTCAGAGATCAATATTAATATCTGGAGAAACGGTGCGTCTTGCAACTTAATAACAGCGCCTCGCATAGAACGTCGAACTGAAATGTCAGCTAACGAAATCACAATCGAATACAGATTGCAGCCTGAACGTCGAGGAGATAATAACAGCCTATATACCTAGATACAGTTTCCTGCAATGTACATATTTCTAATCCTTGAAAGCAAAGAAAGCTTCCAGTTGCAACGCGTCTCATCGGCTACCATCGCTGATAAATCTTAACGCGAGAAATGGAACTAATTCGTTTGAAATAGCTAGTGTTGAAATCGGTTCGACACGCGTATAAAATAGTTTATAATGAAGTAGTTACATGGAGCTGACAGTAACGACACGAGTCTCGATGATCCTAATATACGTCGTAGAACGAAAAATCGAATGAACGAATGTTATTCTTTTCCCATTATTCTCAACCGACGTTGGCTTACGGCTGGCCATAGAAAGTGATGCTTCTAATTTATGAGCTGATCTTCGCCGTAGACAAGGGTCAATTAACCTCGATCACCGGTTTAGAAACCTGTTCAGTTTGTACGACACTTGTTCGACTTTTCTACTCGTTCGACGCCTGCTAATCTTATGGACGCGTTTACTGATCGGTGTTGCCTCGGTTTCATGACACCGTATCAGCCGTAATGGAAGTGATTTTGAATAGTTAAAAAGGTTATGTAAGAGATAATAACGCGGCATGGTGGAGAACTTGCCCGGTTAATGATGATATAGTGTCTAGCTGGCGGCTAACGCTGTAACGAGGACCTTACGTATCGCGCCGCTAACGTGGAAACATGAAATTCACGTGTAACTGGTGTTGCTGATTTTAATACGACGTCGCTGAACGTCCTGAAAACGATATTTATTGCACCGCCACGAGTTATAGACTCTGACGGATCTTACTGCTTCGCGTTTACTTCCGATATTTCGATTTTTATGCCGCTTTCACTTTCATGCTTTAAAGGTCGAATCTATTTTCGTGAAGTGTTTCTTATTTGTACCGATAAGATAATAGAGCGCGGCTATTTCTGCTAATTCATATTTTTCTGACACTCACAAAGAAACGAAATTTCAGTGAATTTCTTCGTGTCTTGCTCTCTTTAGATGTTGGCATTTCTGTACTATACTTCTGATATTTTACACATTTTTGCATAGGTAAATATATAAATTACATTTCGATATATATATAGGATGTATTTTGCATACGTAAATGTATAATCTATAAAACAACCTGCCTTGGTATAAAAAAAATTACAAAATGTTCAAAATGTAGGACACGATCTATTCTCCTACAATTAAACATTTCGATACAACTTTCTCTCCAGGTTTTGACAGTTTGTCAAAACTGTTAATTTTCACCTGGTGCGAACGAGGCTAAGCTTCTATCCATCAAAAACTTTCGAACCGTTAAAGTGAAACACTAGAGAAGCTAGTATCTCTAGCAACGCAACGAAATAAAAACAAGAAAAATGTTTCTTTGTTCCAAGCTCATCAATCATTAACTGCATACTTGTAACAGAATCCACGCGCAATTTTAGAACTTACAAGTGGCCAATGAGCCGCATCGATTTCACGAGTTCTTTTCCCCACCGAACGGTCGTTCGTCGACCCAACAGTCATTTCTCTCTTTACTACAGTAATATTTTCATTTTGCATCGTGTCAAGCATCGTTATGTATTTCTTTAGAGAAACCTATTCCATGCTCTGTTTGTTTAACCCCTTCAGTGATACAGTCGTACGTACACAGATCCACGTTTTATAGCGGACAGCGTCGAAGCAAAGGCTAGAGCAAGGAGTAAAGCGAATGTCTATTTAAGTTTTGTTTCTGTATAAAAACCGGTCCATAAAAACCGGAATTTGCATTAATATGTAGAATCTACTCTTTAGGCTAATAAAATTGACTCTGCGTATGTTTTCACAAACTGGTTAATACGTAAAAAGGATTAATTTGAATTTACGCTATTCGAGGGCAATTCGACTGACTCAGGTTTTATAGTCGATATAAGCGAATCAAAAGATCGCATCACCTTCGACGTACCAGCGATCTATCAACCACGCATTCTGCTCGCTATGGCGCGCGTAATGAAAAGCTTGATTAAACCTACTTGCGGCTAGGTCGAATTGTGATCTCGCGGCTGAGATACCGAGGTGCTGATACGCGCGTCTATCATTAATCAAACGAGCGAATAATATTCGTGCACGCGTTCCTTCTAAAGAGATCCTTTTAATGCGCCGGCAACGCGGACCCATCGAACTCGAGATGAAACTGAAAAATTGCCTCTCCTCGTTCGATCGTCTTCGTATCGCATCTTTCACCGTGAATTCTTTTTCCACCTGCACAAAGGAGCCTTTTCATTTGTATTTATTCCGTTACGAGGGCGCGTCTCCTTTTTAATTACATTCTCTTACACGTCGGAATTGGACTTCGAATTATCTTTAAGTAACTGTAAATTCAATTTATACGAGCTTACGATCGACACACGGCCAATTCAATGGCGCTATCGTACGATGATATCGATTGCAATGCCCTGCTGCGAGGATTGACGGTACTTTAACATCGAGAGATCTCAGAAGCGGACTATATAAGTGTCTACCTTTGATTCGTTCGTTGCAGTCGATCGTGTTATCTGGTACGTGAATTTCGTTCATCGCAAAATTGCCATCCACTTGTCCTTGTATCGAATGGAATCTAATTATTACGCTAGCTAATCGAATTTGTAGCGTTTGAAGGATTTCTTGGAAATCTGTTTCTCAATCGCTTTCGAATTACTGAGCTAGAAACTTAGGTGATGAAATTTAATCGACTAATTAAAAAAAAAAAATTAAAAAGAAATTAAAGAAATTTAAAAAACTGAAGAAAAATATCGAAGAAATTAAACTAATATTCTAATAGAATTTATACTATTTTATAAGATTTCTTGGCGATTTTATCTTCCATCGTCTCAAATACCTCGTTCTCCTATTTATTATATATTGTCAAGCAGGTTATAGTAGAATTCTATTTATCTGGACCTATCGTGGAACAAACAGCTCGTAATATACCTAATAGAATTTGATCGATTTTTCTCATTATTCACAATATCAAAATAAGTAGTTTCAATTAATAAGAGTTTAATTAGAATATTAAGGATCGACATTGACATTTCTGCAAGATTTTCAGCCAATTTAAAATATTGATCTCTACCGTTGAACTATGGAAAAATTAAAGAAATACCAAAGATTTCTTTAATATTTTTCTCGTTACTAATTCTCTTTCCATTTAGATTATACAATTCTATGAAGTTCGAAGAAATTTAAGTATTTACTGCACTATAGCGCCTCATAAGCCAAACGTTGTATCTATCATCGATTTATATAACTAGTTCCTTAAAGTATGTATTTTTTCACACATTTTTATACCTGGAGAAAGCAATACGTATCTTACACACTATAACCTACCACATTTTCAATAATATTGCATTCATACTATTTTTATACATTATTTCACTGAACGCGTAGCGAGTTAATTAAGAATTACCTACAATTTCATTCCAGCAGATAAAATCCAAATAAATGGAATTTTACCGTGAATATTTCCTAACAAAGAAACCAAGTTCCGCTTTAAAATTTCATTAAGCAAAATAAATGGAATGCCGGCGAAATGGTGCCCCACTGTAAAATTTCAGTGAAATATGTAAATGGAAATCGGACAAACGAAGTTCCGCTGTAGTTACCGTGGATAATCGCGGTCAGACGCACGAATTAAGCGGCTGCAGTTGCGTCAGCGACGCATCGAAAGGAGAATTAGTGGTCTGGTGCGATCGTTTAAACGGTAGAAAGATAGATACATTGGAGTACAGATTAGTCACCGATAAGAATCCGATGGACAACGCAGTGATAGTTATATTCCGTTGTCCCACGTAAGTCAGCTGCTGGCTTCGGGCGCACAATGCAACACCCGTGTCAGGACAATGGGAAGCTCGTGCTCGATGATTAATCGCCAGACTGGTTATAATAATGCGAACCCGCAGCCAGACAAGTAACTATGGTTTTATTGCGATAGGATCGAAAGCCGAGACTTCATCGCTACGGAACGAGAGATGTTCACAGGCTGATCGTAATTAGACGAATTGTTTAATTCGTTGCAATTTTTGTGATATCTTTTTTTTGCTGATCTTTATTGCGTTACAATGTTTCATCGACGACAAATGGCCTGACGACTGTGCAGAAAAACGTAACGTGAGTATTAATATTAGTATTAATATTTGTCTGTGCATAAGATAACTGGAAATTGTTTCTCTTTTTTTTTTTATTCTTAAATATAGCAAAAAATATATAAACTTTACTACGAACGAAAACCATAAAAGTATTCTGTGCCATTCGGAGAATATGAAGAGTTCTTACGGATAAGATTATTCTTCCACGACAGTCATTGTCATAGCAATTAAGGAAAAAACCACCTTGCGCAAGAAAATTCCACGGACGTTTCTCTAATCACTTCGTTATCCGTGCAATCTCGAGCAGGAAGAAAACGGTCGCTAAAAGCACGCGAGCCGAGCTTTCACATAAATATCGGCTTGATAAATGCACCGGCGGCCGCATTATGGATGGAGAATATTAGAATGGAATCGCGATGCCGATTGTAGGCGTGCATCTGGTTGAGATTAAATGCAATACCAATCAAGACGATTCACAAGCACTTCCGTGTCAGACAGTGGAAACATTGCGCCGTTTTAACGACCGACTTTCCTTTAATTGTCTTTTGCAATCAACGTTCAAATTGAACGTTTGAATTCGAGGTTAGGCCGAGGATAAGTGAAACCACGGTGAAATCAAACCATCTACCTTAAAGTTTCAATACCAATGCGTAACCAATAAAGGTATTCGATTGGAAACATTTATAAAATATCGAGAAATGAATTCTTTTAAGTTTGAAAATAAATTTTCTATAAGCAATTGCAACTGTCTGCAAATATAAAATTTGACAGAATGCGTTTTGCAATCCGCTTAAGTATCGTGATGCGCAGATCGAGTTATAAGACATAAAAGATTCGTTTTCTTATTTCATTATATTTTATGATTGTGCAAGGTACCGATGTTATACACTCGAATAATAATTTTTAACTTTTCAATTTACCGTGAGACCTATCAAAATGATTGAAAACCTCTTCGTTCGAAGCTACGGTATTAAAGGATATAAATTTTAGAGTGAAATGCCATAGGGTGCTCCGAAGCCCCTTTGCAGCTGTTCGAACAATGGAAAATAAATTCAACCCGCTCTCTGTAGCGACAAATGTGAGAAGCGAAAAGGAAAGTCTCTTCTATCAAAAGAGGGAAAGTGCAAACACGAGGTAATATACAAACGAAATTAAAACCAATTATACGTGCATAGAGGCAACATTGTAGACAGTATTCGAAACATTTTCTTCAAACCATTAAGTTTTCCCCCTTCTAAATATTAATCTTATCCTTTAAACTCTAACAAAAGGCATTAGTTCGTTGCTAACTATCACTAATTGTAAGACGCTTAGTATATTCAGAACGTACAATACCTATAAAAGTTTTACATTAGCAAGTATTAATTTTCTTTTATTTTAACGCTGGAGCAAAGGTCTCCCTGCTACCAAGAAACTTTCTGTACTTCTTTTCCTTTCTTCCTTCCTGTCATTCTTCGTGTCTTTCTTCTTCTCTTTTTTCCCTTACCTACCTCCGTACGTGTATTTCTCCTGCTTCCTATTTTCTTTTCCTTTTTCCTATTCTTCCTTCCTTCTCTCCCATTCTTCGTTACGATATAGGCCGCGAATATTAAATACTCATAAGGAGTGTATTTTTCACATTATGCGCATTTTGCATCCTGCATATTCGTACATTTCTAAATTCCACATAGATGCAAATGAACAAGCAACTACAGTTTATTTATTACCTCCTTTCTTTGCATTCTCTGTCACCCTTTCTTCTTCTTTTTTTTTCTATTGCAAACCTGTATCTTTCCTTTCTTTCAAAGTACACACAACGTATTGAAAACGTTTCGGTCAGATTCGAACCTATTGCCAACATACTTAATCCCATCTCTAGCCATAAGATGAATACTGGAAGGGGGGAATGAAATAGTTGGCGAGCAGAGTCGCGTTCAGTTATTAAATCACGATTGTACGTGATTCATAACGGTGCTCGTTGGGCAAACGATAAAATTTTAAATACACCATTGTCCCGATCGCTATTAGCGACCACGGTCCCGCTCGTACATCACCGCGTATTGGCGTACTCACGACTCGCGCGATATTTTTCTTCGCCGCGCTTGTATATTTCCGCCTTTAACTGAGCACAAATAGAGATATCTAGGCATACTGCTATTATAGGAGACGCCTACAAAGTCGACGATATTACGAAACGGCAATATCTTAACCTCTCTCGAAGGATATTGGCTCACCTATACCCATTAACATAAACGTTATTTAACGCGCTCGCGCTGAGAATGCGTGCCAATGATCCGACTTGTACAACGTCATAAATTAACGATATGTACTTACGCCGTGAAAAATATCTCTGTTTACTCGCCTGTTGGCAATGCAATTTTCGCGTTTCGCACAATGCTCGAGATTTTAATAAAGCAGATTTTTAACCCATTACACACTGAATTAATTTCGTACCTGTTAGTCCGGTAACATACAAAGTTATTATTACTTGTCACTATCTCCTTGTTTCATATTTTTCATTACCTCCAAACGCTAACAAACAGGCCTTACACGAATGAATTTCCACCTGTAGGTAACAAGACATAACAACGTAGTATTCAGCGAAACTTGCTGCAAGAGGATGCAACGCATCGGTCACCGGCCGATTCGAGTAACACACAAACGAAATAATTAAAGGACCGACGACGACAAGACAAGACCGCGAAGCGACCTTTCGATGTCTACGGGGATTTCACCGTGTGTCGGACCGAATCGGCCTCCTTTAACTCGCCACGGTCATGGCATGCGACAAAGAAAAATTAATAAAGAAATATCCGGAGACGCTCGTTAGAAGAAGCGGAATCCGGTTGTGAGGAGTCGTCCGTGTACGAGAACCGCATCAAAGTCACCAATATACAACATCGACCAGTCTATTAAAGTTTTTATTAACGTCCACCGGTGAACAGAGAGACAGCGTGGCCGCTAATGACACCGATCGCTTCCCGAGTCATTAGTTTCCGCGAAATTTTCCCAGGGGCCGTGTCATCGTACCCGAAGCAAGCTTCACGAAAGAAGAAGGAAAGACAAAAAAAAAAAAAGAAAAGAAAAAAAAAACACAGAAAAGGTATAGAAACACCGTTTCCAATAGGAGAAAATAGGATTTTTCAATGTGACACCTGTAGACATCGGCAATTAGCGCAATTTATTTACTTTCACGGCTTAATTTAGCACCTTCGTTAGCGTATTTATCAAACCGCATGGAAACGTTTATATCGTCGTTAATACGCGATTCGCTCATGGTGCTTTCTTCCAATAGTATATTCGTTACGATTTGCCGGATAGAAACTTACAATCGCATGTCTTTTATCTATTCCTGGTTGTATCTGGTGGAAAGTTATTTTTAGCACGTTTAGAAGAGGCTTTTACGATCGGCATATTCTTTTTAATTGAAGAGACGGCGATTTCTAACAATCTGAGTGGATATAAAAATGTTGGAAAGATATATAGGCAGTTAATATCCGTAGTAGTAAACGTTTCCATCGAGTGTTAAAAATCTATACCCCTTTTTCGCTTCTAACAATTATTCGATACAAATGACTTTTACCTCTAACGTCATTTGGACATAGAGCTGCCTCCGTTTCTTTTTTTTCGGAAAAATAAAATATAGATAGGTTTCTTGTAACCACGTTATAAAAACCGTACTACACTATAAGACTATAGAAACGTTAAACTGACCTAAAGGCAGGATTTTCGATGATATTATTCTACGAGATTTCGATGATACTATCGATGTCAAATAGAACTCGTGCAGAGAAATCTACCAGCAAAGCGAGGCAAAAACGAACTGAATTAATACGAAAGATAATCGCCGATTTAACAGAACATTAATTCCCGGTAAATGAATATTAGAGGATTTATGGCGGCGCATAAATTATCGACTAACTCCGCTTGTCCCAGTAACAGAATCATTGCACGACAGCTCAATCCTACTCAGCGTGCAAGAAAACGTCCATTAAATTTCCATCAGCCGCTGAAAAATGATTTCACCGCAGCCGTCGTTCTGAACTACATTTCCAATGGGGCCTCTTGATCGAGTTTTTGCGCAAGAAAATGATATTTTCATTACACTTTCACCAACAGATGACGACTGATTCTCGCCGATCGGCAACGTACCATACGTTTCAATCAAGAATGTCCGTTTCCCCTTCGCAGGCAATACAGAAAGACGAAGCTGTACACGATCGTTTCTGGAAAACTGGGACGTCATTCGGTCTCTAGGGACGCGACGATCATCGCTTCGAGACTCGTCCTACCAGCCCGTGACCTGCTACGTTTGAAACTTTTTTCTTCTCTCTACGATGAAAGCCGCCTGCTCGTCCAACCTACAATATCGGTACGTTGTAGCAAGCCTTTGAATTTTGATGATCAATTCTATCTTGACGCTTGCTCTCGACGTGATCCGAATCACGCGTCACGTTCCTAGATAAACGAATCTTCTACTCTAGATGCGCTCCTTGTCGAGATTTCTATGGATTCTTAGTTCAAATCTTCGTAAGAACAGTGTCAATCCGATTTCATGCGAGTATTGTTCGATGAGATTAACGAAACTAGAAGAAATTCAGAAAGACGAAAGCACAGTGGAATTGTTGAAGATTGCAGAGCTCCGAACATAGAGATTCACGGTTTTCGCTATCCGAATTAGAATGAGATGAAATTCTGGTTGAATTTATGAACGTGCATACTTAGAATTAGACTGTGCCTTAGATGTTTATACGATATATTTAAATATACAAGAATGTACACGTGTGCATACATAATGCAACAAAATATACAGAATATCCAAAGTGGGCATGCTATTTGTATTACATTTCCTTAATTGTATTGGTAAAAAGATAAATTTGCCTAGTCACTGGTACTCTAATCACAAGAGACACTAAACGTCATTGACAGTTGTAGTCAAAACGAAACTTGGAGGTCTCAAAACTTGAAGATCCAACCAGATTCTCTCAGGAACTCGATATATACAGAACCAAGCTAACCATCCATCTTCTCGTCAATCCCGCACATTCAAAACTCGTATACTGCAGGAGATTGACAAAACTTACAACATCGAATTATGCTCCGATAAAATACCGACGCCAATTGGCAGATAAAAAAAAAAAGACGTTAAACGACGCGAACGGAATTAGTCAAAGCAAATCAAGGCTTCAAGCAGCAGTTTCCCAACTACAGGGGCGACTAAAATTTATAAGCGAGACAGAAACTCGTTCGAGCTTAAGTTGCGACACGTCAGACGCATTCCAGGCAGGAACACGCGTCGTCGAAGAGTCGAACGCTCATTCGTTCGCGTGGAAACATTAATCTTCCATGTTCGGTGAACGATCGACATCTCGTGTCCAGCACCGTCGATTATATCGTTAAATGCGGGGCGCCACGCAAGAAAATCTACAGTAGTATAGACGTTCGTTGCACTTGTTCTAAATCTCGAAACGAAACTGGAACGCGATTTACTCCGGGGACACGAGCGAAGCGCGTCATCGTGTCTTCGAGATCCGCTCGCGTTCCATCACGGTTGAAACGCGACGAAAGCCAGTTTCTGCTCGTTATGCAAGCGTACTTTTTTTTCTATACACTCGTTCAGAAGATTCTTTCGATTAATTGATTTTGCTCGTGGAGTGCATGGAATTTTTTAAATGTGTGATATTCTTCAACGGCGGAGATGGGTTTCTGAGTTACGAAAGGGAGCATAAATTCGTATGGTTTTCGATATGAATTAACGAAGTTTTTAGAGATTTAGTTTCTGAAAATTTCGCGGGCTATGAAGGCGGAAAAGAGATAAGAGCGTAAGTGGAGTTTTTTGGTATTTAGAAAACTGGCTGACATCTTTGTTTTAAACAATGCTATTAGCGATATTAACTTTAAGACACACGAGGTTTGATTTGGTTTGCTCATCGAGACACAAACAGTTAATATATTTGGACTTCGCGTTTGGATAAGTAAAATTCAAATACAACTTCTTAATTTCTTTTTGAAATACAAATTGTTTCGTTGGAAATTGAACGGAAGGTTTAATTGAAGTTCAATCTAACTGTCCCAACTTTCTGATTAGAAATAAGAATAATGTGAAACGTTGGATCACGTACTTGTATTGCAACAGTCTCATATAATTGCATTTACACTTTTATAACGATAAGAATGTATTTCGATGCTATTTTACGAAATTTCAATTAAAGGTGAGAAAGAAGCAAAAAGCGTATACTATTATTGCATTCTCCGACGTTCTCAGTATCAAGGTGAAAACAATGGGCCACAAATTGTAAAACGAAAAATCGGTCGACAACAGACGAATAGAGAGGCGAATCCGTTGAAAAACCCTATGGAATCGTGCAATCCACGCACGGCAAAAAATCCATTGGATTTCACTTTGCCTTTTCGTTATATCGTTCGTCCAATGAACCAGGCTGCCCACGTTTAGTCCCGCTTGCCAACTGGAAGATAAAAAGGCGAAAACTGCAACGACAGTGAACGAATTCTAAAGAGAACCAGAAAATTCTAATCATTTGCCTTGTTTCTTCTTTCTTCGTCCTTGTCTTCTGTACCTGTGCTGCGTGAAACACGAATAAAAATTCAATGAACTTTTTATTTGCGTCCAACAAGAAGTCGAATAACACGAAACAACTTTGCGTGTCTCCAATGGATTTGCTTTTCGTCGAAGGCAATTAACGAATGACACGACGTATAATAATCGCTTTTCAATGATCAATGATTCGAGAATTTGCATCCAAATAGGCAATAATGTAAAGGCTTAGATATTTTTATCGTGAATCTTCTTAATATCGGGTATACCTGATTTAACGTGGCTCGTAATCGATAAGAGGAAAAATCTAGCGGATAATATTGACACGTCAAATTCACCTGCCACCAGAAATAACATTTCATATGATATACATCAACCTAGTTTAAATGTGTGGTAAATTCTAAAACTAGTGATCGATATTTCTATACGGCAGGTATTTCGATTTTTTTTCAAATAAAAGTTGGTCGTAAGGAGAAGTAATCTAACAGGATTCATGAAACACGAAACGAAGGATGGTCTGAAAGCAATGATAAAATCGCGCATTTCCCACCGTCACGAGATAAAAATTCGAAGCAATTTCTCGAGTACCCTGGTCGAATGAGACCATGATCCGTGTGACCTGCCGGCATGATACATGGAACAACATTTTTTCCTTTCTTTCGATATTTTTCGCCTCGAGGATCAACGGAGATCGTACTAGAGAGGAAAAAGAATCTCGTCGATAAATTTTCACCAGTTGTCATATCGTGATATTTTATTGCTATTCCGATCATAAAACAGCCTTATGACGATCGTGGTTGCGTTCGTCTGCTGCGCCTATATCAAACCGGAACTTCGATGAAAGTGCACCGACAGATCTTCACTTGAGTTTCCTATTAGGATTTACCTTTGACCGGTTTCATCGCGAGTCTCTTTTAGTGTTCTTTCGTCGAGTGCGATATCTGTTATTAGGAATGAGAGTTTGTTTTTTTTTTGTAGATTGTTTCATTAAGTAACTACAGGTAAGTAATTAGAAATTTGTTGTTACGACTTTCTCGGAGGTATAACGAGGTCTAAGAATTTTCTTCAAGGCATTTTTGTAAGGAACAACATTTCGTGATTTATTACTTGATTTATGTTTCTCATTAATTTACGATGTTACAAGAATGATACTTTTATGTTCGAAATATTAATATTAGTATCGAATATGATTGCGATGTTAAGTTGATTAATAATTACTAAAACTTTGGAAGTTTGTATATTTATGGAAATATTAAAAATATAACATTGCATAACTATCTACAGTGTAACAATCGCTTTTCATTTTTGTTGGAAACGTTTCTCTCGTTTCCTGCTATTTTTAGGTCACGTACATTATTTTATCGATTTCGAGATACGTCAACAAACATTAATTGGCTTGTAGGATTTCCAGTGAAGAATTTTATAGAACGGTAGAATTGTTCAAATAGTGAGAAGCTTAACGATCATTTTTTCCGCGATGTTCGAAATTCCGTGTAACAATAATCGTATTTTTTGTCATACAAGAAAAGTCAATTTGCAAGTAACAAACGCCTTACGGTCAATAACTCGATCGCTTCGCGTTGATTTATAAAACACAAACGATCCAATGTATACAGCGAACGATGATAAAATAACGGTAAGTGTTACAAGATACAACGATTATTTTTAATTAACCACGAGTAGAAATTACACGCAATGGACGACCTGAGAATTTTATGAATATCAGCATTATCATGAAACGCCATTAAACGCTCATCGATGGAACGAAACTCAGTGTTCGAAAAATCGAAGAAAAATCGCTTGACGCGTCTTGTTTCCTCGTAACGATAAAACACCTTACACAGGTAGTAGATAGAATAATATCAATAACGTCGAGAGCAATTATAAGCAAACATAAGCTCTGATAACGTGGTTGTTCTTTGATCTAGAATGACTCGCAGAGATTTTTCTTTAGCAAGAGTTTCTCAAAAAGACATTAAGATACCGTCGTTTCCTCGTCGATATAAAAATCAGGAAATCACCGAAAAACGTGACATTCAGAAATATCCAGTAAACAATATTTCGCGAAAGCTACACAACGAAGGAGAAGGAACTTAAATTTCATGCTCAGTTTCAAGATCGATCCTCTGGTGCACGCACCGACAGCCACGAGTAAAAATGTAAAGTGCACTTTCAGCTGCGAGTATTACGTAAAAGTCTCTTCAATGATCGACCTTAAACCCCGGTCCCGCAAACCGTGTATCGGTTTCAGGATGTGTTACAAACTCTGCAATTGAGCGCATTTGTTTGATTATGTATACCAGTTCTTTCCGATCTCCTTTGCGCACCCGGTTGCACGTAATGGCCTTCCTGATGGCAGAGCAGAAGCATAATGCGATTATAGCCGGCGTACCTCGTAACACAAGGGAATACAACGTGTAATTTCCGTCGATGGCCGATAGAAAGCTGAAAGAGCTGCACGGTCGACCCTTCACTGGCCGCGTATAATGGCCACAGCCTGACATGACGCGATCATCGTTCTTGATTCTTCACGACGAGAAAGTGTTTGGGGTGTGTGCCATTCTTTCTTTCTTTCTTTCTTTCTTTCTGCCTTCGTTTCCTTTCGTACTTGTACCACCAGGTTTGTGCTGTTTGCTGTCACGGTCACCAACAACGTACACCTTTTTGTCACCACGGAAAAATAATGCGACTGTCCTTTCTTGCGTTACACGCGCCGTTTTTATCCATCTGGCAATTTGCGACGATTCGCAGATCCGTTCGCGTGGGAATTAAGGACAACCGCTTAAACGCGGAGAAAAGAATTTGTTCATAGAATTCGTGACATAGAAGGATAGTTTAACAAATAGGCATTTATTATCGTTCGATTAATGCAGTTCAAATACCCATTAGACAATTAATAATCAACTCTCAGTAATTCAGAATTACGCGAGTTATCGGAGGGAACATCAAATTCAAATTTTTCTATAACGTTAGAGCAGACGATTAGGCCATCGAGCGTTTTGTGGATAAATAAGACATCGAATCCTTTCTTCGACTCTCTAAAGTTTGTAAGGTAAATACTAAACATTTTACAGACATAAATTCACTCAAATATCCGCCTACTCGCTTATCTTTCCAAAGCCTTTATTTCACCCCCGAACGACAGAAGCAAATAATCGTTCTGTTTTCTCCAAACCGATCGAAACCTGGTATACATTTCCTCATATAGAATTCAGATACAAAAGGATCGCGGCCTACGCTTCGGATATTTCTTGGTAAAAATCTCGAATCCCCTTCGCTTTATTTATCGATCTGGTTTTATCGAAGCTGCGCGGCACGTCTGCGATGCGCTCACGGATATACCCGCGCAGCCACGGATCCGAGCCTTGGGTGCGTATTAATGGGTCACAGCACGTGTTCCTCGTTCCGCATATGAGGCGCGTCCGCGTACACGTATGGTAAACGGTATCTTATCGGTTTCGAAGCTACGGGCGTCGTGGTGCATGCTCCGAGCATTTTAGCTGCCGACGCCTCCCATAGAACAATGTCCCTCGTTAAAAGACTTTCACACGGAACCTTATGTCACGTATGGAACCGAGACTGGACACGAATAAATCATTGCTTCCCGCGGTACGTTCGTGGAATATATCGTTCCGCTACGCCGTGCTCGGGTATATTAACAGGGAATCGGTAACGATCGACGGCTCGAACGTCGTCGAACACATTGAGGATTTGCATGATGTATAAGTAATGCTACCCGTTCAGGGGAAATAGAGAATCGAGACGTAATTATAAATTAATAGTAAATCACCATAGGGGGAGGTTGGCAGAGGTTAAACCACAATGAGATGAATTTATTAGCGAGAATATGTAGCACTGTGCGAATATTCTTAGTTATTAGGCTACATGTGATCGTGAACTCGTATTATGGTAACCGATTGTATTTTTACGAAGCATTTGGATATGGTGTATTTGTATTTTGTTGCACGGTGTACGATGTGTGATCGTGGACTCGTATTATGGTAACCGATTGTATTTTTACGAAGCATTTGGATATGGTGTATTTGTATTTTGTTGCACGGTGTACGATGTGTGATCGTGGACTCGTATTATGGTAACCGATTGTATTTTTACGAAGCATTTGGATATGGTGTATTAGTATTTTGCTGCACGGTGTACGATGTGTGATCGTGGACTCGTATTATGGTAACCGATTGTATTTTTACGAAGCATTTGGATATGGTGTATTTGTATTTCGTTGCACGGTGTACGATGTGTTTTATTTTTGTTTTATATTTGGATATCATGTAGATATAAATTTGAGATAGTGTAATTATATTTTGATCTCGATAAAATTCAACGTTAATTCGGAGAGAAAAATGAAGAAAGCGCGATAAATTCTAAACATCTAATCTCCGCTTCGTTTGGTAGCAAACGTGCAACTACTTCTTTTATTATTAGACGCTAGATACCTGTTACTACTCCTAATATTATACTAAGAAGTACTAAAACGAAGTTCTTTCAACACTATGTAATCATGCATCACCCTTGCATTATGCTTTCACATCGAACGCGATACAGGTAGAAGGCAATTAATTCGTCATCACACGCATAAATCAACTTAAACGATTTAATGATATCGCGTCGGGAGGACTCGTTGTGCTGCTTCCTTCGCTCATTTATCTTCGATTCCATTCCCGCGAAGCCCAAGTCTTTCCTTGAATTAAAGCAACACTCGCGGCCGAGGGAGCCACAACGAGAATAATTCGTCGGAATCGGAACCTCCTCAACAGCTTTCCTGCCTTTTTACGGGCAAACCAAGGATCACGGCTCATCCTCGGCGCTTACGGTTTGACTATCGATGAATCAAGGCCGACCATTTTCATCGCTGGGTTATAAAACCTCTAAAGCAACGGCAACCTGCTTCCGATGTCGAAGATAAAACGATTGAAAGGGAGCAACCTACGCTTTAGTGTAAGAAGACAGTAATCGACAACGAAATATCGGATCGATCTTTCAACTTTTTGACGTTACAAGGGAGAGCTACTTGCGTTCGTATATTCTGAACGATGAGAAAATTGGTTAACTCGTTTTTCTCGATTGCAAATCTCGTAGGTATAATAATTTGTTTATTTAAAGATTTTCTATCTGTTTACGTATTCTTTCATTTCTCTTGAAAATAGAGCGTGTCACGTTTATTATACATATTGCAATTGATTTATCTTTGTTTGTTTCATTTCGTAATTGTAAACGTTTTTTATCGAGGGACTCGAGGCTTAAGTTCATAATTCAACTGAATTTTCAATTCCAGCAGCAGATATCTTGGGAATAAATGAATTTCGGAAAGATAATTGCAATCGTTGCAATGAATTCTTCTCGCGAAATAAAAATGTTACCTTTATTGTTGATAAATTATAGAGAAAATTCAATTCTTTCCCACGTTCGCATTTTGTATATAATTTAATTTATCTCTGCAGAATTTTATAGGTATTCTCGTTCAAATCGTTCGATTTCACCATCGTAATACGTGACATTGTAAAAATTCATCGTTGCTAAAAGAGAAAAAAAATACCGCGGCATTTTCAAAGATTTATTGCACGCAGATTTCGAGAAAGCTGCGCGCATTTGACGTTGAATATCCGCTGTTACGGATCGCCTAACGCGAAATAGGAAAAATAGATTGGGTTTGAGAGATGGATTAATATCTATGACAAACTCGATTTTGAAATAAGAAAGCATTTAAATAAAGCGACTCTTTGTGAACGACCACGGACACCGACGTATCGAGCATCCTTTTGGATCGTTTTAATTTTGATTTATGGCTGTTCGTTTAAATTGTTGCACAGCCGCGAAACGAAAACTGTTGGAAACCGGCAACGACCAGTGAATACCACCGATGGCGTCAGCAGCTGAGAATTTGGCCATTTTAATTGGCTTAATGAATCGCTGCGGCCACTGGCCTCAAACAATCCTAAATTATTCTAACACGTAGAATATTTGGTGGACTGTCGTTGACGTGCATTGCGGTTCGCTAAAACTTCGCTGAATTTCATCTTCGAACAACGTTCAATAAAATCTGCCGGAGTTGGTCGTAGCACAAATAGAATTTGACGGTGAACTCCCTGGTGAAACGCGAAGACCTTTGGAAGTGACATCGATTCATATAGCGTTTCGTTAAATTTTATCATCTGAAAATGCTACAATTGCAATTTCACAAAAGTGTTTTCTACAAAAGCTGTATGGTTTTATGGGAGACGAAAGATCGAAAAATATTAATGAGACGAAAAAGAAGATAAAAAGAGATAACTTTTGCTTAAATAGGAAAAATTGCTTGCATATAATAACCGCTTCGAAAACCAACTCTGTGCCCTATGATATTAAATTCTTAAAGATCATCGAAGATCGTCTAAACAGAATTTTTCCTCTAATTTTCGACGAGGACGTTATCAGCAGAAAATTTGAAATATTTGTACTTAAAAATATACGCGGCACGTACGTGAAGCTTTGTTGTAACAAAAATATTTCTGTGATACTCGATCTATTCCGTAGTTATTTACGTACGCTGCTAGTTCTACGTATCCTACGTTCTACTTTGATTTTATTAATTACAATTAATTACAAACATCACAATGCCCACAGAAAAGGAACTGTAAATATATCATTAAAAACAAAAGCTCCGTGCAATTTGTTCCTATGCGCGTTCGTTTCAAAATGTTAATGAATACGATCCAACAAAGTCGTCGAATCAATGACAACGACAACTGAACGTTCGTCGAGAACCCACGCAAATTTCAAATGTCATAGCAGTGCACGTAAACCTTGCAACTTTCTGTCACCACTACCACGTGTATCGTATACGCAGGAAATGGAGTTTTTAGACGTTGTCAATTCCGCTTTTGTACCCTAGTTAAATCGTTCAAATCGATGACATTTTGTTTTACAACGAAACTTAACCTTTAAATGCATAGTATTGACCAGGTGGTAGATATTTTCCTGCTTTTATATTTCTTAATGGAGATATGTAACAGTGTCCATATACAATGTGTGTCCAATTCTTTCGTTATGTATTCTGTATTCGCAATATTAGGTTATAGAATATCGATGTGAACCGAATAGATGGAGCGTTTATCCATAAATAAATTAGTTTTCGTTTTGTATAATGCAAATGTTTCGGTATTATTCGTAACTATCCGTTTTTATATTTGGAGAATAAAATAATTTGGAAATGACATTCTATAACCATAAACGTGAGCAATTTATTATTTGATATAATACGAATAACGATATTATTGTATGATACAATAGTTCTTTCTTAATTGCATTTTCGCTATAATTAATTTTCCGATTTGTTTACATACACGTTCTGCACGTGTAACAGCCATTTCGTAAATTTTGCATCGATTAAAAAAATACCAAACAATAAGATGACGGACCTTTCTCATTACTTTCCTTTTTATCATTTCGTTACACGTAAACTAATAATTTCAAAATATTTTATATTTGAAGAAACTATACGTTTAAGAGTTAAGTACCGTTTTCGTTCGTGATAAAGTCGTAATCCGTTCGCGCGAATAACGTCTCTACCAAGCATTTTACAAGATCTCGTAACACCGTTTACAACCGTTTTCCGCGTTTTACAAGCGTTTGCTGTAATTACAGGCTACGATAACCTTAAAGGTATAACACGTCCAAACGATTGCTAAACACTGGCCAAGTTTCAATGAATTTTCACATACTCACCGTTAACGCGTAAATCTGTTGTAACTCCTAATCCCTTTGACTTTCTACGCTTCGTTAATTGCACGTTTGCTTTGTATAATTCGATCGTAGCTCGCTGGCGATCGCTGGTAACACTGTTTAGTTTCTAAGTTCAAAGCGATTGGCAAGGACAAACGAACGAGCTGTTTGTTCGACCCATACGATTAATCGAATTAATCGGCGATAGGGACCGATCTGCGCCCGGCAAGGTACGCCAGAAAACTAAAGAATCGCACCGGTGCGTGGGGACGGCCTTTCGCCAGTGGGTACGAGACCAATTCTCAGCCGGTTAAAAAATGGATATGTTGAAACTGGCTACGAGAACACGCTGGGAAAAATTTATCGATTGAATAATTCATAGGGTTATCTTTTGCACATCTAAAATTAACGCAACATACGTATAAAGGTGGTGGGTTTAGACCAAAAGAACGAATACTTTTTCCGAGTCATCCCTTCGCGTTAGTAAAATTGAAACGTAACCGAGCATTCCTTAATGACTGCTCGTCGAATGGGAAATCGGCCGCGTAAAGATCGAACACTTCGAAGGCTTAAAGAATGCTCCAAAAAATGTAATTCCTTGATCGTTGTCAGCAGTCCGAGCGAAGACTGGAAATAACTATTGGACAGTCTAGGCACTCGCTCTAATCTCTGCGAACATTCCCTCACGTTCGTCGTGAAGAAGCTTTTTTGCTGTAAATGAGTTTACGAACAGATTGCTTGATGACTGTTTACACCAAACGAGCATGGGCGAATGCTCTTGCGAACGCACCTTAATATGTATGAGCCACTAATGAATGATTCGCAACGAGTCGTATCGAAATGACCGCTATCGCGATTCTGAATAAGTATAAATATATTCGGAACATCCAATTTCGTTTCGTGACATAAATTGTTTTTTTCATTCTGGTAAATTGCAAGTGATTTTTATTCCTTTCGAATGATATAGTAATAATTATAAATACGAAAGTATCTATACAGACTGACAGAAGACAATTTAATCGAGATACATAAATATTGTTCTACGGCCAGAAGAATTCTTTAACATTCTCTAATATCCACGTTCCTTGGAGATAAATTATATTGGTCATTGCTCGTGATATGAAATCATCGGGGGAAGAGTAAAGACGATATACGTATCCAAGCTAAGTAAAGAATAACTAAAACATATATAACAACTCCTACGATATCAATAACTGGACTTAGATTTTTACACTGTGTTATTACGTATTTCTATCGAGATAATCAGAGAAACAGAATCTATATAGACGTTTGTTTTACTCCTCAAATGTCCCATAAATGCGTACTATCAATAACTAATCCTCAATATCGATAATCGTCTAAAAAAAAAAAAAAAAAAAAAAAAAAAAAAAAAAAAACGCTAGCAACAGTTGGAATAGATAGGAAGTGGCAAGAAAATCGAGCGTAATCGACGAATAGGTAAATCGGCCAGCGGAGATGGCAGCGAACGAGAGGAGAGAATCGCGATCGCCTCTCACTCCTTTCGAGAAACTGGAACCACGAAGGACGAGATTTATGTCGCTCGCCTCCGCGACAACCGCGGCCGAGAGCTGAACCGCGGTTAAACCGATGCTCACCTTTAATTGGCCGTGAAACCTTCCCCGTGCGAGCGCGCCACGGGACGATTAACGACGCATCTAGAACCGGACCGAAGGTGCTGCACTTGAGGAATTGCCGATCACCTCTATCCGAGAGAAAGATATTCTTGATGCGTCCAGGTTGACGTGAGACATTCATCATCCGCGAGGATGACGATACAGCTCGCGACCGGTACTTTACCTGGGATCGTACGCGGTTTCGAGGTCGATTCTTCACGTCAAACGCACAGATTTTATTTTTGGATGAAATATTCGAAACACTGTATGTGGCTACATATTTCGTGTTAATTATTCGAGCGAATTGTGCGCGATGAAAATTTAGGTCAAGTTCAATTGATGTTTTACGACCATTAATTTTTTCAATCTCTAAAGTGGTTTCTGAAAGCGAAATTGCTTTTACACGTTTTCGTTGCAGCGCTGTGAAATGCGTAAGAATTTTTAATGCGTGTGGTCTTCGGTGTATAAAGACATGTGGCGGCGCTTATATTATATCATGTACATATTATTATATATTATGTATAAAAAGACATGTATGACACTTTGTTCTCGTGACTCGAAACATGAAATACGTGGTACCAATTTCTACGTTGATATTATTTGAATAATTGCGATAAATATCGAAAGAGTGGGTTAAAATAATTAGGTAAAAATATATCTGAGACATATAATTGAAAGATGTAATTTCAAACATTAATCTCGCCACTGTACATAAACTTTTCTTATTAACAGAGAATCATTTATTGTTTGACTTTACAAACAAGGCTCTCAAGAAATCGTGTGTCCTCAGGCTATGTGCACTGTTCTCATATCCATCCTTATCGTAATTGACTATTTTTCCCCCGTATACGGGCGCGTCATTCTAATTACCACGGGTAACATCTCGTTATCACGCGTAACATCTGCAACGCCATTACTTGGCCCGTTCCTTTCCAATGAATTATTTCTGCTCGTTACGGATGTAACTGGTCAAGCCATATCGTATCGAATAATATGTTCGTGCGTTGCGAATGATTTTGAACGATCTCATAAACGAGTCTCTGGTATTTTCATATCAGAAAAATATGGTTGTAAAGAGTATCAATTACAGTATTCTTAGAACTTAGAATTCGTACATAGAAAACAGTTTGTGATATTATTAAAAGAAAGAGAAATGCTATTTTTTTTTTGTGCGTTGTTTTTCGATAATATTTCTATCTTTAATTCAATCGGTTGCGAATCGCAAAACACAAATACGTGTTTTTAATTGCAAATCCCCAACAATCATACAATTCATTGACTAAATCAACCGACTTTCGTTAAGATGAAAATATAATTTCACGCATTCATTTACTTTCGTTATTACACATTATCTCCGTCTTAACTGAAATCATCTCCGTACAGTATATTCAAATACACGCGTCACAAATTGATAATTTTAGCATTTAAATAGAACATTTCAAACAAATTTTTCAACATTTAGATGTCGGAGATATATATGACTCATACCATAAACGAAGCTGTCATAAACGTGACAGGTCGACGCCGACGATTACAGGCTAGGTTTGTCGCCTTAGCAATCGCGATGTTCATTAAAATGCTCGCCTTAACGGAACACCGTCGCGTCGTTCTAACGACGAAATGGTTCTCCGACCGAGTTTCTTTGCGGCAGCTTCGCCTTTCCGTTCGGAGGTTCAAAGAATCGCATTATCGCGCGAGAATCTCCACGAGAAACCTACTTCTCGGTCGACGCGTCGGGAATTTATTATTAATGAATCTATCGACTGGTCGCTGACGATGGATAATCGATTCCGTAATTGCGCGAACAGCGTTCGAAAACGTTCAGCCCGGGAGATCCATCGTGAGACTCGAGCGCTCGACACGCGTTTTATCGCCGATCCAAGTGTGCGCACACATCAGCAGCCGCGATTGGAATTCCTGAAACGCGAATTACTTTAATCGACCGGTTGATGAATTGCTCTCGCAGAGGGTTTCTCGCTAGAATTTCTATTTTCTGTGAAAGCGTTGTGTAATCCGCTCGGTCTCGTTCATTGCGAAAGAAACGACGGATTTTTAATATGATTATGGTATTTTGAGTAGGTGGCGCCGTGGTTATTTTCACCGGTATGCTAGTGAATGATATGTATATGATGTTTGTGTCTATTCTTGAGTTTTAACTCAAGCGTGTGGCTGGAAGAAATACTTTATCGTTCTCTTCGTGACGAACCATTTTTAGGAAAAGGAAGACGAGTGTGCGATCCGAATTCAGTCCGGCAGGAATTAATTAATCGTCCGTGTTCGTGCATTGACGATAAATTTAAATACGAAGAAATGCGTAGAATACACGTAGTAAGAAAAATACATACATTGTCGAAAGTAAATTACTCGTTATATTATTTAGGAGATGAAACAATGGATTCTGTTTTATAAATCTGTTTAGGGAATATTCATGTAACAAACATTTTTTTCGGAACAAAAGCAACGAAGAATCGATCACAACGTGATTTAAAAATGTAAAATTATACAAGGCTAACGATCCCTGGTAAATGCCAAGGAGGTTAACATCCTGTAGATATAATCTTTCGTATTTTAGATTGCTGACCATAGAATCTTAGGTGCCGAAGAATGTTGTTCGACACGCGAAACTGCCAAGACAGGCTATTCGACATTTAACAATCTCGAAAGAATAGATGCCGACGAAACGATCGAAAACCTTTCGTAATCGTAAAAACGAATGACGATTAGAATGGAAACAATAACAATGACTCTCCAACCAGTAAATCATCGGCCATTTTTTAGCTTCGATCAAGTTACTCACCTAAGTGTGCTATAACACGCTAACACTGGAAAGTTTCCACTTCTTGCGAGCAATAACTCGTCCCATTGTTTTCCAGCTGGGATTACAGCTCAATCATAATCGAATAACACTTGGAAACGACCACTCGACCGATGCTCGAGCGCAGGTTAACACATGGAGAAACACACCGAGGCAGCGTGATGTTCGACGATCGAGACGCGAGTGCGTGCGATCCACGATCGAGCGTGCACGCACGATCACTGCTCAAGGATCACTGGGTGACACCGATCGAGCAGCAACGCACGGGTTTCCGTTGGTCGTTTTCGCTACGAAAAATCATAACACGTGTTCGTCTCGCTTCAAGGTAACGAGCTATACTTTGGAAACATTAATCATTCGATGAAGATTCGTTTCAGGGAAATTTATTAGTTTTAGTGCGAGAATTGTTTCGTATTTTTCTGTTTCTTTTTTCTTTTTTTTTTTTGTTAGGAAACAAACGATTACGGTCGACGAAGTCGATCGATTGGTTTCTGCGTTGATTCGAAGGCAAATGGATTTAAAAAGATCATAATTATGTTGAAATTGATCGTTAAATAGTAACTTGCTTTTCGATGCAAAAATATTTTCAACGGTAATTTTTATGGAATTGGATATAAGAGAACCTGCAAAGTAGTTGTATCGGGAAGTGATTCATATTTATTGGCTGTTTCTATAAATTCATTATACGAAAGATTTTTATATCGTTGTGATCGTCAAGATTTTGTCAGATAAGAATCGCTTCTTAATTCAGTAATAACAGCCCTAAGAATACGTGTAGCTAATACTTTCACCGGATGAAATCACGAATCGGTCACGCAATAGAATTACAGCTATATTGATGAAGCCCTCGCGAGGCACACGAAGGGCTACGTAACCTTAACGAACAACCTACCTCTTCCATTCACTGACAAGATAATAATAGAAACCGTTATTCACTTTGATACAATCCTAATGTCTCTATCAAAATCAACTTCGTGAAGTATCAAAATATTTACCGAGGAAATTCCATCATAGAAATAGATATTTGATATCTAAGTAGCATAATGTTACAATAAAAGCGAAATATCCCAAGCAGATCGCGAAGATTCGTGCATTTGTGAGAAATCTAAAAGTACATAAGACGAACGTAATACGCAAACGTATAAAAAATATCTAAAGTATAATACTCGTTATAATATTTAGTGAAACAGATCTCTGCCTAAGCACCATCGTTATAATAAACGTAGTGTAGTTATAATAAACTGGTAAAATTGTATTTTTTAATCTATGCGCGGATAAAATGAACAACAACATCGGTATACATGAACGTTCTCAGAATAAGAAGAGAAATCCGCAAACTGGGTAAAATTGAAACCACGTGAACGCCAGGCAAGATCGAAACCAGCGCAGCAATTCCTGTAACACGTACAGAGCCACACTGTCTCGTTGTGCAGTTACTGACGCGTTGCAACCGTTTGACTAAACTGCTGGTAGCCTTCCACCATAGAAGAGAAAATCGTTCAACACACGTTTATTATGACGCAGAACCATCGAGACGATGAATTGATCCACCCTATAAATTCAAGGCATAACCGCCCATATATGGCACTGCAACGTCACGATAACTCAAGGGAAGGTTAAAAAGTTACCTTTTAACCAACGTCGTCATACACCTGCTTCGTAAAAGTTGTAGACATGATAAACGACCATTGTCACGGAACGATCGTGTAAAACAGAAAGCGCAAACATGGTTTTAAAGAGGGGAAGTTCTAGCGAAAAGTTTTGCGAGCTAAGCAAAGTAGAAAAGATGTTGGGAAAAAATTGTAGAGTAAGAAGCTAGTCACGATATTTCATCTCTTCGCGTTACTGAACGCGTGTTCTGTTTTTAACGCTCTGTACTCAGAAAATTGTTATGATACGGCCGATTAATAACTTCAATGGATTCCGAATGGAGCGAGAATGTTACGAAATCCGAAAGAATTTCTTTTGAATAGAACGTTTCAAAATTTTCTTACACGATAGCTTTCTTCGCTTCTTCAACTTCTTCAACAGGAACAGATTTAAGCACAAATAAAATTCCAGAAGACAAAAGAAATGCTTTTTCGGCTGTTTTCCGACATATCGACGATCGAAAAAGTAGATCCAAGTCGCCGCCAAAGAAAATTAAAGGTAAAATGCAGTGTGACTGGATCGTATGCGGATCACCGAATCAACATGGATAAACGAGGTGGGTAATTTGCACGCGGATTACAGCTTCCAGTCTTGAATCGATCTAGGCTCGCGCGTTTATGCCACGGCTACTCGGCTTCCACGCGACCACATCGAGTGATTAACCAAGCCGCGTTAAGGTAAGGCTAGATTGAAAGATTAACCCGGCTACCCGTAAATGCGCTTATGGTGGATCGTTGCAGAAGTTTAACCGTGAACCCCGTACGAAATGGCGAGTCAATTAGACGTGAAACGGCTGTCTCGACATACCGTCTTTTAACTACTTGTCGTCTTCGTATTTGCTATACCGATTCCACGGGCTCTATACAAATTCGAGGCCATTAATGATCCCCGTTTCGTATTAATTATATCTGCGGTTAGATAATTCCAATTTGATCAAACGTTTCACCATGAGAATTGGAAAGTCATGTCTGAAATCTCAGTTTTATTATTTTATGCTGAATTTCAGTTCTACTGTAAAAATTCCACTTGTCCCGTTGCGAAACTAATTAATGTTATGCAAGGATATTTACTGCTATCCGTAACTCGTAACTCGTGACTTGTAAAATCACACTAGTGATATTAATCGAATTTTACGAGATAGCGCAGGAAGCAAACTTCTAAAAATGTAATTTGTTTTATCACTAAACTAGTTCACGCGTATTGTGCAAAGATAATCATAAATAAATAATTTCACTAATGACATTGATTCAAGCGTGTGCAAGTCCAAGAAGCAAAATAACGATCATAAAGCTACCGAAAGTTTTCTACTACGTTAATCGCCATAAATGGAAACCCGATCACTGTCAAACTTCCGTGCATCAGAACTCGAAGCTTTTTCCCCGATATTTCAAACAAGTCACCTGTCGCGAGGCTAGCTTCGCACGCTCCCGAGCCTCGTTTGTCCAACGACACGCTGTCTGGAGGAAAAAAAAACTCACTTTCTATTCCGTCCAGAGGTAGAAAGTTCGACGAGGAGCGGTACCATTTCCGTGTCCGCGATCGCGTTTCGAGGGATGTCTCTCGAGGGGGCGGCGCGTGGAGAACCAGTCCGGAACTGGAGACGAAGGCGACGTCGTCATCGTCGTTTGCGATTAGAACGATCATTCTCCGGAAAACGACCGAAAGCTGTGACCCAGAAGCTGAGAGTAAATTGATTCCGAGAAGAATGCCCCGTAAAATCGACCGATTAGCGGGCAGCAGCGTCACGAATCCAATTATATCAGCCGCTGAAAATTCCCTCGAAGGGAGTGAAAGTAAGAGGCAGACGTCGAGAGGAACGATGCTCGCTTTCGGAAGTGTAGACGAACTCGAATCTGTCTACAACTGATAATTAAGCATTTCGATCGATGCTTCGTCAATCTTATCATTTTCTTTCATTTACTAACCAATAAAGCGTGAAACGTTCGCGTCAAATTTTTACTTTTCGTGGCAGTATATTTATCAATCGATGTGGCATTTCCACCGATACAATTCTTATTTCAATACGATCTATGGGCGCGTAAGCTCCGTATGACGAAACAATTGGAACTCAATGGGAATTGGAGATACAATTTCACTTTCGTTCCCTGGTTTCGCTTCCCCGATATTTTTTTCTTTTTTCTTTTCTTTTTTTTTTTTTTTGATTCTGTTGAAACTGTGAATGTAAAATATTTCGATTCTTATATAAGGCATAAGGTTTCATCCGTTTTGTAATCGTGACCCTTTGTATCAGGCTTCGTCGATACTCGTTTCGAACGTCTACTGGAAGCTTGTCTTTTTGTTGAAATTCCGCAACAGGGATTTCGTATTTCAATATTAATGAGACAGAGTGGATACGTGGACCAAACTTTCTTCGTGTATCACGATATCTTTTAGTCATTTAGTTTATCGATAGATGGTGATGGAGTAGATAGATACATACACCGAAATAGTTAATTTTTATTGAAAAATTAATCGGGTAAGTAATCCAGGTAATTGATGCATCTTTGATTCCATTTTGAAAACGTTAAACCGTTACATTCAGTAACAACGCTATTACTATAGTATTATTGAAATTATATATAAAAATTCTTTGCAACAGTAAATCAAGCTCAGATTCGATTGGACTGCTCCACGTAAAATTGATTCAAACTTCTAAAAGTGTTGTTGTTTCTCGAACTAACGACTCGAGTGGGTTTCGAAATCGACAGTGACTTCATTTGCACACCTTCCGTCGGATACTCTCCTCTCTCGTTCCCTTTATTCGCGAAAATAAATTTAGGAGAACCGCACACGTGAATCGTGCAGAGTGAGATCGATCTTAATAATTTCCTTTCGCAATATGAAATAACCTGTGTAGGCGCAAAAATATGAAACTGGTCCGCCCACCGGGCTTTAAAAAAACAAAAGAACGAAGAGAACAACGGTATAAACTGCGTGAGAATTATTATAAAGCGACCTGGTGCGCATTTCATACACTCGTTCGTTCCCTTCAGGCTCGACGCGACGAACGCGACGTTTCAGTGCATTTCGAACTTTTATCGTGTCCTGCTGGAATTCTTTACAAATTATTTCAAACTGTACGTGAAATGTATTTTTAGCGATTCTAATAAATTATCCATTCGACTAAATTCTTCGAATGAATCCATCTACACGTACATTTTGTACCATTTACTCTCCCTCTGAATTTATTAAAGTACCAAACACCGAAAATCTATAGCGTTCGAACGACAAACCATGGAAATATGAAAACCAACGGATTATTGGAAATCGTCACTCGTGGCACCGCTTCGACTCCTCGATCGATCCTGAAACGCTACTGCACGCTCCAATATCACGAATCCTTGGTCTCCGAACGTTCTCTCGTGTCAGTGAACCATCGGACTTTCCAGTCTTTCACGATGAAGCTGGTCGAAACGCTTCGAGTTCCTTGGAAGTTCAGCCGAAACGCAACGGGAGTGACGCAACCGGTGCAAGGTAAGATCGGTTTCCAATACGCACGCGTGACGCAACGATCGCGGAGGGTACGATTAAAATGCACAATAAAAATCGACCAGAGGAATTACGTAAAAACGAGTCAAGAGAAAGAGTAAAAATAAGAAGACGGCAGAAAGGAAGAGAGGCAGGGGAGTCGCGCGATTGGCCCATCCACAAACGAAAGTGGGATTCCAAAAGGCTGGCCGATCTGGAGCACGTTTATCATTCGCATAACCGTGAAGTTAAACTGGTTCCAACGTGCTCATCGTAAATAATGGCACGATTATTCTCGGTCGGCGATCGGCCGCGTGATTAATACTTTCGTGCAAACGCGATGCAACGTCCGGCAGTGGTTCGTTAATCGTTCTAACGGTGAACTAGCTGCGATAACGCGCCTCACCTCGGCAAAAATCGCACGGATTCGCGCTAGTCGCCGAGACGTTGACGACGGCTCGATCGTGATCGTCGTTTGCCTCGATCCGCCGCTAATATTTTCATCGATTCCGATTCGATTAATGGGATCGAGCGAGGAACGTGAACAGGTACGTCGACGAGAAGGCACTGAGTAATCGATCCTGTGCTAATAGGATGCGGTAGATGAATTTGCTATTCCAAAGGAATTTGCCGAGCATCGGCGAGTTGGGATTGCCAGATTGGGATGTCTCGTTTTGTGTGATGAGTGACTGCGGATTTTTATGCGTTTATGGGGTATTTGAAGATGCAAGTATGCACACGATGCATGTAATATAGATAGATATGTAAAATATCCAAAATAATATAATGTGATAATCTGTTATAATATTTAGTAGGTGAAACAAATTTCTAACAAATTATTATATTATACTAGTCTGGATATTTTATATATCTTTCTATTACATGCATCGTGTGCATACTTGCGTCTTCAAATACCCTATAAACGTATAAAAATCCGCAGTCACTCATCACCCAAAATAAAAATTTGTTTCATCCACTAAATATTATATGTAAGATCCATTTCGTTAATCATATTCATAGAAACATAAAGGTGCATAAAAATGGGCAGTCTGGTGATAAGCCTAATATATGAGCTCTCGAAAGAACTGATCAACTCCGTTTTTCGTAAGTTGCTCAGTTTCGTTATCCGGATACGCGACTGGTATTGAACCTGTTAACATTTATTTCTCAAATTTATTCGTTCTAAGGAAATGGCACAGATGCGCGTAATTTGTAAGAAAATGATTAAAACTATGAAAGTGATATAAATGGCGTGGATCAGAGGAAAGTTCAGATTTGACTCTTGAACTTTGCACCTTGGAAAAGGTGCACAGTGCAACGTGAATTTCAATAACATTTCTTCATACTGGGTGTCATTGCTATACTTTGCTAATTATTTAAATATAATCGTATAAACGATTATGTATTTACACATATCGATAATTTCCAACGAATTATCGAATGCCTGTCTCTTCGTCCTGTCATACACACTTCGTACGCTTTAAACATCAAACTATTTGAACTAATTGATCGTCATTATTTCTTGCATAAATGTCAAAATAAGAAAATCAGATGTACTAATATTAGTACCTTTTACCTCCATTCTACGATCGACTAAATTGATCTATCATTCTATTTCATTTTTATACCGCAGTAAATAACTACCTACGTCTTAAGACCCCATTATCACCGATTGCATTCAGCGAATCAATATTTACCACCGCACAGATCTATCTCCGTCTGAAGGAAAGAAAAAAAAATTCCATCAAAACATTCGACACAGCGTGCCACTTATCCCATTGGGAACGCAACAAATGCCACATAAGAAACCGAAGAAAAGGCGTAATCGATGACCGATCGATTGATCGAACTAAGCACGCGCGGCCTCGAGCTTCGCGCCGCGGTGAAAGTACCGCTTAAACATTGTAATTAACTCGTCGTTTGCAATAATAGCCGCGAGAGAGGACGAATCGACGCGATTTCGAATCGTTCGGCTCGGCGATAAGGCGCGAATTCTCGCGCTTGAACAAACGTCTCGGCGGTGCCAGCTTATCGTTACGCTTGCCTTGGGAAATTTATTTCCCTACAGACTAAACCCTTGTTGCTCTCGTCGATCGAACGATAACCAGACGGATAATTGTAAAATGGAATTCAGCGAAAATCGCGATCGCGTTTCTTCCTCTTTGTTTTTCAACCCGCGCCACTTATTCTGCGCCACTTACGCCGTTCCGATGTTTCGTGTTGCTCAATTTAATTGATTTAGCGAGCTATTGCCTCGCTGTCTTTTCTATAGATTAGATCGTTTCGTTACGACATCCCTGAATATACATTTGTTTGGCATTTACTGGATTTACATGGTGTCGCGATGGAGAAGAACGAATGAATGTTTGTAACGACAATGTATAAGTTGTTGGTAGATTTTTTATGCGTTTATGAGAGATTTGAAGATACAAAAATGTACTGGATGCACGTAATATGCAAAAATACGTCGCGTGACACTTTGAGGGCATTTAGGTTCCATTCTTCTGATTACTTTCGTGACATAAACATCCGCGACCTAGTTATTCGGACTACGACGACGCCATAGTATAAATCACTGTTGTTAAATTTTTGCAAAATGTCTTTAATATTGAACGCTTCAACAGGCAAAAGAATATTAAGAAATTTTTTAAAATTGAGAAATTTATCAAATTGCGGGCTCTTACGCACAGAGCGGTAGTTAAAATAATCGATATCAAGGGGGATATAATCTTTGTCCGATCATCGAAACACGATAGTAGGGTATTTCCACGATAAAACTACCGTTTCGTTTATTCCGATTTATCGAAACACGAGGAATAACAGGTAGAACGAAAACTCGGTGTATTTTCGTTCACTCCTTAACCGGTTATATTTATGAACTTGAGACGCTACGAACAGATGTTCATATTTATGAAACATGCTCAGAAGTGGCTCAAAATATCGCGACATCGTTATCGTTACAATGTTTCAATGCTTACCGGTAGCCCGAATCAAAATATACTCTCCAATTCGTGGTAAAATTTATGCTCTTCGAAAACACGACCATCTGCCAATGTTCTTATTAAATTCGCTCGCAAACAAACCTTTCTACTTTCGAAGCTAGTTCGAACCGATACCAGTAAAGGGAAATCAGATGAAAACGAAGCGTATGCATCTTCCTGGTAGTGTCGTCGATTTTATTAAATTATCCTATAAAATTCAGATATATCCGTTCGTGCTCAACAAGCGTTTAAATCTCCCTTCATGGAAGCCATTAGGTCGTTATCGGCTCGAATCGGGACGAAACTACACGGATGGTGTTCAATGGAATTGCAAAACAAGAAAATTTACTTTCTGCTGAATTAGAGGCTCGCTCCATGCTAAAGGCTAAACGGGTTAAACGAACGCTCGAATAAGGAAATTCAGTTACTTATCAAAAGTGCATCGCCAGTACTATGTCCTCTTTCGATGTTGTTAGCAGATTTTTCGCGTCCAAGGGAAATCTTTCGGATTTATAAATCGGGACAAATTATCGTTTCGCGTGTAACGTATTAACGGTGTATGATGCGCGTGAATATCAACCGCGTATAATATAGAATTTCCAATAACGTTTTACGTGACCAAATACCATCCTAGTTAAATGTCAACCAACGAATATCGTAAAAAAGGAGAAAATAACGTATATCGCGTAATATCGTGCAAGATATCAAATCACGGAAACATTTTTAGTATATCCAATGTTTGTAATGGATTCCTATAAAATATCTATTGTTCTAGTACGTTTTCGTTGCTTGGCGGGACAATATGCAATAAAACGCGACTTTCTTGCGTTATTTCAATCGTTTCCAACGACTTAAAAAACTTGATTAACAGCAAATATGTATCAAGTTCTTCACTTCCATCGATTGATATTACGGATGACCTTTTAATCATTTTTAAAGAGCACACAGTAAATCTGTTAAAACGAGGGTGTATTAATACGTCGGGATAGACAGCGTTACATGAAACAGTTCGTCCGCATGTCGTATTTCTAGCCACGATGCAATTCTTCAACGGGCAACTGAATTTTCATCCGTTCACTAAATCTTAGCTAGCTCTCACGCCTCCCCGACGATTTCAAAATCTAAAAATAAAGGATAACGCATCCAACTCTGAGAGATCTATGCCTGTGGCGCGAGACAAATTTTCAATTAACTTTCCCTCGTAAATCCAGATGTTTTAGTGTTCGAACGTTGTGCCTGAACGAGAATCCAGAAGAGAAGGTGAGAAAAGTGGACTAAAATAGAGTAATCCAATGATTTTAGTTCCTTCTAATCGGATGAACTGTCATCGTTCATGAGCCTCAGCCATAGTTTAGAAACACAAATATCAAGCTATCAGTTATACGGAGTATATATCAATTGACAAATGGAATATCTGTAAAATAATATAATATTATATATATATATAGTATATACACGAGAAACAATAAATTTATAAACAACATTTTCCGCACTTTATACGATTTATTCGTATAATATAAATACGAAAAGAAGCTTTTTGAGACTTAGGGAATAACTGGTATCCTTACAAGTAACAATCTAAAAGATTCTGTGAAGGTAAGAAGAAAGATACTGCACCATTTCCCATAGCTTTACATAAATCCTCTCAACAATTGCCATCCCAAATCATTTGCATACCTCGTTAGAAATTAGAACCAGCCATTTCAACGTTGCTCGCTCCCAAGCTGCTTCACAATAGCATTCTAAACACAGCGATAAGCAAAGAAATAAAATCACGGAGCAACAGCAAGTCGAACAAAAGAAGAATACAGCCGAGCCTCCTGAGGAAGGCTGATAATGGGATCCCGAAGGCGATCGATTCCGTTGCGACCAATAAAACGCGAAACGAAAACCGTTCAAGAGGGTGAAGTTCGCCAGTCGTTTGACAACGGCCATAAATCCGCGATCGTCTCTTTTATTTCTCCGATGTAACGCTAGCTAGCCTTCGCTGCCGATAATGAGTTCCACACGGCGCACGCAACACGTCCACCTCTGGAATGCTCTCGGAAATCTTACCCCCAGGGGAACCAACCGAAGATTAAGCCGCTGCAATAATTTTCCGCCGTTCCAACGCGAGTGCGTCTTTTACAATTCGTAGCGAGCATTCAGCATTCCGTAAATTCTAAACAAAATTGCGACCCGTCGCGTCAATTTTTAATTCCTGTCGTAAGATAACGATTCCACTTCTTGCGTTTTACCGATACTGTTACTGTCGTGCAGACGTATTGTAGAAAGACGTCGAGCGGAAGAAACGCGCGTCTGACTGGTTATTTCTGACGATCGTAAAAACGAACACGCGTTCTAGTCGAACGTGTCACACATACATACATACATACATATATATATATATATATATGACGATGAGCATTTTTATATGGCTATCGCTGTAACGCAGAGAACGACTTTTAACATTTTGGGGGAACGTTTAACGTAAAAGTGAAACGAGAAATCGCGCGTCTGCCGCGTTTTCATCGAACTGAAGAAATTTCGAGAATCTTCAACGAGAATCGAATCTTTCTGCTCTGATCCTGAGAACAATTTGATTGGTAACTGGCAGCGAAAATCGTAATTTTTGCCGACTCTGGCAAGCGTGAAACATGTCGTTAAAACGTCGACGAACAATATCGATACGTGGCGGCGAAAAGCGTGGGAAACTGGAAGGTAGAAAGACGCCGTGTGTTGCACGCGCGATTGAGAAACACTCGGGTACTTTAACCCTCGTACGCTATTGTAATTCGCTCGTTACGTCACCGAGACTTGTCCGCTTCTGTCTTGTCTCGAGTGTTGTCGGCTTGAATTTTCATGTAGTTTCCTTGTATAGCGCCGTTCGAGTGGTTGGCGCCTTTCTGCTGCAGTTAGCTAGTCTCGTGATCTCTGTAGTCTTTCTCGCGTTCAGATAACTATTAGAAACTCAGGATACACGTGATTTTATAATGATCGATTTCGTTTGTCGTTAATGGTCAAAGGTATGCTTAAGAATGTCATGAAGAAACATCGTTCAGATTTTATAACAAAATCTACCATGATGTTATCTAACATTCGACTGGCTCTGTCGTACCACGATCCACGATCATTGCATTACATTACTTCATCTTACAGTATTTAATTCCTACTTACATTCTACGCGCTATAGGACGAAGATGATCGACTTGCATGGAACACTGTTCAGAGAGTACAAAACACATGAAATTCTTGCAATCACAACCATGATACGATAACGCAAATTAATGCCAAATTAATAACGAAACGATGCAATCGATGTCAAAAAGGCGCCTCTACCAACTTGAAATCGATATCGACAACTTACAAGCAAAACAATTCAAAGTCAGTACAACGCGGTTGAAGAGACCTTCGTGAATTTTGCTATAAAAACGCGCAAAGTAATTGACGAGACGTAAGAAAGCATCAATCTTTGCGCGATTTCGACAAAATTCAAATCACCCTTATCGACGATATCCGATCAGCCATTGTAAATCCAGCACCAAACTCGACACACCTGCCGTTAATCAAACTTCCCCGAAACTCGCGACGAGGAGGGAAGAGCCAAGCTCTAACTTGCCCGAACGACAGAAACAAGTTACGACGATCTTAGACCGTGTCAGCTTCTATGAATGACGACGTTGTCGCGTTTCTTGTCCGCGAAATTTCCGGTGGAGCACGGTTCCAAAAGGAAAGAAGGCCCCAGAGATACCACGGAGAGCATAAAAATGGCAATAAAATTCTGTGTATCTCAGCCCCGTGGTCGTCTCTCGCGGCCGATAGTATCTCTAGCTCTGTTGGCCTCGAAATTTACCGCCGGCCTCAGTTACCACTGTAAAATCGAGCACGAAGGAGGAAGCAAGAGGATAGGCCCGTGTAAGAGCAAGAGGTTGCGCCATAGGGACCACGCAGTATCGCCATTATTCGCCTTTCCTCTCGTTGTTCCCGCCACTGCCACGCATTATTTATCGTCCCTCGGCGCATTGTCTCGCCGCGTGTGCATTTCGATCCTCCGTTTGTATTTACGCGCCGCGTGTTCGAAAGCGCGTCTCGAATCCGCGACACCGTTGATTCCGACCAGCGGTAATTGCCCGGCCTGTTTCCGTCCTTAGAGATCCTAATCGCCGGGAAAACACGGTTTCACTCGCCGTTTCCATTTTCGTATCATTATTACGGCGTGTTAAGCGCCATTGTTCGACGCAATATTTTTTAAAACCAGCGCTACGATATGAGGAAAGTCGTGGTTCAACGCATTGTACTTTCTGTGATTTTGCTTTCGAGATTGGTGGCTATTATCGCGTGTTTGAGTATCTTTCACGCGTGCCGAATATCTTTAGTTAGACACGGATAAGGAAGGTTTTGTCAGAATCGACGTCTCTCAACCAAACGATGTCTTTCGTAGGACATTATTAAGATCGGAGATTTGCAAGTGTTTCTTTCGAATGTTAACCCTCTGAAAATTCAATTTTTGTTTTATTCTACGAGAAAGATTGCTCTGTTCGTGAATTATAAATAATCGAAAGAAGTCGCTTTTACCGAGCAGAGATTATAGTTTGGTTGATTAATGCGGTATTAACCCTTTGCGTTCGATGACCTTTCGAGTCGGGCGGAGCAGCAACTCGAGATGGTTCTGCGCGTATGTGACGAGTGTATCGTAGGTAACATGAATGTATGTAACGATTTATAATTGCATCTTAAAGTGTAACACTTTACGCTTCTTAACAAACAATATAAAGAACTAAGGAATCTATTTACGAACCAGTACCGCGCTCTTATAAGTTGGAGAGATCGAAATCTAGCATAAACAGGGACTCGTGACTCTTGCTCACCACTCGAGTTGCCACACGGAACGCCGTGGTGACTGAGAGTCACCTCTCGAGCGCAAAGGGTTAAAATCACGTTCGCAATGAAAGGGTAAAAGATTCGGGTTAGGTTCTATCACAAGGATTCATAACGCTAGATCTGACGTAAATGGTTGAAATCGCCCTGTCGTTCGTTCGCGAAACATTCAACACCCTGAATCCAGTTTCCTCGAAAATGAATCAACCCTTTTATCGCAAAAACTTACAAAGTTAAGACCATTTATGGTACCCGAGCCTTCTAACGTTGCGCAGTAGTACCTACCATTCCAGATTGCGTCTAGAGCCCGGCTTGATCAACCGAACAGCTGAATTATGCTTCAATTATGGTAATCATCGCTCTCTGGCTAATGTCGTGGCAATTTATGCTCGTTTGCCGTGTAACGAAATATCGTTAAACTCGATTAAATGCACCATTGTCGCTCGAGTATCTTGGAGAAAATGAGCCCGAACCATTCGTGTGTCGAACAAAATGAACACTTTGAGGGAATTAACGTTGCCTAACCTTTCCGCTGAATCGATGAATACACAACGAGTCAGGCCCGGCGAAGATGAGCGATAAGCGACATGTGCGCTGTTAAATGCTCCATCTGTTAGAATTTTGCGGCAGAGGCGCGACTTAGTAACTTGTAAAATATGAAATATATCTTTTTGGAAATTGCGTATGCTTCTGCCTGATTCATCGGGTAAAATTGTTTTAATCGAGGAGATCGATGCGCTTTCATAGCCAAGATATTGCGTTCCTAACGCTATCTTCGAAAAGTACTGTTATTTTGAATTCTAAGAAATCTTCCCGGGTTTATCCAATTCTTTATTTTCAACGCTGAAGAGAACACAAAATTTAAGAAATCGATAGTGTACGACAACAATAGCAAAGATGCTATTCCAAGATGCTGTACAAAGAAGAAGACTTTTCAAATACGACGATATTATAAATTTACGAGGGGACCTGCACGTTCATTGTTCCGATTGGAAAGAGAAAAACACTGGACATAATTGCGGAGGAAGGACGTGCAAAACAAAAGAGTTGTGACGCACGAAACCGCGTCGACCGTGGTTGAATCATCGAATAATAATCGTCAATACGATTATGCAAGGCTTTCGTAAGGTCTCTCGATAATTATTTGACAAAAAGAGGTATCGAAAATTCGCGCGGCACCCACCGTCCCCGTGTCTCGTTCACAGAAAATGACGTAACAACGTGATCACGATCCTGGCGGCTCGAACGCTCCTGTAGGCCGCCTCATAAATAAACATTACTGACCAAGGCACCCGCTGAAAACTGAATTTACGAGCCGGCGAACGCATGGCGATAAAGCACCGATATTTCGCGCTAGCGACCAACTCCTTATCGTTCGACTCAGCTTCTGCTGGGACCATCGACGGCGCCATCCACTCGTATCCACGAAGACTGCTCGAACTCGTCGATCGCGATCATTTCGCTGGATATGTGATAATCGTAAACCAAGCGATTAAGCGACGTAAGAGAATTATACAATTTTAAAAGCTTTCAGTGGAGCTACAATCGTTGGTTAGCGGTGCGAGGTTTAAGAAAGCAAGAGTGGAATAATGGAGCTCGATCTCTGACTGATATTTGTTAATGAAATGCAGATGACACGAATATTTGGATAACACTGTATGGATGATACGGTGGTTTTTATAACTATAACAGTTTTGCGCGTAATCGAGGAACGTTAAATATCCTCCAATTCACAGTAGAAGTTCAGGTTTGGGTGTAAGTGGATTCAGCCGGTAGGAGTTCATAGTCAGACGCTAACTAAATTTTCGTTTCAACAAATGGATCTCTTCTAACTAGAGGATCTTCTGACTAGAGTAGATTCTCATTCGCTGGTAAAAACCAGTTAAAACGAATAGAAATAATATTAAAGGTCTAAAAGGATTACTAATACGCGTTACGTAAAATACATAGAATCGATTTGAAACCACTATTAAGCGATCCGTTATTGCTTTCGATGGAAGCAAAGTCGTTTTAAATAACCGAGTCATTGATATTCTGCGAGGTCCACAGCTTCATTCGCAGAGGAATTCTCGATAAATTCACGAGGTTGGTTGAAGGAAGTAAGAAGACGCGTCGACATCGGAAGCAGCTGCAGAAAAATACAGTCGAATTACGTGGATTGCATCATCAAGGCAGTCATCTTTGTAATTTCGAGTCTTTGTATCACGTATGCGGATGTACGTGACCGGTGGAACTCTTCCCTCCTTTCTTCTAGGACGATCCACGACAACGTGCTTGACTTCTAATATCCCTGGTACCACCTGAAAGGGTGTGGTTTATTGAAAATGATTCCCTCCTCTTCCTCGTCTTCGATCTCATCATCTTCTTCTTCTTGTTGTTCTTCTTATTCTCCTTTTTCTTCTTCTCTTCTTCTTCTTCTCCCCAACGAAGCTGAAACTCTTATTCGTTCCTTGTTTGGTACCATATCATTGACTTGAAACATCATCCGTGTAATTCATACACTTAAGGAATTTCTGACATTCGGAAAGAAATTCTGTTTCGCATAATTTCCAAAGGCAACGTTCTTTCCCGAAGTCCTTTAGACGAATAGAGCGAGGAAAATAAAAATGGACGATCAGCGAGCCAATTGCGTTAACCTATATGTGTAAGTAGGTACATCGTGGCAATCGTCTCTTTGTTTCTTTCGATTCCATCGTAAATTATATTTTATATTTTTTCGTGATTTTATTATTCCGCCGACGCAAAACCTTACATCGATAAACCGCGCTTCATTACGTCATCTTTTACGTAATAAACATCAAGAAGTTTTTACATGTACATGCCACGCGTATTTTAAACGTTAAAGCGTTACTTTAGCACGCGCAACCTTCAAAGTTAGAAGTTTTATCTCATTTTCAAACCGGCTTCATACGAAACTATGAAACGTATTTAGCCGCAAAGGTTCACGCAAGTATTACCTAGACCGCAGATACCAGAATCTGCCTTGCTTCGCTCACTGGGACATCAAGGATTTAGGTCGCGACTTCAGTTGATTGTACACGCCGAGATAGAAACTCTCGGCGACGTAAAACAAAATACAAACGTTTCCTTATATAGTTATTATATATAAGCAACCTTTCGAACCAGTATAACAGCTAAATAAAATACGTACGTGTGTGATTTATTTTTATATATGAGCTGCTCAGAAGGTACGCTTTATCGAGCCCATAAATAGAAAATCAAAGAAACGCGCGTCGAATGTTGCAGAACTTTTGTAGGATTTCCAGTTTTTATAGAATATACGATTATTTGTGTAATTCTTTCGACGTAAATATTTCGTTTGAAAAATTCACTAGTAATCACGTGCTCGGACAATGAGATTGGAAGAGTCCGCGGATGGCGGAGTCGATCAATTTGCTTTCTAAAGGGCTCATATTCTTTTCATATTATTCATAATATTCATGATATTACATCATCGCACTCGTCGCTAAAGCGGACCATCTGGAAACATTTCGATCAATAACTTTTCGCTTTCCTCCACTCCGACTCGCTTCCCGGTCGTTTTCTTCGCTTTCAAACGCGCGGTCTAGTCTTCCCACCGAAATCACTCGTCCCGAACTAAAAGTTCGATTCACCGAGCAACGCTGTTGCCCATTTTCCCTGTCGAACGATTCGAGATCGATGTTCCTCGAGTAGCACCGCCATTCATCGAGAGAAACTGCCCGCGGAGCTTTCTTTGCCTACCGGTGGATCGGAATTCATGGATCGTGACGCGCCGAACGACATCAACGGGAAAGCAGCAACAGAAGCAGCAACAGCGACAACGACAGCAACAGAACTCAACGGTTTCATAACCGGCCAATTGCAACGAGACTCTCAATAAGCTCATTGGGAATTCTATTGACGACGGTAGCGCCGCTGCCTGCCCTAATACGGCAACTTGTCGTTTCTTGGCTCCTGGCAAGAACTGCTGCCTCGTACCACAGAGATCATACGGTCTTGTTCACCAACGGAGAGGCTTGTGCACCCGCCAAGACTGAAAGAACACCGAGTACTGGCTTCGCGTGTCGATTTCAAACGAATTATTTAAGTATTTCTATATGCTCGTTATTGACCCTCTCGTTTTGTCCTCTTCATATAGCGTTCGCGGAAATTAGCGGGGACGATTCGTCGGAGATGGAAATAATTTGTGGGAGTAAGTGAGAATTTTGCAGAGTAGATTACAACGCTGGCGAGATTTTAATTCGTCGCTGTCTAACTCGACGATAAAGAGGAATAGAAAAGAGAAAGGTATTTTTATCAACATATTAGGTTGTCCCGAAAGTTTCTTTCGTTTCGTAAGGAAATAATGGATGCGCCACATTCTCTGTTTAATATTATTTTTGTCGAATCATGTATAGTCGTAATAATAGAAATAGAAGAAAATGGATCGTACATGATTGAATAAAATAATATAAAACGAAAAGAGGTTGTGCGTCTATTATTTCCTTCAAAAAGGAAAGAAACTTTCGGGACAACCTAATATATATAAATCCGTAAAGTTAGGAATAACGAACGTTTGACAGCGCGATAAAGCGAACGGTTTCTAAGATAATTAGTTCGTTCTCTTTAGGATTTCCTGCATTTCTCGTATCACGGAAATATTACGGTAAATACGTATTTTCAATTTCCTATCAGAAAGAAATATTAATAATTATGTTACTAATATTATGTTTCACTTTACCGTTAATTATTTCCGTTTTCAAAGAAAGCGTAAATAAATGCCCACTGTCAGATACCATCAAGCAGATAGAGATGAAGAAGATCTTAATTCTAGGTAGCACCTAAATGGAATTAAGCCCATTTATTGACTCGACAAATTGTAAGAAATCCAGTCAAACGAGCCAACAATACAGCAGCTCGGAGAAGAGAAGAATAAGTATATCTTGGTTACCGCGTTTGTGCGTTGAAATAAAATTACCCATAATACTTTCCGCGACCAACGACTGCTCAGATTTCCACCAATTTTCCGAGATCATTTATTAAAATAAAGAGCAGAATCACTGGGCGAAACGAGATGCAGATGTCTGGGATTTGGCAAGAGGGTAGATCTCGAGGAATAAGAGGAGCAGTCAGCGAATTGTGATAAATCGGGACTAATGAGGGTTGCGCGGCGTCTTAACGATGTTCCGGACAAAAAGCGACGGTCGCGATACGTTTTGAGATCGTTACGCGTTGCGCCGGGTCAGGAATGACAAACGGCGCAGGGAAAAAGGAAAGAATCGAAGCAACTGTAAACGGGCCGATTTATCAACGCACCGCTATTTGTTTCACTCGATCCTTAGACTCTCGGTAATGCTATTAATCGTGGCTCGATTTTCTTCGTTTGGAAGAAGGGATCCGAATTAAGTTGAGCGATCTCTCGTTTCAATTAAAGCGAAGCAAGATCGTTTTTGTCTTTGGTAAAGCCGGGTGGTTGTTAATGAAAGTTTATTTTTGCAAGATTATGAATTGCGTTCGCGCGAGGATCCCTTTTTGCGGATATATCACAATTTGAGATTCTCGAGGAGTCTAGAAACGAATCGAAAGACGATTAAGCATAGATATTTTAGATATCGTTGCTATTTTACAAGTTTATGGATTTATCGTGTGTGCGTACGTGTTCCTTTTTACGAACATAAATCATTTAGAGGTTTTGGAGATATTTGAAGAATGGGTGTATGGCGAGTAAGTATAGAATGGCGATACTTTGAATTTCGTTCGTCTTTTTGAACAAGATTGATTATTTTTGTACGAGTATTAAGATGTCGTTCTAAATTTCGATCTCGTACAGAATAAAATACGAGAAAATATTAGAATAAATAATTTTAGAAACGTTAAGTAGATTAATCGAGGGCTGTGACTACAAAGAAAGGGAACAAAATAAAATGTATCGTGTTTGAAAATTTGAAATCAGTTCGTAGATTCCAACCTGACCGACTGATACTCGCACCATCGTGACCATCCCGCCATCTGCTAACAAAATCACATACCCATTTGCCTGATTCTTTCACTCGCTCGACAAGACGAATCCCTGTAAAAATCGATGCTGAAATATCGCTAGAATACTTTAAGAATGTTAAAAAAGAGACAATTCGCTACTACTTCAACCTCGAGGAAAGACAAAAATACTTTTCGTAAACAAGATCTTAAAACTCGACGGTTTTATAATAATAAAAAATACGATTATTTCTCTCGATTTCCACGACTTTTCGGGCCTTGAAATCTTACAGATATCAGAAATTGTACAATTTCGCGTAAAAATCATATCTTCCATCCAACTACTTCCAACTGATGTTTCAAGAAGTGAAAGAAAGAGAACAGGGTGTCCACGTGATTGTCAGTCAAAACGTTGGAACAGTTTTCACAATCGTAGTTTACTGTTCCTTCCACCAATCTTGTTATCAACTTCCTCGCAGTTTTTTCTTACTGATAATCTACGTTATTGGCTAACTTTTACAATCTCGCGTATTTACGAAGATCATTTTTTGCAAACTGTCGGCGCGATAAAGCGATACGTCTACGATCAGCAGCTTTCGACGCCAAAAATGTGCCAAGAGTGCGCGTGCTTGGGAAAATTCGACGAGAGCCAAAGGGCTCATCGGATTCGTGAAATTATCTTATCGTGCCCGGGTCACGAGCGTGTGTACTCTCTAGAAGAGGCACTCACGGCTTGTCTAACGCGTCAAGTCCTCGTAGCGACGTCCAGCCGTCGAAACACAGAGCGGAGCAAAAGGAAGTAGTAAAACGCGTCACGGGGGTGGTGCATCGTGGTCGAAGAGAAGACGATGCGGAAAGATGGGTAAGCCATCCGAAGGAGATACGAGGTAGAGAGGAGAAAAAAAAAAAGAGAAAAGAAAAAAGAAACGAAAGAAGGTGGTCTTAAGATCGCCGCACGAGAATCTTCCCACACAGGATCACGACAAGATTACATTGCAGAATCCTCCGCGAAAGGATCATATTGCCTTTGTGCGCAGCACCCGTGCCATTTGACCCTCCATGCGTTCTCGGTTTCCTTTTCTATATAAAACGTGGCCTGCCTTTAAGTGTAACGAGATCACAGGCGGATCGTCATTTAGCCTTTCGGACACATTTCCGATCTAATTGGCGTGCCTGATTGCGTGGAAAGATCCACACGTTCTCTATGGACCTCGATTTTGGCGCGCCTTTGTGAAACGCGTTAAAAGACGAAGATCTTTGAATTTGCAACATTTGTATTTACGTGAGATTCTGTTAGTTCGTACTGTTCGTTGGGAATGAAATTGCATTTTCGCTATATGCATTTATAACTGACTCGATCGTACTTGCGATATAGAATATAAATTTGCATAGAGATCTACCGTCTAGGTACTTGTATTTCGCCGTCCTAGTTTTCATACGCGTCAATGTCAAGGTAAAAGTGAACCTTATTAAAATCGATCGTCTAGTAATGAAACATTCGCAATAAACTGATATAGGATCATTGGTAAGCTGGCCATGATTTAAATAAGAAATCGCTGACTGTCCGGTCTGTTCCATACGCGTCACACGCTCGGTTAAGTCGGTCGATGACCCTTTCAGCTGATTGCGAGGAATCGCCGTCGAGGAGGCATACGTAACATATGTACGTCGGGAACAAGGGAATCGCGAGAGTGGCAATCGTATCGGAACAGAGATTACCGCTTAACGTCCACCGACTCTCCCATTCTCGTCGACGTTCTTTTTCAAAATTCACGACGAAAAGAGCAACGTGGATCGTTTAGATCTCGCGGTGACGTGGTTGGAGCAAGGGCTCGATGAATTATGACGAATCATCGCGAAAAACTACCACGTAGTGCGGCTCGACGACCGGCGGTAATTAACGAGACAACCCGCCGCTGAGTAAACAAACTGCACGCTGCTGTGGCTCGACTACCAACTCGTTAAGGCTATTTGGAGCAGCGTTTACTCGCTTGAAAACAATTACGTTTGATAGTCGTACGTGTGACTAATGGATAATGAGTTCGGTGTAATTGGTGTGGTTTTGGCGAGGAGAATTTCAGGAGAAGAGAAAAAGGACGCGTGGAATGTACGCTGTGAGACGAATACGTCTATTCCTATAGGAATGTGAAAACGAACAGCGATGTTTTCTGTATAAATGTAATTAACCTTTTTCGTGTCTCGATCTACCAGTGTATATAGCGTGTGTGTGTATATATATATATATATATATATATATATATATATATATATATATATATTATATATATTATATATATTATATATTTTTATATATTTTTATATATTATATATATATATATATATATATATATATATATATATATATATTATACGTATATTATATATTATATTATACGTATTCGAATATATTTAATTAATGTAGAGAATGTAACTCTTTTTATTTCGACAAATGTATGATGCAAAGTAACCTGTGTTTCGTTTATTCCGCTACAACGTGATTAAAATTGAAAATATTTACGATAGATATGGAACGAAACATCTGTCGTCATAAACGATGTACATATTAATTAGTATTTACGCGTTATGAGGAACGCATATGTATAAGGGTTGGGAATAACTTCGTACATTATCAAGTTGAGTGTACGAGATACTTCACTCGATGGATACAATGTTTCGTCTTTTCATTCAGAAAAATACGAAACGTAATTATCCTCGAATATCGTTATTTATATTTTATAAGATCGTGATAGAACCAAATGGAACCATGTCTACTACAAATGAAAATTCATTGGAAAAGATTTGAATACTCGAATGGAAGACTGTCGATTTGAAAAGCAATTTTGCTTTGATTTCGCCAAATACTACTTAAATCAGTCACACTTATATCACTTGCTCAAACATATGCCCGTCTATAAACATGCCTATCATAAATGTACCGGTACGTTTGTTAATCCACTCATGAGACAGCTTATGAACGCACCTCCGCGTTCGTTAGTCCACTCGTGACCTGTCCACGTATTGATAAAACGTTTCTAAATTTTTGCATCAGTATCGTCACGCGACAGACAATCGTGTCTACCTTTTCAATTTTACACAAGCTCAACATCAATCTCGCGGTCCGATATGCACAGAGTAAACAGTCAATATCTTTGTAGCTACATCTAACGTCTCTCTAGCTAGATACAAAGTCAATATTTCCTAAATGTGTTTACTAAAACGAGGATCGTAAAATCAAGTGTCAGATAGATAAAATAGGGAAATTGAATTTCGTAAACTATCGCGCGAAGATGTTTATCCTATCGCATGGTAAAGGGTATAGTTTTCAGGTCACAGAGATCAAACAGTATCTTTAGAGCTATTTTTAGAAATTCTTACATTTCTAACATTTACACTGACGATCATAATTTTTGTTCGATACAGGCTTCCGAAAATATCAATACGTGCTAATTTAACGTTTTATCTGATTAATTCATTCATCTATACGTTATAGCTATTGGTATAGACCAGCGCGTAGGTAAATAATTGGGTGTCGCATGGATCCAAAGCTTCTGTATCCTTGTTAAAAAGAACGAATAAATCAATCAAGTCTCTACTTCCTGTGCAAATTCATTTCCATTATCTTAATATACCTATCGTTTTCAATTACACCTGTCAGAATCTTGGTCTCTCCGCGCGGCACAGAAAGTCTCAGTTCCCTTTCCCTTTTACTCTCGTCACAAGAGCGCGCAATAAATCATCCACGCTTAATAAACGCCGCCTTTGCACCAATTACATTCTTGCACAACGATTGTGAAACGGTCCGGCGAACACCGTGAGACAAGAAAGAAAAACGGTTCGACTTGCCTGTAGAAAACTACGTTTACAGCGATCGCAGCGCAAAATGTTCATCGAGGTTGTAAAGAAACAACAGATCGTCGGATGATCGTTGTAGCGACAAAATTCGACAAAAGTCTCCAACGAGAGAGGGTGACGAACTCTCGTTGACACGATGAACGAAAGGAACGTTCGCGTGTCTCGAGGACGTCTAAAAATTCCCAAACCGCGAACCTGCTCGCAGAAATGTAAGAATGTTTCGTGTAGTGTGATATAGTTTACTATATATGTAATACGTTAAAACAACGGCGTATCAGTTTTTCTCGAACGGCTATAAACGCCGTCGTATATGCCACTGCGACGTGTAATCAGTAGTTAATAATCATCGTGTTTATAATAATTAGTCACGGTCTCGCGGGCTTACGTAGCCATTGGGCAACACCATGGTTAATCACGGTAATTGAGGAAACCCAGCATCTCGGTTGATCGGACGCCGCTCCATTAGAGACGCTACTTTCTGGTCTTGAAAGAAAAGGTGTATTATGCAGGTGATTCGCGGAGATCGCAGGGGGTCGAGAGAAATAAGCGATTTCAAGAATGCGGTCGTTAAAGGGTTTCGTCATTTCTGTCGGTACAAATGGCGTGTTTGCTTATATAATTCAAAAATATAAAGATATATCGTTTAGACGATCTCGAAATTAATAAAATTATTTCATCGACAATCGTAGAATCGACGACGTGCAACAAGCAGGCAGCTTCGATATTTCGATCGTATTTATTGAAGAACAAAGAGAGGCATAATATTCAACGATTTAGCGTGTCAAATTACAAAATTGTATTAGTACGAATTTTACCGTTACTACGAATTCGTTGACAACGCGTTTGAAAAAGTGCTTGATTTTTAGCTGGTTTTTTTTCTTTATCTTGAATTATTCAAATTACCGGAAAGTGGAACTGGTTGCTTATTGCAACAAGCATACGTGCAATTTCATTAATATAAAGGATACTCCATATTAATTTGGCCTTTAGTCTTAAAAGAAAAACCAAATTCAATCTTAATCTGCGTATTTTACAACTTTCGAAAGCGTGTAAATTCCTTCACCAAAATATGAACGTAATTGCTCGAAGACGTTTTACATATTCGTATCTCGACGTTATAGCAGCAGCGCTATGTCCAGCCTTAATCTTACTCAATGTTTCGCATTCTTCGTGTAATTAAAAGTCATTCGGCTCTAATAACTTGCCAATTCTCATCGTTTACATCGCTGGCAGTGTTTTCGTGGTTACGTAACAATTTCGGCAACGTCCCGCGGCGTTATTATTAACTAGCAGCGGGCCGATATCGGCGTGAATTAATGATCAACGAAAACGCGAAATTAAACAAGCTGTCAGCCGGTGTTGATCGAACGTTGACGTTTCGATCGCGCGGTGCGCTTCAACGACTCGAGTTGAACGTTTTGTATCAGCCGACTATAAACCAAAGTGACAAGCGGACAAACGAAGTCGAGCAGGTTCCTCTCTCGATCTCCCTTTTTCGTCCATCGAATGGCCAACCACATTTTCTACCATTTTTCTCGAACGCGACATGCTGCACACGATACATGATTTATCACGTGAATTCTCGTCTGTCATAATTAGTCACGCCTTCGCAACTTCTCCGACGCGACGATATTTGGCAACGAGAGTTGTAATTCCTCCGATTCAGGAAACGTGCCAACTTGTTAATCTCCCGTCTGGATTCTGAGTGTCATTGACTTCTGCGTATGTACAGTGTGGATAGAAAGTGTCTTCGCGGTAAGAGTATTTATTCCGGATTTTGGTTCAATAATTACGAGTTGACTGGTTAAGATTAAGCGTTTTTTTTTTTTTTAAATTTGAAGTACATTTTTTTTACGGTTATGGAGAAATTTCTATGAAACATTAGGCAGTGGTCAACTTAACCGCTATGATAATCGAAGTGTTGAGACAAGTAAACTTTCATGATGGATTTAAAAAATTAGAAACCGTATTCGACCATGTATTCGCCAGAAAATGATATGCGGCGAGGGTAAACACGACCTACAGCTTGTCACTTGTCAATTCATTAATATTGTTAATCGGTAAATTATGACGCAAGTGAAAATTACAGGAGTGTGAAATACACAATTTGAAAAAGATATATGCCTGTCGAATTGTACGTACGAGTCTGCGTAGACACTGTTTGTATCTACTTAACTTATGCAACGAAGCATATCCTACAAAGTCTCTTTCTTTCGTTTTTTTTTTTTTTTTTAAATTACAAACTGCATAATTTTTAAATTAATATCACGCTTGTTTCTAATCCAATTAGTACACGTTTTTACGTAGGCAATGTCCACGTTCTCCATACAGAAGCTTACGTAACATTTATCTACTTTTCTTCCGCGATTTTGCACTGTTAATTAACTCCCTAGACAACGATTTCCAATAAAATTGTGCAATTTCGCTTCGCTCGTGTCTCGGTCGATTTTTCACGGATCGTGCAAGGATGCGGATCGAAGACGGAAAAGGGAACGCTTTATAATAACAGAACGCGACTACGGATGGTTGAGCAATCTTCGGTCGTGTCGCGGAAGAAAACAAAGGACTGGCGATCGTACGCTCGATGGATTAACGAGCAACGCCTTCGTAATAATAATTAGAGGGCCTGCCTGCAATCTTGAATAGATTGAGCAATATCTTCGTCGTTAGTCTCAATAATTAAGGAAACGGCGGATAATCGAGTTGCGCCTTAGAGAAATTATTTTCTCGCGTTTCCTTTTCGTTCCTTCCCTTGTCTTTGATTTAGAGGAATTAAAAGTGCGAACAGCCGCTATCGTTACTTGTAATTCAGATAATTTGTTCGGATAATCGGCGACGAGTCTGTATCATGATAATCGCAAGATACAATTTTATGTTGTTAAAGAATCATTGAGAGATAGTGACGCCCGATGTTCGATAGATATATTGATTTCTATTGCTTTCGGTATATTTACTTTTATTTATATTATTTATACGTAAATGGAAATTGCTGACACGTTAAATATTAATAAATACAAGAAGTTACGATAAAGTTGTGATTATGAAAATTAGAAAACGATTCGTATAAGAGTTCACGATCCGAATACGCTTGTGCAGCTAGAACAAACCTTTATTGAAGTTCCAAATATTTAATACAAAGAAGAATTGAGAATACGGTGATGAAAACTCCCGACAGTAGATTCTTCGATATGTTAAATTATCTTGGAGCAGATTCTTGTAAAGACTAACGAGTAGAAACATTGGATTTTTCGCGGATCAACAAGAAATATAATTTCTAAATACAGAAATAAATAAATTAATATAGAAAAAACAAATTAAAGAATTTCTTAACGAAGAAAACAACTAGAAGCTTTCACGTCGCTTTTAATCCAGAATCGAGAAGAGAAGGATCAAACAATACGAGGTTGTACGAGGAATCGTAAATCCCATTACTATATAGTATATGTGAAATGGTATCGTGAAAGGCAATCGTGGAACGATTGTGAAGGCGTAAACAAAGATTGCGATCGACGGCTCACAAATGAATGCTTCGAGTTGCAAAATCTTTCGCTATTAGCCTATGCTGTAATTTTCAATCGATGGATTCTCGAATTAACTGTGAATGTGACTCGATATAATCGTTCCAGGCGTTTATTAAGCGTGGTTATGGTATATTAGAGATACACAGTACGAATTTTTCTACGTACATACCGATAACGATATTTTCATTCCAATAGATAAGGAAACTGCGAAATAATTGTTACTACGAACGATTTACTCGATGATACAGCAATGATACAACGATAAAACAATAATATAGTTTAATAACAACAAGAATATCAAATAATTTTTGAGTCGTGTAAATAAGTATGTAGTTTTCAAATTACACGTATCCGCTTTCTAAAAAATCGTTTTGAAGCAACGTTTCAGTAGTGCAAGATTAAAATATTACATTACAGCCTTCTGATTGAAATCCCACGACACTGTCCGATATATGTAATAGTTATCGGCTGCTAATTCAAAGAAACCGTGAATTATGAAATGATACGTTTCGACGTACGTGGCCATTATATTCACTGTACAATTCTATTGTAACTGAGCTGTACATTAAAATATACGATTATAGTGATAAACGATCACGATGCAGCAACACTTTTCACTTGACACCAATCATTATGTATCGATACACTTTAGCCCCGCTTTCCTTGCTCATTATACGATAGATTGTTCTTCACCCTACGTCCATTCGATGGCAATTATTCTTCAAACCCTCTATTATCGATAGCTACGACCGGATAGAAATGTCGCTCCTCTATCGCTCATTTAAGATCAATTCCGTTGTTTTCACTTATAGCGCTACTTTCTGTTTCAAAAATGTTATAACGTCTTACTTATAGATTGCTTACTTTATCTAAGTTATTTTTTCCCTGTCCGCAGTCATTTTTACGGATCTATCTATATCGTAGACTTGGAATATCTGTTGGATTATTTGTAACTATGTTTCTTGTTACTTCTCGCGATGCCACGTAAGAAAACGTATCCCTTGCTTATCTTTAAAGTACTTTCGTAATATTTATTTCAGTTAATTTTTAATTATAAAAAAGATATCTCGGATAATCCTGTCTTCTTTGGTAACAATCCTCTATCTACCATTCTGAGATTCCAAGAAAACCGAAGTTTTATCATTTTCTTCGTATTGGTATCTCTACCTCTTGAAAGGATACATTTTCGATAAAGTTCCATATTTTAAAATCCTATACATAGTTATTAACACAGCATTCCTCAGCCGACTTATACTCAAAGCATCAAACACTTCGCATGATTACGATTCACAATTAAACCTATTTACTCTCCCATCGAAAACGCCATTCCGAGTCTCCAAAACGCTCCATTCCAAGCCGCCCAGCTAGCTTTCTTCACGGTCCACGATAACGTCCATCGACGTATCCCTATCTACGACCGAAAATATCCCATCGTCGACGCCCGATCTCTCGCTTAATTACCCCCTTATCTTCAGACCGCGTTAATCAACGACCTCACGCGGCTATCTGACCCAACGTCTGCATCGGCTTTCAGTAGTTCCCTAACAACATTCGTTTATTCCCTCGGGACTCGGACGATTCACCGTCCGGGAAGACCTTTATTGTTCTATACAGTCTACTCCCCCAGTCACTAAAATAGATTCCGCTCATAAGCAATAGGACACTTCCTGGTTTCGTATAAAACACGATAACTGCGTCAGATTGGTTGAAAGAAATCAAAAGTCTAAGAACTTGTGACGATTATTTGTAAGAATTACAAAGGCACATGACGACGACTACTCTAAGTTGGATATGTTATACGTATGAACCATTATATAATTATATAATTTGTATATTATACGCGTTCTATGTATTTTCGTACCTTTAAATGATCAGTTTCGATCTTCGTTTTAACATTTCTATGTAAGAGTCGACAGTCTAATCATCGATGGTAGTTCAACGAAAATTAATTCTACGGTATCCATATGTGAAGTACAAAGGGTTGAGTTTGTCGGTGAATGTCAATCGTTCGAAGGCCACACGAGTGGTCCGCGTAAATCTCGAGCTTTCTGTTGCTCCTCTGGTCGACACGAATCTCGGCTTCTTTTTCCACGATCTCCTTCTTTCCCGGTCAAAACTCCTGCTCTTCTTGTTTCACGCCCAACGAACGACCCAATTTCACGTTGGTTCAGCCTCGCCAACTTGCACGCAAACACATCGCCAACGTGTACACGTATGTTAATCGACGAGACCTGTGCACAGTAATGTGTAGAATAATGCAGAAACAGGAGCACGTTCCCGATGAAACGTACCCGTTCAGGTGTTTCGCGGATACGGATAACCAGGACGAGGATGCCTGCAGGCCATGGGGCAACATCGTTGGAATTGCGCCGACACCTTTAAAAGCGGTCCGTTTATAAGCCCTTCTACTGGACTAAGGTACGATATTTTCGCGTGGTAGGGAGTAACGAGGTTTTATAGGGGATGTATGATATTTTTGCTTCGATAGTAGGTAGTAGATATTAAAATTATGTTACGACTATGCGAGAATGTTTTTTGGAAAAACAACATGTAGACATGTTAACGTTGTTTCTCTTGGCTTTTCGAAATACCTTAAGATTTTTAATCGAGGCTTAATGTAATTTCATGGAACATTGTGTCCAATCATTTTCGACTTTCACCGTTCAGGTATATACCTGTTTAAATTACACGCATCCTTTCCTTTTACGTCTCTGGAATACCGAACGAAGCTTAATATTTTCTTAATTAATTAATTTAACAAAGACAGGATCCATAAACCTCTAGGTGTCTTTCACGAAGAGCTTGTAAATTTGGAGTTTTATTATACTCTAGAGAAGCGGTATGTATCTGGTGCTTAACGTTTTTATTAAAGTGTGAGTTTATTTTTCCGTAAAATCGTTCATCTAGAACATCGTTGTCCGTTTTCTCAATTCAACATTAATTATCCATCTACGCGCGAATCATATTGATTCGATCCACACCCGTAAAAAGGCGGTTAACCGGAAAATCGTCAATTTAATCGCTTTCATCGACTAGAAAGCACAGTCGGTCTTTCATTCATGTCATCCAAACACATCCAACTCGGATGCAATCGTTATTCACCTTTCACTGAAAATCCGCGATCAGAATAGACTTCCAATGAATCGAACATACATAAACATCGTCAACTACCGTCAAAATTCAATCTAGGAATTTAACTAAAATTTATATAGAACACATTGGCTACCAGTTGTGTCAAGAACGTGTAGTTCGTCCACAAACTTCTGACCCGCGTGTTCACCACCATATGGCTAATTACTATCTAATTACGCGCATTACCGAATGCAACAACGACGAGGCGCGGTCGTTACGGGCAGCCGCAACGCATAAATGAGTCCTGACAGGGTATAAATTCAGGTTTAAATACTGCACGTAAAACGCAGTAAAGCTCCGGTTTACGAGCGTCCGACAACATCCCGCGTGCGTGTATCACACGTGCGTTCGCGAACTTTGGCGTGTTTCACCCTCGCACGTGTCTGCCTGTGAACGCGTTTACACGCTATCGCGAACGTTGGAAGAAGCCACGCCCGTGTCACGCGATTTTGACACGATGTTTTCTATGCATGCTGTCTCACAACTAGATGACTCTACGATACAAAGCTATATAAAACTGCTATTTTTGGGAAAACTTTTTAGCGTTCCATTTGTTGAAGCGTACCGACTGAGTCTAATTATACGAATTTTTATATGTAAGATTTGTTAAGAGTGTATTTTCTAAGATCATGAATTCGTATTATCTTGTTACGTTGCGTATCAAAGAGAAATCAAGAGTTTCATCTTGAAACGAAAGAGGATATTAATACTATGTGTAGTAACGTGCTCTGATTTTCTCCTTTCTTTTTGCGAAAACAATGCAAATAATTGTTACGAACGTTTATTATATTTATTATATCGAGCAATATTTTTTTCATGTAGAATACCCATTCAATACACAATCAATTACAAAACACTGCGTATAGCGTGAATCGAATGATCGTTCTATGTGAGATAATGCACGTGATCACTGATCGTTCCAACAATAAGACGTAACATGATTTACGTAAATGCAACACAAGATGCAGTTTGATACCGTTGGATTAATTGTTATAAGGTATGAATTATTCAGACGTTTAGACGAAACGTTCGAGAGAGTCATCCAAGGATTAGAATAGAGAAAATGAAATAGATGAGCGGATAATATTTACGACAATTTCCCAAGAAGTAATTCTTGTTTATGAGTTGCATATAACTTACTGCCTAACTAGATAGCGATCTTTATTATATACCAGATGAGTGGAATGATTTACGTGTATAAAATCTAACTCAACAGATACCAGGCTTATATAAGTACAGAAATTTCATTCCAATGATTGACAGGATCACCTAACGTGCCAATAGAAATCTCGTGAGAAACGAAATTACCTAAACTCGTTTTAACTAACCAACTTCAAATTTAATTTAAACTGAGAAATCCTATGCAAATAGTTTGTATAATAACCTGCTCTAATAGCACAGTTGTCGTTGTTGGAGCAGCCAGCGAGCAATTACGTGTTAAACACATAGTCACCGGGAACTTTCCATTCCACCTTCTAATTCGCTTCGCCTCGCCTTAGCTCGCGTGAAAATTCGTAGGAAATTTACATGCAACAATTATCTCCTTTCTTATCCAATCCGTGCATAATCATCGTGAGAAACGGAGGTGGTATAACTGAAAGGGTTGAGCGTGTTTAAATTCGTTCGAGGCGTTGCTGCTTCGAGACAGGAGAAGAAAAAAGAGCTGATCGGCGTGGCAATGACGAAAGTTCTTATCGGGGCAGATTTATAGAGAAGGTTCGTTGGTTGGTTCGAGAGCGTTCTATTTAAAGGCGCACGGCTACGATGCAAATGTATCGAGCTGATTCAAGCTCTCTCAAGCGTTCCGGGGCGGCGCGGCGTGATAAAAATTCTGGCGTGCGAATTCGGGATCTGACTGCTCGATCGCTCGTAGTTCGCTCGCTGCCGACCGCTTCTCGCAATATATCCGCGCCTCGTAAAACTCCGCCAAGGATTCCTAAGACGATAAATACGCGGTTTCACCCGGACAATGAGCGAGCCGAACGACACGCTGAATAAGAGCGGACGTCGATAATAAAATCGACGGGTTTATTAGGGTTATTTGGCGATTTATTCGTCCCGACGCGACGCGACGCGGCGACGTTCGTGGTTATGCGTGTAAAAGAAATGATACTTCTTCCGTTCCATTGTCGACCGAGGATATTTCTTCGGTTCAAGCTTGGCAACAATAGTTCCGATAAACTAGCGTTCTGTACTTGAGAGGCAGATTAGTGTAACCTGCGTTTGTTTCCAAGTCGAGTTGTCTTATCGTTCTTCTATTTCATTGTGAACAATATCTGTTAATAACGTGCGAATAATATGTGTAAAACACATGAACGTTAATAATAGTACGCGAACAATACGCGTAAGAAAAACATAGATATATCTGTTTCTTTGTAACGATTTCGCAAAGGTCTCCTGGTTACAGATATAGAAAAATAATTTCTAATAAAATAAAATAATTCTTCTTTGCTAACTTTACGATATGCCTTACAACGACGTGTAGGAATGTTCATACAAAATTTACGCGAATATCCTTCCACACTGTTTCTTTCTCTTCTCCCTATCTGCTCTTTATCTTTTCGCTTTCCACTTCTTCTTTCTTGTTCATCTTTCCTTTTCGTTTTCTCCACACTTCACGATCTCTCCATACCTTTGACATCGTCTTTCATACAAAATTATTCTCCTTTGAATTGTACCACGAAATGTACCATTTGAATAAGTACCAAGTATTCAGTAACGTCTTCTAATTTACAATTTGCCCTATCTTACGCGTTCTATTACCTCTGCGCTTTCTCTCTGTCTTCTTTTCTCGCTAATAAAAAATAGCATTAAAGCGATCGATATTACGTTACCACTAACGTTAAGAGCATTATCGCGAACCTGTTTCCCGCGAAGCAAAAGCCATTCCTAACAAGGGGACAAGAAGATAATTGCATAATTGGTCGGTTGTAGTAAAACAAATAAGTTCCTGCAGGCCTGCATAATGAGTCGACGGCCATGAAATGTAATTACACGTACTGATAATCGGTAGCGCACGACGCGACACGATCCACGTTTATACTTTGCTCTTCGCCGATGGACTTCCTTCTACGTGTTTACTACTTTGTATGAAAAACGTTCACCGTTCGCAAACAATTCCTTTGGTCGTCACAGTGCGCCAATTAGAAAATTAATTCCCTGGAACGTCGAAGTTTATGGAACCAATATCCCGAAATTTTTGAGAAATAGCACGGAATAAACAGGCTGCGCGTGTTCATACGCTCGTGGAAACTTTAGATACGCAAAAATATTCGGAACGCATCTATATACATAATGGATGTAAACGAGATATTCACAAAAAAAGTATTCATCGCAATATTTACAAGATCAAAGACTCCATCTAGATTCTATTTTTTAGCCGCGTTTACAATACAAATACTAATTTGCATGAACGTTCACAGTTCAGACGTAAAATACAAAGTATATAATATCGGACGAGAACGCCGTTCACCTAAACCCGGTAAACTAAAAACTTCTAGCACCTATACTTTGTCAGCTATTTTTTAAACGTATCATCAAATTGCTCGGATTCTTTTCAATCCAAGTTCTTGGCGCTTTAGCGCGAAAATAAACAGATCGGATCAATAGCCTCTGACATAGCGCTCGCGCCATAAATTTCCATGACTTGTCGTATCCTTTCCCTTGGTACCCTATTTCGTACGCGCCAAACTAGTAACGCTCTATTTTGATACATTCTCCAAAACAATTTCCCAAGTTCCTTATCTCGAAGAAGATTTTACTATCAAGTTTCTCTTCTATCCACAAAGAAATATCTGCGCATTTCTAAGACAGAGTCTAGCCTTCGTAGTCTTCGTCGAAGCTACTTACTCCTGGTGTTGAATCGCGAGAAGGGTCCGCAAAGGCGTGCTTTGCATTCGTGCGGATCAAGCCACGAATAGATGGATAGTCGTTGGCAGGCTCGATCCGTACAGCCAGTAATTACGCCTATTAGCGCCGTGCTGATTGTTTTTGTCGTGCTTACCTTTTTACCAGCGCGCCCCTCGCCTCTGTGTCCTCTTTGGCCGTCTTCGATACCTAGTCGAAGCGGTCTTCCCTTCAGGGCGGCGCACAGGAAGATAGGAACCGATTAGTGCTCACTTTGACCGGCAATTAAAGGATTTTAATGAGAGGGAAATTTACTCGTACGCCAGCCTCTCCTAGTTCTTTCGTACCCGCCGCCGTGGGTCCGATGGACGCGGCCCGATAGCGACCGATGATCGAAGACTCCGATATCTGATTCGGCTTCTAATGAGAACGATTTATGTACAATGTTCGTCCTTAATGATCCAGGAATTATTGTGACGGCAGTTTTATTAGGGAAAGAGATTCTTCGATGTGGAAGATCTTTGATCGAACGGGGCAAGTGGTATTTAGGGTGTCGGATGATCGTTTGAGTCATTCTAAAGCTAAAGTGATATGCTGTACGTTCTGCGAAGGTTTCTTAATTTCAGTATCGGGCTACGCGTGATTAATGTTTTGCTTTTTAGAAATCAAACGCTTGATCTTGATGGAGTCGATTAGTTTAATTTCCAGATGACCCAATTGTGTCTAATAGGTAAAGTGAACTGAAATTAAGTTGGAGGCTGTGTAGAGAGACGCGTGGACTGATCGTACGTTTGAGAAAAGAAATGTTTGGCGTATAGTCGATATAAGTAAGTAGTTTAATATACGTAATAAAGAGATTAAAATGTGTAATAAATGTGTCATAATGTATAAAAGCAAGTTTTATGCATTTATATGCCTCCATTTATCTCGTATCTATCGCGTATTTTTTACTTTACGAACGACTAACTTTATCGCCGATAGGAAAATGATTAATGACAGAAATATAAAAAGACATCCAGTTTACTTTCCGTAATAAGTAGATCATCCGATAAATATCAATCAGCTGTTATCTTTGTAATTATCGAATTAAATATAGATATAGCAGCAACAAAAAAAGAAAGGAGAAAGAAAGAAATCGTAGTAACAAAAATTTATCAACCAAAGTAATTACCATTAGACGATTCGAAAGGAAAATCGCGACCAGCGCTAGAATGACGATCGTCTTTCCAATTAGACGATACTATCGTCAAGGTTGTTCAAACCTATACAAAAATATCATAACCGTGAATCGAACGGAAGGGTCTAAAGCGGATTTGGTGATAGCACGGTCGTGACCAATTATTTATGACATAACGGTGCAGCGTTACCGTGCCAATCGAGATTGTCGGTCGTTCTAGTTCGTCGCCAAGAGCGCTTAGAATATACCGACGATTTTCAGCTTATACGTAGGCTTCTTCCACGCGATAAACGCGTTGCAAATGATCTGTGAAAGTCGTTACTTACAATTACCTTCGGGTAATCTGAGCAGCATTACAGAATTAGCTGTGAAATTTGTTCTTATCGAATCCCAAACTCCGATTTATATAGATCAATCGCGAATTTCACAGAATTTTGTGGGAAGCGTAAAGAGCGACGCGCCCATATGGATTCTCGATTCGTCGCGTTCCTCTTCTCACTCTCGCAAATAGATTTTACAAATGCTTGGATCGTTATTGAATGATAAATTTAAATACAAATCCGCGGTCTATCAAAGACACTCGCGTTTGTCCGGCCTTTCCTCATAAAATTTCAAGCACAAATTCCGCTAAACATGGCCGGTACACGCGATAAGCCGAACGTACATCGTTTCTAATCCCCAGGAACACGAAACGAGTTCTCGTTGTCGGCTTTCCGAGGCATCCTCTTGGCTGATCCGATTACAGGGCCCATCGAACGATCTTTTTCACGAAACTCTAAACTAACCGAAGCCTACCGATGGCGGCAAGACGCGGTCGTTTTAACATTCTAACGTGGCTGGTCACAAGGCAACACGTAGTAAATCGTGATGAAATTATGTCGTTGAGAAGCAAGGTGTTCTTACGCAATGTCCTCCTTATACGCTGATTTAGTGCGGTGGTCTTTTTGGGCTCTACGTCGGATTTTCTGCGTATTACGCGTGAAAGTAACAGCGCGAACTAGTCGTGTTTCAAACATTCGTGAACCGCGCCTCCGTGATTTGCGTGACAAAAGAAACCGAATACCTAATGGCGGACAGAGGTTAAGCTTCGCGTTGCTTCGTGATTATCTTACTACATAAATTCATGGAAACTGTAAGCGAAAGGAATCCCTGTCTCTGGTGTACGAGAGGAAGAGTAAATTCTTTGGCCGATATTCCGTTTGCTTTACGTCGCTCAGATTTTTTTAGTTCTTAATCCGACTCAATAAAAATGTTAACTGTAACATTCATCCGCGAAAGTGTCGTGTAAAAAGTGTCTCTGCCAAAATTAAGCAGATAAAGCAAGATAACGTCTTTACCTCGACGATACAACGTAACAACTTGCTACGACAGTACGAAACCATAGAATATATCTAAGGAACTCTCGATAAAAAAGAAAGAAAAAAAAAATCGTCGATCGTTCCTCGGTACATTGTATCATATTAAGAGATACAGCATACCCAGATGATCGTACTTGCACTTTCATATCGAAGCTTATTTCGTAGCCTTACATTTCCTCTAGCCTTTCAAAGATACGATAACGAAAATTCTCAGGGATGGAAGATTGAAACCGTGAATCCATTTAATCGCGAACCATGAACGCTCGGATCATAAGTGTAATCCACGAAAACCAGGGTTTACGTGTTATCTCTTATGGGGCAGGTAATTCGATCTCAGCTGGAACGCGTTCACGGACAACGTAGCACGTGCAGAACGACTTCAGACTCGATCGCGCGGCTACCCTCTGCTATGCATTCGTGGCCCGTGTGCATGTGTAGGAGAGCGCAAGGATCGATTCCGATCGATCGATCGACGCCGAGTAGCCGTTATACCTGCTAGCCGAGTTCCAATCGGTCAATTTGCGGCACGATTCGCGCGTTACCGTGTTACGAAACGAGTGGAAGCAGCTCGGACTCAACGATACGCCTCGCGGCCATAACTCATCGTCGACCTCCCCCCCCTCCCGTAATCACGGGGTGGGCAGGCCCATTAGAATTATCGATAAGTATCGGTACTTCTCACTGTGCGATGTACGCCGCCCCCGGTCCCACGATCGATGGAAAAATTACTTATGAATAGAAAGCTGCAACGGTGGTTGGGATTATCCTCTTATGTATTATCCTGCACTGGTTTGGTGGGTGCGCTGCGTGAGAATGGGATGTATGGGATTGTAGCTTGAAATTGGAGGGGCGAGTATAGCGTGGGTGTTAATAATATGAAAGTTTTAGCTTGTGTAATTTCTTTTTTTTTTTTTCAACAAGAAAAATGGAGAATTCTTCTTTGGAGAAGTCGTGCAGATTTTTGTTAAACCACCAGTCGAGGTTCTTTGAGATATTTTTCGTGAGGGAGGACGAGGGGAATTAATAATGGTCGATAGAACTCGTCGAGTTTCACAGAGCGTATGTTCCTGATGAATAACTCTATCGAATTCATAGGAGTTTCATAAAGATTGCGAGAAGAAATGGAATCTTGGAGAAACTTTGGTATAGGTGCTGGTAAAGAATAGCAAGTTATATAAAAGTACACGCACGTCCAATTGTTTAGAAAGTAATTGGTCATCGGTAGTTCCAGTGTTAGAAAAGAAGGAGAGGTCAATTTCCATCGGTAACGATACAACGAAAAGCGACAAGTGACGCCGCGTAAGGAAAAAGCACAATTAGGAAACCCGTTTATTCGCGAACGTTACTTCTTCGTGGACGATAACGTGTCTCATTTTAAGAACGGAAACATCCGCCGGTACCATTCATTCTTCTAACGGCCGGCTGTCCGCATCGAGGACAGGTTTTAAAGGTACATAACAAAATATGATAGCTGGACGTGAGTCAAAGCGGATCCTAGAAAGCGGCTTAGGACGGCATTAAAACTGTCTATCGACGTTAAATATTAGCGCAATTAAGAGTGCTCGTAAACAAGATAAGCGCGCGCGCAGTTCGTCGTTACATTATTTATAAATATCCGTAGAATTTGTAACCAACGTCTGATTTTTCCTTTTTCTTACTTTTCCATCTGCTTTGCGTATCGAGATAAATACATATCCATTAGAGTAGTCGATAAATATCGATGGTCCACCGTAAGCATCTCGCACCTTGCTCGAGCGAGTAAGAGCAGCCTGGTCCGTGGAACCGGGTGAAAAATCTTTTCGATACAGATGGAAAACGCAATGGCTCGCCAGACCAGGTTCTAGGAAGCACACTAAGACGGAACCGAGTGATTTATAAACGCGATAGCGCGGAATCTGCAGGCTTGTTCGTGATTTAAGAAAAATGCGAGTCGCGCGCGTTCACAGCGTGCCGCGTAAACGATATAAATCAATCGGTGATATTATAATCAAGATTCCCCGATGTTGTACATCCGTGTACGATATTTGTCTCTCATAAGCGCCTGTCAACCTTGATAATTGTTTTACGATCGTTTGAGAAGTCGTTCGCGATTGAGTAACTGGATGTTACGCCGTTCCCCGGGAATCTAATACTTTTATTCAAATTAGTAATCTCTACAAATAATATACAGTGTGTGCCATTTTTTCTTTTTTCTTTTTCTGGCAAAACTGTGTCAGGATGTTCTACGAGTACGACAAGGACTGTATGTTTTCTGGATTGTGGAAACAAGTTTTACTATTCGTAATACAAATATATTTTTCTGGTATACTTATAACACAAAGACCACTTTTACCATAGAACGTGATATAGTTGGTTAAAAATTTATCAAAGCACGGTATTGTACATGTCGTACAAATGCACTGCAACGTCGTACAATAAATATAGATTTCTATCGATTGAAGATCATTAAAATCTTTCTATTGCTATTGAATTTTATACAGCGTTATACGAACGTTATAATTAGCGAAAAACGTTAAAGAGCTGAATGAAGCGGCTGCGATCGAAGTATGTACTAATTTTAGATGACCCAATACCGAATCAGTGAATGAGAACACGTGGGTAGAGCGATGGAACGCACACGCGATACACGTGCTTTTCCAAAAATGTGTTCGAAGCTTATCGATTGAATTATGTCAACGATCATCAGCGGCAGATTCGTAATTAACGATTCCCGTTAACTCTATATCCTGATAAACGGGAGATTGGATTGAAGCACGGTCGATCAAGAATCTACCGCGACATGGTAGATAGAGGAGCAAACAGAACATAGTTAATCGAGTTGGCAGAAAGCTCTTTAGCCTATTGACAAGCGTTTTATTTTTGGAACGAACTCTAAGCTTCCTCGTAATCTAAATGATTGCATGAATGAGGTTCCTTGTCTCAAAAATAGGTTAGCGTTTTGAAGAGGCGATATAAGTCAAGATGAAATAACTCGTAATAAATTTTTATAGGCTACTATATAGACCTTATGAACGATATTGCGATAACAAAGTGCGATATTAAGAATAAAGATATTGAAAATGGTCAAAATATCCCGAGTTGGTAGAGAGCGAAAAGTGCGATATTAAAAACCCGCGAAACGATTCAAAGTTTTACACAGGCATGGGAATGTTTCAAAAGTCGTGTCAATTCCTGACGTTCCTAAGAATTTCACAATCGAGAGACGATAATTAGAAACATAACCTCGTAAAATCACGAAACGTACAGTTTGTAAATTATCGAACTTTAAATCGGCTCTCGTCGTGTAAAAAATACACGACTATTGCTTGCATCTTGGAAACTCCCGACAGTGCACAGTTAAGTCTGATATGGTTTTTGATTAGACGAAAACAAAAACGGAATAGAAAAAAGAAAATAATCAGGCATCGTGTTTAATAGACTTCCAATTAGAAATCGCTCATGTATGTGGAACTAATTGCTATCCCAGCAATAACGATGCCCGGTTCAGGAGTAATTATCGCCGGCAGAAATACTGCCTGTTCGGCGATAACTTGTTGCAGGTTGATGTATTGCGACACTTTATCGCCGCATAACGTACTAGTGACTCAACAAACGCTGGCTCAAAACAAAACGAGCCGGACGAGAGAGGTCCGAGAGTCCAGGGCTTATTTTAAGATTTCTCCCGCGAAAGTGCCGACGATTTATAGGCGTATCCTTCGAACTATCCTTTTGACAAGCGAGGAAGGAATTCGTCGGAAGAAATCCTCGCGCCATCTTTTGCTCTTCGTCGTGGCATCAAGATTCTCGACGATCATCCTTTATCGGGAAAACCGTCTCTAAAAACTTTTCAACTCGATCGACCAAACTAAAAATAAGCGAACATTGTTCCAAATTTCTAAATCGCAGAAGCCCGAGGTTTTACGCATCTCTCGATCTAATTTCGGATAGAAAGTTCCATTCGGTAGCGGACGAAAGAAAGCTTTCAAATCGATACACATCGCTCTAATACTACGTACAGCAATTGATACATTGTCTAGGTATATACTAAAGTTGCCATTGCTTACTACTTAAACTATCTTTTGGCCGCCACGGTACGTCCATTTACAACTAGACCCTGCGAACCGTGTAACCAAATTCTCCACTGTCCATTGCCTACAATCAAGCAACTTCCAAGAGATTTAACGGAAAAGAGTTTCATAATAGCAACGAGAGATTGGAGCGAAGAAAGGCGGGAGCAAAAAGGAAGCGGCGATTCGCTGCGGGCAGGAACAAATCAACGGACCATGAACTCCTACACGAAAAACCCACAAATGGACACGGGTAGAGCCCCCGCTCATTGATATCCCTCTGCTCAGCGAATCCGCCAAGCGCGACCACCAGACGTGCCCCGAAACGATAAACAATGCGATTAGAAAGATCGAGGAAGTGTAGTAGCTGTACAAAGGGAGGAAACGAGAGAACGACAACACGGCTGTTTCCAAGAGCGCGAGAAAGGGTAGGAGAAAGAGAGAGGTCCTAGCCAGGTAGAAAATGAAGGAACGCTCGACTTACGTAATCCTTGCGAGAGTGACCCGCATAATTATTCGCGAATGCAGCGCCGCATAAATTCTCGCCGGGCGTAAAGCGTGTCCGCGAGCCATAATCCGATCACATCGCCTCACCCTCGAGCTGGAGAACGCTGATAGAGTGATACCAACGGCCTTACCACCCTCTTCTCTTCTCTTCCTCCACTTCTCTCCAAGGTATCTCTCTCTCTCTCTCTCTTTCTCTGTCTATCTGTCTATTTATCTATCTATCTCTCTTTCTATCCTGCGGTGTAAGAAAAGCCTGCCCGGTTCGGCATGGACCGACACGCGGCGGAGGCGCGACCAACCGCGCGGTTATTTATCGCGGAACAAGGAAGGAAAGTTACGGGCGAGGAGTTACGAGGATGCCCGGAGACATTCCCGCTCGAGCGCGCGGTCGCCTTTAATGAGAAATGCCAGCGCGACCAGCCTGTAACCCTTCAACCGAGGCCTCTGCCGAGCCACGTGCCTTCTACGCAGCCTTTCGAACCATGCAGAACAGTTTCTGAAGCTGCTGGCTTCGGGTTCCCACTCTATACACGGTATTCTGTTCGGGTTAGGTTGGGTAAGTGGGTGGATTTTTCTGCCGGTAGTGAGCGGGGTCGTTCGATTAGAGATATTTATACGAGAGAACGATTAACGATTGTAGGCAGAAAAAGCGAAATTTCTAATATGTGAGAAATAAATTTTGCGAATTTCTCGCAGTTATATCTGATTGGTGAACCGCGGACTTTCCTACATTTATCTTCAAGGCGTAAAAATGCATCGAACGCGTATAAAGACGATCTCGCTGGCTAAATATCGCGCTGTATCGATATGATGGATAATCGACCGTTCAAACGCTTTGCTGGTCTATGCAAAGTGTATACTCGAGATTAATATTTTGCAACTTTTACACGCATTTTCAAATTCGTTCGAAATTGCGCCGATGTTATCGTTATAATCGTACCACGTTACTGTGCTGATGTAATTTTTTAACGTTTTGTATAATACACGCGATATACGTGATACACGCGTTTTCGCGATCTATTACATGTCAGGAAGAAGAATTTTCTGCAAGAATTTGCAATTAGTCGAGTGAATTTTCGAGAAAACGGCGAGCATCTGATGAAAACAGCTGAGAATTTTTATTCTCCGCAGAACTCGATTTAGTTTCGAAAACGTACAGATAACGAAGTTGAGCAACGGTTCTCTTCTTTAATCAGTTGGAAGCGTGCCGATGGGAAAACTGGTCGTGAAAGCTTCGAGATTTCAATTCTGAACTAAAATGAATGAAATCGGGAGGACTAACTCACCTGTTTCGTGATTTTCACGATCAATTAACCGACACGTTAAACGGCTTTTCTATCTGCTGGCTATTTTTTCGCCTAATTGAAATGGAGGGAATAAGAGGCAAGACGATGCCAGGTGAAAATCTACGTCATTGAATGGTGTACAATTATTTAGAGTCTAACGCCAGGCAATTCTACCATTTGCCAGACGAATCGATAAAATTTCGCTCGATAGGGCACGCTCCTATAAACAACTTACAGCTTTCTAATCCCGGAACAAATTTATAGCGTAACGAGGTAAAGGCAAATATATCTGTGGCAAGTGCATTAAACTAAACGGATAAATACAGAGAACACAATGCAAACGTTATCATTGCCTCGTGCTTTGTGTAAAATTCACGCAAACGTAACGCTACTAAAAATATACATTAAAAATATACAAAGTTTCGTCAAAGTAAAACGATTATATTGGAATAATAGACGTTTTAAAGGAATTCGTTATACCGATCAGAAACACAAGGGAAACGTCTATAATTGGAAGGAGATAATTAGAAAGAAAGAAAATACTTTGTACAGTACCTTGCGATCTTCGTAAAATTGCAAGGTATAGGTAGTGGAAGAAGATAACGAGGAAAAGATACTAAGCAACTTCTTGGAATCCTCTTTCATAGGCGCGATATCAAACAACAGAATTGAATTAAATAAGTTGGCTATAAAAATCATTATGGAAAATTGCGGAGGAAAAATGGCTTTCTTCCTACCTTCACTTCCTGTCGTGCGTTTCCTATCTTATACTTAATCTTTCTTTGCGAAAACTTCTTCTCTGTCATTACCGACAGAGAAGCGCGTAATCTTCAATCCGAAACCGCAACTCGTCACGTGAATCGACAGAGAGTTTCTCTCGTTAGGGTATGTTCACATGGATACTTACAACTTTCTAATCGTAAGCTTAATTTATAGTATAATAGGGTAAAAACGGATGTATCGGTGATACATTTATAAGCGGCGCATCGTCGGCTTCCTTTCCGAGGCCGTGTTTCTTGAAGAACGATCGCGAAACGAGCAAACGGTACATCGTTTAGGATTAATGGCACAGCATTTCGTAAAAACCGTGACAAAAGGAGCAATCGCGCGGGATGCACATGCTTTACTGAATCAAACTTTACTTTCATCGATCCATATACCGATCTTAAGGACGTTCGTTAAACGTGAAATCGAAATTTCAGTTAACTGCGTGACGCTTGCACCGTTTGAGAATGTTAGAGAGCAAATTGGTCCGCTCTGCTTCTTATAAATTCCTAAATTTCATTGTACGCGTATAGGAGAAAACGAATTATCTTTCTAAGTTCGTTCGTTATAAAAGAAAATGGCTCGAATAACAAGAAATTTCGCTATATTGTGCGCGGAATTGACATCGTTTGCCACTATAAAGATGTGGTTTTAATTTCGCGTTATTTATACCGCTTACCATTTCGACTTGACAATTTGCTAATGGAAACATCTGCCTGTCTTTTCTCTCCTCCGACGCGATTAAATTCCATCCGGCGATCGAAAGAAACTCCTCTGCTTCTTTCACCTTATCTTCACGTACACACGGTATCGCGATGAAATTTCTTTCGATCTACAACCTGGTTGAGCAATTAATATATCTGTGATTGATCGAGCAAACGTCGCCAACCATGCTAACAACCACGGGTATCTATATACTTTCTCTTTAAGTGTCCACCTGCGCGAGCATCTTCATTTCCAGTTTCACATGTTTACAACGCGATGACATTTCCAGACACAAACATTCACTCGGTTCTTTTTAACCGGTCGCGAATGAGAAACAGAAGACTAAAATTCGACTAAAACGACGCGTTATCCTCGTTCGAATGTTATGTGAAATTGTAGATGGGCAGGGTTAAGCCGTGGCAATAAATTAATCCGGTAACACGGTGTTTCCCTCTAATCGCACCGACCTAGATACCAGCTTACGTCAATTTAAACGTATTAGTTAAATTACCACTGTCCACTCGAGGATAATCAAGTAACGTTCGCGCTGCTATCAACGACCAAACGGATAAATCTCGTCGTATTTTAGCATTGCACACCGGTGTCGCCGTTTCCAGCAATTATCGATACTGATCGAGAGGTGTATAATCACTGGAACATATACTTTTCGCGGAACGTCGATACGCACCCGCTTGAAAAATTACGCGATCGCGATACCGTTGCCTGGCGATATCTTGATTAGACGTACGCGCAGTTCAAGGGAGGTATTTCAATGTTCTGAATCGAGAGAATTTTGTAGAGATTAGAGCGAGGAAGGAAACGTAAAGTTTGACCGCGTTCAGTGATTCAGGCATTGGATTGGTGCGAACGTTTGCCTTACTTTGGTAAGCCACGCTTATCGCTGGCGATTTGTTCGTATCGATACATTTGTTCGAACAATAAAGTTCTGTGACGAGTAGGGGACGCGTGTCACGTAGGACAGTCTTGAGAAATTATAAAAATAGTGCCGAGAAGAATTCGAAGAATCTTTAAATTTTTCATCTTTCGAATATTCAAACATCGAAATTTCGTTAAGCCTTGGAACTTCTACGCTTTCACGCTTTGTAAGCTTGTTAGCTTCCACCGAACCTTCGAACCTTCGAATCGTTAAATCTTTGGATTTTTAAGCTGTCGAAGTTTCGAATCTGAACTCGCGCGGTGTAAAAAAAAAGACCGCGTAACAAATTTCGCAAACCATTCCAAAGATATACTGTCACTGATTGAAATCACATTACGGCCGTAAGTAAACGTTGATTGATTCGACGACCACGCGTTATAACTCGCTGGAGGCGATAAACGGAAATACAAACAATAACATCGATCGTTATCGTCTATACAGATTTAAAATCAGCCTTTAATTTCCCTCGGCGGGAGACAATAACGGACTTTCATCCGCTTTGCGAGAAAAAATATGGCGCGCCGTTTGTCGCGTGCCTCGAATAATTTGTAGTTTCCAATCGTTGCTATCCGTGCGGCGATCGAAACATTAAAGTTTCGAGAAACTCGTCGCTCTCGACAAAGGCACACACTTTACAGCCGCTCGATAAGACGACGTCTCGCGCTCATGTTCGACACGTTTCTCTCTCGGCGTCACGGTAGATAGAACACACGAGTCGATCCCGCTCGTACGAAGTGGAAAATAATTAGATGCGAGCTTCGATAAACGGTGGAAAGGTAGTGAATGCATCGAAAAATCGTCCGCCGCGAGAAATCCACAGATCGAACTTCTCTGTACTCTGTTCGCGATTATTTCGTGTCTGATCCTTGAACCTACCGACACTATCGCTTGGGGAAAATCTCGCACGGCTAATAAATCTCCGGTTGATTAGAAAAATAAAAGGAATCGCGTGTAGGCCAAGGATAGATTATTCTTTGCGCCGTTGCAATGTTCGAGTTGTTTGGAAAGGATCCTGCGATTTTACGGTTTTCCGTCAAAGTTTTTACGCCGCAATTTTATATTAAACTTATGAAATAAATATAACGGCGTGTCGATACTTTCATGGCGAGCATGCTTTCTTTTTAGCACGAAAGAAACTATTTTGCGTATATTTTTCTAGGATTTTTCAAGACTTTTCTAAAGCATCATTTCTTTTCTTAAAACAAACAAACGTAAGATCGAGAGATTTAATTAACGTGCAGATTTTTTAATCTAAATTCGTAGAGTGAAAAGACACGTATAGGAAGGGGAACACTTGTTAGCAAAGTACAACGATTTCAAGGAATACGAAAAGCAAAGTTAAAGGTATCGTTGAAAACTCTATTTTTAACCAGAATTACTGAGCATCGTCTCTTATCGCTCGTTATCGGTCGAAGTAAATTTCGCAGAACTATCGATGATTCGTATATCGTATCGGAAAATAGGAAAACAAAGATTCGGTATTTACACGCGATACCAATAGCCCGAAGGAAATGAACAACGAAATCAACGCTGGATTTGAAATCCGTTATCCGGCGCTAGGTTTTTATCGAAACGAACGTGAATTGTGATCACGATAGATGAAGCAAAGTTTGCTCCATCTGACACGCTTTTACGGTTTCTATTATTTCGCAAGTAATCCAATTATCGTGAAAGCGAAACGAGCATTTTCTCTTCGCTGTGATAGTTGGCGAGGCAAAAATTAACGACTCAAATGATGCGTACATCGCAATCTTTAAAACTGGTTCGTCTTATCAGAAACGACACGATCTCGTATTCTATTTGTTAAATTCTTTCGAAGCTGTTTACCGATAACAGTTATTGCAATCGAATTGAAAATTATCGAAACTTCATTGCTCGTCGAAGAAATAATTGATACAACCTTGGCACTCGAGTTATGGGACAATCTCATAATTTTACGACGGGATTCTTACCGGGTCGTTGATTTTCCCGCGGTTAGGAATGCGTTAACTAACACGCGTGTAATATCGTTTCCGAGAATGTAATTCCGAATGATAAGAACGCAAGGAAGGTAACAGCGAGCGTATGCATAACTTTCTAATGCCGTAATAAAGGCTGGCGCACAGCTGTGTCTGAAAAACGTCACAGTATTAGAGCACGCTGGCTAACCGGCAATTCTTGACGTATCTGAGAAACGAGGTGTTCATGAGAAATCGCGAATTTCCATTTATCAATCGTCAGTTATGATAGAAACCACGTAACGAAATGTACTAAAAAGCGTGTATAGACTTGTTACGACTTTCAGAATACATTATTTCCCTCTCAATCTTTTAATCTCGTTACACTATCGATCAGAAAATGGTGCTTCGATCGAATCTCAACTTATTTGATTTCCACACTTTTCAAAAGAATTAGTCGCGAAATATTTATCGATAAAGGATATAGCTATTCGTTTTTGGAATTACGAATTTTTATAGCAGAAATATTTTTCCTCTAATAACGAACTTGTACCGATCGACTGCTCGTTATATTCTTTTTTCTTCCAGTCGTTTGGTCGTCACGTGCGTAAACAGGATTACAGCTATGCGTCGGTAAGAAAAGAAAACTCTTCGAGTTCAGCAGACGAAAGAGAAGAAATTTTCTAACATGTTCCAACGCGACCGTTCCAACAACATGGTACACGACATTATCGTTCCTAGAACGACAAATCTGCCGATAAAATGTTCGACGTCGATAGATACTCTAACAGACGCGGTTTCACCTAACTCGTATAGGGTGTACCTCTATGCAGTGCGTATATCGTGCGACCACGGCTAAAATATACACGCGTATATATCGTGGAAGTGGCCCAGTGGGCTTTCGATAGGTAAACAGGTGGGCAGAGAAGACCGTTATCGAGGAAAAATTGCAAAGGGGAAAGAAAGTATCGATAATGTCAGCGAACGTGACAACAACGACACGAAGACAACGTTGTGGCTCGAGATTACTATATTAGCACGTTTTATAGCGTCTTTAAAGTTCTTCCATAGGAAGTGTTTTACCGTTGTAATTCGCTGTTTCCAAGGTCGACATAAAGCGCATCGTAGTTTCGACGTAATTGTATCTGCGTGGTAGCTGATAAACGAATACTTTAAACATATATCGGAGATATAATAAGATTAAAAAAAAAAAATTATTTCAATTTCTCGAGAAACGTAGACAATGTTCTTTTTGTTTTCGATCCCAAATATTTCTTGTTCTTTTCATTTCTCATCCGCAATAAGTAGGATAAATATTTGTGCGATAGCCAATTTTAACAGAAACTTCGTGGAATTTCGTTTATTTAAAATATTTTGACAAATAAGAACGTGTACATATTCTTAGAAATATTGGGATCAAGTCTCATAAAAGAAACTTTGAAAATTCTATTCAAAACTGCTAAAATTTCTTAACCAAACCAATCTTTTCTAAAAATTATAAGACTCAACCTTATAATTCCAGCTGGTAATAAACGTTCAATTAAAAAAAAAAATATATATATATATATATATACACATATATGTAATAAAATATAAAAGAAAGTGAGTAGAGAGAAATTTTCAATAAATGATCAGAACCGAAATAATTCGGGAACGGATATCTCATCGGACGGTTGCCAAGATTTGTAACATCGACAGGTGACAGAAACTTGGCAACTAGCGTTACTTAGGGAGTGCCAACGATCGTGGATCCACCGCAATTATTATCGAGCTATTAGAGTCAGCCAGTGACGTGGAATAGTGAAAACACGTCGGGATAATGCGCCTCTTCTTCCACTTTCCACGTAATCATAAGCGTAATCGCTTGCGTCATCAACTTGCTGCACTCGTGGCTTTGAAAAAATGCGTCCTATACGTTCATTTACGCGGTGGAACGCGCGACGAGAAAAGTTCTACGACGTCGATTCGACACAGAATTGCCAAGAATGTCAGCGAACATCTGTTATTTCTTCTGACAATATCGTCCTGTTTATAAAACTAGAAGTATCTATCATAAACGAAAAATGTGTTTTTTTTTTTAGAAAATTGCTTCGAGTGGACGGTGTGTCTACCAAAAGAAATTTTTCGTGTGCAAGATCGAAGGATCGCGTATCACAGGTAAAACATATACTTCTCCAGTGAAAAGAGTTACACACGATTACAAACGAAATTTATTTAATCCGCTACAAGGGGGAATAAAAGCAGTTCTACCAGGAAGTAACTAAAGCAACTCAGCATCCGCCCACTATCTGAGAAAATCCAGCGTTTCAAGAGCATTAAATCCTGATAAAAATGATTTCCGTTGAATTGCGACGCGGAACACAACATTTGGCACGCGACAAAGAACTTGCTTACAGGATGTAGTATAGGGTGGCTCGGCCAGGTAGCACGAATTAGCTTCGTGCCGAGGAAACGTAACGTAACGGTATGAAACGAGAGGCTGGCGTGCTTCTAGCGATGACATAATGCCACCACCACTTCATAATCGCCTACATGTTTAGGCTACCTTCACATTAGGATCATTGCCTCACCGATGATCGACCACGTCATAAAGTCTTGATAATTGGTGCAAAATAATTTTGTTTCTTCGTTTCTTCGTTTCTTCACGTACGAGGTAGTAATAACCTTTTTTACGACGATTCTTCGCGGACCAAGTCGTAATAACATTTTTTGCAGAAGATTTAATTTTCTTACGGACGCTGGTATGTGATTTTTTTCATGTACATGTAAGTTCAACAATGTGTTTTTTGGACGAAAATTACGAGATGTATCGTCACGGATGCTCTTCGTGACGTGCGACGATATTTTTCTTTGTCGCGTACACGGTTCTCCGCGTAAGAAGCTGCGGAGAAATTTATCGCACAGCCGGTCATTGACGTAATTCTTATCCTCGAAGAAAACTATATTTGCACCGTTCCTTTTGCGATGCTACCGCAAATTGCGGCACGACTACTATCTTTTTTCTTATCTCCAAAATGGTTCAAATGTAATTTCATGTACGTCAAATGTGCTTTGACGTACCGTTAAAATGCCACGAAAATTGGTTCGCGTTAGAAACAATGAAATTCCTCGAGCAACGCCTCGAACTATCCCAAAACCTATCCCATCTTGTTTCTCTAGTTCATAACGACAGAGAACCGCGAAGAAATCCACAGTCTACTGATAAAGTAATTAGACGACACACAGAGATAGTTACGAAAAATCGAAATGAAACGCGCGAGGAGAAAAAGAGCATAGAAACGAGATTAAAAAATATATTTCTCCGATCGTATATGATGGAATAATTTACATGACATCCAGAAGCAATCGCGAAAAAGCGAAACGAAACGCGCGAGTAGAGAAAAACAAGGTGGAGAGAAGGGGATGGAAAAATCGAGGAGTAGCGAAAGTGGAGTTGATCGTTTCGCCACGTGCAAAGAGACGCTCGTGAACGTTAACAAGCTTTATCAGTTGCCACCCACGGACCATAAAGTTCTCCTTTATGGTAGTCAAACGGCAGAAGATATACACCGGTCGCACACGAATTAACGCCGGAAATGGTGTATTGGCCCGACGACGCGCGCTCGTTCCGAGCAAATTGTCGGCACAAAGCCGCCACGAAACGCGGCGATGCCACTAAATAGATGTAATTCCGAGTTAACCACACGTCGAGATCAGCTCGCCGCATCTGCTCCGCCGGTTACATCCGCGTTGCAGCTGGCTAGAAAAAGAGAAAACTGGAGTGTATATCAGGGCTGTTGCCCGTGGCCGAGGGGATGGGGGCGAATTAATTTCGACGCCGCTACACGAGGTCGTTCACATCGGGGAAGAACGACGTGTGCAACTCGTGAATGACTGGTCTTTAGACCCAAAGGACGATTATACGTCCTTCGTGATGAGAATCTCTCGAAGAACGCAATAGGATTTAAGGAGAATCGACAGATTTCTTACAGCGAATATCAAAAGCTGTGGTATGGCGACCAATCTCAATAAAAACACCTTACAGCTTTCGTCGATTAAAATATTTTAACAAATAAAAAACTGTCACGTAGTCGCAGGAATCTTTAGGACGAACTTCCTAAAAAAGAGTGTTATTTATATAGGATTAATAGACTGTGGTAGTTGGAATTTGTAAATGGTTTTTGAACAACAGGTGATCATACACTACCGCAATGAGAATGTGGAGAGGCTTAACGAGAACTGACGGTGTTTCGAATATCCAAACGACTGGTTTTTGGTCACGGATTTTCGCAGGAGTGTAATGAAGCTTAACCACTACTGACAGTATTTGTAATACATAAACCATTGATTTTCGAACGATGGACCGCTGATGCGTCGTTTATTACACCGAGGAATGTGGTAGGAATTAACGAGACTTTCATGAAAGACGCACGCGTTCGATACACGTAAAGAGCAGAGGATGAAAGGTTGTTCTTCGAAAAATGACTGTTGCCAACTTGTGCCGATGGAACAGGTTTTTTGTGCATGGAATTACAACTTTCGAAAAATCCTCCTCGACTACATTTTATAACGCAAATATCAGATACCGTGAAATATTTATACCGACCTCCCAGTTAATATAAAATTGGCCAAACACTTCGCATGAGAACTTTAAATTACTGATCATTTATATTACTAATATCGATCATTCCAATATCTCGGAAATTTTGTTTTCCAGTATTCGTCAAACGACTTAAAGACTTGCAAAAATATACATATTAGAATTTTGTTTATAGAAGAACTTAAAGCGTTACAAATTGAGCGGTAAAAAGTTACTTGATCTATTTAGGAAGGATACTACAATCGGAGGGATCTTACATAAAAGAGACAATCTTTGGCGCTCTTTTAAAGAAATACAAAATTAGCCAACCTGGCTGTTCCTCTGAAACAAAGTCGAAACTTTGCATACACATTTAAGGTTCCCCTTCTTAATATTTTACCGATGTAACGCCTCGCTATTTCCCGTAAAGGAACAATGGTCGATTATAAATGTCAACCCACGAAACGAAGTTTGGTTCTGTTGTATTAATCTCGGCGCGAGGTTCACGGTCCCGAATAAACCTTTTCCCTTTTTTTTTCCTTTCTTCGTGGTCAAACTGGCCCGTCTCTCCTCAGCTTGGCGTATTTTCAATTTGCAATGCTGATAAGATGGAAATACCCGAGCGGATTTGTAAGTCGAGCACCGACGTAATCGGCTTCGTCGCGGCGAACGATGAAAGCGATCCAGTCCCCTCTTGACGGCCGTGTAATTTTTCGCGTTTTTGTTTTCCACGCGTGGACATTTTTTTCCGTTCTTCTTCTTTTTCTTTCCTTCTATGCAAGCGGCAGGAATTTAGCCAACAGCAATAACCAGAGGAAGAGACGAATGTCTGAAGCGGTCTTGGTTGTTTTAACGTCGATTCGCTCAATTAAGTTCCAGATTTAGACGTTTAACTGCGAGTACCTTCTTGCGAAGATTTTATGCAAAGTAAATACGATACAATGTACCGTGAACATCTATCGTACTTTGAAGATTAATAAAAAAAATTTGTTCGCAAATAGGGGCAATTTCTTTCAAGTTTAAAGAACAAGGTTTGTAATATCTTCAATGGAAAAGTGGAAGTAGATTGAACGAGGATAAGTGAAAAGAAAATAGAAGTTATTCTCACCTATCGATTTCGTCAACTTTCGTTCTTTATTAATTTTAAGTTGGAGCATAAATGTTTATAGCTTATCGACAAAAAATATCGCGCATTAAACAATTACATAAAATATTTCTCGGAACAAAATAAATTACGATGCCATATGTAACGAGTAAAAGTCATAATAACATCATGTTACGACACACTCTTTAAAACGATTCGGATCCCCGAAGTGATTTACGTAACATATCGAAAGTGAGTGTCCACACACTTCCACCCGTCCCAAGCCGTCTTCTCAGCGAGGCGACTGACTGCATTTTTGGTAACACGTGATCGTACGAGAACTTGCGTGATCCGCATTCGCACCTGCGTACTCGTGTTTTCTACGTGCACGAGAACCACGTTCCGGGAAACGGTGAATTCGAGTCGTGAGTTCACTGACACATCGGATTCTCCCATTCATAAAAGCTAGCATGTACGGCAATGTCTTCGAAAGCGTAATTTGAAATGCTCCGTATGATACAACTTCGCTATTCGTACCATTTCTTACAATATACTGGAACGAACGACTCTTTGAATTTATTAGCAGGTGATACAATGAAACAAGAATCAACGATTCGCCGTTTTAAGTTTGCAAGAATGAAACCTTTCAAATTATACATCGAGCATGGACAAATTTTATTTGGAATTTTTAACTTGAGATAATCAATTATCCCATTAATTTCGTTATCTTCGTGTTAGACAATAATACGAGAACAGCATCTTCTTTTACCTTAAGACAGAATAAATCATTCTTAAACAAATCTTGCTTATCGACGATAAACATAAATCTACGAGCGATTTGAATTTTAATATTAATTTGAATTTTAAATATTTATATATAAAAAAAAGAACACGACCCTCCGATCTCCATTCAGCTGCGTTTTCTCGTACTTTCCTATACGTACGCGTTCGCACAGTCGGTTATCGTAATGCCAACATTGCCACACGTTGAGAAAACGCGTTATACCGCAGCAAGTTCGAGCTTGAATTCAATCAGGTCGAGTGCTGCTTGTTCATCAATGAAACGTACCAGTCAAACAATTTATAAGAATGGATTCTTGGCCTTCGTCGTCCACAGATCGGTGTCAATTGCTGTTTTAATAACAGTTAGGAACGCGTGTGACAGTCTGTGTCGATACCGTTGATCTTGTTGGTGTACGAAAAGCAATTAATGGGAAGGTAATTACGTCGCAGGTGACTAGAATCGAGATCGATATTTTTAAATAGCAAGATTGACGTACGACAGATTACTTGAAATAGTTTCGATGGTTTTTCTAGGTTGAGATTCATTGATACTGTCGGCATTATATAATCATAATGTGCATTTAAGAGATCGCTGACGATTGATAAATAGGAATAAAATTAAACGTTCATGGTGTGCAATATTTTACGGTTAGATACAACATCCGCTGGCATAGTGATTTTCCGCTGGTATAATCTGTCCCATTTAAATCAAGATTAGACCGACACCGCGTCCGTTGTATTCAAATCGAGATATTACGACGAGATCGCGGTGCAACCTGAATTATCAGCCTTCATAAATCTCTAACGTATCGCGTAAAGACATAATGAATAGATAATAAACAGTTTTATGCGTGCAGAGTGCTTAACTTTATTAAGTAATTGCACGCTACGCTAGATTTTTCAGAATGATCGGAACGTTTAGCCGCGGTTATCGAGAATAGCGGTACTCTCCTTTATAACTATGCATAAAATATCGCACGGCAAACAGAATATCGACGTTTGCCGTCGCATTCCTGAACATCGCCGCTTCAGAAGCACCGAACCAACTGAAATTTATTAAGCTTCCCGCGTATACGTTTCAAGCTTATACAATTATTGCCAGAGTTCCTTTCCCTTCTCTATATCCAGCCTTTAAATACACAGTTTCATTTTAAGACACCTCTAAATGGCGGTACGAAACACCTTCGCATTCCTTTCGCATTCCTCAAAAAACAAGCTCTCCGACACGTCCCTCCCTCGGAAGAATTCTACTCGCGTTAGACAGGAAAGTTGTACACGCTTCTTTCGACAAGCGTAACATTCAAACGACACGAGCTACCTACGACGTTTGCCATTTCCTCGGTGTGAAATATTCAAATCTAACGATTGTTTCACTTTTCTTTTTCTGCGCTTTACTCTTTACGCGGAGGCATTCAGCTGTACATAATAGAACACGTGGCGTGTATTTGTTCACCGTGGAATTTGACTTTAATCCACTACGTGAAGTTAAAATTTATTGCCCGTTCTTAGAATCGACGACATACTGGTTCAGTTAAAATATTCATGGCTGTTGCGAGACTACGGATATATATATATATATATATATATATCGCAAGATCGTACTTCACGATATCGTAATTATATCGCAATTAATTACGATACTAACAAGATGATTTTTGAACGAGTTGTTGCATACAAGCAACTTAAAGATGCGGACAAAAACTTAAAGAGAAACAGAAAGAAAAAACGAAGAAATTCCTGTCTTTCTATCAAAATCGAAACGTCCGAAGAACACTCGGAAGAATTAATGCGTACATTAGGCTGTCCCGAAAGTTTCTTTCCCTTTGTAAGGAAATAATAGATGCACCACCCCTTTTCGTTTTATATTATTTCATTCGATCATGTACGATCCCTTTCGTCCTATTTCTATCATTACGATCATACACGATTCGAAAAAAAAAAGAAATAAAACAGAGAATGCGGTGCATTCCGTGATTTCCTTGCAATACGAAAGAAACTTTTGGGACAACCCAACACTTCCAAGTTCTAAATAGATCCCAAAAATCACTGTGCATCCGTCCCAATCACCGATTGCTCAACCGGCAAGCCCAGCCTAAAATGAAATTTCGAAGCAAGCCAAGAACTAAGAAAAGAACTAAACCGTCGGATCCTGAGCAGTCGTTCCAAATCCTCCTCGTTCTTCGCAGTTTCGTCCGAGCCAAATCGTCGATGGGGGTCGAAAATTAACGAGGTACGAACGTAATCTGAGCAGCGAACGCATCCGACACACCCAACCGGATGTACGGCAGTCCCACAGTTCCACCCACACAGGCGAATAGTTGGCTTCCACGTGTGAACAGGCGGTCGGGTGCAGCACCCAGGGAGAGACGCGGCTGCACACGCAGCTGCGTGCATACGCGCGTGCAATTCTCGGTGAACCGACACACGAGGACACGGTTCTGCGTTATATACCTGGCTGCTCGAACTGGCTGCGAGATGAAGAGTGAAAGTACCGAGGAGCCTGGGTACAAAGAAGTCATTGAGGAATTCGAGGGAACGACGTTACGGTCATTGGCCGGGGAAGGATTCTGCATTTCTGGCAAGGTTGCGGGACTGCAGCGCAGCCGTTGAAGTGCAAGGTTAATTGCGGCTCTCGCGTTAATCAAGCTATCGAACGCAAGGCTAACTGCATTCGAACGTGCGCGATATGCCGATAATACTCTCGATATACGGTTGAATATTAATTATCGATCGTGACCCGCGTGGTCTATTATTAAATCGTTATTAACCCCTTGTCGACGCGGGCGACTCTTATATATAGATCACCAGTGCCTTTTCCCTTCGTTTTCTTTCTTTTTTCTTTTTTCTTTCGTAATATCGTCGATACGAACGAGAAAGAGATACAGATCGATAGAACTGATCGTTTATTTTATATATGTGCTCGCGTTTGATTAACGATTGCACGGTTTAGGCGGTAGATTTAATAGACGCGTATCTTTCCATCGATAAATGTCACCTTTGCATCTGGCGGTTATTAACGCTGCTTTTCGTTGTTAGATGTATGGTAATTGGGACATTATTATGTCGCTCGAATGTCTTTGCAGAGAGAGGTTTCTTTTACGATACAAGCTTGTCACCGTGTTCCTATTATAATTGCGATATTACAGGCAGACTTGGAATAAACGTTGCTTCGTAGGATTTTGATTATTCGCTTTAATGCCAGAAATAGAAGTCTCTGTATTTTCATTTTGTCAATTGCTTGTTATTTTCATTTTAGTTGCCGCAATATCTTTTTGACCAAACTGGCTTTTCTACTGTACTATTAAATCGCTGCCAGAGTCGTCATAAATTTGTCATCGTCGTAAGATTAAACATTTAAGACTGTCGAGAAATCCAAAGCTTCTTCGACTAACAGTCAAATTCTTAATCTTTCCTTTTTAGCGGACACTATCGTAAAAGAGATCCAGTCATCCATTTAACAGTTTCACCGAGTCACCGGCGAAATAAGAGGAATTTTTATCGAAATCTTGTAAAGAATGGCCAAGACGTTTGCCTTTGAAGGAATGAAAATGAAATTGCAGGTCAAAGTTCGATCGCAAACGATCGTAAGATAAATTAACAATCACGCACCGATGTTAGGCACGTTTGTGATTGGCTACAAACAGCTAATTCTCGGTCACAGGTCCGGTAAGTCCACTGGATTCTCTGGCCATTCGTTATCCTAATTGGAAGATTCTTTCCGGATAAACCGAGTCTTTTTTATGTTCCTCGTCGATTTAACCTCGACCGTCGCAACAAGCATCATGCAGCGTATTAATGTGTATTATCCGGTTAGGCGTTCTTCGGATTGTTTGCTTCTATCGTTCGGCGACTATCGTCGAACTAAGGATCTTCGAAGCAGAAAACCATCTGACCAACCGAACGATCGCTTAACCTGCGCCGGATGAACTTTGATCTTCGAACTGTTTAGCGAACGCCATATATTTCTGCTCTTTTTTACTGTGACCGGTCTCTTGCCCTTTCTAAGTAGTCTCGTGTCTCGAACGTGTATCGAACCGATTGTAAATTTATGAAAACCAATGCAATAATTTTATCGAAGTAGATCTTTCACTAACGAAATATTAACACGAGATGAAACGGGGGGAAATTGTAGAGTTCGTCAATTGATTTTTGTATTTCTTCTGCAATTATTTCTATCTAATCACAACAAATATATCCTACTGACACTTATGCGTAATTTCCAATTATATGTAATTGTAATTAACCAATAAATTATTTATACACATAAGAACGAAACATCGTATCACTCGATAGTTATTAACGACGAATAATATATTCAAGTATTCTTTACACCTTGCATGCATTTTGCAAAAGTATTTCGCGAGAATATAGAATGCTACATAATGTTCCAAAGACACGCACATTTTTCCGTAGCAATTGAACCTGTTCAACGTGAAACGAGAGAAACGAGACAGGCCACGAAGTACTAGATCGCTGGAACCGCTTCAAGTGGCATTTTCTGTGGACTGGCAGCGTCCCTCGCGAATTCGCTTGGAAGCCGTTCCTCGTATATTTTACCAGTTCCATCTCGACCCGCTCTATTTACCCATATACCGCGTTATTCGCGCGTTACAATTTTATTTACTATCCGCCTCCGAGCGTACACAAACCTCTCGTCGTTCGCCAGAGATTTGCATGCGAACTTGAACGTTACGTAGGAATTCCAAGGCCGTACACGTCCTTTCCAATGCCCACGAACGTGATTTCTCTGAACCGAGTACTAGAGTTTCAACAAATTCAAATCACTATGGAGTAATAGCGCGTAAGAAAAGAATACGACAGAAAGAGAATAATTGGGAGGAAAGGCGGTGAAAAACGATATTCTTCTTCTATGACACGTTCATCATCCACGATACGTTTTCGATAGAATATTCGAAATACAGATACGATAGTCGAATTGTCTGCTTATGTCTGCGATTTTAATCCAATTACGTAACCTGGTAAGTCGTTCACAATGAAGAGAAAGCAATTCCGAGAAACGACTGATACACGATAAAGCTGAATGTCTGAAAGGCGATCAAGCAATTACTTACGTTGCAAAAATCCGCAACTGCTACGTGTGTCGCGTTCCTTGATAACGTTCAAGCTGATTTCAGCTATTCAATGCAGATCGAACGCCATCGAGCCTTTGTTAACCTTTCATTATTATGCATTGAAAATCGGCAAACGATCGAAGAACCGACAAACATACGACTCCGCGTCGCTTATTAATTGTTCGTGGCGTTACTATTTATCTTCGCGACATTAACGAGAAGTGTCAACGCAGGATATTTGCGATTGCGACAACCAGTCGATTGCGCGCGTTCTAATGGCCGTACTGTTTAATTGCGTCTAAAGTCGCGGTACGGCTACATTTCGAGTTTCTACAGATGCAGTGCGCACGATGAAGATATTACCGCGAGTGACATGGAAAATAAAGACAATCGGAAACGAAGCAATTAACATCGAAGTAATAAAACCACGCGCTTCTTAATTTTTTTCTTTTTCTATTTCTGCGACAATTGCCACGCATGCCATTAGCAACCCGTCCCATAGGCAACATAGTGGATTCATGGGAGCCGCTAGTTGTTAAAAACGATACTCATCAAGCGATGCTCATTAGGATGCCGTAATTTCAAGTGGCCTAATAAATGCGTGACTCAGCGAGCGCCGACTGTGCTCGCCTCGTGTAAATTACATCTGAACATTAGATCGTGTTCAAGTAGCACTGGAAATGATACCGGTCGCGGAACGCGACTCGCGATGCAACTATGTACGAACTGCTCTTTCATTGCCCTTATTTCATTACCGAGTTGCACGACTCATTATGCCGCGCACGAAGCGAACAAAAAGCTTGATATAATCGATTCCGACGAAACGAAAAATGTGTTCATCGATTACGTAAAACTCTCCTATAAAATCCAAATAACGCAGGATGTTGTTTCTAGAATGTAGAAAGGAAAGTGCCTATTCTGTTGCCGATTCTATCGATGCAATTATCATCGAGGCTTAATTAAAACGAAAAACTGCTAGGCGTAGCAAATGCGTACTTGTTTGCGGATAACGAGAAGAAAAACTAAATGGGATAAAAAAAAAAAAAAAATATTTAAGTGTATAATTGAAAGGTTTCGATGAGCGAGACTATTCGTAATTATACGTTTACTCGTGAAACTTATTTAAGGAGATTATTAAAGGAATATAAAATGTTTTAACGATAGAGCCGCAAGCTGTCGCTATAGTGGCTTTTCGTAACGAGAGTGTTAATTAAATTTTTTTCCTTCGATATCACTGTACGTTTTCGTTTTTCTTCGATTTTATATGTACCAATCAACATCGAATCTTTTCGACCGGTAATTATTAATAATTATGATATAAAATAGTTTCTTTCGAATTGTGTAGCAATAGAAATGATTAAAGCAACGGCGATTACTTACAAATGATAAAATTAGGTTAATAATAATTACTATCTTATAATGTGCTTGAATATCATTAAACATGGAAGGCGGTCTTTAATTCGAGGCTAATACCGGAGTTCTGATTGCGGTAAGAAATTCAGTGAAATCAACGTTAATTGCTAGTTTTCAATAAGTTATCGTGCCGACCTGTATTAATTTCGTTAGCTACTGACCTAGCGTAATCGTATAATCGATCGCGTGATTACTATAATTTCCATGCTTTATTTAAAGCGAATTTACTCATTTTTGTGTTCACAGACGTATTTGTTCTGGTAAAAATGTTTTTATACAAGACAAACTAGTTATCGATATAAAAGAGAAAAATCTTTTCGTCGTTAATCGTTGAGAAGTTGAGCCATAAACAAGTCTCCATGAAAATACGACTTCATGGGAATCGATAAAACCACCTTTTTTTTTTTTTTTTGCAAAGATTGATAAACGGACGTGTCTACGAACGTTCGAGGAACTGTTGATCGTTAAAGAATTAACGCAGAGATCACAGTAGCTTGCCTCTAGACTTCTTGAGAAATTATTTGCATTATATTTTTTACGCTTTTCGGCTATCGTATGAATAAAATATCGTGTTTTCCTTGTAAGTATACGTTTTCTAGAAACCTGCGTTCGCATGAAATTACGATTTGTTATTCCGCTTCGCCGTGCAGCACGGTTCGATGTAAACTGCTTTTGATGCTTTGCGAAAACATTTATATTCCCCAATAAACTGGAAAACATCCTGTATATTGTTTCACCCTGAAACAAGACTTCTTTCAATTCGAATAAACTTTCTTCACGCGATCGCTTTATAAGCTGTTTTATAAACCGATAAATTAAAAAATTCGTAAGAATAGCTAAAAAAAGAACTTGCGTTTCACAAGCTTAACTTTCTACACTCGCGATTAGACAAAATAATTGAGATGTTTCGACGACTGTCTATTATCATAATTGTCAATGACAAAACTGATATTTTATTAGAGAATCTTTAGAAAATATAATTTACTTTATTACTAAGAAATTTGCCATTTGACAGATTCGCCGGTCTGTTGTCCAATGTCTATTGCGGAATACCAAGAAAAATAGCTTTTACGTTGTTATTTCTCCCAAAAGTCTAAACAAAACGGAATAAATTTATTTTCACAAAGATTCGATCGAAACGATATACATACGGCGATCGCGTCGATTGACATTCGCGTTGAACTTGATCTCGCCGCCGCGCCGCCGGTACCGATGCATCACGGCATAAATCGTCTTCTGGAGTGACGCGCGACGCCAGCAGATAAAATCTTCGGATGCAAAATGAGCAAACTAAGAGTTAGAATGCGGCGCCTGAGCGCGACAACAGGGGGGAACGTTGGAATACGGAATGACATCCGGCTGGATGACTCTAGGGGGTTCCTGGTATCTTGAAACTCTTTGGAATTCTCTTCGGTGGCCCGAATGCCTGCGCCCCCAACGGAGATTCTTTCCGCGTACGTAATCTATGCCATTTCATCAGGGATAAAAGCGCTCCAAGTCGATACACTGCTACTAAACCGTGTTAAACTTTTACACCGAATTCAGTACAGTATACAATCACCTGTACGCTTGATCGTGGCAACGCTAAAGAGATTTTCAATCTTGGAAAATTGTCAGATGTTTCGTTGTTTGTCATCCTGGTGTTCGACGTTATTCTTTTGGATGCGTTCCTCTCAGGATCAATACGCTAACGCAAAGATTTGTTCGATGAATTGAATTTAGACCTCAAACAGATGAAAATAGTATTATTTTGAAAGCAAGTACAAGAAGGGATTTGAACGTGTCTCGGTTGATCCAGTATTTTACATGTAAGTAGCGATGTTCCTGGTCGTTCGTAACAAAGATACAAATTTTCGTGAAACGCTCGACGTAAAGTTACTTTTAAACTATCGAAACTACTCGCATCGTTGTAAGGATTGAAAATCGAACTCGAAGAAAAATAGAAGAACAAAAATACCCAAACACAATCTACTATTTCGTTCCAACAACGGAGTCAATTTCCATCCTATCGGTAGAAATATTCGCGAGTCAGAGTGGTACGAGGAACGAATGCATACAGATTTCCGGTCTTCGTATTTCGGATCACGGCTGATCTCAGCAATCTTCGCACCCGAATCAACCGATGTTTCCATATACGAGGCGAGTACTAATCCAATTCCTACATATCTGCGTACAAATTCCACTCGTCCCTCGATACTCACGCAAACTACGAACATTCCGTATGCAAACTGCAACCTGTTGGCGCGTTTATCTATACGCGATTCCTTCGCTTCCAGATTCACTTGCTTCCATTAACACGGACGTTACCGATAATCGTGAAACCATTGAAAAACAATTTTCCTCCGAGCATATTCCACGGGGACATCACGACGTTCCTCGACTACAGTCGCAAGCGTGCAGTCGCATTTCTCGCGACTCTTACTTTCGTTGGTCCGCCGTTGCGTCGTGCAGCAAATTTTGTCTAACTCCGAAGATCGGTCGACGATCCTTACTCGAGATTCTCTAGGTTCGTGGGGCTATGTTTTCCCCTTGGTTCGAGGACGCAGATCGACGAAGGCGTTGAGAACGATGCTTTAATGCAAATACGTTTCGTACAGCTCGGATGCGATAGCACGCGTCGTGCTCGAGGTTGCGGATAATAATCAGAACGGAACGCGGCGACCTGAAGCGTAAACGCAAACGCTAGCTGTAATTCTCGCGCGCAGCAACGTTCTATCTGCATAGCTATCTTCCGATCTCGGTAACACGTACGCGTACCGCGTGCACACGCCGGACGGGCTCGAGCGCGGAATAAATTCGTGTCCTCGACGTCGCGGGGGCTGATTGAAATTTTAAGCCGTCGAACGAGCCCGGATTATGGGAACCGACCACGAGAACCCGCGCAGGACGCGGAGCAGCTTGATCACAGAGCTGGCGTGGCATTGTGGTTCCGAGTTTATTTGATTCGTGCGTGGTGGACGAAAGAAATGGCCATGGTTGAAGATTCCAACGAGATTCAAACGATTTGTAGAAGTGGAAGTAAATCGACGAAATTTATCGCCAATGCTTGTAAATGGCATTTAATCGTAGAATTACATTTGTAGCAGTGGAACAGTTTTGGATGAAAGAGATCGGGTAAATGCAACAATTGAACGTTGTACGATTCAAACTGACTTGGAAGCGTACTACCCGCTTGGTAATTACAGCGATCATGAGTCCCTTTATCGTGCAAGCTACGACTCTTCGAAGCAGACGTCGCAATTTGTAGTTGACACGTCGAGGAAAGCTTTTTATTACAGGTACGTTTCACAAAAGAATCGAAATCCCGTGGAATATGATCATTTCGCGAGGCGAAGCTCGCAGATAACTTGGCAGAAAAGTAAACTTGGAATATATTTTCATTATAGTTCGTATAGCTGGTGAAGCTATAATCCCATTTACTGTCATCAAGCTGAATCGTTTTCTTATACAGACGTCCATTAGAGAATGTTGCACAGGGTTAAAACAGACATCATTTTGTAATTTAGTCGCCGAGGGTCAAACGATTTACAGCAACTCTCACAGATACGCGCGCATCAAGGAGAGATGTATCGCTCGTATGTAACTAAATTATGCGTCGGGCATCGTGCCCGATGTAACAACCTTTCGTTCCGACTACTACCAATCGATTTCTACATCAGACTGAAAACACGTGCTTGCCAGGATTTATACGCGAGGTCGGTTGAAACGATGGTCCATCATAAATTCTTCGAACGATACGACGAAAACAGGCCCAAAACCTCTACGAGCTTCTCTTTTTTTTTTCAATCCTCTGGTTTACTAAGCATAGAAATCGCACTCCCGTTGTTTCGTGACGCAATTTCCAAAAGTAGTTATCAAGTTTCTACGCGAGAGTTATAACTGATGCGAACACACTTCACACCTAAATATACTAATCGAAGAATCTACATTTTGATGCAAATAAAAGGCTTGACATATTTTCGCTACGATGTGAGTTGTAGACTGAGATTTACATTCTAGTTTCAACGTTGAAAACACGTAGAGAAAGTCACGTGTCTAATTTTGCACAAAATTAAAAGTTTCCACATAGGAATACGATAAAGATTCGACGAATTAATTGAAAATAGAGAATGATACGTCTCCGAGTGAAACAACTAAACAAGTATTCTCGCCGTTTGTATTTCCACAATTACCAACAATTTTTATTTTTTTTCTTCTTTTTTTTTTAATCGTTCTCCCTGATTACTATAAAAACTTCATAAAACGACGCCATCAAACTCACGGGATCCTTCTTCTCTCGCCGTTAAACCAAAGCATTAAATCTTGATTTCCTCAATAAAGTTGTTGCACGTTTTTCCTCATACCGTGCAAATGAACTTTCACTCGTTACCGTCCCAGAGAAATTTCACGAAATTCTCCGGAAGATCGCAATTCGATGTACTCTGCACGAGCTGATGGGACGTCGTGTTCCAGCAAGAAATTTCAAGCGGGGACTCGCGGCCGAGGTGCTGTAAAAAGCGAGCTCACTTTCGGCGACCTACTGACTCACCTGTCTCCTGTGTGCCAGGTGAGCGTCGCAGAAGCTGTCGCGGCCAAGCGATCGAGCTGCCGATCGTCGACCGCAAACATTTCTCCACGATACACGATCATTAAGCAATAATTCCGAGCTGGTGATCGGCCACTCGGCCAATCTGTTACACAGTTTGTCCCTCCTACGCGGATCCCATGCGAACGGGTAGCTCGGTTGCGTTCACGGAGGCGTAAATTGCGTAGGAATAATAGAAGCTGATCGCTGACACAATGAACGACATTCCCGCGCATGACAATCTCCGCTCGACGGCATAATCGTTCCACGGAACATTTTCCGCCGTTGGCCACTTAATTAATTTACCCAACATTCCAGCCCATTATACCAGTCCCTTGTAGCTATTTATTTTTACAGAGTTTCAATTTTTACAACGTTTCGGAAGTTATTATGGTTATTGTTCCGTGGTAACAGAAGTTTGTGGACTTTTTTCAGACACTTGGGGCAATGTGAAATTTTTCTTGGAATTTTTCCAATGCCTAAGAGGTATGCGATAAAAAGAAATACGATTTACGAGGAGCTAATGAGCAGGTACGTATCGAGCGGTCGTTAACATACTTGTTGGAAACAATCGTATTAAAATTTCCAAAAACATCCTTGAAACAGCCGTGAAACTGCGATGACATCAGAAACGTTTACATCGGATTTACTATCCTTCGCGATACTCGAACATCAGTTTACAAACCGCTGTTGATTTCATGCTTCGCGCAGCTCCCTGGCGAATAACAGTTTCTGGAAATCTAGGAAATTTAAATCGTCGTTCTCGCGAACCATCAGCCGCAATTACCACGTATCTTCCCTGCTACGATAAATATTTTCCGTGAAAGCCACTCGAAGACATCGAGAACCTGCATGTTGGACGCGAGTGTTGGAAATATCGACAAACTGCGACATCAGCCCTAAATTTGACACGGTCGAAACAAATCTCCTCGATCGTTTTGGACTTTGGAATCGAGGCTGTCGATGAGCGCTAATTCATTCCTTTCGCGACGAGAAAACAAGGATCCTGTTTGTACGATGTTCGCCAGGCTCCTTGAGAACTAATCTTGTCGTAAATTCCACGGCCGAGCTTTCAAAATAACCAGCGGTTACCGAACAATCTAGTCAACCGATTAAATCAACCGGTCGATCGACGAATTTCATTCGTTAATTAACTATGTTCGTTAATTAATTAATTAGCTAATTAACTACCAGATGTTACTGCGTATATTTATTATATATTTTAAACGAGTGCGAATGCGGATGAATGTATTTGAATTAAATTAACACGGCAAACTATGAATTTTTGATATTTCAAACAGTCTCTTTAGAAACTATAGAATTTTGTTCCCGACGGTTCTACGATATATAAATTTCGAAGGAAGATTTTCGATGAGTATAGCCTTTCGTGAAAATCTTCGTACACTGCGCGAAAAGGCTGTTGATGTTAAAATTAAATACTACAAAGTTTCACTGTCGAACTAGCGAGGTTCCACGCCAACGCGATTAGAAGAGGTAAGAAGTAAGTTTGTAATATCATGTACAATGTTATATAAACGTACGGTTCGCGTATCAATTGTTAACAAAACTTACGTCTTTGTAAAAGAAACTTTACATTCGCCAGAAGGAAGAAAATTCCTTACGTAACTCCGCAACGTACGAAATTAATTAACAAAAGTTCTTCGTCTAAGTTACTATCTTACTATGAATTTGCCACGAACGTCTCCTATGACATATTTAAACACTCGCCTAATGCCTCGTGGTTTATTTCTCTAGCAGTAACGCGAACATTTTAAGACGCACCAGCCAGTTCCAGCGCGTACCATCTGTCCAATTAATTCCGGCTGTTCAACGTAACCGCTTAATTAATTACCCGCGAAGCAATTAATTCGCTCATGGCCCCGTGTCGGTGAACGTGGCTACAAAGCCTCGACTATCTAGCTTGCTTGAAAAAAGCCGTAAAGTTTCGCGTCATTCGCCTAGGAAGAAGGCGCCCGTCGCGCTATCAACGACAAGCTGAGCAACAGATGACTTAAACGGATCTCTGCTGCTTTTTACGAGCGATGACACAAGCGTTTTTGCTTTTTCTCGCGATCGTGCGAACGTGGAGGGTCCACCAAGCCCATCCACGAAGCAAGGGAAACGCACTCGAGCCCTGGATTTCATCATTTTTCTTCGCTTTTGGCCTCTGACCTCTCGGGCCTCGCTTCGTCGTCTCCTTTCCGCTCACGAAATATCTTGTATACGGCGGATCGAGAGAAGCTGACGTTCTCAAGCGATCGAAAAACGGGAGAGCACGATAGGATCGAGGACTGAACTCCGTAGGGAGCTACTTGACTGGGAAAGTAACCTTGACCAAATCTCTTCGACTGCTGGGATCCCTCTCGTGAAAGAAATACGCTACGTAGAACTTTTGACGGCTGAAACTTTGCAGCGACAGCTTCTTTCGAAATCGAAATGCTTGCATTTGCTAAAGGTTATTCTAATTTTGTATCTAGTCGAGTGTATCACTGTCGTAATAAATGTGAGTCGATGTCTGATTATTTTTAGTAAATTGTGTATTTAGAAAAGCATTGGCAACTTCTATCCGCGCTTTTTACCTACCTTTTATTCGCAGTTTCTTTAATATACATACACCTGAGACCTAAACAACCGAATCTTTTTAACGGAACAAAGAAAAGTGGATCGCTACATCCCTAACAAAATTTACGCTCTACTAATGCAAGTTGTAACAGTGAAATTAACGAGAGCAGCAATTATTTACCGTTTATAGAATGTAACAGATTTATAGAATATCAGAAAAAGATCTACCACTCGATATAACGTCAAATACCCTAAGTCATATCGCCGCCAATTGCCTTGGGATTTTTTCACTGGCTACGTTCATCGCCGTTAGCTACTCACGGCTTTAACAGAAAATGTATCATATACTGTGTCTGAAGCGAATCGTTCAAATATCGTACGCGATTCGCATTCAGTATTTCATGCTGTTCCAAAATGGAACTAAAGTCAAAGCTAAAATTGAACTGTGATGCCATGTCACACACATATACGTATGTCCTGCCTTCGTTGCGTGCAGTCCATAACAAGATAATGGAACACGTTGATCGCGCATGATAGATTCGTTCGAGCTCTTCGTATCTTCTTTTTATCACTTTCTGTGCGCGAATCGTGGCAACGAAGTAAAGAAAAGACAACGCCAGACCGGCAGAAAATTCTGAGTCACGTAATACCGCAGAAATAGCGGGAGGATGATGGACTGCTTCCGCGTCGACTTCGTTTTTAAAAGCAACGTTCGACGTTGCAACAACGTGTGCCGACCGATCGAAATTGTTGCTCTGTTTGCTCGGTGTAAATATCGGCTTCGATGCTCGCCTTGCAACGTGTTGACATGCATCGCTGCATTACGAGGCCTATATACACTACTTAGACGAGCTACATCGACGCACCGACACGATTCGTAAGAAATAATTGCTCCGTGGATCTCATGTACGCGGCCACGTACAAGCTTTTGACTCTCGCCAATGGTAACCGGTCGCGCGCGTCTTTTTCTCATACCGCCGGAGCCTCGCCCCGTTTAAATTCGTTGGGTAGAGATCCTGGAACAGGTGTACCGATTTAGGCGGCCGGCGAAAGTAAGAAAGATTCCGACGTGATAATAAGCAGCAACCGCGAGATCGTTTGATCGCGATACGACTCCAACGACGCGGTATTAGTTGCTATCGGCGAATACCTTTAGAGCTGGAATCGATGTAAACTTTTGCACTCTCTTTCTCGTGCTTTCATAAAATCGTTTCTGACGTTTAATCTACTTGCAAACATTGGAACGTACTGGAAGCGCGAGAAAAATATACTTACTTGTTAAAGAGAGCTAAATAACTGTGCAATAAAAAGCTGGTGCACGAACTAAATGACAAGACGATATCAAAAAAGTAAATAGAATATCCAGTAGGTATTAAAACTCCTTGTCTACAGGAGCGGAAGTTCTCGAGATGCGAGTTTAACAGGATTTCGCGTCAGTCCCCGAAACCGATAGAACGTTGGAAGGCAAAACTTGAAGACGAAAACTGGCTTACGCTTTCGGGTGTCATTCGAGGCATTTAGTTCTGTAGCCGAGGCCTCTAAAACAACCGTACCGCGGTAGGCAAAGATAGAATAAAAGGAAAGTACGAGGGGAAATAAGAAAACGACGCGTTGGACCTGGCGGTCATGGACGGAACGTGTTTTGGAATCTTGCACAGCGGTCATGGCGTCACATTCAATTTGTCGTGCACGGTTTCAGCGAAAACATCGATAAAGTAGATGATCGATTCCTAACTGAACCGTGTTGTGTCGTGTCGACGAAGAGTTTCGTCTTATGAACGGGATCGTATTAACGCTTCGTTAAAAACGTCGCTTACGTTCGACCGTGATTAAAATTATCAATCAGCGTCAGTGGTATCGATTCACTTCGATATCAAACGTAAAACGTCCAAGATTCTCGGCAAACAATTACAGTCAGTTGCAAAAATCTACATACGCCCGTTTTAAACTCGAAATGTTCTCACAAATTGAACTTTGACACATATTTGACAAAATTTCACTAGGAAGGAAAAATAACAACAATATACGATATTATAAAAGCATATATATATATATATATGTTATACACGATAAAATTAAAGGGCTCCTAATTTCTAAAGCAATTTCTTTCAGCGACTTCTTCGAACTAAAAATGAATACCTCTTTAATTCCCATCGAACATTCGTTGGTATACGAGGTTAAATTCAAAGTCATTTTACATGCTCCTGCGTTTACAAGCGTAAACGATTTTGTAGTAAAGAACGTGTTTAGTTTCCACTGATAAGTTCGATACACAAGCTTCGATGGGTGTATGTAGATTTTTCAATTGACCACGCGCGGAGTATCTTTTTATAAAATAAAATTCTTTCAGAAAATAAAATGCTGCTTCGTAAAAAGAAATCGTGTACAAAAAAATTCACGTGGGAAACTCACGTTTACTTTGGCGAGATACAACTCCAATTCCTTATATGGATCCATCTCCGATTTAGTTGAGGTCAGCACCTTGCCACTTTCATTACCACTTTCCACTATTTTCAACTGATTCACTGTTTTCGAGATGGGTAAACCCGACGCGACACTTCCTTTCGAGCCATCGACATGCAGCCCGCCGCTGTCTTGCATGGTCTCCATGCTCTATCGTCACCTTGACCTCACGCGCATTTTCTTCTGCACCTGTAACAGCGAGGGATATAACGATCAGCGTGATTCAGAAAGCGATCCGGTCGGATAATTGGAAGAGAGTTGGCGACATATTGATATAATTGATTGAACTTGATTGAACATATTGATATTTACTTCCGTGACCTCTGAGATAGAAACTTTATCGTGACGCCATGTATCGCGTACCATCGTTTCGCAATTATGTTACACCTGCGTTATATCTTTCACGCGCTTGACTACTTATTTCCTAAACTTTGGTAGAGTCGAGGACCGTTGAATTTTAAATAATCGTTTATCGTTAAAAAAAGAAAAACAATTGAAATTCACTTTATCTTCATTAACGTTATCAGAGTGACGATACAATGCGTATCAAGGTAACTATTTAGTTGTTAAATGTCTGCCGATTGTTCTACTCACGTTCTAAACAGAATTGCACATCCCATTTTGGAAATTATGATTAACATACGCCGTTTCAACTTGAATACATTACAGTCTGTGCTGAATATAATTATAGTAATAGCCTGTGTATAATCACATTCGCCGTAGAAATATGATTTATTAGGATTCATGAGCTAGCTCTTGAAAGAGTAGAAAACGCAATTAACGAAACTGTACTGAACGATACGTCAAACACAACAGTATTACATATTTAATTTCAATTGGACCAATATTAATAGTACTGTAACGCTAGTAAACCTAGCCGTAACCCAAGGACAGAGGAAGGAAGGAAAGTTCTCAGTGAACGAGTGATTTATACGGTGTTCAGTCAGCGAAAGATTTCCTAATCCCTTTTAATCCGTATTTGCTCTTCAAAAAGGCCTATAATTTATATCATTATCGTTGAAGATACAAATTAGCGTTTGAAACGATGAAATAGGAGAACAAAAGAAGAGACCAGGTGGATACCTATGGGCGAAAGGATTATAATTAGCCTTAGTGTGACTCACTACTAGGCTCGCTGCGTGCAGAGGCTCGTATAATCCTGGCTTGTCAAACACTTGAAAAGGGTAAAATGGCCACCTGCGCTGTTATGATTGCATTTGGCTAAATTTAGCAGAACCGTTCGCGTTAGTCACCAGAGCTAATTATATTTCGCAGATTAGTCTGCCCACCGAAACGCGAGAAGACCGATCTGAAATTACTGCTGCAGTTTGTACCTCTTCTCCCCCTCCCCCTCACCATTCCCCTTTCTCTTCTCTCTTTATTCATGATCGTTTTACATCATTAGACTGATTAACGCAACCAACACTCCCGGATTCTCTTCCCGTTCTTACAATCCAGTTTCGTAACGCTCCATCTACAAAGAAGCTCCGTTGAAGTCTCTTGTTACACACATTAATTAAATAGTTCTGTAAGAAGAAGATTAAGACAATAGAATAAGTATAGAATAATTACAGAAGAATAAGATTGATAATGTACGGTAAACGCGATAGAATGTAAAGCCAGAAGTCCGTCCAAAGCCGAAAGGCAAGGACTAAGTAGAAACTAATAAAAAAAATAATTAAATAATTCGAAGCACAGAATCGTATCTGATGAAATTGTTCGGTTGTGTAACCAGGACAAAGTTGTTAATTTTCGCTGCACGTTAAGCGACAATACGGATCATTTTTTATAATATCAATTTCACCGTATCGCGTATCTCGCCTCCGTTTATTAGCGTACGTTTATTACGTATGCGAAAAGTCGGATAATTTAATAAAAGTAGCTATTGTTACAGAGTCACTAATTGTAGGAAATAAGAACAGCCAACTACCTCATTAGGACGAACACTGTATCCCTGAGTCTCTTCCTAGACCTTACTCGTAGTTGTCTTTCTCATACGCGTATCTCCGTGTGAAAGCACTCTAATCTCCCCGGAGACTCTTCACTTTATAGTCTCATCCATTTCCTTGCTGAACATTCGCACGGAGTACACGGTCTCTCGTTTCCACGAGTTTGGCGAGCATTTTAAAGTTCAACGGGCCAACGGGTCCCTATCATCGGAGACCTGAATCACGATCGACCGATCTACAGCGAGATCGTGTGTGTCGATTGCGCGGAGTCAAGTGGTATACTTATAGGGCACGATATGACTACCGTTTCATTCAGCGAGCCCGGCAACAATAAAATTATGCATGAAAACACGAGACGCTCCGAGAGGCGCGCACGTAATATTAGAAAATCGCCGGATGTCTGGATCGCAATAACCTGTCGACACCCAATATGTCAGGTGATTTCACAGGTGAACGACGATGCTCGAGCAACGTCATAGCGATTTCATGATTTCCGCGCGAGAAACTCGCGAGGCCAACCTGGTCTAACGCGTAATAGATTCTTCCGTCGATGCTGCGAGAAGAGAAGGAATTATAAATATGCACGAATACGAATGTAAAAATATACACGTAGACAGCAAAACAAGTTACGAAGTATCTCTAGGTTAGGTAATTCGGAACCTGTAATAAAAGTTTCGTTATTATAATTTATCGCTTTAGCTGGAAATTAATTGATTAACGTCGTATCGTTTATCGAAGGAACTCTTGCCCCTTCATATACGATATTCCAAGTAATTATCGCGTATGACTCGGCTGGAACTCGAAGAATAAAGACGTTACAAGGGGCAAGAAAAACGTTACCTCTCTCGAGTAATTATATTCGCTTCCACTTCATTAACGCTACGAGTTAATTTAAAATCCAGAGACAAAAAAAAAACGGCGCGTGGGTAGGAAATCAAATTATACAATTATTTCCATGTACGCGTACACATGTACGGACAATTATTTGGTCGTCGTTTGATAAATGTATCATTACACTTTACCGCTCTACCGTGAAATTAATTGATCCAACTTTTAATTAGAGCTCAACGGCGATCAAAGATACAGCGGTAATAATATAGCTAGAAAGTAGCCGTTTATAAAACAGAGACTACTTTGATGCGTGACACAGAGGTGAAACTCGGCGCTCTGTGCTGCGTTTCGTTGTCGCATACGCGTAAAATAGAGACATTGCACCGATGGAAAATACGTCTGGATAATTATACGAGGAGACGTATGCACGTCTCTACGCGTCGTTGGAACGCCGGCCACGTTCGAATCGATTCCGCAAAACCGTGATTAGCCATGCGTCCGCCGTTTTATATCTGCCTGTCGGGTCCTGTGACGCCCTGTTAACTACCTGTGACGGCGATATACAACATCGATATTTAATTAATTTTTACGCAATGATCAAAACACACGCTCGGATCAAGCCGAGTCCGCCTGGTTTCGTAGACCAGTTTCTCGATCGACGTTGATTTATTAGCGGGAATACGATTAGCGTCCGCGATTTCAACGACGACGATCGTATGTTTGTCATTCAAAAAAAAAAAAAAAAAGAAAGAAAGAAAAAACAAAAAAAAGGGGGAGGGGGAAAAATACGAGAAATAGGAGAAAAAAGAAATGAAAAACATTGGAAACTGGCGCTTGGCGTCGCGAAAGCTTTGTGCGCGGAGGCTCGAGGCGCCACTTTGACGCTACATTGCCAGACATTTGCAATCGACACAAACGATCCGTGTTATTTCTACGATCTGAGCTATCCAGGTGTGAAGTCTCGCGGGATTCGTGCAATCGCGAATAAATTACTGACAATAATTTCTAAGCGATAAGAAAGACACGCGTCTCGAGGCGAGTTTTAATTCAGTCGAACCAACTGGCCGTGTCCACCGTGGTCGAGAATGGCATTTGATCGGGGTGAGGTATCGATACCACTCGAGGCATCGGTATCGAAGCTATTTGCCAAGCATTCTGACGCCCCTCGCGTCCCTATCGCGAGCCACAAATTCCCACGTCCCACGCCATCTCGGTGACAGGCAGTTGTCGACTGGAATTTCACCGACTGCTGGGGTTTTTCTTCGCCAGGCGAGAAATTGATTAAGACAAATTAAGAGGAGGTCGTTGGTGCGACCGTTTTTGCCAATTAAACAGTTTTCAGTATCGTAATCCGACAAATTGTAGTACTATCGTTATACTCGTTCGAACAGAGAAGTTTCGCGCAATAACGACGAGCGACGATACACGTATATTCTTATATCGGAGTAAGAGTGAATCGTTCGATAATCGATTGCGAGAAGAAATCTCGTTTCTTTGATAAATCCGAATAACTGACATTTTTATCGATTAAATGTTAATTTATACGCGGTAAAAGTTGTTTTAACGCTGTCATCGGATAACAATCATCGCTAACATGGATAAATGGCAAATCGCAGGTGTTGTTATATGGGTATTTTAAATAGACGGAGTGGAAGAACGAGTAAGTTCGTGGTTTCATTCGCCTGGTACACAGGTACGTTTGAGTTCCACTTATTTTATGAGCGTACCGTAAAGGAACAAGGGTATAATCGAAGCTTTTTATTTCGGAAGATACAAATTCGGAAAAAAGCAGAGCGTGTCATAAATAAAGGAACGTCGAGTAAAGATACGATTAATTACAGTTATCTCAATGAAACGCTTTTTTTTAATGACATCAATCGCGATCTTTTTGCTGCAAATTTCAATTGTAGTGCGCGGTATACGTATAGGTAGTCTGGAGTCGTTATATAACAGTTGTCCTAGAAAACATCGTTTTATAAAAAGGATTCATATGTACCTATCAGATCAAACGCGACCTCCACTGATAGTTAAGTTCATCTAAACGAAGCTTGTTACGAGAAAATTTAACAAAATACGATCTCAACGTAAGAAGAATGTCTCATATATTACAATTATATTTAAAATGTACAATCGCGACTAGACAATTTTTTCCGTTCCACTGTCATAAGGAACTGTAAAGAAATATTTTCTGCCCAGCTGTGAATACGAGATATTACTGTTCGCCGTAATTCCATTCGCGATACCTCTATCAAGGCTATTGAAATAGGCGTTCATTGCTGACCTATCGCCGGCCACAAATTCCCACGTCCTACGCCGACATTGTCAAGCGGACACCAACAGTAATTTCGCCGACAATTCCTCGAACCGTACAGGTAACATGGAACGAGAAGAACGGTCTCTCTTTGCCTCGACAAAGGGTCGCGATCGCGGTTCGTTAACACGTTGACCGTCGCGCGAATTTCATATATTTTTCCCTAAGAGCCACGATAGATCGAAATATACAGCGCGACATTTAATTGTTGCAAAATATTATATCGTATTTGCACAACTTTTTCTGACAATCTGCATCGTTGAAAGCTTTTTAGTTCGCGAAATTTACCTCGTTTTAATAGGTCTAAAACATTTAGTCCTCGCGCGAATATTCTTGCGCGCCTAAAATGTCTTGCATACCGTGCATTAATAAACGGGCTACATACATATGTCTCTACTGAATAAACTTATCGTTTCGATGCAAATACCACTGGTTTCGCAGGCTGAATACGGGAAGTCGTTCGCGTTCGAATTATATTCCCCCCGCGCGTTTCCTTCATTTTCTCACACGAAATTTCCTCCCCCTTGTCCTCTCTCTCGAAACGTCACGTCGTTCGTTTCCGCTTACGGTGATCGTCGGGACTTGCTAAAGAAGGAATCCGAGTTGAGACGTGCGTTAAATCATGAACTCTATCGCGCGTTACGACGCGGAAATAATGCGACGCGCGACCAATGTCCTATCTCTCTCTCTCTCTCTCTCTCTCTCTCTCTCTCTCTCTCTTTCGCTCTTTCCATGCTCCTCTTTATGATTACGTTCCTTTAATCCGATTACGCGTGTATGTTATTTCTGTAAATTACCGATAGGAGGAGTTTCGTGCTTTACACAAACATTTACCATGGAAAACTTGCATGTACACGTTGCGTGTCGTACAAAAGGTTTGAAAATTTCATTGGTATTGTATTATAATGACGCACGAGTGTGACGACCGCGTTGATGAAATTTGAAACTAGTCCGAAGATGTATGTAGGAATATTGCGATAATTACAGCAGGCATATATTTAACAAGCGATTAGCATACAGTACGAATATCATCTATCTTCAACACGCAATACGTAGATGTTAAAAATGCTCCCGCTGAATATTCAGGTTTATTGATGTAATGGATAATTGTCCGTTTGAATAGGTTCATGATTTCTGCGAAATATGTATTTGCACTAAATATCCGGTAGCCTCTATATACGCTTTCTATATACACCGACGTTCAACGTGTTTCATATGACCTACAAAGTATATTCATAAAAGGTTTCTACGAATGTTCGAGTACTTTCATGGGCCACTCTATTACATGTGTGCACAAGCGTAAATTACTTTTGTTCGAATACATATCGAATAAGCATCCATTATTTGCTTGGCACAATGATCTTTCTAAATCAATGCCGTCGAAGCGAGATATTTATAGAGATAGTTATAGAACACGAACACAGTAATCGCATGGAAACGACTGACGACTTTTAAAGCTGCATCTCCGCGTAGAAAATCAATTGCACGTGACGCTCCGTTATTTATTCGCGAATGCTGTAACGCCACGGTGATACTCTCCATCGGCGCTTTTACGATACGTACATTGAAGTATGTTAATCACATGGCGTAAAGGCAATCGTCGAATTTTAAGGGTCGCATAAACACAACCGCGAAAACCTTTTACGCGGCCTTCCTCCTTCATAAAGTCGCGAGACGGCACGCGGTCGTAACGCTTTAGAAGCGTGCCATTACGTTAAGGACAGTTCCCTGTAACGGAATCGATAATAATATCCGCACTGGTCAGACACGTGGATACGTGCTCTCTATTATTAGCAATACGACACTGTGTATTATCCTGCGTTCTTTCCATCCAGCGGCCAAAGATACCGTGGGCGCCGCGCTTTTTCGCTCGGACCGCTTGTACAAATAGTTTGGACGCGGAGCACGCGTAAACAGCCAACAACGCGTTCCCCTGCTTTTTCTCCGCTCGTCGATTCTCCATACGATTGGCGAGTTTTTCGAGAGGTAGCTCGTTTTACCGCTCGATATACATAGCTGTTTCATCTTCAGCATCCTCAGGCACGTTGCGAAGTTTTTCAACAGCTTTGTCGCTGACTCGAGGATGTTCCGAAGGAATTCTGAATATTTATTGCTTGCACAAGTTTCGGAAGTTTAGGAAAAATTTGATCGAATAACGTATGTACGCTTAAATCAGATAACAGTTTGAATCGGATCGCTACTCTGCAAGATTCGTCTCGCAGCGACGAATTCCTGCGAGCGTTTCTCGCGGGTTTCTGAAATATTCAGCTTCTTGCTGGACGAAGAGGAACGGAATAAGCGGTAGTTGAACGACGAGGTAAATTCTTGGTGAATTCTAAACGTTCGAGTTAAGGTCGTTTTTTATTCCTTTCCTCCGTCGAAATACAAGAATGTAAAACGTTTCTCGTTGAAAAGCGATATTTTCGTAAAACAAGCGGTAATAGCATTCATCCATAATCCTGGTAGAACCGAAACGCGTAAGCCTCGAACAGCGCGTAGCCTCCATTAGCATGTCTCGTTGAACTTCTATCTTACGAACATAAAGCAAAGCACCGAAGTTCGAAAATCAATGTCACGCGCGTGAAAAGCCGACTTTCCTCGTCGGCCAAAGGCGGGCGTTAGTCTCGATACATAAATAAGGACGAAAATATCTGGACAACGTAGCGGTTTATCGGCGAAAGCAATGCACGCTAATGACAGCGTGGCAAAAATGTCTGCCCACCGCATCGAAACCGGATCATAATGCAGTGAGCATAGAAAGGTCTCTCTCTGCCAGCGGAGCTTCGTTCCACGCGGCGAATACGTCGCGCGAGCTTGTAACCGCGGCTCGGTTCTTATCGGTCGGATTTACGATTTCGATTAGCATGTGGCCGGCGTGTCCGCCTTCCTGGTGGCGTGCAGGCACTAAAAACAATTATCGCCCGATATATTCGCGAGACGCGGACGGACGAAAACGAAGAGGAAGACACCGTCGTCTTACGTCTCGTTTCAGGCCGGTTTCGCGCAGCGTTCCAAGGCGGACCCAGCCTTCCGTGCGACGCATTGTGTGCAGTTTATCTTTGCGGCTCGTAGCCTGCTGAGGCCACCAGGAACGTCCCGGCAAGTTACGTAAGGTTAATTGCGGTCGTTCGGCTTGCCAGGCTGTTCCAACCTGTGTGATGCGTGTCTTGAAACGTGCGTGCATCGATGCCGATCGTTATCACCGGGGCCTTGCACGCGAGGACACCGATATTTGCGCGATTCAATCGCTTCAGAACCCTGCATTGTTCTTTTCGTGTTGTTTTTCTTAGGATTGTTTGAGGTTTCGGTTTGAACAGGGCTGGATCGAAACTTGATTTCTATTACAGACTCGCGAAACTCTGCACGGTCGCGATAAATTGGCAATCCATGTGTTAACGAAGTTGAATCAAGTTGATGGATTTGGGTGAATTTTTGATACGTACGGGAGAACTCTATTCGAACTTGTCAAGAGACAAACAGCTCGTACGCTTGGAATTAATACGAGTTCATTGATTCTCCCTACTACCTACAAGTTCTTCTTCAAATAGTAGGAGTTTACGTTTAGATAAGTGTATTTAATCAGCAGGAATTCCGATGAATAGAGTCGAGATGAGTAGAATTCTACCGCGCTTGAACCTCGGCGAACCTCGTTTATCCGGGCGAGTCGAGAGAAAAACAATTCGGACAATCGAATAGTTTCGACGATCTCCTCTTATCAGTTCGGATTTCAATAGGAGCCGGTGTTCGGAAAACTGAAGCTGATCGATTGTTTCTATATCGTGTCCAACAGTCCCTTCTTCGATACACAAGTAGAACTCATTCTCGATAAAAAGAAACGATTGCATATGTTCGTTACGTGAATACGTCCGTTTGAAGTCGATCGTTAACGTGTTCGTAGAAAGCAAGTGCAGATAAACGAGGTTCTATTACTAACTATATTTAACAACACAATCAATTAACCTTGCAAATATTAAACACGACGCAACAAAACGACAAATCTATTTTATAGTACGATCGATCATTTTCAACTACTAAATATAATACGATATCTCGGCCACTCATCGTTCCACAGAAACCAGCTTCAAATTACCATAAACAAAATCGCCGTCGTGAAAAATCGTCCGGCATAAACGCGACAGAACGTTATCGTTGAACTTGCGCGTCTCTTACACGCGTAGCTACACGAGAACGAGCAAACAATAAGCCACGAAAGAAGCAGCAAAGCACATTATGCGAAGATCGGTTGGTAAGGGCGAGCTAGCCTGGGTCCTCGATCAATCACCCACGCAAAAAAGTTCGATGGTATCTTGCGGCCATGGAGACCGTCCTGGTCGTTTCTTCCGTCTGAAGGGACAAGTCGAGTTGCAACCGATTCGACAGGTTGGTACACATAAGGCGTGCACGCGGACGAGAACAGCAGAAAACGGAAGTGAGAGAGAGAGAAAGACGCGAAGGAGCAAAGAAAGCGAGATATACAGAGGACGAGAATCCGCATGACAAGCTTCATCGACCAGTCATGCTTATCGCACACCTTAAGGCTCGTTTGCAAAACAAATTATTGGAAGGATAGTTTGCCGAGCCGGAGGAGTAAAATGTCTTTTCCATATTTATATACGCGCGTGATACAGTCGTGCCGTGAACTGTCTTCCACGGGGAAAATAATACGACATTGTTCTTTTAACTCGCAGTTTTCTTCGTATTTCGTTAATTACACGGCGTTTTGCTTTCGCGCGAGAAATATAAGCCAATCATTTTTGACGTGCCTAATGAGACGTATAAAAATAAAGTACGATAATACGATGGTAAAGTAAATCTAACATTAAATTGCACGAAGGAAACCACAGAAAATAATAAAACTTGCGTCTTCTTCAGTTTCGAAATTACACGTTCTAGCTGAAAAGAGTTAAAAAGCCGATTAGATACCTGATCCTGTGTCGTAATAATAATCATTTACAAAGCAATCTTGAAACCTCTTAAATCTTTCAAAAGAAACGTGTATTCGGAAAACTGAAACTGTTGTTCTTCTGATGCATAAATGGATAATTAAAAATCCTCCGACGAGTTAAAGTTGATCACACTATTTTTTTTTTTGCTTTTACGACATATTCCCTATAGATTACTTAAACATTCCAAAGATTTAATCTGATAGAACCAGCAGCTATCATGCGGGTGTTGTAAAAAAGTAAATTCATTGGACTTTCCCTGTTCCAAAGTTATTCGTTAAGAAATACAGTCACCATCTACGACGGCGTATCACCACGCTTTATCGAACGTTCCGTCACGCTTCCTGGATGTAGGTTTCGAATGAATTTTCAGATTATATCATTGATATTACGTGTAAAAGTCAACACGGTCCCTTCATTTCTATCCAGGGAAAAAGGGGTATTATATCAGGGAACACCTCGACATTTTACATAACTATCCATCGTGTTCCACGCGATACAGTAAATAACAGAAAATTCGAGTTATTTTCGAACGTTTCCACGGGTATTATTGTCACGAACAGGTATTTGCGAGCTACCGAAACTATTCATTGTGCAAAGCGTTTACACGACAGTGCGATACGACGCGCGAGTCATCCTGCAAAGATAAAATTCAATCGCGCGTCAGAGCTACGTGGTTTTTCCATATAAAGATCACAAGATAAATAATAAGTACGTTCCTCGTTTTTTCAACGTGGAATCGTTCATTCTGTTTGCTTCTAATTGCACGGAAGTCTATAAAATAAACGTAAAAGTATACGCGGAAGAGGAGGCAGACGAAAGATCGTTGATATAACGATTTTTCACAAATGAAACGAAATTGTTCTCGTTTGTGACTTGGATGCGTGCTACGTAGCCCACTTTGAGAAAGTAACGGAATACCTCGGCTCGAAGAAGCGGAGGCGTCGAGCTCATAGTGTCAGCAACACCTTTATGGGTTTAACACTCGTTAAACGTTTGTGTACATTTAGTTGAGTAATGAAAGGTACGAGTCGAGACAGGTACATAGGCTGCTTCCATCGGTGTGAGCAAGTCTGTAGGATTCCTAGTTGCTTCAGGATTGCACGAAACTTTGAACGTGTTAAGCTTCAAACGGAAGCATCGTCGTAATACTTGGAATTACAAGCTCGCAAAACTTAACATCTCTTAACATTTCGTACGGTAGGAAGGCTAACGTATTGTCGATGAATAAATTCAACAGGAAACGATCTATCCAAATGAAAATATATAGCTCTATTTCTTGGAAATTGTACAGGTACGTCCGCCTAAATAAAATCTGTGTCGATGATAAAATGACTTCTTCCAACCTTTCGCAACTTCTACTCGAAATATTCTTTACGGCAGATGGTTCGATAAATAATCGCGGAGCTCCCTATTTTGCAATATTCTGCAAAGGTTTCTGTTAGAATTTCGAAAGAAACGAATCTATCGTTACAAAGAAACGCCGAGCATGCGTTCGATGAAGGATTCGGAAGCAGCAGTTGTTGATCATACGCCCAGCTGGATTCTTTTCTATTCTGGCTGCCTCTATCCTTATCGACGCCATAAATTATTCAAATTACGAAACAACCGATAACTACGACAACGGCGGAAAAGATAGGCAGTGGCGGCGTGGCTGGTCTCGAAAAGACAAAATGCACGAAGAAAAGAAGAGGAATAGGAAAGCTCGTGAGCTAGAGTAATCGCGGTGCGTGGTTACACTGTATCTCTCGCGTGCGAAGGATATCTCAACGAGAGAATAAGAGGCAATACATAGTTCCTCATCGAATGGATCCTCGGCGGTTTCGAAACTGGTTTTGGATCGCCACGACTAATTGGAATTAAATGCAATGCTTCCCCCTAGCCGCCCTTGCTGACGCTCGAATGATAAATGCTGTGATAGCGACAATAATTAGAGGTACACGGTATATCCATTCCTACGCGAAGCTGTTCCCCATCGGGACACCTCGCCGTCACAATCGTCCTCTTCCCTTGGCTAGTTAATCACGCGACTCTACGATTCCGACTAGCTTCGTTCCTTGAAGATAAACTTCGTTATTATGTGGCGCTTGTGCGCGGGTCTCGAGGATTCGTCGATCCTTGGCCACGTGAAGCAACGATGCCGTTATGTGTCGTCAGAGGGAAGAGAGAAGAAATTCTTCCGAACCGAACGTAGATGATCGGGCGATACTGACTACCTTAATTGCCCGAATAGCGATTTGTACGGGAGACCAATCGGAGCGAAATTCGAAGATTCGAAGATTATCTGCATAGAACGACGCTTGTTTGTGAGAAACGTACAGGTGATAGGAAGGAGAATTGGAATTTTAATGGAAGCTCTTTGTGACGAGTTTCGATACACTTACGAATGTAGATGAGAAATGTTAAGATACGTGACAGACGCTCTATTTTATAGAATGAATCGTAGTCGGAATATTCTCATAACGGGTAGATATAAAGTAATTTAGAAATAGATCGTCACAGCATTATGGTAGAGATAGTAGGAATTGAGCCTTCGTAAATTTTGTACGTATTTTTAAACTTTCAGAAAATGCTTCGCATATTCAACGATCAATCGTACAATGTAATACAAACGTCGATAAAGAGCCCAAAAATTTGTCACATCCCTCAACACCCTTTAAATCTTAACGCTAAATTTAACAGCTCGATTCCAATATCTAATGTACGAGGATGCTAACGATACGTCGAGCGATAAACACAATTTTGTCCCAGTAACCTACAATGAGAAACTGCTATAATCCACTTCTACGAGTCATAATCTTGTTACATGAAGTTTGCTATTAACCTTGTGCATTAATGAGTTGAAATCCAGGAACAAGGTACATGTACGATCTCTCAGCGTATCCAAATTTACCTTGTAAATGAGGTTTAAACGCTGGCAGCTTAGAAGAAAGCGTCGCACCACCCAACTCGAGTAGCCTGAACAAAAACGGCGGACGTCGAGTCAGACACGTCCGACAAACAAAAAGCTCGCGACTCGGACGGTTGCCAGGTAAAATTCAATCTCAGCCGCGATAACTCCGTACAAGCGAGGCCGTCGCTGCGTTAATCGCTGTGCACTACCTGATCGTGCTCCTTGCTGCGGGCTGTTCAGTGGCCACGAACCGTGGCCGAGCATTCGCGATTTATTTCCGTCGGTGCACCGTAATCATCGCGTCAACTCGAGTAGCACGATCATAATGACGACCGGTAATTACAAAGTGTATTACGATTGCGACACAACCGTTGCCTCCTCGCACCCTACGCATTAAAGTGTCAAAGAGTAGTCGACCAACCGCGCTTTAGGTCAAGGAAGAAGGGATACACGTTTTGACATACATATATATTCTTGACGAAGGGTCAAAGAAACGCATACGAGTAAGGTCAGGAATAATCTGGACAAGACGCGTACAGTGTTTCATGAAGGTATTCGAATGCTTGTCATACGTAAAATTCTTATGTAGATATATATTGTGTATTATATAATACATTTTAAGATCTCCTCGATATCGTAGCGAGGCACGTCGTGGTTGCACCGGTGAAATTTCATAACAATTTGAAATTATATAGAATATTGAATATATTAAAGTTATATAGAAGCAACGAAAGCCAATTATTTCTACATAGAACTTGAACGTACCAATACGAGCCTCCAATATCGATAGACAAATGTTTCTCTTTTTGTTTTATCCCGCAACTTGGCGAAGGAAAGCGTAAAAACAGGGAACGCATGCTTCGTACTGTGTTCTTGCCGTACGTTCAACGGAATCTCTAATAAAGTCTGAGTCATGTCTGTTGGCTACCGCAACAAGAACTTGGTAAAGCACAAAGAGACTATATACACTGCCGGACGGAACATCTGATCGATCGGTAAACCGTGACGAAGAATGCCTGAGGGAAAGGATTGTTAATGATCTTGACTCTCTGCCTTACCTACTCCGGATTCACTGACGAGGAATGTTCGAAGAAAAACCGACGTTCGTCTCGCTTCGTAAATATGAGTCAACCAGCCACATCGCTTAGGAAAACGGAAATTCGTAACAGCTCTGCCAGCCAGACCGGTTGTAAACGCAAACGAGAATATAACAGACGAGTTGTAATCGTAATGTTTCGTCTGGATTTTCGACGCGATCCGAATTAGGATAGCCTTGCTCAGCTGTTACCTTACGGAATTAGCGTAATCGACAAAGGTCGACGCGAACCGAACGACCGTTTCTCCGAGTGCTCGTCGAATCTACGTCTCTTCGCGGAGGAGAGAAAGAGAAAGAAATAGACTGGAACAGCCCATTCCATGAGAGCTGTTTAGAGCCATTAACGGCTGCTAAATACCGCGAGCATCCAACGTCCTGGGCAACCAGGCTCTTTCCAGTTCTCGTCTCCTTCCATTGAATGTCTTGTAGCGGGTTCCTTGCTGGAAGAGAGAGGTTGCGAGGAGGCCTTGCAAGGTTACCTATCTCTCAGCGAGGTCTATGAACCTCCTTCGAGTTCGTGTTAACGAGTCTAACGTTACCTAACTTTCAACATCTCGGACGTGAAAGGATCTTTTGGAGAACGTATCGAGAAACTTATCGAACACTGATTAATCGTACCAGGTATTTAATTGTACCGATAATTGGTGAAACATCCTGTATTTCTTTTTTTTTTTTTTTTTTCATTTCTGGTCACTGTTCGAGCAAACATCGATCTTAAAAGATAATCAGAGAGCAGATTCGTAGCTAGAGGAAAACTATACGCATACGTTGGTAAGTAATCGGAAAATGAATGCGTTTAAAACTAATGATAGTGGACTTTGTAATAAAAGGCATAAACTTGGCGCCACTTAGAATATCGTTAAGTAACTCCCTTCGTTACAATGTTGACACGTCGTGTTACTTATTACATCTTCATCGTTAATTGAATGTTACTACGGTGTGCAACGTGTAATTATCCTGACGCGCACTTAGAGGAATTCAGGGTATATTGAAAATACGACGCGATCGAGATGATTACACGACGAAGGTTATTACTGAAGCATGACTTACAGTTTACCGCTTGCACCATCTAAATTTACCCCTTGAGTACTTAATGAAAGGTTTTAGGGAACGTGTAACTAGAAAACATCGAGTTGGTACCTTCGCGGCTAACGAACACGGTGTTATCAGTGTCAATTTAACAGGATCTTTAATTTCAAAGAAATTCGCGTCTGTGGTAGTTTGCAAACTTCGCTCTCTAATTGAATAATAAACGAGCCGTTTAGAAGCCGCATCGATCAACTCCATAAATTGAAAATAGAGAAAAATTATAATCGCTGACTAATATTTCGACTATGAACCTTCCTTGCGGCCATAGTAATTAACTGATATGCCAGGATCGTAATGATAATGATCTTACAGAAGCACAAGTAATGACGTTGCACGAGGAAGAAATGAGATTTCGTCTGACTCATTTACACAAACGTTCGTTGTCTTTAAACGGTTGCAAGATTTAATAGATATAAGGTACCATTTTCATTTTTCTTTTTTTTTTTTTACATAAAAGCAGCCAGTTTGACGTAAATTTCTATCTTCCATTCGGTTATCGCACAGTTCAAATACGTCCGTTGAAAACAGAAAGGTCTTAAACTCCATACAAACTGTAACTACTCTATATAGAATACGAACGTTAACGGTTAACAAAGCTATTATTTATCGTACGTAATGTTTGATTATCGATTACTAAGCAAACAACGTGTTAAACAACTAACCAACGAATAAGATACTATCGATAGTTATTGTTTCATAAAAATAATAATCCACAGACAGTTTGTACAGTGACGAGCTTACGAATAGAGAATAGTAAATTCAACTACGAAAAATCTAATTTATCCTTCTATCGTAAAGTGTATATGCTGCATTACTGGTAGAAGAATATTCAACGGAAACTTGCGTTTTAACATTTAACAAATGTCCCTAAGAAGGAACCATAATTGTGCAAAAAAAAAATTCCTGGGCAACAGCATTCTTCGTTTCACTTTCACGCGTAAAGAAAAAAGGTAGAAGAAGACAAAGGTCCACGGACTGCAGAGGGTTTTCGCGTAATTCCATAACAAACGATTATCCGGGCAACCGAGTAATCCGTCTGGAAAATAAACGGCGGTCTCCCATAATGCGAAATTAAAATGTTTCAACCGTAGCCAGCGGCCACTGCAGCAATTTAAATAAACGGCACGTCGCGTCGTCTCGGCTGCAGGAGAATAAGGAAACGCTGGCATGTCTCGAATCGGTTCAGACGCGGTGTTTGTTTAAGCGACGCCAAGAAAAGAGCGAAGATTCATGGGATGCCGATGAACGACGGATTTCGTATCGAAAGCGCGGTCTGCGCGCGATTAGATTCCAGCTCGCGTCTTCCCTCTCTCGTGCACCCTTTAATTACCAAGTATTGTGCGGCGCCGCGGTCGTCAATGTCCTTTTGTTCGGCCAATGTTCTCTTATGCTTTGACATTCTCATAATGTCGATTGACAGTCGAAGGTCTGCACAATTGCGTGTCCCGAACAGTACACGCGCGCAATATATGCTCCGATACCGATTCGTTTCAAATGTCACTGGCAGAACGACTGGCTCTGTTCGCCGATTTACCCAGAGTAATAACTAGATTGCGGATGTTTATGCATTTATGCGGCATTTAAAAATACGAAAATGCGTAGAACACGTATAATATGGAAAAATATGTGAAGTACGGAGCACGAGTTTTAGTAATTAACGTGCGAAACAAATCTCTGCTTGGATTCCATTTTTTAGTGGCGTTCGTAAAAGAATAAATTTGCATAAACATTCGCGATCTAGCGATAAGTTAATTGATGTGATTATACTGCTTTTTTCTTTTTTTCTTTTCTGTTTGTCCGACAAGTTATTCCTGCTATTTGAATAAATCACGTTTTAAAATGTGTTTTATACAAAATTCTTCGCATAATTTTACGAGACCAGAAAAACACCGTACACGAAAATACTCGCTTCTTCGTAAAAATATATAAATAATTCTGTCCACTTCGCGACAAACCATTCGTAATCCAGTCGACATTTGACCGTTGTTAAAATACGTTTCTTTAAGAAAAAAAAAAAAGAAGAAAAAGCACATGCGATGTAGTCATAAACGAATATATTAAATTCACTGTCAACAGATTACAATTTCTCGAAACCAACGACGATCATCATACGCAAATATGCCAAATTTTTCTCAACGTGAAAAATCATCGAGCTCGTGGCTCCATCGAGACGAAATCAACACCACGTGGCAAAGTGTTGGACGCGCATCGTCACATTTCACTCCCTCTTCCATGTAAAACAGAGTGTCACGCGAGAAAACACTTGGCAGCCACAAAGCGACGACGAGCTATCGTTGCAAAAGTCTCGAAGCACTTCGGATCGCGACGAACACGACGCGGAGTGCTCGGCCTCGCCGTTAAGTAAAAGCGACACACGATACACGGCTAAACGAACAGATACCCTGAATGGGTCAGACTATCCACAACCGGAGAACCACGATGGAAGCACGCGTAGAGAAAGGTGAGGCCAGGAAAAATACAATGAAGCGTGATCAGTGTGAACCATTTTGCTCGAGAAGCCGCGTGCACCGAGTATAAGGTGCTCTATCCTCTCGCGATCCTCGAGTCGCAGAACTGGTTTTACACGCGGTCGATTTCGATATATATAAGGACGCGAGATACAGACAGAGAGGAAGCGACGAGGCAACGAAGAGAGAAACATCAAGGATCTTCACATGAACGACGACGCCGCGGTCCTCGCGATCCATCGATCCTCTATTTGTCTAATTAGAAGCACGAGTATTCTCTCAGCACTACGCAACCATGACGATCTTCCTTTCTTTTTCACGATATACTTATACCGGGACTGCTACTTTTTTCGATCCAGCCTTTGACGGACAACGACACAAATTAATTTGCTCGTCATTCGACGTCGGGGTCTGGTGTCGAGGACGAGGTGTTCCACTTGTTTGTTCGATAAGAGCTCTAACGTGGAAATCACGGCGATAATGTCGGTTCCGCGATGCGTCTATTCGCGGTGTACACCGATGCAAAGAAGTAGATAATCGCGCGTGGGAATTTCATTTTCTCGGTCACTGGCGACCAATAACGTGCAATCGCGATTGCCACTTGTCGTTAGTTGTCGTTTGACGAATTACGGTTATGCTGTACGCTGTTTTCGGGTTAAACTACGTACTCCGTTAAGTTGTCCGGGAAATATCGTTCATAGCGAGATTCAAGAAAGCTTTGGGATTAGGCACGCATTTTCAAGGAATTAGCATTTTATCGAGTAATATATTAGTTCGACGTTGGATTCGCTGAGAAAAAGGAAACCTGTTTTATGAACGAATTTTCAATATATTTCTCCTTCGTTATTCTCAGTATTCGTGTAAAAGCGGTATTCGTAATTTTCCGAATAATCGAATCGATGAAAATTGTCCGCTTCGAGAGAAATTCTTCGACCTTCTTTTTCAAAGTAACTAACTTTACCAGAATGACTCGCGGTTAGTCGTAAGGTCAAATATTCGAGGAGAAATCGGAGCAATTACAAAATTACGTTTGAAAGACCCACGATGATATCGCAGAATGTGAAACATTGACAGACATTATCTTGATTCCGAAGAATATGAGAGTCGACGTGTTTTACTGTCATTACTCGCAGTCTTGGATAGTTGTTTATAAATTCCATATAATCTGACTATTAAATTAGACAGATAATTTAGCAACCAATTTTATCAACGATTCTCGAAATACAGGAAGTCCTATCGTGAAATACTTTCATTTCCTATTTCACGATAGAGATTTGAAGAAGACCTGGCTATCGCGGTATCGTTATTTGCTCTATCAAAGGAAGACGACCCACACTTTCCAGACTTCCTGTGACCTGAAAATCACGATGACAATGTTTTTCACGAGTATCTCCATCGTTTGAAGCTCGTCCGCTTCTTGGCTTCCTCTTTTGTTTAATTTCGTGCACGACTGCCGACAGAAAGCTTTCGTTCGCAGCGACAATGGCCCCTCGCTCTTTAATTGCCTATAATTGTTTTCAATTTCCTTCGAAGCTACTTCTGTGGAGAACCGACCAACGGACAAAGATATTCGACGAGCAATCCTACGATTTGTCATTTTGAATTTGATATATACCCGTGGAAATATTTCGACGATTAAAATAAAAATCCTCGACGAATGTATTGTACGTTTTATATTATCGAAATAGTTGGAATTATTAATAGAACATTAACATTTTACCACCACCGTGATCGAGCACAGTTATCATAATTATAGGTATCGGTAATATTCGAAGGAAATTCGAAAACGCACACAGGACCAACGTAATCCTAATAGCCGTGTCCAATTACGATGCTAATGAAGATTCAACGAGCTTTACACAATATACATAATATATACTAAATATACATAATACCGTAAAGGTTTCCTACAATAAACGTTTAAACACTTTGATGAGTCACTCTATGTAATATTTCTTTTTCAACGTCATCCGTAAATGCTATTTTTATCACAATTCCTCGTTTTCCTCCGTCTATCGTTTCTATTATCTACTATATCGTCTTCATTTCCTGAGTCGTTTAAATGAACCTTCGGCAAAAAGCAAATAAGATTTATTCCTTAAAAACGCTATAATAGCACATTTCTACCGAAGGCAAATCGATAATTCAAAGCGGTTAGTCGTACGTTTGTCCGCGTCCTCTTTCCCTGTCCGACAGTTCCGTAGCGAAATGATAATTCCCAAGTAACTAATGGAGCAATTTGAGACTTTTCTCGCTCCGCGCGTAGCGAAAGTAAGAGGTCGTCGAGAATCATAACCGTGCCCTAAAGGGAGCGACATTTACGTGTCCCGCGAATCGTTGTTTCGATTTTGCAAGAGCCACGCGAGCTACATACGAGAGCTCGTCGAACGGAACTCGTTCGGCTATGTAATTCTACGTGAAAGTAGTAGACACGTCAGGCATAATTTTAAAGCGCGTGTTACCGCGCGAGCGCGCACGCGTTTCGTGAACGATGATGAAGTATCCTTTCCGCGTCCCGAAGTCGAACGTTCCGCGATGTCGAAATCGGTCGTGCGAATAAAAATCGTACCCGAACCCGTATATCCCGACCCAGCCTGGAAAACAAATATGATTCACGAGAAAGCGTAGCATGCTTTCAAAAGATAAAAGTCCAGCTACAGTTTTGCACGGTTATAATTCATCGAGAGCCACGCATAAGTAAACCATGCGCGTTTACAATGGTGCCGAGAATATCGAGCCGCGCTTCTTTCAGTGAAAGACGATCAACGAGATTGCTTAATAACCGTACGTATCTCTATCTTACTTCTCTGCTGCTACTTGTAAACTTCGTGTCGCTGAATGTCTTTTAACGCGTCGCAAAATCGACAGAGTCGAATTTACCTGTAAACTGTCGGCTGTAAGCGTTGGAACGCCTGTTTGTATTTAGTATAAATTTTCTTAGAAAATAAAGTCGTCGATGTGGTTCGATAAAATAACGATATGTAAATGGCGAAATTGATCCAGAGTTCATCGATCAGGTTCCGAATCGTTCGGAAAAGTTTTATCGTACGGCATTTGTTATTTAGATTCTCAAAATACATCTGGGAATTTCATCTACCAAACACACGATAACAGACTGAAATTTCTCAATTTCGATAATAAGCCTGACTTATTAGTATTCCTTAATAAGAAGTACTATATTGGCGTAACTATTAATATCCATCATGTTGTTGGAAAACAAAAAGAATCAGCGACAACGACAAGTCAGTTCCAAACTCTTGTTGCTCAAGCAGGCTCGTTAATTTTGCATCGTTTTAGTCATTGTTTCTTGCGTTCGCGAACAGCTTAGCTTCCTACATAGTACCGGGCTTTATTAACAGCGAATACTTCTCAAATAATAAATTACTTCGTCCAACTGACGTGTATGTACATTCAGATGCACCGCGCGCCTTCTTCTTTGTCGATAAACCTATCAGTTGAGCGAAGAATTTACAACATATTTAAACCTCATACCGCAAGTCGCTTGTTACCAGGGAAAAAAAGGAAAAAGTATTGAAACTAAACGGTGCGTTGCCAGCCGCGGAGTCAATGCCTCGCGAATATGTGCATTAAAATATTGAAATATAAACGCGACGAAACGATAGTCCAACACTGTATAATGTGCGCGCAATCATCGATTTGAAACCACTTATATAGTACACACACATATATATATTACTTACTTTATGTCCTTAAATGTCCCGATGTTCGATGCAAGTTACAATGACTAAAAACTAAGATTTCAGATGTTTTGTTTCTCGCTAATCGTCGCTCTACAGAAAAATATCCATCCGAGCGATTTTCTATACCGTGAACTTTTCAAGCAACGAAAAAGTTCCATCACTCCGACAACCGTTTCTTCCTTCCCACCTGCATCGAGTTCCTGCTCGATGCAACGCCCCATATTTTTATTTTCCCCCGAACGTCGACGATCAAATGCATCTCGATGGAACGTCGAGATTTTTATCGTAGAAGAGAAAAAAAAAAAAAACGGTGCACGCAGAAGCATTATTGGGCGAGTATACGAACGTTCGATCCGATAATGTGGACGCATCGCTACCAACGCATGGCAAAAGGGGGAAGCGCATTGATGTCAAGTGAATAAAGGCCGGGTTGCGCATAAATATTTCATACATCGTACTGCTAGATATACAGATGTCTGCGGTCATACGATAAACCATTGAAAGATAGACGGAGGAGAATGCGCTTTAACCGTTCCCCGCGTCAGTCATCGTCAGCGTTGTTCCATAAAAATTAACGGACGTCTCATTTTTGCGAGCGGTGCGTACCGCGCAAGGAACACGGCATTGCATATAAAACGTCGATGCGATATCTTCTTCACCGAGTACAATCGACGCTGTAATAAATCATTTTTATGCAACGCCGAACGATAGGCAAGCCTTTGACCTCGATTTCTACTAAACGATTCGTTCGACCGTCTTACTGCGAATTTTAAAACCTTTTACACGCGATTAATCGTATTAAATTACGGGGAAACTTTCAGTTCGTTTTTAGATAAATAAAGAAAGACTAATCCCAGTAAGGCGTATCCGATGAGAATCGAGAAAATGTTGTATATTCTATTTTCAAACTACTTGTAGTAAGTAATAAAAAGAATCAAAGTAAAAATTTTTCGCGTTTAGAATTTTTATACAAGCGATTATATTATTTCCTCGGTATTACCAAGTTCCATTTGTCGGTGCAAACTTCGTAACGCGGAAGGAAGCGGAACCGAACGGTAGCCCCATCCAAAACCGAGATATTCGAATCTCGGTTATAACATACGGACATATTATCTCTGGAAGCAACAGGAGTTAAGGATCAAAATCCAGATCCATAGAAATACCAAAAATATTCCGATTCTGACGACGTGGAATTGTTCATTTTTACCACCAAGTTATTTGCAAAAGCTATCTTTTGCAAATTTTATTGTCTGCAATCTTCTGTCACGGAACGATATCAGTCCACGTATTTATAAAGTCGCGAAATTTCTGTCGCAAATGCACGAGCAAAATTTGACGACAGAGCTTGTTGATCGATCCGACTAATATGGTATTTCATGTACGATAGTACAAGAGACACGCGAGTGAAAGAGAGTCGCGTGCGCGAGAAGAGACGCAACACCGGAAATAGCGAGGAATGGTCACGGAAGGAGAAGAAGGCGTTTAACCGCTCCCGGCTCTGCGTCCGCCAGCCAGCGAAAACTTCAGCGCGATTTTACGTTGCGCCATAAATGCAGGATGTAAATCATGGCCGGTGATGCGGTCGATTCTGTAGAGGCGCGTAAAGCTTAGTGGAAATGACAGCCAGAACGCGGGAGGGAAGCGAGCTTAAAGATGGAGCAGACGAAGAAACGCGTTGGCGACGCAAAACGTCGTCGTAATCGACTTGAAAAAGCTTCCTTCGCGGCGAGATTGCTGCTTCCGTTCGAATCGAAGGGATCGTGCCCAACGTAGTTGTAAATCAGAGGCTGTTGGACAAACTGCCGTTTCGTAAATTCTTATTTAGAGAGCTGTGCTGAGTGATTCTTATTCGAAATGTTGGCTCGTCGATGACGATTCTTCGCGAAAGAAGGAATATTATATATTATTGTGTTTCTTAAGTTATCGAGTTTGTAAGGCACGTCTTTTCAGCGAGAGTTTAACGTGCTATCGGTATTGGTATTACGGTGTAAAAGGTTCTATGAATACAGCGATTCCATTCGAATCGAGGAGGAATTGTACTGGTTGCGATTGTAAATCACACGATACTAGACAGCTTCTGTTTCTTGTGTGCTTATTTGCTTCAACAGGTTTCATGGCTTTTTCAACGCGATGCATCAAAGCGTTGCTGAAAGCGTTGACGTGTTCCGAGAGGTTCTCCGAACGTAGCCAGCGTTTCCATTTAAATCGAAGAAAGTTCTATTGGCTACGATCATAAATCAGTGGATAGCAAATAGCTTCTTTCCTACAATGCCTATTTATAACTATCGCGGTGTACTTATTAGAAAATGACATTACTATTCTTCTGTAGCTTGCAAACTAATTATCGACGACCAATGACCGTTAACAATTTTTCCATCGAGGAAAAAGAAGCATACTGATAGATCGATATATTTACTCTACTAATACTACTTCTAAAAGACACCAAGAAATCGTCCGAATGAGCAAATTATTCTAAACAATGTCTCCTTCGAATAGTTTTCGCATTATCAACTTGTACCGCGTATAATCTAATCGGATTCAAACTAACCTACCACTCGTATACAGTCGATCGATATGGCTGCTGAGTCGTTCACGCATCGACCTCACCTGCTCCCAACCTAATCGTCCCTACACTTCGTCAAGAAAAGAAACATTTAGCAATGTCTCGCGTCGGAAGTTCCTTTCGATTATAGCCGCTGGTATGAGGTTCGTGCTGTGTATCGTGAATCACGATGTAGTTTTTCACGGAGACGCTGGACACGAATGCCAACCACGTATTTCCACAGAACCGTGGCAAAAACGAATCTCATCATTAAAAGCGCGATCTCCGATCATGAATACCAGCACGGCATGGGACTATAAACAACGGCTGCTATCTTCACCACGGTCACTCGAGATTATTTTACGTGAATTCCACGCGAGTACGTGATTACACGTACCTACAACTGTTTCCTTTTTATAGTTTTCTCCGGCGTTTTCTTTTCATTCGATCAGTTACTGACAGATTTCATTCTTCCGATCAATGCGATTCAAGCCGATCTTATGAATGAAATCGTAAGGAATATCAAAGGGACTGGACGCTGCGACTGCTCCCTCCAACGGTTTGCCGAGTTTCGCTGTTTCACGAGCTAGACCATGCGTGAATTATAAAATATGCGTACAACGAAAGCGGAGTAATCTCAAACAGAGGAGAAATTAAATTAAACGAATTTTTCCGTTCGTTAATGATTCGAGAAAAACGTACTGAAACTAAGGAGAAGACCGGACGATTTTAAACGACATAGTTGCACGCGGTAGAGCGTAGAGAGGCTGCAGCACGGAACGGAACATCGAAGGGGCGTAGTCTTTCCCAAAGGACAAACAACACGTGTTGACCACGTGGTCTTTCATACGCACCGAAGCTTACGTTGAACTCTATTTAAATGTAAACTACCGAAAAAGTAAAAAAAACTCTTTTAGTATCTTTTCGTAATTCCGAAATTTTCTAAAATCATCCGACTCGACACGAGTTTCGCTAAACCATTGCATTAAGTAAACGAGAGAAAATTCAAATACGTTTCAAATACGTTTTTTGGCGAGAAACGATAACAGACTCGTTTGCTTTACAATTACTTCGATCTCCGGCGATCGATAACCGTTGGTGTGTTTCAAAAAAAAAAAAAAAGAGAAAAATGTGGAGAAAAATCGAAGTCTACAATCTTATCACATCGACGAGACGAGAGTCCTCGGTACGAGTCTTACGACAAACACGAATATCTGTGTGACTCGACAGTCTGAAAACACACGCGCATTATGTTTATTCGGAGGTGATAAATGTCCGACCGCCATTCACAAGTCGGCAGACTGTCGATCACGCCGGAAACATCACGTAAGAGCGATTTATGGCCGAAGAAATACTTTCGTGATCCCATCCACGGTAGCTCGCACGTGTTTCCCATAAGAATTCGATCGGTCGTGGCAATCGCTACTTCTAATATGTAACTCTACAAGAAAAAATCCATCTTGCGGTTTGCCTCTCCTATAAGCTCCAACGAAATGTAAACTTTGGCAAAATAGATTTAACTAAACTTTGACGAAATAGATTCAACGCTTCTATTACGAAAATAAAGACACCATATTTCACGTAGGACCTAGAAATACCAGCAGTATAAATATCGCTATCTATAAATTAAATATTAAAAAGGTCTTGGAGAATTATTCTTCGTGTCTATACACTTCGCCGTTACACAAAAACGCTAAACGCGTAGAGTTACTATCTGTGAATTTCATTCTAGAAAAATTTACAAAATTACGTACATCACTCGTTAAATATCATATTCGTTTTCCAATTCCATGTATCTTACATTATTTATACAATTTTATCAGTTTGGTCGTATCTATTTTATTACTTCGCATGATTGCCTATACTGTAAAGATACATAAATCCTTCATCTCTGATTTCTTATTTACCAGGACTTTGCACTAATATTACGAAATACGTCGAGAAGGTCGATTAAAATTTGCCTAATTTTATCTTCGTTATTTCCTCACCTTCTCACCGTACCATCTATAGAACAACTTCCTCTAATTACGACTTCGACGCCGAGTCTTTGCAATACCATAATCGAGAACAATGGCATACGAACACATCGCGTGGCGACTGTTATGAAATCTCAAACACGGTCTATCGTTGATTAAAAGCACGACACGTTCGCAAAATTTGCTCATCGGCATCGCGTGTGTTTTGACTCGCAGAAAATAGCTCGGTCCCCTGGCTCGGATCAAGTACCGGCTACGCGCCATTGTCGCGGCAGTGGATTTTTCAGTTTCGCAATCATTCGCGCAGTTGACACGACGACAATTCGCTTTCTGTGCGACTATGTGAACCCCTTCTATGCGATAATACAAGGAATACAACACTGTTGGAACAGGAACGGCCGTACGTTACAACGATAGCGGAACTCTTGTCGACATCAAGACCCTTTTGTCGACTCCGTATCTGGTTCGTTCGAAACGTTTGATAGATCGCGATAAATAGCGATAAATAGCGATAGATGGCGGAAAGGGAGGCCAACAGGAGCACCGTGGTTTCAATCAACGAGCTTCCGTTTGACAATGTAAAAGGAATTTTATTTCGAATGGTAACGTTTCCGATTCATATATCGATTCTTGTCGTTGATAACGGTGTAAGTAAAAGAAGTCGATTTTGTATTAGGTTGTCCCGAAAGTTTCTTTCCTTTTGCAAGGAAATTATAGATGCACAACCTCTTTTCGTTTTATATTATCTTATGGAATCATCTACGATTCTATTTCTATTATTATGATCATACATGAATGTACAAAAATAATATAAAACAGAGAATGTGTTGCATCCGTTTTTTCCTTACAAAACGAAAGAAACTTTTCGGACAACTTAATATTTATCGTAGAGGTAAAAATCTTGCAGGTAAATCATCTTAGCGTTTCTAATTGTCTTAGTTTCGCATCAAAGAACAGGTATTAATATTAAAATCGATTAATCTTACAGTACTATTGAATAGAAATGTCGAGGTCTTATTCAACGTTCAACGTGCTATGTACGTTCGTTTTGCGTTTATGATGTAGCTAACTACGTCTAACTAGATCTAAGTCATAAAATGATTATTCATCTTCATGCATGTACATTTTTTGTGGTTGGAAGATGTAGGAACGAGGGGTAAGTATCACAGGCGGGCAACACATGGAGGGATCACAATTGACGCGTGCAGATTTAATCGACAGAGAATTCCAAGAGGATGATGATCCTCGATGATGTCATTGCGACATTGAACAGAATCGTAATCAGGATTTCGCCTTCGAGAATCGCGCATACTCGCCGAACGACTCGTCGGTAGATACCGATCGGCAGTTCGATAAATCGACCGATTACGAACCACTACTACCGTTTGTCGCTGCTGCGCACTACACAGCGACCGGCCAGCAACTCTCTTCGACTCGTTTAAAAGCTACACGCGGATGACTGCGTCGCAAACAACACGATCCTTTTTATTCCGTCGATACCAGCGGTTATTTTCCAATCTTTTTCAGGTTAGCCCAATCAAGCGAAGTATCGATTGTTTTTTCTCGGAGTAGAATACGTTGAACCGTTGAAATGTAGTCTGCATAAATTTTGGTGAATTACGCCGGTCGATATAATGCGCGTAAAATATTCGTTGAAAATATTTGCAAAATATCAGAATAATTAATGATGCTAACTATTGACAAATAATATTTCTACGGTATAAATACGAGGATCACCGTGAGAGTGTTGATAATAAAGAATTCTGAAAAAGTTTAATCTTGTTGTTTTCAAAGTGAATACGCGATATTGTGACCTATATTTCAAATAAATATCTCCAAGGCAACGAAACAGACGATGATTGTAATTTTTAACGCAAATTGCGTTCGCTTTAAAAAACCAATGATAATACGACTCAACACACGTGAACTATCTACCTAATGAGGAAGCTTCGCATAAACTAAATATACCTCGTCGTATTTTCGTAATGTAACGATACCGAACGACACAGTCATGTTTCGACAATGAAGAATAATTATACGACTGTACTAAAATTAAAATTAGCTATTGTTCGAACAATAATGAGCAGTATTAGATAATCGAATGGACTCTTCTTAACAGTGGTAGCGACATTATTCCACAGGTTCATTTGCATTGCGTTCATTTTTGTAACTTGTGGTTATTCATTGCTGACTTCTTTTAAAGTTATAATATCTGATACAAATAAAACACAATGTAAACTGTTTTAAATACAATTATTCTGACATTATTTTCTGGTTCCAATCATTTTAATCTAATATTTTAAAATAGTATTATTTTCTTTACTGTTATTACACCATCTTCTATAATATTAATTATTATTTTGCAACATTAAAAGCTCGTAGCATATAAATACAATATTTGAATCTAAAATTGATCCAAAATTCTAGTAATCAGTGGTCCCAAATAATATTTATATAAAATAAGAGGACAGTCCTAAATGTTTACTTTTGTATTGTTCATAAATGTATTTTAAAGGAAAATCCGATTATTAGATATCTACGTGTAAAGAAAGTGAAGTAACCACTATAACGACAATCATAAATATCTGATTCGTAAAGATTTTCATTGTCAATTTCAGATAGATATCGAAAGAATACTGTTAACAGCTGTTCTTTGTTCCGGTTAATGAATAAGTTATGTCACTTTGAATTTAGAACACCGATTTTATCGCTTTAGTAATATTCATGTAACGCCAATGTCAGATGATAACGGAGCCAGAGATAAGAGTAATACAGCGATGGTTATCTAGGATAACGATCTGAAATAGCGTCTAACGTCAAACGTAAATAACGCTGAAATTGCAGTACAAGCATCCACGATGTATTTGTGGGAAATATTCTAAAACAAATGGTTTCACAATCTAGGTTAGGTCTGGGAAAAGTCAATACGATTATCACTTTCGACACTCAACAGAACCAGGTTTGACAGCTCGATGCATATAGCGTACGAGAGTCTCGATTGATTTGATAAAATCGTCTCACAATAAATAAATATCATTTCCGTTTATATCTCTTCTAGTTGACATGAAAATAGACGACGCTCGACTGTTATTTACATTTCGAAATCTGTCTACTATTCGTAAGTATTCGAATTTTTAGAGTAAGAGCATATTCTATAATATTAACCTTAGTCAAACATGTGAGAAGAAGAAAATGATTTCTTGTGTTATTTTAAAAAGGTTCAGTATTTATAATACACTTCTAGAGGATGCATCTGTTAAATATAGAGTTACTAATTCATACAAGAAAAAAAATACGTATATATGTATTCTAATATATATATATATATATATATTTATTAGAATCACAAAAATTCGAATAATTATGAACAGCAATGAATAATCAGAAATAATTAAGCACGCTACTTATACACAACACCGTATGTAGCCCTTAGGCGAGCAAATTAGTCAAAGCAATGAAAGTCAAAATGACGAAACATGTTTTTAACCTGGAATTTTCGTGCAGACAGCTTGGCCGCTCGGAATCACGGCATCGTCGACAGGACAGCATGCATCCACGTGTTCGATCGCAAGGTTAAATCCACTTGTACAAACGCGGCGCAAGACACGCTACAATGTGCCACCCGCCGTGTTCCACGGCCACGAGAGAGATTACCACCAATAACCACGATTTTTCACTGAGAAAAACGCGTTAGGACCGTCCACGGTAACCAAACTTCACCGTATGTATCGCGCGAAATTCGAAATTCAGCCCGTGATGGCGCCTGTGTAGCACGTGGCGTTTGGCGTCGTTACACTTTTCAAACTCGCGTTTGTGGTTCGTTTCGTGCAGTGTTTCCTCGTTCACGCGCGTTTCAAACTCTGATCCTTTTTACGACAAGTGCACCGAAACAAGGAACGAGGACCGACAATAAAGTCGTAATTGCTGTCACACAGTACTGAACGTTGATATCCTTGGGCAAGTTGCTCAAAAATCTATTCTCTCTGTAAAATTTTCTAAATGATTCTTTACAGCGATACGAGACTGCCACCGAGTCGATAATCCTCTGGAGACACGTCGCTGTGTGAGTATATGTTAATCCAATTTAATTCAAACAAGTCGCACGTTGCACCGAAATTGACACGCTCGGAACAAAACGGAACGGAACGAAACGTTGCGCGCGCACCACGAAAAACTACTATAAGAGAACCGTCTGGCACGACCGCCGCGGCGACACTGAGAAACGACGACGACGTTCAGCACTGCTTGCTGCTCACTCGGCACGCTACTACTACGCGGCAGGCGGCAAGCCGACCATACGAGCACTCTACCCCTCTTTCTTTCTCTCTCTTTCACTCCCCTGTAGCGTTCCTCTTTTACACGCGGTTTCTCCGTCCTTTTTCCACCGTTCCTCTTCTTTTCTACCTCTACTCATTCCACTCGTTCCTCTTTTTTCCCATACTTTTCTTAACCCCCCCCCCTCCCTCTTACCTTTCTAACCCAGGTATTTGTTACTTTCCACAGTTTTTACCGTTTCCTCTCTTTTTTCTCTAATCTCTCTTTGTACCAACGGTTCTTGCTCGCTTCCTTCCGCCGCTTTTCTTCTTCTCGTACCTTCGTGTTTTCTATGCGTCTTCTTTTGACTTTCTGTGCCGCTGTATAATCTCCTTCCCTCGTTCCCTTGCTTTTTCCCTTCGCACTTTTTCGCTCGCTCACGTTGCCTATCTCTCTCCCACGCTCCCTTATCTCCGTCCTTATCCGCTTGTCTCTCGTTCCGTTCTGTCCCGGTCGTCACGATCCCCTCTCTGTCGCTTTCTCTCTCTTTCTTGCACTCGCGCGCTACCTGGAAGAGACGAGGAGCTGTCAAAGCAACGACCAACCGCCGACTCGGGCGGGAACTCGTCAATGTGATACGTATATGCGTCCCTTGCTGCAACTCTCGCGCGGTTCTTTTGCCGTGTACGCATAAGTACATGCGCGAACGCGTACGTTATCAAGGTATTAGTGCACGTTACACCGGACGTGGGTGTTCATCGATGAAAGAAGTTCCGCAGATTTTCGACATGCACCATGATGTTTTATATGTCTGAGTTTCCTCTGATGGCGAAGTATGCAGTTCGTTCTTTTAACTTGGATCGGGTGTATACTTAACCTCTCAAGTATTTGGAGTCCTAACGCTGGAATGCATCGAGGTTGACGAACCTCCAATTGCGCTCTATCTGGCTGCTGTTGACATTTTTTCGTCGCATTTGGAAGTAAGAAAACCGATTGATTCAGATTAGAAAATTCATTTTATGGTATAGATTGTAGATTCAGAAGCTTGTTCATATTGGTTGTACAATAGAATCCTGCTTGTCTGAATCTGTATAGGTTAAACGCTGTATATATATTGTACATTAACGTACATGATGTACCTCGGTTGAAATATTATGTCGTCGAGAAAACAAATTAGTTTGTCTTAACCCTTGATTTACTTTAAATCTGGTTATGCATCGAGTAATGTAGTTATACAGCCTCTGAATTGCCATGTAATAATTAATTGTTGAAATATGTCGTAATCGTTGAAATATATTACATTGACATGTTGTGTTCATCTGTGCAGATATTCTACTGATGCTGAATTCGGTAAGCGATCAAAAATTTGATTAAATTTCGTTGAACATATCGAAGAAAAATATTCGGTTGCCATCCGTTCGACGAATTTACGTTTCGTTACGTTAATTATATCAAAGAGCCATGTGCTTTCAAACTGTTATAAGTACTAGATACATTAAATAGTACTTTTTGAAACCACCCCTAAAACCTTCAAACTATAGTATAAACATATCCTAGAGAAGTTCTGGTAATTAGGGTTCGCCAATTATGAGTCAGTACTACCTATAACCTTTTCTTCAAATGATACGAATTTTTACGTAGGTGGGTACAATGAAGAAAATCCCATTTTATGAAAATTTTGTTGAAATAAGTGCTTCAGATATTGCATGCTGCATTTATATTATATACTATATTGTACTACAATATATGCTCAGATAAATCAAGTTCCATTGTATTTGCACAAAAATTTACTCACGTTTCACGCTTTTTACGAGCTTCAAAGTAACGTTAGAGTATCGTACTTTAAAATACGTGAACCAAGCTCAGAGTAGTAGCGTAGTAGCTTAATAAACAGTTGAGCAGCGATTAAAGCAGTCCCTCTCGTATTTCCATGATAAGTTGAAATACCTCAAACGCGACCAGTATTTCCCGACACCGCACATCGCATAGTCTCGGAAAATTTATCGTATCGCGGTCGATCGGCGGAATGCAAGGATGTTGGTGGCACTGTTGCGATAGAATGTTTCGTCCTCGAAACGTACAAGCCCCTGTCCTTGGAACCAAGAATCCTGGGACATTAATTTCGTCGTGGATGTATCATACCGGGGAACACTCGTCTTCTCTTCGCTCTCAGCTGTTTCCTACGTTCTCCGTATACCGTCTCCGTATACACGTATGCAACGTCGTTTCCCTATCTCGAGTGAATAGACTACGGCACGATGTGTCGCCTCACGGTCTACCACTCGAACGGGTTCCCGCCTTGCACTCCACAATGTTTCGTAGGCGAAACATGGGGTCACGGGACTCGAGTAACTTCGCTTTAAACCTGTGTTGGTGCTAATAGCCTGTATTCACGTTAACTCGAGCGATTTCGACTTAACAGGCCAATGAACCGATGTTAGAATACATTTTCTAAATTAGTGTGCGTTGTTGTCTATGGGCGTTGATTGAGCTTTGTCTGGTATTATTTGACGCGTTGGTCGATCTTTGTGTGCAAAACATGATTGTTACTTGTTTGAAAGGGTTATTCTTTTTCTCGGTTATCGGAGAAAGTTTAAAAATGCAATCGGGAATGGATCGGGAACTATTGCTCATTCGCCTTAACGAAGTGTCGAATGTAGGTAGAATGGAGCAATATTCGATTTCTGTTTAACAATTTACATGCATACCCTGGCTCGTGAAAAGCATTCGAATACTGTTATATAAACCATTTTGAAATTTTACTAGCACTATAACGAGACACGGCTGCCATGATTATATTAGTAAAATTGGAAACCAATGTATATCTTGTAATTTCTAAATATACATATGTATTTTCAGACATATCGTCAATTACTTTCGTCAGACTGTATACGAATTCTTTAATTTATTCGCGTTTTCTTTTTGTTTCCAATTATATTAAAATTAGTGCAGTTACGCTGCATGACCATCCTTTGAGATGTTTTGAGCTATTTCACGGAATGCCCATCAAGGATGAGATTAGCAGAAGTAATCAGCATCGTAGAGTTCCGTTTTTAGAAATTAATGGCACGCGTTATTTGCGGGTGGTCCTAGCGCCACTTGATGGTCATGAAAAGTCACGCGAGATTTTGGTCCATTTCAAGGACCCTCAAGGCGGTCGGCGCGTTAAGAGAAACGCGAAGAAAGAGGAAATAAGCGACACCCGAACTCTACGAACTATACGAAGCAACGCGACGGTATGGTTCGCCCGAGTCAAAGGAATGATGGGCACACCCACGCAACGTACGTGTTAGTAGACAGATATGGATATAATAAAAAGATAGCGTTTGTAGTATTCATGGGAAAGTTGAGATGTGTAATATTCGCGGGACGATTCCGACGACGTGAATCCCTTCGTGGAATTTCGTTTTGCTTTATGTAAGACCCGGTCTAAAACGTTTCCCGCATGAACAATTCGTGTTTTTACTCTTTTCACTGGCTTTTTGTATGTTCTTCAACGTGTTGAATGTGTATTTCGACGTTTATTCCAGTATATGTATCTCAAAGTTCATTGTAATTTGTAATACATCGCATGTACTTTATGTTACAACGTAAATCGCTGGTAATAATATTTCCAACATTTGTACTGTTCTAGAGCAAGAAATTCTGGGGTGCTGATCATTTTTTTTTTTTTTTTTATTAAGTTATACAATCGTTCGTTACATCAAATTTTTGGAACTTTCCTTAATAAGGAAAAGTCGCTAAAGCAATTCTGCTCACAACATATACATAATAATTTAATCTCATTGCTCTACGGTCTGACCTACGATATTCTACCTGATATTCGAATCGATAGAATCCAGTTATATTATCTAAAAATTATTTATTATCCAAAAGTTATTAAAGAACCAGCAGACGTATATCCCTCGCGTGTAACGTGTAATAGGTAATAAAACGTATTAGGCAGTTGCGTCGCGCGAAAAGCCGCCGGTTGTCACCATTCTGAACTAGATGAAGTAATAACGGAGCAATTCGTCGACATGCAACGAAGAGATTGTCGCGTTGCACAATACCGAATGAGCCTTTAGCAAAAAAAGGATCGCGCGAGGATATCGAGCGACCATCTTCCCAGCGCTTGAAACTTTTCAGCTACACGCACTGTACGCCATGAAATTGCGAAACGAACGACAAAACGATGAAGCTTTATGGCGTGATGTTTTATAACGATTTCTTTGGTCTGCATGAACCGCGGAGGATCGCGTGACGAACTCAAAGCAAACGAGCTCGGCGGTTTCTTTTGCAGCCCGAAGTCGTATGGTTTAATTTTAATTCGCCGAGGGGTGATATCATGAACGCCCGCATGCCTTTCCATTAATCTCAATTACGGGACAATTAAAAGCAGTTAACGAAAATGGGGTCGTGAACCGGTGATTGTGTGTGCCCACCTTCTGCAACCGGTCCCTTCGCCTCCTTTTATTCTCTCCGAACACGACCGATTGATGACACACTGCTAGGCAAGTCACTGACACGATTTATTGAGTATTAACTATTTTATTGCTGTGTACCGCGCCGCTTGCTCAGCGTTCATGCTGACTGCTGTAGGTCGTGGGAAGCGTATTTCGAATCTCCATTTTGAAATCCTTTTTTGGATATATCGGAGAAACACGAGAAATTAGTAATTAGTACCTATTAAATTTGAAACTTTCTTCTTATCAAATTATATTAAGTTATTTTTTATTTCATCTATTGTATGTAACCCTGTGAGGTAAATTTTGTTGTTTATGTCCAAGCCTACTTTGCTCACTGAATTCTGCTCTTAAAAGATTCAGAAAGATCTTGGAATATTTATGAAATATATTACGTTTCCATTCTATCGTACGATTACTCGTTAAATGAAGTGAATCGTTCGAAATAGTTAATTATTCGAAATAACTAAATAAACTGTTTCAGACCTTTTCAATAAAGGTATAAATTCTTTTCAAAAGAATTTAATCAATCATTGTCTGTCTGTGCAAGATTAATATCAAACCAGTAAAGAACAACGATCATGAATAAGAGCGTTTGAACGAAGAAAATCACTGCTACAGCAAGAGAAAGACCATGATACAATACTACGTTTCTTTAATTGTTCAAAGTCCTTCCGACTTTATGATTTTTTTTTACGCGATGGACTCTCCAGTTCAACGCTTGCGCTCTTTTACAGAACTATAAATAATCAAATTGTCGAATATCACAAAAAAGCAATATTAATGGCAAATATCAGGAGCAACGGGGGAGAAGCATTGCTCGTTTCGCGATTATGGAAAGTGTCGGATGAAAATGCGGGCGTTAAATCAGGGACTGACACAAACTTAACTCGTCCCTCCCTATCTCTCTGGCATTCTTTCCGCGGACTTGAGATTCAGCAAACAATGGAAACCGGCATCCGGACGAGCCAAGTGTGAAGATAATGGGACGGGGAACGAAGTTCTATGTGTCGATTGTTCGAGGTGACCGGAAAGTTTTAATACCGATTCTCCCTGAATAGTTGCAATTAATTATCGCTTATCGTTGCGTTATACCTAAACATAGACCGCGATTCAACAATCTTGATGATTTCCCAAAGTACAAGAGACTTAAAAAGCGTTACAGTGGTATTTTAATTAATTTCCGAGCCATCGTGGAAGCTCGAAAATTATCACGAGCTGGCTGTGAATTAATTGGAAAAATGGCAGTGAAATTACTTATCGATTCGTCTAGATCGATATCGCGCTACGAGTGGATTGTAATAGGGCAGAAGGAGAGGAAGAACGGTTCGTTGGGCGGCTTAATAATCGTTTGTTGCATTTCCGACGTTAAGCCAAACTGAACAAGCCCCGGCGAAGGGACACCTTAAAAGGGTCCATAGATTCAAAGTCACTCCGGGGGGTTCTTTCTCCTTTTACCGGAAGATTGTATCTCCGTACCTGCTTCTGCCTACTATCTGGTTTGCACCATCACCGCAACCACGAAAACGAATCATTGCCGAACGTGACCCTACAACCTGACACGTAGCGTCGCTTTTGTGAATCGGTGGCCATTAAATTTTTCATTTTGCACGCTCCTCGATAAACAGTTGTGCGGAATAGAAGGACGCCTCTTGCTGCTACTATTGAATCCCTTGACAGCTGAAAGCGAGCATTTTCCATGGGTACTTCTACGTTCCGTTTCTTTGGGTTCCGTACAGATATCTTCGTTTCGTTTGGATGTCCTCATTTGGGGACCAGTTTCGGTTTCTCGAAGAACCAAAGTCCGAAGTCGAGGTAAAAAGAATGCAAGTTAAACGAAGATACTGTAAAATAGGGGCTAAAAAGGAAAAGAGCTCTCTCAACCTTCGAACGACGAAGACTGGTTCGATTTTGACTTGTTCGGAAAGCTCGGTGAAGTTGATCGATTTAGTTTTCGCGATATTCCTCGTATGGGAAGGTTTGATCGATGGGTTCTGAAACGAAACGTAGCTGTTTCTTAATGACTGGAATTAATTATCCTCGCGGCGAGAAATTTGTGGCGAGAAATTAGAGTTACGAGAATGTTTTCCTCCCGATGATGGGTGGAGTCTTTGTCTATAATAGGAAATCAGCGTGAAAAGTACAAAGTGTGCTTCTTTGTTTATGACACATTTCCTCGCGTTTAATTATCGAATAGTCTTGATAAACCAATTATGATTTCTGTAGAAAAGCTTCCGATAACCGCGGCACATCTGCAGTTTATTCGATTGTTTTACACTCGTATCTAACAACGGTTTCATTGTTAAATATTTACGTTTATTCGGACATTTCTCTCGCCGTTGTATTCCATATGTTACGTTATAAACGTACATGTAAGGAACATTTAATAGGCTGCTCGTTACCGTGCCTTAGTCTAATAACGTAAATCAAATTCCAGTAAACAAATTTATTTAAAAGGAACCGAGAGAAATTCATCATTTGCATAATGCTACGAATCGCTGCTTTTTCGGTTACTGGCGACCTCGTTAACTCCCGCATACCACGTGCCCTGATAAAGATCGAATTGTTACTCACACGGAATCAACCAGCCTAAGCTCGATGTCGCCTGATACTCTTTCCTAATGATTTTCACACGATTTATCATGATAATTTCAACGTTTCCTGATATCTTTTACGCGCGAGTTCCTCGACCGACAATTTTTCCACTTTTCTGTACAAAGTATCGGGTTACTCTTTAAACAAATTATAAATTAACAAAGGTTCTATTCCGGGAAAAATATGCTTCGAGGTTCAAATTACAATCGTATCGAACTTGGGAACCTTCGATTTTATTCAATAGAAATATTTTTCCCCTCTTGGAGTTCTTTCACCCCTTTGGGACGTGGCATCGAATTTCTACGATGCGAGTAAATTGTAAAGTAACGGGTGTTCCATAGGAATTGCTTTTCTATAAAAAGTTCTTCATTGTTGATATAATACGTATGATCGATGCTCTCGTTTCGCCCTTTAGTTCAAACCGGAGGATCGAGTGTCCAACCGGTTCGTTCGTAAAACGATTCCTATTACATTAGATCTTTTTATCAACCACCGCCGTATTATACCGATCCATATCAGAGCACAATCGAATTTATTACAATAAATTAACGAGCGAATAGATATTGTAAATGGTTAGGAAGTAGAAATAGTTGCCGGAGTGACAGAGGGAAGCGTTCGTTTAGATAACTGTTATCTAATCGTAATGATGGTATATTGAATTACACAGCATGTACTTAACAAACATACCAACTGCATAAAATAATAACAATCGATATAAGCTACGAGGAAGCATGATAAAATGCAAAGAGAAAAGATCGTAACGAGTATTCTATTTGGACGTACGATTACACTCGATAAGTTCAATTCGATGTAATTGTAAATTAATTAAAGATCCAATTTCGAAAACTATCGCGATGTTTTTGGGGGAACGAGTGAAAATTTATTGGAAATAAATTCTAAATGTAGAAGTTTTGTAATTGCTCAGCTGTATGTTGAATATTACAGGATATTATGCAGACTGCGAACGTCGCAACACATTACGGTTATCACTGGTATTTTATCAGCATAAACAAAACCTGTATGTGTTACGATTCAGCGTACGGCGGTTCAGCTTATTTTCAGACGATAATTGATAATAACGTAGGCTGACGTCGGCAGAGGAACAGTCGACGACCCGTTAAACCTTGAAACCAAAGTTGATGTAATTATGTAATTCGTGAAAAATATTTGTTTTCTTCGGATTATTTACTTTGTTGTAATTGAGGATCGGGAACAGCCAACTCGTGCACGGCATTCGTCTTTGTGGATAGGAAGCGTATAACTGTACAATTACGAACTTCGTTAGGTCTCTTCGAAAGACAGCAATGCAATAAAAGTTGGTGGACAGCATAGGCTCCAGATTTATTTGGTCGTAAAATATCGACAATAAATATATATGTTACTTTACAAACACGTTTTATAGGTATGTTAATTAAAATCGTGGATTGTGTAAAAAGTGGATATCTCAGTCGTGTACGTTTGGTTTAGAACGTTCTAACATTTTTGATATAATAGAATATGAGTAGCTCGCACAAACTTGGCACATCTTACCGTATACCGTTTTATAATTTGCTAAAAGTATTCGTGTTACTCTTCGGTAATGATACGTATACCCTTAAATAATCATGACAGATGTAGGTTAATCTCCTTTGTTTTACTCTATTTCCTTTGATTTTCTCTATTCGTGACTCTCGAAGTGCAAAGCGAATCAGCGAAACTGCAAAAGCAACAATATTTCCTTTCCTAAGTAGTTGAACAATTAATAATTTGCTGCTCCAAACTTTCTATTTCAAACCGATCTCTCTGTACGCTCACTTTTCTTTATTGTCACTTGATCAACGAATCGTCTACGTTATAAAATATCTCGTCACTTTCAATATTCGCGTAATCAGTCATCTCGATATATTAAAAGATAAAAGTTCCATATTCCCTTGACACGTTAAAGAGTCGCCGTTTCCCCAATAAACTGGCGAAATATAAATTCACTGGAATAAAATATTCCCAAAAATCGCTAGCTAGGCTACGATGCACCTGATCGCGTTGGAGCTGGCGCGTCCAAGCGCAAGCCAAGAGGCCTGCCACGGGACTGGAAACAAGATTACACGAACGGAAACCGGGCGTGTGTATCACGACAGTGACTATGCAAATCGATGACACACGTCAGTAGTTCTCTGTTAAATAAAAACGGCGCGGAACGAGGCGCGGTGAACGTAGCTGGCATGCAGATGCCCGGATAGAATTCGCTGGTAGAAAACGGAGACCCTCAAGGCTACCTAGTTTTGCCAGCTGCGCTTCTATCCGCACGGCCGCGCGCTTGCGTATGCACGCGACACAGGGGGACGTGGCGGCGTTCACCACGCTGCAATAAGAACGTGCATAAACGTTGCGCAGGTATGCGGACGTGTGCATAAGCAAAGGAGCCTATCTATGAAGGGGAGACGTTAACTACCGCACGGAAAACATCGTTAAACCGGTTCGATGCCATCGAGGGGAACATTTTCTCGAATGGAAATCACCGTTCGTTCCGCTGCCGGCGCGCGTTATGAGGAAAACGGCGATGGCGCGAAAGAACCGCGAACCAACGCAAACAGCTGGTACCACGGTGTAACCGAGACACATAGGTAACCAAGAGACATGGAAGAGGCTCTAGCGACGAGAGAAGTTTCACGAAATTGGTGGTTCGTTGGTGGGTAGAGACGCGTAAATAATAGTTTGAAATACCTGCCTACTCGTGCGCAATAATTTACTAAGAAATAATATTAGTGAATTGACATGTCACAAGCCGCGGGTTATAGATTTATCTTTAATGATTAATTGGGTTTATCGGTGAATATAGGCGTGTAAATAATGGTTGGAAGTGCCTGTATAATATAATTTATCGACCGGTAGTATCAGTGAATCGAGGAGCTTCAACTTATGGATTGTAAATCTGGCTTTCGAAATTGTACACTTCTATATCGGATAGGATGTTTCGTCACTTGTAAAATTTTACTAACAGCATCTACTGTATTAGATAAAGTAAGAGAAACGCGATGAAACGGAAAATAGAAGTAAAACAGAGTTCTTCGATGATAATTGGTGAATTTTAGCCTGGGTTATCAGACGAGTATCAAAGATGTACTATTTCGAAGGGGAAATATGTATGCATATGGAATAAAAGGAAAATTGATACGAAAATAGCTGATGGATTCCATATGAAATTGAAACTGCAAGTTAACGGTGCATTAACGATGAAATTCAAACGATATATCCAAAATAGTAGCTGCTATAATCCCATGAAGAAACAATATACGCCAGATTTACATAAAAAGAATTGAACACCGCGCTGAAATCCTTGAGACACCATCACCTAGAAATAATTCGTTTGATCCATGTTACAACCGCCATGAAATCGTACAACTTATGCTTGGTCCATTTACTACATATAATATCGGCATAAATCAGTCTGGAATGCGTCACTCTGTGTATAACTTTTATGAAAGATGGACGTAAATAGAATGGCAGCGGACCGAGTTCTCTTCCGAAAGAATCGTCGAAACGTGTGTAGCCGCGCAATCGTGCTGAAATCGTGCAGAAATTTCCAAGGAAAGCAAAAGGAGAGGTTTACAGAACTTCCAGAAATAGAAGTGGCACGATAGCCAACGGGAAAAGGGATGCAGGAAAGCTGAAGTACATTTTCCCTCGTCGAGCTGTCGAGACTGAGTAAGGAGTTCCACGAAACGAGGCGATAAAGCATTTACGTCTCTTCCCCGATCGTCGTCCAGCCTTTCCTCCACCCACTTCGAAATGGGTTAACGAGTTGCCTCGGCTACCTTCGCCTGTATACGTTAGCCCATAAAGACTCCCTTTTATGCACGGACTGAAAATATTTCGGCAATGGCACGCTCGACACGATAAAACCGCGAACGACAAAATCGCGTGTCTTTCCTCCCTCTCATCTTCTCCGTCTTCTTCTGGACAGAATTCCGTTTACGATGCATCTTCATCCCTCTTTTCTTGCTTCAGCGGCGGCGACACTTCTCGAGCATCAGCCGAAAAATAAAAGGGGAATAAAGTTCCGACCGGCTCTTTTTCTTCATTAAAGAGACGCGCCCGGTGAATCGGGAATGAAATACGACGTATTTAATCCGTATGATTAGTTTTCGGGGGATTCTCGAACCGTCCGTTGACAGGGCCGAAATTTACTCGATGGTAAAAACCAAGATTACGCCAGAGGTATTTGTATGTCGCGGAGGATAAAATTTTAGTGTGTAATTCCCTTTGCAAGTTATGCGGTTGATTATAAATAATTTACACTCGAGAAACAGTACCAGTGTAACGTATATGTAAAAATACTGCGTTATAATATGTTATAATTAGGTAACAAAATAAAGAGCTTGTTTTTCACATAATAACGCGTGTCGTTTATACATTTTCTGCGTACATTGTACATACTTGAAACTTAAAAGGGATTGATCTCATAAAAGAATAAAAATGCAATTTATAGGATCGATTCAACAAAGAGGAAAGGTAACAGAAACGAGAAGAATCTCGTACAGATTTATGTGGATTATGACGCAGACGTAGAAAGTTTTGAGCAATGCATACAAATATATTGTATGATACAAGATGCTCGTCTGCCACCCACATGCGAGTCTAGTTGCGAGGACGCGTAGTAGACGCCCGTTTCATTCTATCTCCACAGGACAACAAATACTCACCTTTATGTTCTCTGGCCTTTCTTTATCTTTTGGCCTGTGTTTAGAGGTGCGCCGTTGTCTGGTCTGTGCATGTCACAGTTTTTCATGCGAGCGTCTTCGAGCGCCGCCAACCGCCAGGGCTGTCTTCACCGAGTCTGAGAAGATAGCGATCGCCGACGAGTGGGCCAACTTCGTCAGGAATCCGTCGTTAGGAATCCCAAGTTCAGATAGCGTGAAGTACGCAAGGAAATATCGGGTGTTGAACGACCAAGGCGAAAATGGTATACAAGTCGTAATCCTACTTCAAATGAGAGGTAGAAAATATGTTAGGTTACAAGTCCACGTGTTTTAAATAGCACAGTAATAACGAGGTATATTTAATTACTTTAGAAGAATGCAAATTTTTATTGTTTATAAAAAGTGAACGTATCGATTGAAAATTTTAAATGGCGCAGATATAGTTAATTTAATTACAGAGATGGTACTGTAATTATTATTTGCTCGTAGCAATATAGTGTCACGTTCCTTTATACAGAGGTTTCAAACACGTTACGCATAATGTATTCGCCCTTTTTAAACCTCCTTCAACATCCAAAATTATCCATCTAAAATTATCACAGCACACGAAAACCCACTTTCTCCAACAGTAACAAACGTCGCCGTAGCATTTCTAGGAACCAAAACGTACAAAGGAGGACAGTCCAAACAGGCAATTCTTATCCCTTCTCAACCATCTAAAAATCGAACCTAGGATAACAGACGAATTATTAACCAAAGTCTCCTTTGATCTTCCCTGCTCGATTGACGATTATTTAGCAACGACCATCTTCCCTTCTCACAGTCGAAATCTCTCGGTCGATAAAACAATCTTTTTAACATTTACCTGCGCTCCCACCCTGGAAAAAAGAATTCGATATACTTTCCGTATTAATGGCACGTGAAAAGGAAATACAGATCTGAGGGAAAAGTAAGAACGTTATTCGTACAAAATTCGATTTCGCGATAAGTTAATCGGCGAAATAAAAAATAAACGGAACTCAATTTCTACGTGGCTCGCGAGTAGAAAGGTTAACGATAGTAATACTTCAAAAAATTATTCGGTCTTGTAACACTTTGCAACTCTTAATAACAACGTCCCAAAAGATAATTCACGCTTATAGTATTTCGTAACGAAGCAACCCAGTAACGCGAAAAAGTATAGTATTTTCACGCATAGTATTTTCTAACAAAGCAACCCCTTTACTCTCTTATCCGCCTTCTCCAACGAACCTTTCCCAGGGACGTAAAAGGAGGGAAAAACACGGAGCTGGAAAGGGCACGTCCTTGGGTCGGGACGGTGCATCGTCGTGCATTTTAATACCGTTTTGTTGTCGGGTGTCCGTGGTACGATGCGTCACACCGAGTCACACCCTAACGTTCGGTCTACAGCTTCTTAAAGAAGCGCGCGACCATCTCGGCGCGTACGAATTATTTATTGACGCGACGGCCGATAAATTATTTCCGGCACGACGCGCATCGAGAAACAGGCGGCGGGGCATCCCTCTTTCTGTACGGCGCCATCGTGTACCGCGGCGTGGACAATTTCTGCGTGACAAAGTGTCGTGGCTGCCACATTCACCGCACGTCGCCGATCCTAGCATTGTTCGTGGACCGCGAGCCGTCAGCCTGTCGACGAGATTTCGTCCTATTGTCTCGCGGTCTGGAATTAATAAAGCTGACTGAAAAACGGACTGGCGATCGCGATAAATCGCCGAGCGGTTAGCGTAGAACGCACGGGTTTTCCATTCAACGAACAGTTGCTTCCAACCGTCGAGCTGTTCTCGCGGCTACTCACCAGAGAATTGCGAGCTACCCGCGTGATTTAAGATTTACATGGGAAACGTGTTCCTCATTTCGTGACATTGTTGTGCTTTTATAATGGTTATGAAATTCGAGGGTGAAAACGACAGATTTATGGACCGCGATTTTACGATGGGTTGAGTTGTCAAAAAGTCTTTGATTCATTCCTTCCAGTTTGATGGGTCGTGTAGGTATGAAGGATTTGATGTAAACACGCACTTGATTTACATATACATAAACGATTAATTTTAGTCGCATTTGTTACAGACATTGGTTTGTATGATCGTACTACTATAATTGTTTCTAAGGCGTTCTGTGTATTTTAGTATTGTTGACAAAGGGATTATTGATTTAAGCTGTTTGGTTTCAGCTAAAAGCAGCCGCCAAAAATCCGCTTTTTGACAACTTTTCCATTAAGGATCTCTGTTTTAGTTAGTCCTTCTTCGATATCTATCCCTGTACCTATCTTTATGTCCTGTCCAACAGCTGGTATAATATTTAAGGAAACCTACTCCAAAAGGCGTAGGGCAAAATAAAAGGGAGAGATCGCGTTTCAAGAATATATCGTTACATCTGACTGGAAAAAGTATACTTGCAACAGTTATCTACACCATTTTTCAAAGAAACTGCCGATATAATTTTTCTGACACTTTTTCCTTTATAAATTTCCCTACTAGAAGATTTCTATCAAATCTCAACTTTATCTTTATCTTCATTTTATCTTTGTTCTGCTACTGCTCAAAATTAAAAAATATTGCGTACCTTCAGATAAGGAAAGTAATAAAAGCTGTCAATCTAGTTCAGAAAATTTCACTAACGCGGCAAACGTGAGTTATTGAAAGCAACCACCGTACTCCATCTACATCCGCTATACGGCTCAATAGAACCAGCCTGTTCCCTTTAGTCGAATAATAATGCGATTAATGTTTCAACACTTACCACAAACGGCTTTAACAAGCTGGTTTGCTTAATGGAATTTGTGTAATGAATAAATCATGGTATTCAAATACCACGTACGATTGTTTCGAAAAGCTGAAAGGGGCATGGTCCTCTGGTCAGAAAGTCGGCGTGTATGCGAGTTCCAATAAAGAGGCCATTGTGTGGCGCGCACGTGGGGTTGGTCAGGAAGGTCAGTTTTCAAGGGTTGGTCCTCGAGGTCGAGAGAGGGTTGACTGGTAAGCGGATCCCCCCACGGCAAAGGGATCATTATATTATGATAAAACGAACGACTTAGGTATTACTAGCTCGTAAACATAGTACCACGAAGCTGTAAAACGTCCAATGGACTAAATATATAGGGTCCTTTTCTTGGCGCGAAGAACCCCAGCCTTGTCTCTTACATTATACGTATGCCGTTCAGTGTACAAAACGGTATTTGTCTCGGATATGATACCGTTGGTTATCGTAAGGAAACTTCGCCTCTACTTGGAGGATAGATATCGAGTTTCCTTCGTTCTACAAGTATAACTTACTAGTTATATATTTATTTGCAGATTAGTTTTTCTCTTTCTCTCTTTCTCTCTCTCTCTCTATATATATATCATAATCACAATATATCATAATATATATATATATATATATATATATATATATATATATATATATATATATATATATATATATATATATATATATATATAATCACACAATATATATATATATATATCATAGATCATATATATATATATATATATATATATATATATATATGATTTTGGGGAAAATGTAGGAGCTTAAGGGTTTAGATTAGGTCAGTACCTAGTGATCAATGATCAGGGGAGATAAAATATGTTTAATTACTAACAAGAGCAACGATAACAATTATAATCACAATTTTACTTCTCTTTTCATATTTATTCTCTAATCTATCATGTTCTATACTATTTACTATTTACAAAACATGTTCAATTAACGTAGGATCTAAAATCGATACCTCATAATGCATTCATTACGTATATTCCTTAGTTGATTCACGATGTTGATTAAACATTTCTCTCAACTTCGTAGGCCTTAGAATCGTTATTAGTTATCATTAATAGAGGAACTTTTAAGATTTCAATGCCGGGATCGAGACGTGAGGTCTGCATTTCTAGAGTTTCAGTCTTATTCTTGATAGAGACTCTCAAAATAGTAAGTTGTAGGTATAGGAGTTTTAAAATCGAAAGGAATCTTCACACGTCTGTTGAGGAGGAGCCGATGCACGGTTTCTCGGATTATACGCGTAGAAATAGACGCCTCACCCTTGGAACGTGCCTCTTCAAATATTTAGTTCTAGTCGGAACCCCTCTAAGTAGACACTGGATATCCAAATAAGAGAAAGTAAACCCTCGTAATTTGGAATACGTGGAGACTCGCACGATGATACATTTTCGATTAATGGAATTACAGAACGCTAATATTTTCTATTAGACTCTATCATCTTTTATTGAAGAAATCCTTCGATATTAAAAGCTTCTTAATAAAAAAAAAAAAAAAAAGGGTGGGGGATAGTAAAGATACCTTGCATGTTCGAGCGTTTATCTATATTTAATTCATGCGATATATAGTTTTGTATAAAAAAACTGTTCAAATTCTCAAAACAACACTTTGCGTGAAGCAACAAGGAAGTGACCAATATTTCGTCAATATGCAACAGATGCGTTTTATAGGGGATCTAAATGGAGAACCTGAGCGCGATAAACATTAGTCTAATAATAATCCAGATAAATCTGGATGTAGATCTGGCTGTTCCTTCCATTTCCTTCGTTTACCGATCTTCCGCTTACAAACCATCAGTTACGTTAAGTGTAAATCATCGGCGCTTCCGACTGTTGAAACGTGACTGCAGTGTTACCAAGGAAGAACGTGTGTTGCACAAGAAATTCGATTGTGACTCCTTTTATCTGTGATGTAAGAGATACTGTTATGTGCTCGAGATAAGACCAACGTACATATTCGTAACATTAAAACCGGATCCTGTGCTTATCATCATTTAAATTCCTTAAGCACGAAAAGCTTAAAGAATTCAATTTGTTTGTATTTTTTAACAATTATTCACTTCGAAACGCAATTTTACAATTTACAATACAAAACCATCGAAATCCAAAATATAAGCGCACAGGATTAAAAACGTACAAATACGAACAAAAAACATCTCTTGAATATTTTGCTCGAGTACTTGGAAAATCGTATGTTCTTATATTTTTAATAATTCTACGTATTGCTTGGAAATGTCAATGATACATTGTAGACATTTTCTTGTAGCAAGATATCAAGCAATCTTTCTCTAGAGGAGGTTTTAGAATTCGAGAAATCTTGTATGTAGATATTACATTTTGGAATAAAAGAGTATACAGTTAATAGATGCAAAGTTCCGGAATTCAAGAAATGTAATACGTAAATATAAAATGTTATACGTAGGGACATCAAATTTATCGAATTCCTAAAACGAAAGAGAACCAGTTAGTTTTTCGCACGCTTGTTCCTTGAAATTGATATTTTTGCGAACCTGACTCTTAAAGGATCTCCGAATCTAAATGGAATGTGCCAGGCACAAGCCATCACGAAGATTAAAAAGAGAAAAATGCGCGTAACAACCTTCTTTGGTCAGGCGTGGCGGCAATACGAACGAATGGAGTTTCAACGATTCTTCAAAGGAGATCGAAGAATAAAGGGGTCCTGCAGCAGAGTGGAATTCATAATTCACCCTGCGAAGAAACTCGCGCCTGTTGCCAGTCGAGAATTTATGTTCGAACGAGTCAGAAATTCAGACGGGCCTCGCTTAAAAATACAAGGAGTCCGACGTGCCACGGTTCTTTAAATCAGTATCGAACGACATTGGGCGGAGGAAAGGTGATAATAAAGAACAAAAATGAAAGACGAATCGTGAATATGTGGAGCTGGAGAGAACGGTCGAGGCATAGCTATAGCTAACGTGTATTGCAATAACGATTCAACGAGGAACGAGATGGACCGAGAAGTTAAAAAGCAATCACAAATAATTTCGAATTCAAAATTTGCAATTCCCTACATTTGACGAAACTCGAGCGTTCCACGACAAAACCAAGTTGCAGTTTGTCTGCAAATTAATAACCGAAACGTTAAGCCGAAACATTTACGAAATACTTTCAACCATTTCGTGATTAACGTCCTTGTACAATTTATTTGCGCGTACCTTAAATCGAAGACATTAAGAGACACCGCGGACAGGATTAACAGCAACGCGATAAATTACTATAGCTGCACTTGACAATGCTACGGCCAGCGTGTGATTCATTGTTGGTTCGTGACAATAGTGGATACTTTAACGATGCAACAAATTCTCGGCTACAATTAATGCCTTCCTTTTGTTCTTCTCCTCCTCTCTCGCCCGGTTGGTTCCCTTTTTCCCTTCCGATTAAATCTGATCACGAATTTCACCGGCGCCAATTCTGTTACGAGCCCTAATGGTATTCGATGTGATCTCTCCAACCAAAGTAGGAAACGCACAGTGTTTTCTCCGTGAGAGTTTTCCACAACGTTACTAAGTTCAATTTACGGAGATTAGAAACTCCGTGGCGGAACAACGCTAATAGAAAACGAGCTATCCGGCTCGTCGCCAGGCTCTTTCCTTGTGAGGTTACGCAGGAAACTGCGGTTTGCGCAGAACGTTTCATACGCCGTGCAAATCACGTTTCACACTGAGTTACGGTAACCTGGAATCTCAAGGATCTTGTATCTCGCTCTATCTCTGACAGAAAAGGATATATTAGATCTTTCTTTGTCATTTTATTCGATCATAACAACAACATTTTGTCATTTTCTTCTCGGAGCATCGATATGGAATTCTCTCTTATTTTTTATCGTCCCCTTGTGCGTCCTAAATCGATTGTCCTACCCCTAATCTCTAAAATTTCTGCGATTTAGAAACCGGTCAGAATTCGTCGATAAAAATTGCCACGTTGCAGATAATAAAATTGTTCGTAGGAGCGAAAGGAGAATGACGTTTTGCGATCAATCGCGATAGACAGAACGATATGTATTTATATCGCGGCGGATTAAACGCGAAGAGACCGGTGCAAAAGTACGTATGACAAATACGAGACGCAGGAAAATCGGTTACAGTTTCCAAATACTTCGACGAGCACGTGATTCTCTTTGTGATCTCGTTAAGGCGTCGTCGGTGAAGATGAGAGGCGATTATTCGGTGCCCCGAGTGCGTGTCCAATCGATTGGCACGCTCGACCCATGATTCAGGTGCCTCGTTAGCCACGAACACCTATCGATATATTATCACGCGACAAGGATCTTCGTATCAATACACTGCGCAGCTGTCAGACGCTTTTCTGACAATGCTTGTTGAAGCTTGGAAAGAAATGTCAGTCTATTGTTTTGTCACGATGCGATGCAGACGCAAACTTTCCAACGGCGCACTTCCTTTTCACGAAGCAAGCACAACGATCAATCCTCTTGCCATAATTTTGGTCGTCCGCCTTGAGAAATCTGCCTCAATACGCGCAACAAATGTCTCGTTCACGAAATGTCAAGGTTTCTTTTCACAAAAAATAAATCATAATGCCTATTCGATCGAGAGACGCTAATATGGACGTTGATACGTCGTGCGTTCTTACCTTGATATCAGATTCTTATTTTGTAACGTTAGGACGATTTCTTAATATCCCAAGATTTTCTTTGCAAGAAATAACACGTTTTATTGTAATCGGTCATTGTCCATTGCTCGAGCAAAAGTAGGAAAGAAGTTTGCTATGTCATGTTGTTGTGATTAATTTTCTTTTCTTTTTTTTACGGCTCTAAGACGTCGCTTTCATAGTCGCTGGCGAAACGCGTTTCGACGAAGCGTACAAAGTTGCACGGTTTGCGAGGGAAGAAAGGGAATAGAAAGGCCGCGATTCGAGTAAAGGGATTTCTTCTGCCTGTTGGAGCAAACATCCTGATGCATTTCGCGGAGAACAGACAAGCGGCATTGTCTTTCTCGACGTGACAGAGGTCACTTAGCATAAAACAACGTTGTTTGATCGTATTTAGCATATCCCGCGCGGTAGCCTGTCTAGTCTGCATATATACAACTCGTGTAACACACGCTCGACGTGCTCGTACCGTTTTCCTCCTGTTGACATCACAATAATGATATTAATTACGTCCGTGAGAGCGGATAAATAGCCGAAAAGAACGAACGAGCGACCTGCGTTTTATCGTTTCAGACGTTTCGTGACGTATTCGGATGTCGTAGTTGCTCTTCTCGTCTCTCCCATCTTACAATTTGATTTATAAAGTAGAAAATTTATAAAGTAGAGTAATTCCAGTAGAATGTTCTAATTCTACGTTTTCTATTTTTCTACTTTTACAGCCCGTGTAAAAGAAATATTCGATTAGAAAGCGATGCAATTAACAAATAAATGTTTCGTAATAGCAAGTTTTAGTGCAAAAAGAAATCCTAATCTCTGAGCCCGATAAAATGCACATTTCTGTCCTGCCATCAAAGCAACGAACCAAACAATGGTAGCACAAACAAAGGTAACAATCGTTATCCCGACACCTCGATCTCCCATTCTTCCCTTTATACGTATTACAATCGTAGTTGCATTTCCTCGTAGTCGTATATAAATTTCCAAGCAGCGTGTTGCACAAAGGGTCACAGTGGTTTCCCTTAATTAAAATTCCCCCTCTGTTTCGTCGCTTGTATCTCAAATGAATCGATAGAAAAAAAGTAGACCGTTTCCAACAGACTCGCCTTCTTTTCTATTCGTCGTTCGTTGCTTCCTCCGAAGCGTGAAAACCACGACGCGCACGGGAAACGACGTTCCTTCGTTTAGGGGGCGGCTATTCACGTTTGTCCCGCCACCGATAAGTGGCAGAATGCTCGGCTAACGAACGCACAATGTCGGCCAATTATGTTTCGCGGTAGTGCAAATTTGCATCGCTAATCCCACGCGTAAAGAATGATGGACTTCGTTGGCTGCATGTCCCGCCGGCCTCGAGACTTCCGAGCAATTTTAACGAACATTGTACTTGAAGAATGTGCGCCGCGGTTCAAGGTGTACCGCGACAGAAGGACGTTTGCGGCGACCGCGAGTACACTACATAGGTGCAGTTGCTCGCGAAAGTAGTTGAACATTTACGGCGTAACGTTTCCATGTATCGCGGCTGTTATATAAAACATTTAGAAATTTCCTTAAACACCGTGAAGCGACACGATTATCACCATCGTATCGATCAAATTTGAAACCAATCTGGAAATTTATATCTATCTATAAAAGCAGCAAGATATTCGCTGGATCGAAAGGTCCAGATGTTTCAAGACGTTTGAAGACGCGTTCTCTGTAATGGAAGAGTTAGAGCTTTGTGGGGATGGAAAATCGTTCCTCGTTGAGAGTCTGTTAATATGATAATAGCGTTAATAGGATATGGTGGAACACAGGTGGAATCCTTTTTGAAAGTGTAGAATTTATTGGTTAGAAGCGTAAATATAATGTCCTAAGTATTTTGGAAGACGCGTTGGATCAATGTTTTGAATGCAGTCAGTCGGTCACACGTGGTATGTATTACAGGCGATATTGCCAACCGCATTGCCAGAACACGTGTATACTGTGCACCACCGTTAACATACTCGCTCGCGTGCAGCTACACGACACCCGATATGTCTCGCTTAATTGTGCAAAAGATCGCTGCATAATCGTGTTATCGTACTGCGTGGGCGAGAAAAACGACGGTTGGAAAACTCTCAGTTTGTCAGCTGATAATTATTAGCGGTCGATTAAGCGGAGCGAGAGGTTAATTAATCGACAGATTGTCGATGCATAATTGAGAAGCCTGCCAGTAACTATGAATTAGATAAGCGTTTCACTGATGGTTTCAGAAGGATGAATCATCATGCTCTTATTGTACCTTGTCTAGACTAAAAATAAATTAAGCGCGTTACGAATTAAATAGAAAGTTCCAAGACACTTTTACTCCTACGAAAGTAATTTCAAGAAATTTATTTTCCTAGAGGAAAATTTGGATTAACCCTCTACCTTCTTAAATTATATATATATATTCGATATATTTGTTCGGTTCGGCGTTTCGCCGAACCGAAACAAATGTTTAGATTAAACCTTCCGGATTCGAGTGGCTTGTAGATGTGACTTAATCAAATACAGTAAATTCCTGTTATCCGAGGCCGCTTTGACTGGATATAATCTATTGTCGAGAGTAGAACAAACGACGTGTTCGATATTACTCGTAGCTTGTTTCTGATTCGGAATATTCATCGTAAAAATACTATAATACTAATCTGTCGAAAGAACATATTCTCGAATTAACTGGCCATTTATTCTTACTGCACGCAAGACTCCAGTCACACAGAGGCAAATTAAAAAAGTTTACCTACCTTCCTCGTGACAATTCATTAGGAAACTTCAATTGAAAAACGCACCTCCATCATCACCTTATTCATCCTCGTTCCATTTAACTCTCTTAGTCGCTCAACACACTACAGAAAATAAATTGTCTGGAAAAAAAACAAGTTCGTTTTCATTCGTTTCACCGAATGATATATGCGGTAGGTGGAATCTATAGAGCTTGTAGCGAACAACGAATAGAGGATGTCGAGAGAGCATCGCGGCATAGACTGTACACATTGATATCCCAGTGATAACACGGTTTACCCAGATGTGGCAGCGGCACGGTATCGCGACTGCTACGCGGTTTCCTATGCTATTCTAGCTAGGCATCACGGATGTATCGCAACCGGAACAGCACCTGCAAAAATAAATATCAGTCGCCTGATAAATGGATTATCAGGCGACTTCCTGGCTGCGAGGGCGAAATTTTGTCGTTGGTGAAAGTGGCGATGACAACGACCGCGGAAAATTGCCTTTATCTCGCTGAAAATAGCGCCGTTGCATCGCATAGGAAGCGATGCACGATGCACGAGGTGTTTATCCTCTATACCGCACGAGACCGCTGCGTACGCTTTTCTTCCCTTTTCGTGGTTAATCGAGAAAGTGATTGATGTGCCGTTTAAGCCAACGCTAACCTGTGATTAAATATAGACGACGATATTACGGTCTAATCGATCGGAAAAGCAATCGCTCGAACAACCGACGAACCAGGAAGAACGTGTCGATGGAAATTGCATTATTAATTAAACGATCGTTTCCATGCAATCTTTTGTTGTTCTTTTTGAGAGATATATCGTGGCTTGATTAAATATATTACATAAAACCGCCGTTGCGGAAGAGCGCAGACTCCGCGATACGTACTCACCAGAGTTAAGCACGTTGCGCTCGCTATTTTGTTCGGAGATAGAACATTTTACGACGAAAATAATATTAGAAGGATGAAAGAATGCTTTCCTTCCTCTTTGTCTATTCCTCAAATCGCAAATTCAGTCGTTCATGCTGAAATTCCTTCATTGTTCCAGATTAGGCATTTAAAAAGCCGAGCAAGTGCTATATGCAATATCGTGTTAAACTTTTGACGAAAAGGATAAGAATGCCGAGGAATCGTCGATAAACCTGATGCAACGGATATTCACGACCACGATACTTGGAAAAGTCGACAGAAGTGAATCAACACGCTCCACCTCGTAACGATCATCAAAGTTAGCTGGAAACGAACGCTGCCGCAACTGAAACGTCTTCTGAGAAAGCAAGATTATTATTTTTCCGCCAGGAATATCGTCATTTTCGATTCCCGCAAGTAGCGTGTACACGCCAAACCGCGGCGTGGAATCTGTAAATTGCAATAAAAGCAGGAAGCGATAAAAGCAAACGATCGCATTACGAACCGTTTAGACACTGGCGCGGGATGAATTCAAGCCGGTTGCCCTGAGTCGTGTGACGCAACGAGAACCCCAGCCAACATTGTAACGAAATGCACGAAGCAGCGCGACAGGCGTAAATAACGCGCGCGACCAGCGACCAGCTACGCCGCCATAAACGCTTCGTGCATTTGCATCCGTGAAATTTATGAAGAAATCGGCGCAGAGTCCCGTCGATGACCGTTCGTCGTACTAATAATAATGCAGCCAGGAAATCAGCGTACGCATAAACGTCCCGTGAGCATGCGTGCTGAACGTCCGCGCGAACGTTAACTAAATAATTATCGTATAAAATAATTCTTCACGCTGGCTAGGAAGCAATAAAGGTAACCGACCTTAACGGTGGCTGTGATACGAATATATATCGTCGACGACGATGTAACCGATGAAACGTGTCGGCGTAACGGATAGAAATATGCCTTGTACGATAAACTATCGATCGACCGACTCAACAGCTGTACAGGTACTGGTATCCACCGATTCCACTCGTCTTATAGATGTTATTGCTTGCAAGTGGAAAGTTGACTATTCTGATTCGTTTGATTATTGCATCGTTCTACGACGAAGCGATTGGTTTCTGTCGGTCGGAAACTTTTTTAAAAATAGAACAAAGTTATAAAAAGGATCGAACTCGGCAAGATCGTGGAGTCAGAATCTTTAATTTCACGTGAATTGTTGAAATCTGACGCAGACTTTTTTCTTCTTCTTTGGGTAAGATTCCTGATATAGAAAAGGGAGAAAAGTGATCGATAGAGCGGTAACGTGCAACGAATTCTGATACGTATAATATAGGCGTGGGTGTAATATCGGTATCTATGAATTGTTTACTTATATTTAGCCAGGAAAAATATTGGAAACGCAAATATTAGTAATTTTTTACAAAATTCGTTTGCTCGCGTGAAATCTTGTGATCAATGATCGTATTAGAAAAAGTATCTATTATTCTCACGGATTATTGGATATTACAACGAACGTCCTGTTGTCTGCGTTATTCGCTCAGATATCTCGATATCTATATTCCAGTATACGCTTAGGATTCCCCTGCTTCGCGAACCAAACATTCAATTTTCATCGCCAAAACCGAGACGTCATAAATTTCAAGAACAATGTTCCGAGACACTTTATACACCCCCTATAATAAGCATTCTTTGCACATTCCTCCCTCTCTCTCTCTCTTCCCTTATTCTCCTATATAGTTACGCTATCTTCCCTCATTATCGCCGGTCGAACTAAACGATTTCCTAATCAGTTATAAATATAATCGGTGTTATACCAAGAAAAATATGACGAAAATGTCAAGGGGAAATGAAATGAAACAGGAACGAATTCTTTGGAATTCACATTCAAAATTGCACAGTTCAACCACAGATTTCATAATGTGAATTATTGACTGCAATATCACGTCACTGCAATATCGGGTCTTAATATATTAATTAGGGTATAAAGTAAATTTGAACGGAATAAATCAAGTTACGGAGTAATCATGTTTAGTGATATGATTGTATTAATCGCATCGCATTGCATTGCATACTAGGAATTGTTGTTGCAATTTTTCTTTCTACGGTCGTTAATTTTGTAGGCGTGACGTGGATTTGTTGCAGTTTTATTACATACTAACATTCGATCGTTTCTAGATATTATATCGTAATTTAGTTCATCGTGCGCGTAATACGCGCAAAAGTTTTCGTAAGGAATTGACGGCGTTCATGTGGCGAGAAACCGAGTCCTTTTATCAATCTGTAATATTTTATGAACATTACTCTAACGTCGTGTTACCTCAGATTGATGGTAAAAAACATCGATTGAACGCGAGAAACGTCATAATCGAAAACCGCTTATTCATTAGATACGAGCTAATGCTCATTTATCTTTCTAGTCTGCACCTGTTGCAACGAATAATAAAGATAGCATGACTGTGAGAAATTGCAGTACCATTACCTTCACCCATTTAAAACCTCTGGTTGCCATCCTCGTCGGTTCACACGTTCGCTTTAAAATCTCGAAATCGAATTAAATTACAGACATTTCCCTCGCTTTTTTCTTTTCTCGAAGAAAGATTGTTTCCTAAAGCAGGGACTTGCACAGTTGAAAGAAGTCACAGCTGTTGAATTAATAGACGAAACGTTTTGAAAATCGCGAACGCTACGAACCATTGTATCATTAATTTTCACATTTCTTCCTTATTACAACGACCACAGATTAAAGTCATTAATTTTTCTTCTTCAATTGAATTTCTCAATCATCGGGTATCTCGATGGTTATTAATTAGAGTTCACGTTCGGGTACACAAGTAGATTCAATCTGCAAGAGTTCGTTTATTCGGAACTAATCTAAAATTTCGTTGCAATAAATGGTAGTTCTAGAAAAAAAAAAAAAAAAAAGAAAAAAACGGAGTTCCACCGTAAAACCGATTAAATGATTCGTTTAATACCAGAAGATTTTACATTGTTTATCTTAAACGTGTTCCACGATTAAGCGGATCCTGAGAGTTTTATTGAAATTTTATGAACTCGTCTCGGTACGTATATCCTCTTTCAACAATCGCATCTGCATCTCTGTCAGCATCCATGGCGGTTTTCCAAGCCGTCACGGCGCTTACTCGAGCGTGCTCTAATTAATTAAGGTATAAAATAATTCTCGAGTCGATGGGGAGGCAATAAAGGTTTACGGTTTTAACGAGAATCGTTTCGAGAACTTCTCGACAGGGAGTTAACTCGATTGAAGCGATTGCAACAACGTGATATAATGGTCGTCGTTACATCTCGATCGACGCTGGATCATCCGACGCAGCCTGAAACACAGTGATCGGAATGCTCGCTCCTGTAATCCGATAGAAATCAGCGAATTTAGTCGACTCACCATCGGTTAATCCAAGTATTTTCAGTATACTGGTTCTGTTCTTAATTCGCTCGTTAATTAATTGCCGCAATGAATTTATAAATATTCACGTTCGTCTGCAAGTTTGTCCATTTAATTAAAGATACGGAATTTGATTAAACTGTAAGTTATCGGTGAATTTAACGTCATACAGTACTGTGAATCTGTAATGGCTTATTCGTTATCAATGTGACAGAAGGTAATTTATCGAACTGATAATTCAGGTTCGTAGAAGAAGTACAGTATCATCCACAATCGTTCGAACAACGATAAATTCAAACTCCTCAAATTATGACTAACATGAATTGTTATTAACGATCAACAATTCGGACATTTTTGATTAACGATCTTATTATTGAAATACATTCGAGTGTTAATTTTATCGCTGTTTGTTAGTTTTTATTAATATTAACACGCGTAATATATTTCTAAAAATTGTCTGTAAATATTCGAATATTTCGTGTTCTATCCTATTATTGTACTTCGTCGTATTCTCTCATTTGCAATTATATATTACAATTACATTTACAATTATAATTAAGCATTGCTCTACGATTTATCAATTTTTCAAACATCCCTCTAACAGCAAACACTGTCTATCTCTCATGACAGCAAACACTCTAAAACTTGTTATTTAACCTGAGCGTTATTTAACTCCAAATGACCGATCAATTATCCATCGTCCACCGTTAATGGACTTCTCAAGAGTTCATCTATCCGTCCAACAGTTTCCTACCTCGATTTCCACTTCCTTGCATCGTTAATTAACGGATGATTAACTGTTCGCGGGCGATATCAGATTCTGTTCGCCCACGTCAACGAATCCCACTGATTTGTAGGTTAAATAAAGTCCAGCTGGCCGATGCGCAGAAAGCTGAAAGACGCGCTTGTATTATGCGGCCTACGTGCACTTTGCAGTTAGCTGGAACGTGGGCGTTAAATTGCGGTAAATTGCCACGAAAATCATGAAATCGTACGTTTAACTGTGGCCACGTTCGTCCTTGTTCATTGTGTGCCCAGCGAGCGCGAGCTTCTCTCTGATTGACAACCGTGGATCCGCGAAAATTAGGTCGCTTAGAATCGCTGCACGATAATAGAAAAAATCAAGTCGTTAGCTTGAAAGGAAATACTCAGTTTCTTTCGATGAAAAAGGGACTTGGTAAGATGTAACAGGTTTAAAGACATTAAGAATCAACGTAACGTTGCGTCAACGCAACATTTCATTTATAATTTTCCTCGGCCGATTTATATTGAATATTATTTTGCAATATCGCGATTACGAAAGGGAATTCCAAGGGTTTGCTTAATACGTATTTCTCTTTTCTTCCAGAGTTTTTCGATATTTCACGAGATTTAAAGAAATTGCGATATTTACAGCATCGTCATGGCGATTGTTTTTTTTTTTTTTCAATCATAGATCGAATCAAGACGTTACCGTCTTTTAAATTATAGAAATTTTTCTGTTATACATTTATCGCATCTTGGCAAAGCAATATGCAAGTTATGTCATTTCTTTAATAACGCGTTTACGCAACTTTTGCGCGTTACCTCACTGTCTGGTCCATAATGCATTAAGAGGCGGATTTGTAACGATAGCAAAGAATTATGGAAACGAGTTGAGATGAAACAAGATACACAGTGTCTTGAATTTCCGCTTGTGGGATCTTTTGTTACACGATGAGTTGGAAGATTTTTCTGATATACCCGGAGATTATCGTCAAACTTTCAGAAAAAGGGAAACGAAAGTTGGGTTAATCTTTATGCTGCGACGAACGCCCCTGCGTGCTCGTTTTATTCGAGATTCGACTTACGATCGACTCTCTTGGAAGCCAAATTAATCAACTCTATTCTTTGTACCGTTTCGGTTCTCAAGGAACGATAAATTACTTCCACTGGTTTACTTTTCGTATGGAAACATGCGTTTATCAAAAAAAAATAAAAAAATCGTGTTTGTCATCGCTTTGGACTACTTTTGAATTTACAGAGCTGATCGATGTGATTTCCGACGTCTCAATCGTTAGTCCACTTTGATCGTACGGCTCGCGTAATATTAAAATTTATGCTTCTTCGCTGCGTAGAGTCGATAAAAGATAAGTTGAAGATTAAAGAGCGCTTCTTTTCCCTTCTAAAATTATTACCTCTTAAAAATAGTTATAGAATTATAGTGAAAATTCCAAAGAAATATTATTCTTTACTCTCATACAGGAAACGAGTAGGAAACTACTTGCTAGCGATTTTAAATTGCTAATATTACTTGGCGATTTGCTTTGCGACTAATACAGCAATTGATGGTTAGATAATCGTAAATGGTCATCGAAGTTCAATTTGCATTACTATCGTACTTAATGGTCGACTGTGATGCAGAGTTCGGTTCTTTATCAGTAACTTAACACTGCGCGATACTATCGGCAAATATAAATTACGAATCTTCGAAGTGAAACCCGTATAAAGTAACGTCTGGTGGCAGGCGTTTTCCATCAGCTTGGAATTTTAATAGGAAAATTCTGTGCTGGAAATCGTCCCACGTATTTGGTGACTTTCTATTGCGACACGTTAAGAACAACAAAAGAATAATTGACGGTTATTGCGTGGTTCGGTTAACTCAGGAATCAGATAAATTCGCCGATATGGGCAAAGTACATGCTCGACACGAATCACTGACTTACTAATGATTCGTGCAGGAATGTACTGTGACTCGGTATCCAACTCTTTGGTATCTTAAGACACAGAGAAACGACTTTCAATAGCTGTTACGGATTAGATGCTGGAAGTTTTCATCTTTGACATTAATCGAGCGATATCCGTTGAACAGCGTGAAATTTTCTGCTGCTATCATTGTGTCGTAATTTGTCATCGTAGTTCGCATAAATTACCCCAATGAAAATGTTGATCTTGCCTCGCTTTGCCTCGCCTTGTCTCAACCTTCGTCCCAAAGAAAGCTTCTACCTCTCTCCTACATTGACCACTCCCACTTGAAGGATGTTCCTCGAATTAGTTTCAACAAATCTTCTCACCTTAACCTTCTCCTCCATCTTCGACTTCCCTCTACCTTAAGGGAAAGTTCTTCGAATTAGTTTCAACAAATCGTCTCGCGTTAACCTCCTCCTTCTTTGACCTTCCTCTACCTTAAAGGCAAATTCTTCGAATCAATTTCAACAAATCTTCTCGCGTTAACGTTCCTCCTACCTCAAGGGGATGTTCCTCGTATCATCAGTTTCACCAAATTGTCTCGCGTGTCAACTTCAACCTCAACGTACAACACGGTCTTTCGATTCGCTGCAAGACATCTCAAATTTCCGTAAAACTTCATCCACGTTCCTCTTACGCGAACCTCTCGTCGACCAACACCGTTAGACCACCATGACGGCGTTATGTCATAGGCAACGATTACGGTCATCGTGGCGTCGCGAGAACGTTCCCAGAAGCGTCACCGGCTGATCATTCAGCCAATGAAACCGAACTCTTTGACCCGTTTCTAGCCTCGATTCGTATTCCGGAATCGAGGAGTTGAAATGGCAAAAGATGTGTGAGCGTGTGAGTGCGCGTGTGTTACAAGTCAAACTAAAAACCTATTTCTGCTAATTCGTCGCTCGAGTATCGCAGATTTTTACAGATTTAGGAGAAAAATAAGTGGATAAAGAAGGACTAACATGCTTCGTAGTCAAACAGTTGAATCGTTATAAAGTTGTTCGGAAAGTTCCCCGATTGTTTCAACGCATTATTACGTAATCTTCGTTATCTTATTCCTCGCGATTTACATTTTCTTTTTTTTACTAAAAAATCGTTCTTTGGCTTTTAGCGTGTACACTGTGGAAAATTCTGTAATTCAACCATCTGTATTTTTGTAATTAAATTATCGGCGGCAACTGCGCCGTTGAACGTATCCCGAAACGAATAACACGCGACAGTCATCTGGTCACGGTGAAAGCGCGTATGCATTCTTTTCCGTAGGAAATAAAATTACGATCGAAGCAGCCTCACAATGTGCGATCGCGAAACTCGGAGACACCAACGAACCACGTGAAATATGTTGGCAATTTTATCGTTTCGGCTTGTTTCGAGCTGTTAAGAAAGTTTCGAGATTGAGCTAGTACACGGTGCCGTGTAATACCGTGCAGTTTCGATAGATCGAGTTTCACGTTTGCGTAAAAACCCTGTTCCGATCGTATTAAAACGACAGAATTAAACGAACGTTTACGACGTGGTTGAATGAAAAAAAAAAGAAAAGTCACGGTGAAATTCGAATTATTCGCGAACGAACGAGTCTGTTGGAAGGCGTTGTTCCATTCAACTGTACGAGAAAATAGGACACGAGTATCTGTCGGGTTGGTTACTTGTCGCCATTAGTTCGGCCGCATTCCGATCGAATTTCATCGGACGCGCGGAAGAATGGCGGGGACGAGCGATTTCAATGAGCGTCAACAACCGGCTCCTTCATCGACGCTGCCTTACGCGATTCTGCCGTAATAATTCACTGTCGCCGATGGTTATCGTCCCGGCCCGATTAAACGGCTCACGCGCTGATTCCTTGCGAATATTTCCATAGATTTATGACGTTACGATTTAAAGAGAACCGCGCGAACATCGTTCTTTCTCGCTTGTTGATCGCTTTTCCGTTTTGTTCGCCGTCTTAACGAATAACGGAAGTAATTTGCGACTTTGCCACATTTAGAAATCTGCTTGAAAGTTTCATCTAGCGTGCATTTCTATTATATTACGTTTATTGTCTTGTTGGAGCAAGTCGAGGTAATATTAGGTTGTCCCGAAAGTTTCTTTCCTTTTGTAAGGAAACGATAGATGCACAACCTCCTTTCGTTTTATATTATTTTACTCAGTCACGTATTATGATCCAGTTTGTTCTATCTCTATTATCATGATCGTACACGAGTCGATAAAAATAATATGAAACAAAGAATGCGGTGCGTCCATTATTTCCTTACAAGACGAAAGAAACTTTTCGGACAACCTAATAAATAGAACGAAATAAATAAGGCGCGCAGAACGATGGCGAATCGCGGAAACTTTCGAATCAGTGGCGAAAAATGAAGAAACGAACCGTTGTCCGAGATCGTTGGCGAGTTTCGCGATGATCGATATTTCGTTCAAAGATAGTCACCTGGCGTTTAATAAAAATATATCTGGTTCATAGCTACGTGGATCGAGCATTAATCACCCGGAGGATTCCGCGTTCGCCGCTATGTCCACCAGTAATGACTAGTAACTTGTATACTTCCGTGCATGATCGAGAATTAATGAGATACGCGGGGACCGAAAGCTAGTCGTTAATCATTATTACAACGTAATTATCGAGAAATCGTTAAGCAAAAGTCGAAGGAATTAGGTGGTGCACTTTGTTATTAAACCTAATGCCCGCCGCTAGATTTAATAAACCCTCGTGGATCGATTATTTCGTCGTTCGAACGGTTCCACGGTTACGCGTTTCCTCGTTTGATTCTCGTGTCCTCGGATTTATCAGTCTTATTTTTCTATTCGCGTGGCGAACTTACACCGTTATAACGTCGTACAACGTCGATGCATTGACATTTGCTCGGCGATGGAAAATAAATCACGCTACGTCGCAGAGGAAAAATCCTAGAGGAAAAGAAACGGAAACTAGTCACGAGGTTTTGTGTAATTTGCTTTTCAATTACGTCCCTAATGATCCTGTCGTTTTTAACCTCGGCCGATCGATCGTGTAAATATCGAAGGAGCAACGGGACACGTCGATTTAAACGAACGAGCAGTTTTCTCGATCGATAACAATACGATTCTTTGTCGTGCTACACCCACGATCGTCGTTCGTTTAAACAAAGATCTTTATAGTAATCCCTCCGCCAAGGATCAGCTCGGTCGACAGATAAAATCTCTTGTGAGAAATTCGACGGCGCGATACAACAAATAACTTCAAACTGAAACGCAAACGCGTAACACGAGGGAGATAGATCGACGGGAAATCGCGCATTGCGAGCGATTCGCGGTGGTTCGTGGCACGATTGAAATAATAGAAATCACGGATAACAGTCGGAGACTGTTGCAATCGCGAGTAAGATCTATTGGTCGATCGCTATCTGAAAACGTGTAACGACATAATCGCATGCAACGCTTCGCGGCAATAAAATCAGCCGAGGTGTTAATAACCGATTCCGTATTTCGTTGCGTGGCAGGATTGGAAACGTGCCGTGATTTCGCAAATAATCGAACGTCAATTGACGCCGTTACACCAACGTTTCGCGACAATTATTGCCACTAAAGGGAGTTTACGACTTGGCGAGATAAGAAATTTTTATGGCACCGCTGAAGCGGTTTTAAGCAACAACCTCTGGTCAGTTTGTTGCGTGTGCGTGCGTGTACTTTAAACCACATACGCGCACCATGCGAACGGTAGCTAATTGCGCAGCCACGTGAAATCGTTAACTTTCATATCGACAGGAAGATTTGTTACCCGAAACCTTTTCTTCGACATGTCGTTCGTCGCCGACTCTCCCTTCGCCAATTCCGTTAATCATCGTCGTTCTTCTAAGCGTATTTTTCAATCGGATAACCGTCTAAAATGTCGCGTAATTTCCAAGTTACAAGCTCCATGTCCTAGAAATCCACTGAAACTGATTATTGCATCGTCAGGCAGACATGGCAAAACCCATCTATATCGATAGTTCATTTCTAAACTTTAAATACAAACAAAAGACTGTCATCAATTACAATTAGTTCGCTCCTGATCGATCAAAAACCAGATTGCAAAGGATCAAGCAAGTTTCGTAGCTGACAATCGCGGCGCGAAACGTATTAAGAAACGATTCATAAACTTGAACGTTAGGAGCATCTATCCGAGGCGTGTGCCCGAATGGAAAGCTCCTAGCCGTGTTACGTTCGATACAGTTTCGCGTCGCTTTAACAAACGTACGTACACGTAGGAGCTCACGATTGCGGCGTGACCGCGCAGCCAGCTATCGATTACCGGCGATTTTATCGATTAGATTAATGGGCGAGAGCGCGAGCCGGTTACTCAGACGCGAAATCATTTCGTCGTGCGGCAGAGTCGGACATCGTCGACGATCGCGAAATCGTTCCACCACGGAATTTACGAAGGTTCCGTGGGATAAATAAGGAACCGCCGTTTGTTAACTGTCGCTGACCTTATTTGCGCCCAGCAATCGCCATCTTAAATAGATATTCCTACGGTAAGGGCGCTAAGAGTCGCAATTGAACTCTGATACAGAGGATATCTGGTTGATCGATCGACATACGTCGCGAGTGAATTTTTTACGCCGAGGAAACGTCCATCTTCGCAATTTTCCTTCGCGAATAAGGAAATTCTCTACGAGAAGAAGGGGCTGATTCGTTGAGATTGTCAGGGTAAGTGAGGACTCGAAATGGCAAATGACGCGTATAAAATTACCGTTTGAATGCTGTGGACTTTCGGCGTTTGCCACATCCACGGATTTGGAGAGAGAACAAGTGATACAAAATATATCGGATTCGTTGAATTTATTTATTTCAATGAATTTACTCGTAACAATGGAGATTTTTGTGAATCGCGTGAAACACACACGCATGCAACTGTTACTCGCGTACGATATAGTTTATCTCAACCACAATAGTACAGGGAAAGCGATTCACTATTCAACAGCTTTGCTATATGTATTTTATCGTGGTGAAATAGGTTCACGAATAAGTAAGTAAGCGTTCTCTGTCAATCGGGCGTTATAGAGCGGATAACAAATTGGAAATCGAAGGAGCACATAGGAATTGCCGATGATACGAAAGAAAAGGTGAAAGTTCCTGCGATACAACAAAAAATACAGTAATAGGAATTCTGTGGTGAGTGAAATTAAAAATAAGAGAATAGAAACATGGCAATGCTACGTGCTATTCAACTTTCTCAATTTCGTGTTATATCGCACTACACACTGCAAGAAAAGTTCCTTTCAACGACAAAAAAAAATGACGATACTCCGAATCTCTTTAAATCCAAGTACGTGTAACGCAATTTCTCATGTCAGATTTTTGATTTTCGTTTTTCGAGTCAAACAACTCGCCATCTGGCTCTACATTGCTATTACATCTCGCGTAAAACAAGATGTGTCACCCCACACACACACACACACACACACACTCTCAATGCGCCAACCGTAATCAGATATTTAGGTTGCGACACTTAACGAGTATCCACGGGGTGAAGGTAATCAAAATGTTCGTTGAAATTAACGATACAAGTACCGCCAAGCATCGTTCGGAACGACTAAATTGGCCGACTACTGTTTCGAGATTTCCTCAATCATTTCATCAGCCATCATTATCAGCCTCGACCGTTAACGGTTTGTGGGGCAGATCAGTCCCACGCGATCCCATCGATTGCACCGTCGAGAACCATGGGGGCAGAATTGCCTCGGTGTAACGCAATTGCCGATACGCTTCGCCCACTTGCACATTTATTTGTCTTCTCTAGATTCATCGGAAAGTAAGCGAATTTTTACGATAGTTTAAGACGTAATTGATACAATCCATAAAATCTTGCACCTTTTCTTTTGATTCTGTATTTCATCTTATATTTTACATAAGCGAGTTAGATACGTAAATGTTACAACTTCCATAGAAAAAAAAAAGATGGAAAGATAAAACATTATCCGCTGGATAGATTCAATGTTTCACGATCGATCCACCTTTGTCTTACAAATTTTCGCAATACACTTCCTTTCACTCAGCCAGGTATTTTTCCACCCAAATCTAATAACCGCAGCTTTATCGCGATTGTTCGGTTTTATACTTCACGCTCGAGTTGATCGAATCACCCACGCAACGTTCTTCTATTTTTACAGTTGCCGATGTTTGCCGCGTTGACGTTGCTAATTTCATCGTTCCGCGGAAACCGACCAGCAACAGTGCCTGAATAACGGACACTTTACGGTAAACGCTTTTCGCGATAGCGTAGCAGAAAGAAAAATCGTTAGTCAGCCGCGGGCATCCTTTCAACTAAATTGAGACGTTCACTTTGTAACGTTTACTTCTCGCATTTACGCTATACCGACGATTTTCACGCGTATCATAAAGATTTTTTGCCCCTGGTAATTGCAATACGCATACACGCGAAAGCCACCGTGATATATGAATCATGTACTGGGTCAAATTAAACGAATTCGTTTGGTAAAGCAATACCATAATCATCGTAAGAATCCGACGACTTTTTCTCTATTCTCGTGTCCGTACGGACTCGTTTAGAAATCGTTTTCATCGAACGAGAGTACTTTGCAGGGGAGATAATACCATATACCTACTTTGAAATGAAACGGTACCATGGGAGTATGAAGCTATCTCGAGTAGCGTACAACGGATGTTTTGCATGGATCATAGGTAAACGTTGCTCGTGATGTAAATTCAGTACATGGGAGGAATCGATGGCTGCGGGATGCTCCAAAATTGAGACGTTCGTGATTCAACGTTTAATTTGCGAATCCTTGCTATCGAGATTCGAAGCGATTTCCTCGTTTAGAATACAACGTGAGAACCAGCGTTAGACAAGCTTTAAGTCTCTTTGTTTGTCCCTTGAGAGCATTGTAACAACTATACCGCTAAATAACCGCTACGATAAAAAAGAAACAAAATATCCAAACGTGTAAGAAATGTCGAAAAAAACGAAGCTGCCTTCTTATCGTTATAATCTGTTCGATGACCCAAAACAAGAGCACGCGATATTACAGGATATACTTAATTTACAACCTACCAAGGTTTTAAAGGATTTTACTCCGTTTCCACGAAACCAAACCAAGCGACGTTAATTTTTATGAATTTCACGCAGCTTGTTGCGAAGTGAGAATCGCGGTTGGCCCGGAACAGGCGACTGTAATACGTACTCGCGTACGATCGTTTTTTCGAAGGCCATCTTGTTTTGTCGTTTAACGGAACGATGCTTAACCGACGATCAATTTTCATTCACGGCCACCGTCATTATTTTCCCCGTTCGCGTTTTAATGGCGTACGCGAGCTTTTACAATCGACAACGAACTGCGGCTCGCTCAAACGAGCCTTAACGCGTCGATTCGCAGTACGCGATCGAAGGAAAATCGCGGCACCGGAATGGCTCCTCGAAACCGAGCCGGCGATTAACCAACGAAGAAGAGAATAATGACAGGGAAGAGATCGGCGAAATGACGTCGTATCGCATACCAACGACTAATTTGTTACAGTTTTAACATCCACGCGAGTGCGTATTTAAATCACGCGCGTTGAAAGATAAACCCTTCGTATGGTACGTTAAACGATCGTTAACTTTCCGAAGGAGAGTAGCGCGGCGTCGAGAGTCGTTTGCGTTAATTTTCTAACAAATGCTTTCGCAATGCTTATTTTATTAGAGAAAGCATAGAACATACGCAATAATACTATGATTATCGCTCTATGGTTTATTCGTAATAGGTTTATTCGTAACGAGAGGTTTCGTGTAAAGAAGATGGGAAGATAAAGAATTTTCAAAGAAAATTAAGCCGATATGATTTTAGACGTATCAAGAACATTGAAAATGTTACAGCTGACCACTTTTATTATTATACACTTTCACGGTAGCATTATACACACACTTACTTTATACATTTTCATCCATATCAACGACTGTCTCTCTTATATCGATTTATCTGCCGTTTTAAAAAGTCTGATAATATCGAGTTATTTTTCGAAACTCTTATTTCAATGCTATCTTCTACCGAGAACTAAATTTAGAGCAACAAGTTATTCGTTTCTTAAGACAGCGGATACAAAGTATGCACGAATGATAGTAGTCGAATGATAAAACTGAAAAATTTCTAGAAAGCAAAGTCGATCAGTTTGGCTTGTAAGAGGCTTAAATTTGTTATCAAGTCCATTCACGCAAGCGATCAATCAACTCTTGAACCTTAGCAAACTTCAAAGAGTATTATCGTACAAGCACAATGAAACGATGGTAACGAGTTGAGCGTAACGATGAATCGATAGATCGAGCAACTCATGCGACACGAAAGAACGATCGAATCAAGTTCAAGGCAACTCGGCTAATGGGAATGCAAGTCGTGTCCCATTCGGAGATACCTGAAATGCCACAGTCGAGCACAAGCTTCCATAGAAGGTCACAGATCCTTCTGCGGAAAAAGGACGGTACTGTTCGTCGGATTAGTCGTTAGAAAGATCAATTTACCGGAGATCCGTACGCCCCCGCGTTCGTCTCGTTCCTGTATATCATTAAAACGTTTCAAACTCTTGAAGCCTTGAAACCATGTTTCTCCATTGTCCGGAGAACCGAGACTGACGTTGCACGTAACCGAGACAGGAAACTTCCATCGTGGCTCTATAATTTCTGAACTTACTTCGAGCTCCTATACACGTCGCTGCCATTTCTGTTTCGAGAGAGTTTCTGCCGATTTTTCCAACGAAATTTTCTACGGTGATATTCGCGTAGGTGTGAATAAGTTTACATTGTTCCGGTGGATGCTGTTGCGTGATTTATCAAAAAAGCGAAATGTTCGCTTCAACGGGATGCAAACGTTTGCGAAGAGCCCCCTAGGAGAAACGAAATCCAAAAACATCTTCCTTGTTTTCCAAGAACAAAGTAAACTGCCCCTTACTGTACGCTATCGGGAATTTAACGTTTCTCTTCTTTACAACGCGTCTTCGAATCTTTCCGAGGGCAATAAACGTTTTCAAAACGCCCGACAAATCGTACGAAAGTTGATAGAAATCGCCTTAACAGAGAAGCGTACGAAGAACGTTTTCTTACGAACAATCCCGGCAACGAAATAGAAAAATCACTACGAGTCGTTTTTTCCAAAGATCACGACGCATACATAAATTATACGTACCATTTATTTTTATCGTATTATCTTAATTATATATGTATATATATATAATACGTTTGTACATACAACTCCATAGCGCAGACATATAAATACTCCAGATCGGTAATTCTATTAACGAACCTTTATCTTCACCATCCTATATCGTTACTTACTTAAATGCTACATAAGAGAAACTTCAATGTAACGGAGTTTCAGCAAATTTCGAGGAGAAACCACGCTTACACGCTTCGCAAACCTCTCAAGAGCAATTCAAACGCAATAACCATCTAACGCGACGATAAGAAGTCAAATTTCCAAGCATAGTCACGCGTAAAGGTGATTTAAGCGCGACTCGATCGGGAAGTCGCGAGACAGGGTATCGAGAAGCTGTCGCTACCTGTTCTAGCGTCTCGACGACATCCTTTATTACGTCGATATCGGTCGTCGACGACGTTGGTACACTTGGCGCGCGAGACCGAACACCTATGCGGTCTCGTATTTCTTCGGCTGCATAATATCGATACGTGCCACCGTCGATATCTCGGGCCCGATAGTCGCAAATGTAATACCGGAAGCTGCGCCACGATCACGTCGGCCCTGTCGATCGTCAATAGCTTCCTCGTTGCTTTGCAGCTTAGACGGTGTGCGTGTTGCTTTCGCTCGATATGATCGTCGAGTCCGCGTGGCCGGCGCGCAGCAAATTTCTTGATCGCGAGCGCACCACCTACGCGAGATTAAGTCGATTGGAAAGTACGATCGATCCTGAACAGAGAACCACGAGGGATGAAATAGCGCGTCGCCTAGCTTGACTTTTTTCTTCCTCTCTTGGACGTGGTTGCATTGAGTGAGAAATGATGGAAATTGCGGGTCTACGCGTTTCGAGTAATCACGATAGCAACGAAATCGAATGTCGGCTTTTCGACTAAACAGGATCGTTGAATTCGAAGACGAGGATCTTGGAAGTCGATCGCGTTTTTCTTACAATGTCTTAACGATGCGATATCGTTGTAAATATCGTTGTAAACGAGCAGATACGATTTTCAGTTACACGGATAAGGGTTAGAGAGTTTGAAGCGGAGCTAATTTGCTCTCGGTATATTTATACTTTATTTTACAACGTGGAAAAGTGTTTCTTAATATCGTTAAAGGAGAAAGTACAAAGATATCCAATTTCTACATTCGCTACACCTACTGTATTAAAATACCATTACTCATAATCCGAAAGGGAGGGACGCGGCATTTCACCTTTCGACGACGATACACTCGCATCGCTGGATACTATTCCAAGAAACGAACTTCCATTCACTTGTCGCAGTATGCTGTTTCAAGGACCTACATACGTGGGCCGAAAAAAGTGTCTTCACCCTGTCCGCGAAAAATCTCGCGACACGCTAATTTGTCACAGTCGGCCGTGGAAAAAAACTCGAGACACGACGCAGCAGCACCGATTCAAGAACCGTTTGAAAGATCACCCTGAGCATAAGAAAATCCTCTTCTACGTACCATAAACGCGTATCGCGATTCGATTGGAGAATCCGCGAAACGCGACGCGTGGGTGCGCTCGCGTGTTCGCGTGTCCCACGTGCGTGTGCCCACATAGCGAAAGGACTTAATGGACTTCTGATAGACCTCTCGGTACAGAGAGGCAACGTATACCAACGGTTACGTTGCCCACGTGAATCTTTCTCGAGTTTCTGCAACATCCCACAGAATCTATTCGTCCGGATGAAAATTGATCGTCGCTTCGCGATCGAACAAAAGGGAATAATAATTCGCAACCAGTCTTCCCCTTTCTTTTTTCGTTGCTTTCAATGAAAACCAGCAGAATGTTATTCACGTCGCCGCGGTCTTCGAGGAACACTTTGCACTCGTTATGCTTCGGCCAATTCGACAAAAACTTGCCGGCGGTTCTTCGACTTCCGTCGCCAGGGACGCCGGGTCGGGCATAAAAGTGACTTTGTTCCTGCTTGTTCGCCTTCGTCGCGCGTTTATCCACGAACACGTTGCTATATAGATGCATCGATATGCTGTAAAACCACTGTAGAAAATATCGGAATTATGCGGCGGCTTGCTGCGTGCCAGGGGTGGTCGTTAGTCTTTCCATTGGATAGAACCGCGCATACCTTGGGGAGTTGAATGTGGAATACGTAGGGGATTTAATCATTCTTCTGCTGACTGTAATATAAAACACCAAGGGGGCTGATGATCAAGGAAAGGTAGATATTGTTACAATTATTTCACAGTCGCAATGAGAGCGTTAGAGGCAATGTGTATCGCGACAGAAAATTAACGACATCTTTGCCGATATCTAAATCCTCTTGCGTGCTAATTTACCAGCTAATAGTATTAGCGACGATACAAACGTACGCGAAACGATTATCTTCTCCGCATCGTATGTTACATATCGTACGTTATATATTGCGTTCAATAAATAATTATTAGTAAATATATATATTAGTTGATATATAATTATCGTATTGAATAAAAATTTGTATTAGAAAAAGAGACTCGACACTGCATAGAATATCGCGAAAACAATAGAACATCGCACGAAAAGAAAAAAGGCCAACCTGATAACATTACCATGGTCGTTTTTCACATAAAAACGTACGATAGCTGTAACTTTATGATTTTTAAAGGTGTGAATTTTAATTGTGGAAACGACAGAGGCGTGAGCACTAGGCGATGTTATCTAATATTATATTACATCATAAAGATGGTCGGTAGGAATGCACATAGTTCGTTCTTATTTTATGTTACGAGCAGAGTTTTCGAAGGAAAGTTGAGGAAGTCTCGAGTTTAGTCGAGGATTTTTGTTCGATAAATTTAATGAATTAAGATTGTTCGCAATTTAAAAAATGCAGCTGTCAGAGATAGTGAAGGACGTGTACGTTCATAGATAGATTCAAAATGCGAGCAACTACGGGAAACTGGTTCGATTTTGTTCCTTTTACATTGATCCACTTTTTTACGCAATCGATCCAGTTAATCCGCTATCGCAATCCATCTACGTACGAGAGTCAGCTTTTTTCTTCGCACGTGGCCATCCGTTTGATAAGACCGTTCGTTTTTCTCTAAATTATTTAATTTATCGCATATCGGGTAAAATTTGATACGGTGGAACGTTTGTTAATCAAACTCTTGCTGCTTTTTTGCGATAGTATACACCGATTGCGGTTAATTAATGAAGCATTCGAGTCAATTTACCACTTTTTTCTTCTGATTTTTATTCAGATACTTTTGTGGATAACGAAAGAACGTCAACGAGCCTCCTGATAGCCAGTCGTGAAGTTTCCGTATAATTAGGGATTATCGAAATTATTTGCTACGTTAACGATGTCGATTTTTACCAGTATTCCTATCATAATATTTTTTCCATTTAACTATACTTTCTTTTCAGTTTCCTATTTATCTTCGTTTCTGCGCTAGATGAAGAATTAATATACCTGATCTTGACGACCTCGTCATGCTTCATCTCGTTCTTCCTATTAGACAATTTCATATAACGCCTCTGTACGTAACAATTACGCCAAAATTTGATTCCATTTCTACGCAAAAATCCACCGTTTTAACGAGATCAGACTAAATAAATGTCTATTCCACTGTCGTAAATCGCCAAATATCCGCTCTCGTCGCACTCAATCTCACTTCATAGCGTCACATTGTCGTCGCTCAAGCGCTTGCAACGTTTCACAACCTAACCACCTTCGCCATCGATAACCGCAAACATCTCCAAACATCACTATTCCACTTCAATTGCACGAAACAACCGCCACGCGCAGTATCAAACGCGAGGCTCGCACGTGGTCGGCGAGCAACCTCGAACCGTCTCAAAGAGATCGAACTGGTCTGATTTTGTTCTCTTCCATCCGGCCCAAACCAGGCAGAAAAGGCGCGCGCTCGCGTCCTAGCGAGACAGGTTCCGTACGAGTCGTAAAGAGTTCGCTGGCCCCTGGAGCCTCGAGTGTCGTCCGGACGGTGTATCAGGATGAATCACCTGGCCGAAGGCTGTTTTATTATGCAAATACGCAGAGGTTTCGCGCGAGCCACGCCACGCGGACACGCTAAACGCGGCCGATCCGCTCCCCCTTCAATCCTGACGACCTGTCAGCCGTCGATATCACCGATCGGACAGCTGCTACGGACGCTCGAATATCGCCGCGTCCATATTCTGCGCGCCCTACCAGACCGCAGACGATCGAAATACGACTTTCACAGTTTACGACCGTGCCGCGCTACGCAATTCGTGCTGCAGCCGCTTCGGGGACACGCTTTAACGTCCGTCCGCGATTAAAGCGATTTCGTCCCCGGACCCTTTTCGCAGTCGATGACGATCGTGCCTCGTAAAACGACGACCGACTCGCATCACCGACAGTGAATTAACCCTATCTGCGATGGGCCCAGTGGTACGTTTCGCGAGGATTTTTAAATCACTTTGTTCGTCCCGCTTCTGTAGCCTCTTTTTTCACCACCCTGTAGATATAGGTGCGAATGAAAAGCGAATCGATGAGAAAGGTTCGAAAAGGATTCGTTTGCTATTTTGCGAGACGTAACTTGACACGTTTGGCTGGCAACTGGTGTGGGTCGAAGGATTATATTAGTAATTTTCGCTTGTAACGTACGAAGAGGGAATGATTCCTCGCGTGGAACGAGGTAATGGAGTTTTCGGTCTCGCCGTGGGTAAATTATGGTAATTGGAAGAAATATCCTTTGGACACTTCGAGATGAAGATTATGAATGTATGATATGTGGCAAAATTGACGAGAATTTTCTTCAGAACTTTTAGCGAAACCTACGAGAAAGAGAACGGAAACGACTTTCCTACACAACGTTGGAGAGGACGGCTCGTGAAAAGTTTCAAATGAGATTTCTCCGCCGTGCTTCTCGCCAAGATTGTAATAAACTTTGCGAAAGAGATCCGCTAACTAGCAACCGCTGGTAAGTGAAATATTCTCCCGATTGCGTATCCGTAAACCCGCGATGATTTAAAACTCGCTGTCTTCGTAAATTTCTACTTCGTTTGAACTTTGCCTAGCATTAAAATCTACGAATACTTTGAATTTTCTTACATACTTCTTCGATTGCTTAGTTTGCACCTATGTACCTTGTATTATGCGAATGAAACGACGTTTCAAATATTCTAAACGTTGCAGATTTCGCTAAAATGTACGATAGAATCATTTCTTGCGTGCAACTAGTACCCTAAATATGGTCGTATCTTTTCGCGTGTTCTTAAATATTACGCATAGAATATTTAATATAGTTTCTTTTTTAGTACTTTTTTAAAAACTTGCGACACGATCGCGTATACATTCTAATTTGTAAAATGCAACAAAACAGAAATGGAAAGGAACATTCCCTATAAATACAATTTATTCAAACAAATTTTTTTCTTGATTGTTTGAAATCATTATCCGCGATCGTATATGGAATTTTAAACAGACGCGTGTATGAATTTTTAAATAAAACGCATTAATGGATGTATTTTATTATTGCATTAAATTCACTCTGTCGTATTCCAAATAAATATTTGTATTAATATAATTCGGAGTAATTTTTTGCTGTATACCATTCGCTATCTAAAAGAGGAGGAAGTTTGAAATGCTTCGTAATTACTAAATTAATCAAATAAACTAAACTGCGGTGCCCGAAATTTTCGTAAATCCACTAATATTTTTTGGTGAAAATCTTATAATTATTTCATTCTAATGGCAAGTTTGTGCCATTTTTGGAGAAACCAGGAAAGAAGCATATACTTTGGTTGTAACGACAAAAGTAAAATTTATTTTAAGAAACGTAAGAATATAATTTAACAGAATGTGAAATTTGTATAAAGCCACGCACTTTTCAAACAAGTAAAATTAAAATTAACAATAACTTTTTCACTGTTCTCGTACTAACAGCGTCCATAGTTGCCATTTTTTCGAATTACGTTAAAAAATGCAACTCAACAATCAACTTTCATAACTTTTTTTATCAACGATAGATGCCCATGCTTCGTTTGCCGCGTTTCATAATTCACGAATGGAATTATATTGCCTGCAATTGGCATAAACTTTTCCTACAATTATTCACGCGTAGAATACACCGGGTTCGATGCATTGCCGTGTCGATAAATAACATCATTATCCTCAGTTCTTTCCGTTCTCAAAACGCTATTATGCACAAACCTGTCGTTAGAATGGAATAATTGCAAGATTTTACCAAAAAATATGTACATCGTCTTTAGAGAATTTTCGATCGCTGTACTATATAAAAGAAATCTTCGGTCTGCCTTAAAATATTCGCCTTGAAGTTCGTACGATTTCGCAACAAAGAACCACCCACGACGATCTACGTCCGAGTTCGTTCTGAATCATCCGGTCGACAGTTTCCGTGTATCGAGATATTTCGCGTATCGAACGACATCGGTTAGTTGCGAAGGGAGTATTGACATATCGTGGATGAGTAGCGGGTCTCCATCGAAAGGCAGTTTCCGCGGTATACGAGTCATCATCGGGGCCTCTGTACGACAATGGATCGTGTAGGCGTGAACGACGATGCCGTTGTTCTCCGAAGGTGTTTAGAAATCGAAGGGAGGCGAGCATCAGACGTTCTATTGTCTCACTGGTAACTGCTGACGAGGTATCGTCAATCTCATCCGACCTGGTTGCACAATGGTCGAAAGTCGAAAAATCTTGGCCGCTTCTAATGAACGGCTTGACGTGACCGCCATTATCGTCCATTTTCCAGCGTTTCTGTCGCAACGGGGCGTGTAACAACATCACTTTCGTCCTATGTCGAGTACAATATTTTTTAAATTTGGATCAGATGGATTTTCTGACGTACTGTCGTCTTTCATTGATAAAACGTTGTAACTTGCAACTGGACGTTGTATGCGTTTAGACGAAGCGAAAAATATCGAAGACGCGCAACAACTGAAAGAAACATCCATCGATGGGAACGAATTTCAAGAACAATTCGTTGGAAATATTCTCGTTGAAAATATATCGTTGGTCTTCACGTAGACGGCCAATGAATCGCCTGAGAATTACGAATTTGCTGGTGAATCGTTATCGGAGATCGTAGAAGAGTACAATCTATGACAAATACAGAAGTAGGTAAAATATGTAAAATACGTAAGATACTCCTTCGTAAAAAAAATATGAAATTACATAAACGTCCGTATAATAGATCCGTAGAGACAAAGTTCTCTTTAATAATTTTCTTTAAACTTTTACAACGAATCTATTGCAAACTAAGTACAATGTACTAGGTATAAAGATTTCGACGTTCCGAGTAAATAAACTCTCTGTTCTTAAAAATTCTGTAACATGCTCTTTGCATACGTATTATCAACAGCTTGCAACATCATGGAATACTATAAACATTGCTCATTGGATGAAAGGCAGAAGCACGAAGACAAGATTATATAATATACATGTAAAGCAAGATCGAGTTCGCGGATCTCGTCCAAGGGTTCGATAAAGCAGACTGACGATGGAATTTAACGAGATCCGCGCGTGACAAAAACCAGTCAGCGTTCTCGAGCTCACGGTGGAAAACCTGGTGAAACGAGAGCTGAATGGTGTAGCAAGCACGACAATGGCGATGTTGAATGAGCTCATGAATGATCGAAAGAATGAAGAAGTGCCACCCGTTAACAGGTAATAAACAGCTTGCTACCATCGTATCGTTCGAAACGATCTCGTGCATTTTCCTCGTTTATAAAGGTTGTAGAAGAACACGCGATAAACTCGTAACTAACATACCGACGTACCATCGCGTTGCAAATGTTTTTCAAAATGCAAGAATGCTGACGATAATCTTCTAGAATGAACCTTTCTTTATTAACTTCTCGAGTGAAGTGGAATGCTTGAGAAATTTATCGGATATCTTTGATTTTACATTCGAGATGCAGTTAAATATTTCTTTAGAGATAACTTCATCAGAATCTAAGGAAAATTGTTTTACCCTTAACACTGACCTTACCGTAATACCGGTAATATATTATCCCATTAATCGATTTCTCTCAATTTTTCTTAATGTAAGAATTTACATAAATTTTGATCGGACCTGGTAAGGTTAGTGTTAACTAAATAATTAGATACGATATTAAATGTTTCAAGAATTGGTATCTCGCACAACTGATCCAAGCTATAATTTTGAAAATGATAAAAGGCGAAAGGAAGATTTCATTAGACGCGATGAACTGATTTTTTACAGTGCCGTAGAAGCGGGAGAGCTTCAAAAATTGAAGAATCACTCGCGGGACGAAATTATACACTTTAGCAAAATTTATGAAAGACAAGGAAAGAATAAACGCGAGTATCGCTTTGAGCGATTGCACGGAGAAGAATATAGAATATTTTATGACTAAAAAATCAGCAAAAATAACACGCGTGAATTGTTCCATAGAACAGATTAAAACTCTGCTCGGAAACACCATGCAGGTACTACTATTCCTCTAGCGTGGAGAACAAGGGACGGAGGGACCAAAAAATGTGTGGAACACGCCACGAGGCAAATATTTTCTTCCTGCCTCCGATCGTTTCCCGCAATTTTATCGTAACGCTTTCAAACGTATCGTAGCCATCGCATCGCAGGTGTGGCTCGCGACAGGATGTGTCAACGCTTGTGGAAGCCGGTCACGTAGGTGCGTGCATCTTGTGATTGTGGACGGTGCATTAACCCCGGTGAAGATATAATGAACGAGCGGGCTTGTCGACACCTTCCCGTTTCTGAAAACGCCTGTTCCGCGTCCAAGGCCCGTACTTTGATCATTTTTCGTAAACGGGGTCGCTGAGATGAATTTAGCAGAACCGATCTTCGAGGACTAGACATTTACGAGCCAAGACTAGACTTTCCTTTTTGAACAACGTCGACCTATTTTAAATATTTCTAGCAGAAGAATCCAAGTTTAAAGCGCATTTTATATGCATCCTTCTAACTCACAGGGCATTTGACTTAGATTTACGAGCAGTAAAGGTTTGAACTAGGAAGAATTGGGTCGGTGGAAGGCGAAGGAGAATACATTTTAGTTCTTTCTTTTCTCGCCGAGCTTGCGCTTACGTGACCGGTGATTCGAATACTCGATTTCAATCCTAACAGATGTCGATCAGATACGAAGCAATAATAGTACGAAATAATAGCGCAAAGGATTTTTAGAGTCTCTCGTTGCATGAACACGAGTTACGCGCGGCATGCAATGATTCGCATAACGAAACACAAAGAAATCCCTTTCTATCTTTCGAATTCAGACTTCGTGCTACGTGCTATGAATCGATCTAAATTTGTACGTCCATGAAACCCTTGCGTTACAATTCCAAACTGAAGAATCGCCAACATACGGCTGATACGACCAACGTTACTCGTATACACGTGTATATTTGGTCGCAGATATGCATTGCTCTCTGACGGCGTCGCGTCATTAAAGGTTAAGCGTCGCAAAGATAGAAACGAAGCAAGGTCGAGAGACACGCGTGAAGGAAGGAGGGCAAAGAAACGAGGAGAAACGGAAATAGAAGGATAAGAAGAGCAACCAGGCAAAGAAGCAAAGGGGTCGAGTGCTAAAAGGGGGGCAGAGAAGAGGTGAGAGAGTGCGACGCGAGCCCTGAAACCAATTTCACCGCGAACGTTTCGTACGATTCTTCACGGTACTACAACGAAGGAACGTTAAACCTTCCCACGACTAGCGGACGAGCTTTCCTTAATGGCTGCCTTTTCAAGGAAGCAGCTCTAATTTTGTCCTCCAACGCGATAATACGTCGCACAAGCCGCTACGGAAACGTAAGGAGAACGAATAACATCAAAGAAATCGCTTTGCGCATAGATTTATGTATGAATGTCGAGGCCGAAGAGGCGACAACGAGCTAGCAATAATTTGCAGGATAGGTGATGTGAAAAAGCAAGAAACAATTAAAAGATAGCTCCATTTTCCAATAATTTGGATAAACCAACGATCGAAATCAATTTTTAAATTGATTGTCACTTTTCAAATTGCGACGTGAAAGTACTCAAAAGATGGGATACTTTCGAAAGTTTCGTATATCGCTGGTGAATGATCTTTACTAAGGTCTAGCTTGGTAAATTAATTTTCAAAATGAGACGAGGTACTTAGTTAAATCGAATTAGCCATTAAATCAAGTTTGGCGAATACACTGATGATTTACGTGAGTTATAAAGTATAGGTTGTTACCCTCGACATAAATTATACTTGGCGAGATACTCGACGTTTCTTAAATTCAAAGTTCATGGACAGCAATGACAGATTGGCACGGTTGCTTGACAAAGAGCATTGTTTATTCAGTCTTTCTCATAGCCATAGCGGATGCATTGTAAATATATTACTTTCTTTGCGCGTTATATGACTCATCCCGCGAAGTAATGACTAACATGTTAATATTTTTCATTTTCTGTGTCGTATTTATAACCCTAACTCGTAACTAAGTAAATACTTAAATCATAATAAGATCTAAATTACAATCTTATTATTCTCTTGAAATTTTCTTTGTACATTTGTTCAAGGCAATCTAATTTCGTTAAATAAGTTGAACTTTATTGCAGACAAAGAAAGCAGGAGGTAGATACTATGCTCAAATTGATCGTCGAAACAAGTACTCATATTTGCTTAAATATATATTTATTCGTGAAATTTCATACAGTTGTGGCAGCAGACGCTACTTAAAGATTATAGCGTAAAAATTTAATAGCTCATATTTTGTGGCGATTTGAATATTTAATAAGCTTTCAACCAATATTACATTATTAACCTTTCTTCAGTCCAGGGACAACTAACGCTAGAATTATTATACTGAAAATAGAAAACTTGTACCAAAGTTATAAGAATGAAAATTAAAACACACACACACAGATATATATATATTGCAGGGAAAGAAAGAAGCTTCTATCCACATATCTCTATGCAGAATCATTAAAAGCGGACAAGTAGAAAACATTACACGACCGGATATTTCCCAATTTTTTTATTTCGTGCCTTAATGGTTATTTCTCAATAATTCTATTATTTCTACTAATTACATTTATTTCTCTTTATTTTAACATTTATTATCTTTTACATTATATAAGATTTGTAAGTTTAATTAATATTCAAGATATATTCCATTCAATAATATTCGATTAGTCGCTACATATTTGGCGACATCCTGTATATGCGCGCAATCAAACCTTGGACAAACCTGAACTGAATTTCACGCACAAGGAACAGGACGTTAAATAATTGGCGATGCATTCGCGTTGGGAACAGCGACGCTGTGTGGTTCGAACGTGGAAGCGTTGGTCGGTGTCCGCTCGACAGCCACCGTGATCGGGAACGCCCAACGCCTCCTTCGGGAGTATTGCGAGGAAATGATCGCTGATGCAAAGCGTGTCGTTGCATTAATGCGTCATTGCATCTTCATGAAGCAGCCGTGATAAGCGGGCCGCCTACGACTTCGTCAGATACTCATCTATCTTTTCCGGAAAATTTATGATCTCTCTACTTTTGGAGGTTCTCTTATTAAGATTAACTATCATCGCCAACCGAACGTTCCTAGTGTTCCATTCTAGCTCTTACACTCTTGAGAACACCACGCTACATTTTCGCTCATCTTAAATGACTTTCAATTACTTTCAGTTATAAAAAGATAAACGTCTGTAATTTGGTCTTTCTAGCTTCCTTTTTTTCCTTTGGCTGTTACTTTGAAGGGTAGTGTTTCAATCGTGTTTCACAGAGAAACGAGTTAGATATTCCTTGTGAAAGGAGACGTGTTACGTACGCACAAATATAACACGTTCTGTTACGTTGGCGTATACGAAGTTTCTGCAAAGTCCGAATACGACGGTTCGATATCACTTATTCGTTCATGCGTCGATTTATCAGCCACGCTATAAAAGAAGAGATTTATTGTAAATCGCGCATATTCAATATCAAAAAGATTCGTCGTAAAAACGTCCAAACTTCGTCGTTGTCTGTTGTAAATTTAACGGGCCAACGATTATAAATTTCGTCCGGTTTTCTTACACGAATTTCAATTCAGAAAAGATGGCACGAAGGTTGCCGCGAACATATCGTAAATATAGCATTTGAAGAAGATTACATATATCCATTTCTAGGTCATTCTTTCAATGCTAGTTGAAAAGAAATTGTAAGAGCAGGCTTTTTGAATTCTGGAATCGACGATACTTATGTAACGACTGATAAATATCAAAGAAATGATTCACGTAAGCGAATATAAACGAGCTGAAATTACGTTAATCGCCTAGTTCGATACATCCATCGAAATTCATATTGTTCTCCAAGTTATCACGAATGCAATGAACTTTCGACTCCCGTTACAAACAATGAATAAGACCTTATGAAATTTATGCACCGCGTTAGAAAGTCAAATAAGCTCGTTTTCTAATATGACTGGCAGTGAGTGTGTTTGTTCATTGACTCGTCCATTACCATGCAATCGACTTTCCTTTTCCGTTTACTATCCTTATTTTTATCCTCTTCCTGCAAATCGACGCCATAAAATTACCTCTTCGTTCCCATCCACTTCCCCAAACATAAATAACGTACGAGATTCGACATCGATAATACCATCGACCGCTCGTTGACGACAAAGGAGAAAAGTGAAAAATGAAAAAAAAAGAAAAAAGAGAGAAACACAGTGAAGAAAGTGCGATCATGGTAGAAGGCTGGGAAAAACGAGGACCGTGTTTGGAGCGAAGATCTTCCGTGAAATCATACAATACAGGAGGAAGGTCCGATTTCATAACAGCAAAACGATAGTGCATGATCGTGAAGCGAGGGAAGCTTTTGTGGCCTGTGTTCGGCTCCGGTTCGAGATCGAGGAGACACCGAGACCACCTAGACGTCAGGCTACGCTTTAGCACGGACGTATGTTGCACGTAAAGGACTTTAAAGATCGTGATTTCTATGGTTCGTGTATGAAACGTTAAACTCGCCACTGGGGCAGGCTGTCTTCCGTTGGCAACGATACACTTTCGTGGTCTGCCGCGACGAGGTGGTCCAACGGTACAGTGTCTCGACCTATGCACTTTCGTGTAGACATTGTTGTTAGAAGTAACTGGAATCAGTGCTTTTCGAGTGTCACTCGGCGCACGGTGCTCCTGAGAGATCATAATTGACCGCTACTCCGCTGAACCGCCGAACGTGGTATCTATTCTTGGAATTTTATGGACTTTGCGCTTATCTCACCATCAGATACGAAGAGACTCGACACGTCGAGTCATCAAATCCAATTTCGAATTTCTTGTGTTCTATCTGTTGACAAGGCTATAGTTACGACAGTTTCCCAACGAAATCGTATAGATTTGGGAACACGATGTAAGAATATCGAAGCGTTCCTCGTAACCGCCGAAAAGGATCGTATGACAAAAATTGCTCGAACAAGCGTAGGAATATCGAGCAACTGTTACCGAGCAACGCGATTGCAGATGCACGATGAAAACGATCGAACATCGGCGCTTTCCACTCTACCGCTGGTATCATCGAGGCTGTAAAACACGCTACACGTTCAATATTTTAATTGGCTCGTGAAAATCATTATATTCGTTTCACAATATTACTATTCGACGCCGTATTACATCGTGCTCGAAAACGGACAAAAACTCACGACTCGCCGTCCAATCAGCAATTAATTCGTACAATCGCGATGTTCGTTAACGTCGTTACTTTAAATAGAATCTCAAACGTAGAATTTCCTCTAACACGACCGACAACTTCGATTCTCCCTAATCTTTCTCAATCACCTTACTCCAGCTCCATGCTCCTCCACCAACGTCGTAGATAGGTACACGAGTCCGTGTTTTTCTCTGCACCGCGTTATTTCCCGCAACCTATTCATCGTTCATAAATTTCGTCACGTTTCGGCGGACAGAGGCCAGGTAACCGAAAAACTTGTAAATGTTCGATGCTGGTTGAGCGCTTCTCGCGATGAAAAATCGCCACACACGACGCCGGACACGAACGCATCATCGAAGGATAAAAGGGGGCCTATCGAGAGCGGGGCGGTTGCTTGTACAGGGAAGAAGACGGAGAAGAAGCGCGTTACATTAACAAACAAAGGCTTTGTGCAGGTTTGTGCATCTGTGCGCGCCAAGAAGGAAGGAATGACACTCGGACGAGAACGGGACGTAAAAGCGAGACGACTGGCAGAGGAAGGTAGAACGTTGGAGGAAGAGGGACGAACAAACGGAAGCAACAAACAACGACGCGAGTGGCCGCTTTTAACGAGCCCAGTGAAACTTTTCTGGATTTCTTGCACGCGCGCGCTGCAACCGGGCCGATGCACATGCAGCTGCGCGGCGATCGCCTGGAATTCAGTCGGGAAGGTGCGTGGACGTGTCACGCTGGACAGGATAATAAGTATTTGTTGGAATTTATGACACGGTGTACCGACCGGGCCCCGCTCCGACTTATCTTTATGGTTTCACATTGTATCGCGGCTGAAGCGTCATTGCGACGATTTAAGGAGAGAATTAATGGGGCCGCCTCCTTTTTTCTCGCGGAGAGATGGCGCGTCATTGAAAGCGTAGCCTAGGTTGGAGTAGGGTTGAATGAGAAACGAACGAGTTTCAGACGTTTCGCGAAAGAGGAGATATAGGTGACGCGGTTATGATCGTAACTTTATTAATTAGTTACTAATTAATACGAGATCGAGTGGAGCGTCACGATTGAAGCGATGTTGTTAATGCAATCTTACGAATAAGTTTTACTTAATTACAAGTTAATCGACCATCCTATTTGGTTGTAGAAAAATAATTGTAGAATCGTAAAGAAGTCTCGTAACTTGTAATTTGTAATTTAACGATTTTGTCAACGCCGTTAGTGGGCAAATTATTGAGCAAGAGAGGCTTCGTGCTAAAAACACGGAAGGAATAAACGTTTATTGATTCGTTAATTTATGTCCACAAAAACCTGGTTACGTTAATGGATTTCATTGAAAATCAGCAGTTTCATTGGCTGAGAGTAGAAATTACTCGAGTCAAATTGAAATAGACACGACTAAACATTCGTGGGAAAGCTCGCTTCATTTACACATTTCTCCATTGAGCGTAATTCTAAAGAAACGTTTACACGCGGGTCTTACAGTGTGACACGCATAATGAATCTATAGTAAAGGACATAAAACGCGTTTCATTATTTTCTCTTATCGTCTTTTCAAATATAGTCGAGGGATTTTTGCCTGCCTAGACAGGCAACCTTCCGGCTTTGATTAAAATTGCATCATTCCAGGTCATCGTTGCAATAGCTCGTGAATGAGCTGATGTCATCGCGAGACAATGGTAATAATAGAAATGATATCAGTAGTTCAGATCAACAGTTGCATGCAAATCAGCTCGTATCTATCGTGACTTTCATCGCGAGTATCTTTCCTATATTTGGAATAGCTGAATAAATTGCACGAGATCATGGAACGATGTTAAACAGATCTATTGTAAACGCATTTCGTTTCACCGAGAACACTAAAAACACGACGCAAAACTTCACGACAAAAGGTCGTCGTTTCTGAACGAAAGAAACTGTTCTAGATTTTCGTATATCGTAACAACTAAGGCACATAAATTAACGTACGTAATTTACAAGAAACAATTTGATCCCATTCCATGGGGGTTGATAGCATCGAAAAGAAACTAACACGTATGTAACTCGTATGCTGTACTTTGTAACAAAAAGACATCGATGCCCACTCGAAGAAAAGGCGATGTACACTGTACACGCATCGTCTAAGCATGCGCAGGGAGTACTTAATCATTCTGCGGTACGCAATTATTCTAATGAAGGGACCAGACGCGACTCACATACGAAGAATAATCTTCGGTCACAACGAAGCCAAGGGTGGCTACAGACCCCCTGTGTTTTTTAGTGCGGCGCGGCGTCCTCTGCGAGATCTCCGGCTTGTTACAAAGTATTCATTCCGTGGATGATTGGTGTGCACTTCGAATCGCTGTTCGATGAAAAATATTCGGATATTTTCATAAATATACAGGAGAATAGAAAATCTTGAAGGTTCGAATAAGCAGTCGTATTTCCAAAGTATCCAGAAAGACAAATGGGTCGAAGAATTACATTTTTTCTATTCTCACGATATTTCTTAACCGAATACTTAACATGGAGTAATAATTTCAGGAACAGCGTGTCGAAAGAAATTTTGAAACAACGCGTGGAAGAAGAACGCGGCGATATAAGCACACGGAATATTCAGAAGAAAGTAAAACGCAACATTTGCCTCAACGTTCGAAAGAAGTCGTTCGATAAGGGGCAGCGTTTGACAAAGTACTAAATCTTTCTTCGCGTGTAAAAATTAGTGCGGAAATGATCCATCTTAGCATTAACGTTGCTCTCTGTGAAACTCTGTTATTGACATATTCGTTTGGAATGTTGGAGCAATTTAGAAATTTCCATAAAAATGTTCAATACGATAGGTGTAATGCATTATCGATGATTAAGAATTCCTCGAAGTCATGATACACGCTATATCAGGTACTAGATCGTTCGTTGTATACCAATGACGAAACGCTATTTGCGTACAGACGAATACTCGAACGAATGATTTTCTCATAACGTAACATAGCAGAATTAACGTCATGCGGTATCGTGTATAAAAACCGCGATGAAAACGCACGATTTAAATATGCGTCGCACGGATCAAAGGAAAAAGAAGAAAGAGAAAGAAGAGGAACGGTTGGAACGTTGAACAGAGGCCTTTGAAAGCGTCTATAAAGTTACTTCATCGCCGACAGACGTCAGCCAATGGACGACGTCAGATTTTAGGTTCCAGAACCCAAGAGTTACCTCATCGTCCGCTTTTTTCAGCCGTTCTATAACGTCTTCACTTTGCATGGGACAATATCGTGCGCCAGATAGCCCGCAGGCTGTTTTTTCTTCTTCATCATGAACCGTTTCAGTTCTCGCACCACGTCGTAAACTCTTTTTAATTGCCAGCCTTTTGCAGTCCGTGATGTGTTTTAAACTCGAAGATAATTGGCAGCGTCCTTTTTTTTCCAATCAATTAGCTCAAGTATCCCCGTCTTTCATCATTCCAAATCTTTGCCATAAGCACTGCTGGCTGTATAATTAATATTCATCAAACTTCTCTTGCGCCTTCCAAAATGTTTCATATTCAAATTTGTAACCTTTACTCCCTCGATGTGTATGATATCGACGGAATTAGAATCTTTTAAGGATACCTTTTTTTTTTAATATTACTATAGTATTAGTTGGAGTAGATATACGTGAAACTTTCGTTACGCCTTTCAAAATTTGTCCTACTTAAAATCAGAACCTTCGTTTCTTTCAAACGAAATTTACCAATGAGAATTTTTCAAAATGATCAAATATCTCTGATATCGCGAGAACTACGAAAAATGCTTACAAAGGAAAATCGTCGTTCGTTTCGACGAAGTAGAATTGTTCTGGACGCGGCAGGAAGCAACTCTCGAGCAGATTCGATCGAGTTCCATGGAAGTGCGAATTCCCGCGACGGCAATTTTCCTCCAGCGTGGCGCATTCCTTCCTCTAATTTCCATAAAACGGAGACGCATTCCTTCTACCGGCTATCGTTCCGACGTTCCCCTCTTTTCTACTCGTTTACGTGGCGTGCGGCGCATTGCTTCTCGCAGCCGTTTCGTTTCCGCGATAATTGCGGCAACGAGCATCCACTTGACTCGTGCCACCAGGCCCTTAAACTAACCCCGCGCGATCGTTTCTACTCTTTCAACGCGATCGTCCATTCTTCTTCTGCGCGTGGCCACTGTGGGAATTTTAAGGATGATTCAGAACAACGGATGAGAAAAGTGCGTCGTAGATGATGCGTATAGTTTACACGCAAACCGAGTTTGAAGCAATATCGGAGATTATACAGAGTGTTCAAGAAAGAGTGTAGAAAATATTTAACCCAGATACGATCAAATATCTCTGTGATACTTTTTAAGATAATGTCGTTTCTTCTTCATTTGGAGTTTATATCGAATGTACTAAACGTCTTTTTGCGTTTACCTTTTGAGTACTTCGTATAGAGTTCACGGTGGTTTATTGCGATGATTTTAATTCTATTAGAATTTATTTCTCCGAAAATCAGTTCGATGAAAGTCGTACGAAAAAATACTTCAATATTGTTGGTACGAAGGAAAACGTACGAGAGGGCTCGATGAAAGTAATGAAAAGTATTTATATCGCGAATCGAATGGTCAATGAATCGTGAATTGAATTTAGCGATGCTCTGTTTATATTTATACGTTCCTATGCTAATGTTTCTTACCTCTCGATAATATCTCCAAGCGTTTAAAAAGCTAAAGCAAATCGTTCCGATACCGTCATGCAAAAATTACAGTAAAAGAAAGTTTTCTAAAAACGAGTCGGTAAAACACAATTAAGAAAAGAAGATGACGTACGACACAACCAGTCGAATAAAAACACGTCTCGTTCTTATTCTATAAAAACTCGCGAGTCTTCGTTTACAAAGTTCCCTTTACGCCCACCGATTAATCTCTTTTGTTTTTTTTTTTTTTTTTACGTTTGCCACACCGTCGATTCAATGTACACCGAATTATCATATTTATAACGAATATGATAATTAGCACATCTTAACGTAGATCCCGTGAACGTTTTACATAGTTTTTGCAACTGACTACAAGGATCTCCTTTGGCCAACGGTGGAGGTTTACGTCTTATGCGACCCGTTTGAATCGTCCACGACAGCGGAAGGAAACGCGATTATGTCGACATAAAACGAAAACTTGTTCCCCCCGCATTACCATTCAAGTCCGAAATGCGTTTCCTACCGTGCAGCGGTACGTTTGATGCGTCCAACATTCACATTGCATCTTCCCCACCCCAGTGTGTTCTGCATTTCTCTTTTCAGCTGTTTGCCATTTTTTTTACCCCTACACTCTCTGCCTTCCCAGTCAGCTACCTTTTTTCGTTCCGCCTTTTCTGGTACGTCCATTTGTTTCTCTCTAAGGTTAATCCTTCTGGAGCACTCTTATTAATTTTCATGCCCTTCTTCGTACTGTTGCTGAGAATATTACGTATCGAGGACGTATATATTCTTTATTAATCCGCGGAAAATATTTGTCAAATAATTTACGACGTAACCTTTTAATATCGTTAGGGAAGGGAACAGAGCGTCCTAAATATATTTACAAAAGCGAACAAATGGCAAAGGTGGAACATCTTTGATGATTTCTATTGCTCAACGCTCGTTTCTTCGTAACTTTGTCATTTTTATCAAATAAGTTCGTCGTTTTCTATGTATCCAAGCCCCGTTCGTCGCGTATATCGCGATAAATGCCCATTTCCTTATTTCCAACCAAAGAATTCCTAAATTTCAATATCTATCATATTCGTCGTATTAATATTGTACTATTACTACTGTGTCGATTCAACAGTCGTGAAAACGAGAAACAGACGAGGATTACAATGAAACATATACACCTTCGTCGCTTCGCCCTGCTTAAACAAAGAACTACATTGTGTAACTACAAAAAAAAGAAGATACTCCACATGCAGTTTCACCGTATCATTCCTCCCACTCGAACAAGCCGGAACATCGTGTGGAACACGTGTGTAAGTGCCTTGAAACACGGTTTCCTAAACAGGTAAACGAGCAAGTTCACCAAAGTATTCGAACGAAATGAAATAAAAAAAAAAAAAAAAACTCGTCGAACGATAATCGAAGGCGTGAGAAAGATACGGGGAAAGGCTGCGCTATTGAGATTCGTTCTCTTTTTGATCTCTCGCCGTCAGGTGAGGTCCGTAACGCCGAATCGACGGACCGTGCTGTTGGACAGTTCGTTTAATTCCGGCTGTCACGAGGAATAACCCACAATTAACTAGTCGTAACAAGGTGCGAGTCAGAAGCAACAGTCGAAAAGAGAAGGGAATTCGGTGTAACGCTAGTGTGTTCCCTTCGTGAGTTTATGTAACTTCGCCAGGCCTTTATGTCGGCTGGCCAAGCCTTTCGAGCAGCGTTTAAACGAACGAACCGTGAAACTTTTTAACCATGAACGGCGAGCACCGCGTCGGTATCGTTTGAAAAAAGGATCGTAACACGCTCGCACGAGAGACCTCATTCTTCATGGCTCGTTCTCCGGACTTCATACCGAGTCATTTAATTACAGCGAGGTTCAGCGCGGTCGATGTTACACTAGGATACATTCAGCCACGCCGATGATAAGAAATAAATGTTACAATTACCTCGACGCAGGTAGCGATATTTGTTATTTGTTTTACGCTGCCATTCGGCTCGTTGCCAGCCGTTTTTCTGCGGCGTTACGACAGCCCGCGGTAGAGCGAGGCCCTGGATCGCGTCTCGTTATGAAATATGTATTATCGGGACGTTTGGATGACAATGAATCGCTAGGGTTTCGTTGGAATTGCATCACGATGTGCACATGAAACGTGAAATGTTTCTTTCGATCGACCTTCAAACGGAAGCTGTTTCCCGTTTTGAGATTACATAGCCGAGGGATTGGATAATAGCCCTAGCCCTTTGACCGATCGTAAAAACGAAAAAGAGAGACAGTAGAGGGAAAAGTCGTTGACGAGCAGAGTCGAACGTTACTACTGTATTACAGTTCTGTGCTGCAACGCTGTTTATGATTATAATTTTAGGTTGCAAGTTGGATACTTTAATATTTGGTACTTAAGTGGATTATAATTTTGTATAGTGAAATACGAGTAGACAGTATTTTACCACGAGCTGCGGTAGTCTACGTACAATTTTAGTTCATTGTTATGCAGACGAGTTCAACAAGCGCCTTTAAGCCACCTTCCAATAGTTGACGCTGTTCCGTTCCGGATCCATAGAACGTCTTGCTTGTACACGACACAGGGAAGCCCGAACCTCATTGTAATGCCTTTTAACATAGCGTGTCACAGTGACATACTATGGTCCGTAGACGAGGTTACAAACGGGTATGTTTCAACATGATCTTCGCTCCCTTAACCAACTTGTTTTTTCTTCGTCGGATATCTGTGGTAGCAGCTCGCCTTTGATACTCTCTTCAAATACTGCTTTAGTTTGGTATCGTTGTCCTGGATTTTACGTTGTTATGAAATTTTCAAAGACACTGTACAAACGTGTCAGGTAATTAAACGTCTATTACAATAGATCGATGCGTATGAAGTATTCAATTTTAAACGCATCTAGACTCTTTGGAATATTTAAAATTAATTTAATAATTATCAGGCATAGAAATGAAAAAAAGGCTTAAACGCTGCAAAAATTGATTATGTTATTTAAAAAACGATAATTCGAGCCAATGAAATAATACAGTAAGTGTAAGACCAAGGAACTATCGAGAGATTGCGAGAAAACTCTATATCTTAACGCATTATCTGTATTTCTTTGAAGCAAGGTGACTATGTATCTCCATTCGTCTTGGGTTCCACATGCCGTTTAACTGACGCGGAAATATCTGTTCATTTTCTTTACTTTTCCTCCTTGTGAATGACTAATAATTGTAAAGTGGCTTAGTTTCGTATGAAATATTATCTTCCTTGTCGTTTGACGTGGATTATTTTCAATGATCTCTCTTTAAACATTATTGTCAATGGCATTTCCTGGCCTTTCTCCCGACTTATTCTCCAGTGAAAGATCATCAGTCTTGAATTCTATAAATCAACGTTCAAGCCCCGTAACATTTACATAAACTTCTTCAAATGCTATATTCATACTTTCAACGGATTTTACTCGATAGACGATGAAAGGCGTATACGGTACCACGGTACCTACAGTCGCCAATTAGTGTCATAATTCTACGTTGGTGTAGCTCCAAAATCCAAATTAAATTGTTCCGGTATTTGTCGCGTTTTGCATTCTTTCGTCAATAAGTAAAAAAGATCAATGAAAGATGAGAAATCTTTTCTTTACTTCTTCCGTGTTACGTTCCAACTCTTCGATAACCGCGCTATGCCAGTGACGTTTTGAACTAGAAAATTAAAGCGCGAGCCGCTAAAATTCCGCTGTTCGAGAAACGCGTTCACCCATTAGTCTTAACAGCAGGGAAGACAGAGCAAGCGATTTCGATCCCGTGGCGATAAAACTCGTTTCCCTTTCGAGGCTCCAGCAGCTTATCAGTTTTCCGTAGGCAGCGCCGCGCGTCCGCTCGTCGCTTTGTGTGGCTCTTTACGCCGCAGAGAAGACCACAAACGGGGTGTCAGTGTCCCATTGCGTGAGATAATGCATTAGGTTGCGTGAGTACGTCTACGCACAATGGCCTCGACAACTTTCGTGCCTTTGTAAGTACATGCCCCACCATCGCCTGGCCTCTTTCGACAAATACAAACGCTGCATAATAATGTCATTGAGCGTGACCGGCCGGTGAATCACGGTGCTTTAACAACGACAAACCGAATGTATTCGGAATTGAGTCATTAGCTGCCTCATCCGGTGAGTGCACCCTCTAGTTTCATGATATCCACGCACTCTACTGCCTTTCGTGCCTCTCTACATGCGAAAGTATCGCTTTCACTCTGGAAACAATCAAGCTTATCGATAGATAATTTTTGCCCACAGCGTATATTACCATAGGTTACATACGACAAACTGAAAATCATAACGGGGTAAGTGTCGAGATTCTGGGAATTTCAATGTAGTCACGCACGTCGTTCTTTTAAAAGTATCGTCCCTTTAGTTTCATAATGGATTGAGTTCTATGATCGTATAACCTTGAGGCTTTTATCATCGATCTAGATATGTCGTTTCGATACCATGTATACTGTTGCTCGATACTATAATATCGAAGTGGCTGGCCATTGGCAACTGGAATATTCCGAAAGTTCGCGTGGCACAAGTAGTTTGCTGTTTTAAGTGGCTGGGTCAAATGTGGAAGTTCAACGATGGCAAACGCAAACGGCATACCTTTGTAATTAAGCGAATTGGTTGTCTAGTGGTCGTCTGGTAACGATAAAAATTGGTCGTCTCGTAACGATAAAAATTGGCCGTCAAGTTTTTAACGAGCGAACTGTGTTATAATTAAGATACAATAACATCGTTGAATAATTGCATATAGAACACGTGGACCTTCGTTTCTGTATCGAATAATAAACTAATCACGGAATCGACGAATAACGAACTCTAATCAAATTATAACATAATGTTACAACCACAGAATTTCTAACTACACTCAAATGTCGTGTATGCGCATATTATGTCACATAAATGGCAAATTACCTTCAGCTGACCACATTATCATCCAATACATACATAATTACATACATATGTAATAACGTATAGCAATTAGAACCGCTCGAAGATTCAACATTTTTCATTTGACTTAGTTCTGCATTCGAAATGCAAGCGAAGGTCCACATAAAGCTTACATAAATTTTGACAAGCATAAAATAAAGCACACATCGCTCTATTTCGATTTCTCACACGAACACTCGATACAAAAATCATACAATACGCACATGCATCTCCCACACTCTACATAAATCTTGACAAGTTTAAAAAAAAGCACAAATCGCTCCACTATGATTTCCTACACAGCACTCATATAATTCTTTACAAATATCGTACAAATATTCGTCACCCTATTGACACCATTCCGCATCAAAGATAATTTATTCCAACTTGAGACGAACGAAAGAAAATGAAGCTCACTGCTGGTGATAGTATTCATACCATTCATGCTATGAATAGTATCTATAGGGCTCACAATGGACTTGACATAGGCATCTATCTTACGGTTAATTAAAGCTACAATGCACGCATCCCACGATGTCCTGCTATATCCCACGGTGTCCCATGGTGTCCCACGGTGTCCCACGGTGTCCCACGGTGTCCCACGGTGTCCCACGGAGTCCCACGGAGTCCCACGGAGTCCCACGGAGTCCCACGGTGTCCCACGGTGTCCCACGGTGTCCCACGGTGTCCCACGGTGTCCCACGGCGTNCCCACGGTGTCCCACGGTGTCCCACGGTGTCCCACGGTGTCCCACGGTGTCCCACGGTGACCCACGGTGTCCCACGGTGTCCCACGGTGTCCCACGGTGTCCCACGGTGTCCCACGGTGTCCCACGGTGTCCCACGGTGTCCCACGGTGTCCCACGGTGTCCCGCGGTGTCCCACGTTGCCCCCGAAGGGGGGTATTAGTCCAGTTTGGATCATCCAAAATTCTCTTTATGGCTTTTGGTGATCCAAACTGGACTATGTTATCGTAGTTCTTGGCTTGGTATCGTTTTCCACGGATTAATAAAAAATTAATCGGTCGATTAATTTTTGGAAAACGATACCAATTACCAGGTCTCACCACGAGGAGGTGACTACGAACGAGACCCGCCCATGAGTTATTTAACATTAACATCGATCTTGACGTTCAAGCTATTAGCAGGAATGACGAGTTTTGACTCTACTATCATGGGCCTGCGTAAAGAGATAGGTGCTTCGTAGTAATGCTACGAAACACTTATTTCCTACGCAGCTCTTACATGAATCTTTACAAACGTAAAACAAAGTATATACAACATCCATATCTCTCACACATTACATAAATCTTGACAAGTTTAAAAGAAAGCACACATCGCTTCACTTTCATTTCCCACACAAACACTCGATACAAAAATCATACAAGACGCAAGATCCATCTCGCACACAACTATTACATCGATCGGTACAAACATCGTACAATAATTCGCAATCCTACTGGCATCATTCGGTATCAAAGACACATTTGTCCAACTTGGAACGAAGAACGAAGCTACTGACACTGCATATAAATTTCGTGTCTTGCAAAAGGGACATACGAGTCGCTGTACTAAACTGTTCGACATTTTATTTTCGTGACATTAAAGTCTTCTCTTAAAAATGGGAAAACAAGAAAGAATCCCGAACAATTCGACGATGAATTAGACTGCGGATCCACGACTGAATCCCCGACAGATTCGCAAGCATGCATATTTAAGGTGCTATGAAATATTCAAATATGCTACTGAAATGTACTTTCTGTAAATTGATAAATGCGAAACGAATTCATTTACTGGATTAATATATAAAAGGAACAGGAATCTCTGATACGAGAAAATTTTGTGCACGAAAAATAAAGTACTAACGATCAATTAGATTAAATTACTCTTGATTAAATTTTGGCAAAAATAGAGAATCATTTGCATCTTTTTAATTGAAACTGGGTAGGTTGTAAAGAAGAATTTTGAGTAATTGAATCGGAACTGAATTAAAAATTATAAATCTGATTTGAATACCAAGATGAAAGGAAAACCGATTATTATTGTAAAATCGCTTGCTTTTGCCTTTTAACTTTTACTATATGCTATTTCTATCTGTTTTTCTTCTTGTTATTTTGCTGTTATTTATATTATTATCTTATTGTTATCTTATTCTTTTTTAATACTGTTATTTCTTATGCAATGTTATTTCGTCGTCATTTATATTATCGTCATATTGTTATTTTGCTATAATATTATTTTCTACAGTTATTTCTTATGCATCATAATGAATAAATTTTTGTTACAAACGAACGATCACCACGAGTGAACTTTTGTTTCATGCAAATGAAATTCGAATATTTATAAAGTTCTACATTACTGTTAAAAAATTGAAAACATCGCGGTCGAAAAGATTCTAAAAATTATGATTCTAAGAACGAACAATCACTAGCATTTATTCTAATAGCACTGAACTAAGTTTTAACCGACGTTTAAAATAAATTGGTAGGTCCTTCAAAAAATAAGATATTTCATTCTAATACTTTGTTACTCCTGAAATAGCTCACAATTTCGTACACGTACATATATATATACATATATATATATATATACATATATATATATATATACATATATATACNATATATATATATATATATATATATATATATATATATATATATATATATATATATATATATATATATATATATATATATATATATATATATATATATATATATGTATATATATATTATATAATACAGATTACATAATACAGATCCGTATTCTAGTAGTCGTGTTAACGTTAACGCTAACAAAGGAATTTGTCTTATAGCAGTATTTTCAGTAATAAACGTGGTAATAAGGGGTGGTAATAAGGGGTGGTAATAAGGGGCGCTGAAAAGAAACAACGCAGTAGCCAGAAGGGCTACTAAAATTCCATCGTCTTCCACTTTATGTAAACCCGATCAACAAACCGTAAGTGGAATAGAATATTCTTGTTTCGCAACGCTAATTTACTACTAATATTTATGAAACAGAAAATTCTCAAAATCAAACGCGTAGAGTGCTTCGTTATATCTGCAATATCAATTAAACTACGATTTAAAAAAAAAAAATAAAAAAAAAGAAAGTCTAAAAATTCCCGAAATTTGATACACAACGCTAATAAATATAAATCTACGCACTCTTATTTAAAAAATACGCAACACTAATAGCGAGTGATGGCAGTGCAACCATTTAGGAGGTTGCCGATGAGCGATCACACTTGTACAGCTCTTGTAGCTGTATCGTGTGATCCAGGTCCGACAAATGTAGTCGGAGGGTTTGGGCATTTTGCAAACGCGACTCTACTTAACAAAACGCGATCATTCGTTGTCGCAACGCTAAAGGGAAAAATAATTAAAACTCGCGATTGAATAGTATCGCAACGCTAACTTTTACAGTGAATTCAATGAAAACTATTATTTACTATGTGAAAAAGCTACTTCAAATATTCTGATATTGCTATTTGTAATACTATAAAATTAATTGAAAACTAATATTTTATAAATTAACTTTAAACTTAATTTGTAATAAGTTATTATAACAAACTATTTATAATAATAAAAATTGCAAAAGACAATCGCGATATCGTAATTCGCAACTCTAAAGCAAACGCGATTATCATTTTAGCGCAACTCTAATTCAAACCGTGATCATTCTCTCGCGACACTAAACAAAGGTCGCGATGTTATTTCGCGACTCTAATTCAACCCGTAATTAATCTCTCGCAACACTAATAAAAAAGCGCGATATGCTCGATGTAGGGGTGGGCCAACATATCGCAGTACAACCATTTAGGTGGTTGCCGATGAACGATCACACTTGTACAGCTTTTGCAGCTGTATCGTGTAATCCAGGTCCGACAAATGCAGTCGGAGGAGTTGGGCATTTTGTAAACGCGACTCTACTTAGCAAAACGCGATCATTCGTTATCGCAACGCTAACATTTATAGTGAATTCAATGAAAATTACTATTTGCTATATGAAAAAACTACTTCGAATATTATTGCAACTTGCAATATTATAAAATTAATTGAAAACTAATATTTTATAAATTAACTTTAAATTTAATTTCTAATAAATTATTATAATAAACTATTTATAATAATAAAAATTGCAAAAAACAATCGCGATATCGTAATTCGCAACTCTAAAGCAAACGCGATTATCATTTTAGCGCAACTCTAACTCAAACCGTGATCATTCTCTCGCGACACTAATCAAAAGCCGCGGTATTATTTCGCGACTCTAATTCAACCCGTAATTAATCTGTCGCGACACTAATAAGAAAAATCGCGATTTGCCCAATGAGACGATGGACCGATGTATACATCGGCCAGAAAAGAAACTACTACTACTACTACTATTACTACTACTACTACTACAAATACTAAAAGCGAGCATAGTGACAAAGTAGTAACGAGAATGACTTTCCATGCTCTGGATAACTCAGAGGATGGAGAGCCATTGGTAGTTGCCCTCTTGAATGGCAGTTTGCCGGGCCTCTTCGGCTTATAGCCTCTTCTTTCTTCGGGCGCGATGCCCGCTGAAACTTAAATCTAAGCTCGAGACTTTCTAAATCGCAAACAAAAAAAAACTTATAAAGGTAAAATAAAAATATAAACCGCGGAAGCTGATTCAAGTGCACATGGACTGACCAACGATCACAGCGGTGACCGTTGCCCACTCGCATGCGCGTGCTCGAGCAATGAACGTTCGTTTCGAGCCTACTCGCGACCGCGACCGCGATATTCGAAAAATCGATGGGCAAAACCAGAGACGAGAGCATGCTCTACTCGTGCCAGTTTCACCGTCGATTTTTCAAATTACATTTCCAGAAACAGGTTGGTCACGCGAAAACAAGCCTACCCGACCAGAGACTGTGCCAACCTGCCCGGCCCTACCTACTTATAATTAACAGGCACACCAGAAAGTATACTACCTATCCTACCTAGCCCTCCTATATTTAAAAAATGGCAAAACAGGCACACCAACACACTCGCTCCACGGTTCTCACGCAAACGCTCGGGCGCAAAGGACCTACACTAGAGAGGACGTCCCGGGACGCCTCCGACACCCGAGCTTAACACAACATGCACGCTCTAAGTGTACGTACCGTTTTCCTGAAATCGACCGACGAAGGCTAGTGACCATTGCGTAAAACGTGATGAAACACGTCTAAAGAGATTAATAAAATGGTATAAAATAGTTGTAAGTAAACTAGGAAGTATAAACTTATACTTAATCGCGTGGATAATATTATCACAAATTGTGATTGTATCGATATATAAATTGAATTAATGCATGTCTCGACTTTTTTGATATTTTAAGTTGTAGCGAATGAGAGAAACGACGCAATTCCACAGCCTAACCACACACACACATAATGTGGAAATTACGTCGTGCACGATACACTAGCACATCGTCGGTCGCTGAGAAATGTTTACATTAGGTACAATCGTCGTGCCCAATGTCTTTCTCCCGTTCAAGTAGCACCTGGGCACGTGAACGAGGTCCTGACAATGGGCACGGAAAGGGTTAAATCTGAAAATCCTGATCTATAAAGATGATTAGTTTGTCTAATTTGTGTTTAACGGACTAACGTTCTTTGATTCTATATTTTGTTACTTCGTTTCAGATTGTAATAACTCTACTTTATTAATTTAATAAATAAATGAAATTTGAATTGTAATTGAAATGTAATAATTGACTCTAAATGTATTACTAAAAAAGAAATAATCTCAGGCGATCTCTTTGTCAAAGCGTATTTTCGAAAATACAGAAGCATCGTTCAAAATGATCGCTTTGACTCAAAAATCTGCCTGTCGCGAAATTTCTTCTTGCACATAAAATTTCACACATTCTTGTGCGGAAAGAGAAATGAATTTTAATTCATATTTTATATACAACGTGACTTTTTGTACAAAACTATTTGTACTAAAAGTCATCGTTTAAGATCAAATATATTTATATGACAGGTATATTCGTGTAGATATTTGCCTTTTGCAAATATTCATACTAAATATTGTTATACATAATATTTATAAATAACACGAATATATTCGCAAATGTATATGTTTAAACTAATTATTGAAAGATTCATTATTATAATCGCGATGTGCAAGAAGATCTATCCTAAACTAATAAATTTAAAAAAAGAATGTTACTACTCGCGGGTATAAAAAATACCCGCGGTCACTATGCTCGCAAAAAATTCTACGTAATACAACCAGTCACCCGTGCCGATTCGGACCATTCGTCCTACGACATGATTGAGTGACCGGAGGAACATAAATGCATGCGACTCACCGTTCGAAGCGGAGAAGCAGAGGACGTTACACCATCGTTGCCGGCTATCATCCCGCAAATATCATCAGGAAGACTGACATCAGGCAGGAACCGTTGAAAGTCCAATGGTGCAAATAGAGGTTAAATGTTTTAAATTAATAATTTAAATGTTATAAATTAATTGCTTAAATGTTATAAATTAATGACTTAAATGTTATAAATTAATGGTTTAAATGTTATATATTAATAGTTTGAATGTTATTAATTAATGGTTTAAATGTTATAAATTAATGTCTTAAATGTTATAAATTAAGAGTTTAAATGTTATAAATTAATGGTTTAATTGTTAGAAATTAATGGTTTAATTGTTATAAGTTAATAGTTTATATGTTATAAATTAATGGTTTAATTGTTATAAGTTAATAGTTTATATGTTATAAATTAATGATTTAAATATTATAAATTAATAGTTTAAATGTTGTAGATAAATGCTTTAAATGTTATAAATTAATTGCTTAAATGTTATAAATTAATTGCTTAAATGTTATAAATTAATGACTTAAATGTTATAAATTAATGGTTTAAATGTTATATATTAATAGTTTGAATGTTATTAATTAATGGTTTAAATGTTATAAATTAATGTCTTAAATGTTCTAAATTAATAGCTTAAATGTTATAAATTAAGAGTTTAAATGTTATAAATTAATGGTTTAATTGTTATAAATTAATAGTTTATATGTTATAAATTAGTGGTTTAATTGTTATAAATTAATGGTTTAAATGTTTTAAATTAATAGTTTAATTGTCATAAATTAATAGCTTAAATGTTATAAAGTAATAGTTTAAACGTTATAAATTGATAATTTAATTCTTAGTAGTTCTTCTTCGATCTTCACGGTACGGGAGTCAACACACAAATGAGTTCGCGCGCGCGACGCATGTTTCTTATATACTAGATAGCATACACATAACAAGGTGACGGAAGGTGAATCGAACAGTAACGGTGTGCTGATATCATAAAAGGTTTTTCCATTATAACGTAATCAAATTTAATAATTTTTTCATTTTTATTGTAAACTGACGCCTCTAACAATTTATTAAATTAACATTTTCATAATTGCAATAGTTTTTACAAGCTGAAGCGAATTTCACATTTCAGTAACACTAGTTTTTGATTTAGTTTTTTATGTTAATTTATAGTGAATGCGAGATTATGATGAAAATAACTGTGCAATGTATCAGATAATAAAAAGCTATATATCAAACGCTATATATATATATATTACTGTTATAAATTAAAAGTATAATTGTTAAAAATTAATTGTGTAATTGCTTTAGATTAATAACAAATTATTATAAATGTATAGCGTATTTATTACAAATTATTAGTTTAAATGTTGTTAATTAATAGTTTCAATGTTATAAATTAATAGTTTCAATGTTATAAATTAATGGTAAATTGCCACAACCGTGCAATATTTAACTTTTGCGCCATTAATTTACTCCCTAAGGAGTTGTAGAAATTTCCTTAAAACCTGAAATATGTTCCGCATGCATAAAAATTTGCAAATTAATTAAGTGTAGCGAAAATTATGCGAAATCTCGTGGCTTTGTTTCAGGATAACGAAGGCGAGCTATATTGTGCGACAAGGATAGTCGTGCTTCTCTTTCTAATTTCACGATTATTCGTCAATTATTCTTTTCCCTGGCAAAATTCATGAACTTTGAAGATCGTAAGACAAAGGTAGGACCTTTGGCAAGATTCACACGCCTAACGACTAACGCCTAACCTCTGGGTGACGAGGGGACGCCGTGGATAATAATTAATAACTTAATAATTAGGCACAAATTCCTCTCGAAAACGGTGCGAGAATGTTGTCAGGGATCCACTTATCGTTCTATGATTCCAAATACACAGATCAACTGCAATATACAATTTATCCGAAATAAAAAATATTTGTTTAAGATCCTTTAATGACAAAAAGACCAGGTTCCATTTATTTATCTATTTTCTATAAAAATATGCATTTATATAAATATCTGCAGTCTAGTTATTATATTCTCTTTATACGTTGTATACGTTTAATTCAAATAATTAAATTATAAACTTTATATAAATTATTTGCCACGTTACTTAATTATAATTAATATAATACAATATAATATAAGACAAGATAAGAATACGCATCTATGATCTAGATTCTATCTCAGTGATTTTGCAGTTCCATTTTCGACAATATTAAAGAGTACTAAAAGGACTTTGGAATTCATCAGCAGATCTAAAAACATCAAAGGCGTATCAGCGAAATTATCAACGTTTCATCCGGTGTCTGGCAACTTGTTCGCATTTCTATACAGACAGATTATCCATGGCAGAGTTCTCGTTGCCGTCTTGAATTTGTCAATGAACGAAAGCTTATGTTAATCACCGTGACGCTTGAGCAACCGGCATGATATTTCACCGGATTAATACGGGATCCTCTCGGGCAAGAAGATACGTTTTAAATCCATAGAATCGAATTATAGCATTCCAGCGTGTTTAATTCGGCTCTCGAAATGGCCGAGTGATTTATAATCCGCTGGTGTCAGACGATCTGACGATCGCGCGCCGGTATCTGGGGAATGCAGATCTCCGAAATCGAGCCGTGAAACTCGTTGACATTTACAAGCGTTGTAATTAAAGGTCTCGCGTGCGAACTTTTTGCTCGAGGTCGATAATCGCTTGTCGGCTCGGTTGCGTTCGATCCCGAGTAACGACAAAACTCAACGACCGAGATTTCTTGAATTCCATCCATGATTGCCCAAATACGTATCTTCAAGTAACGACGTGTAACCGTTTTGCGGTGTAGACATTCCTTAAACGTCGAAAAGTTGAACAATACTCGAAACGATTTGAATAACTTGCGCAATTACATTCGGAGCTCTTTATTGGATATTACGTTGGAAAATAATACGTGGGCTTCGGCCAAACCTCTACCTCAACTTCCACCAAAACTTTCATCTACACCTTCCCCCAAATCTACACTTAAACGTTAACCTCGAACGTCCGGCTGAATCTCTGAGTTAGATTTTCCTCTAACGCGATAACAGGCATTCAGCTCTTATTAACGAAACTTTTTTCCGCTTGTATAACCATTTCCGAGTTAGCCCATAAGCAATCGTACGCTCACCCTGCAGTGCGGCAGTACGTACTGCTTCTGGCTATTCATCGAATCTACGAAATTTCATCGAGATCAGAGCGAGACCGTTGGCGGCCCCCTCTCGTTAGGAACGAACGATAATGACACAATCGTCACTGGTTTCGCGAAAGGGAACTCTGGTCCGATCGAACTCATTAAGCGGCAGCTGACTTTCATTTGTGCTGCTCGTTGACAATCGGGCCGGCGTAATGCCGGCGCTGTTTTCGAAAGTGGATCGCGTGAGCGCAGGTGGTACCCACCGGGACCTCTCTACCTGTCGTACGTGCGCATCCCGAAAGCAATTACGGCCGGATGAGTAAATTTCGAGCCGCGATCGTATCTCATTCTCCGCTTAGCGTTCGCTTCTTTCACCTTCTTCCTCTTTCTCTGCCTCGAGCCTGCACTTAGTTTCGCTTCATCCTCTTCACCGCGAGTTCTCTTGCGCCGCGATTCCCAAGCTCCTCTTCCGTCTCTCTTTTTCTTCTTGTCCACTTTCCTCCTTTCGTGCGTCGTCTTTTTCTTGGGAATTCTGGTTTGGGCGGTCGTAGGAAGTATCGCGACTGGGTGGTCCACCCGGTGGCTGCATTGAGACGTCAGCACCGAAGTAGCTTGCTCTCTCGAACCCCTTCATTCTGGTGTGCGTGATCCTCGAAACTGTGTCGGTGCCTGGTATCCTCCTCAAAGCAACAGTGTCCGCTTCGCGTATAAACGCCACGAGGATATCGTGTTCATGGAAAAATATTATTCCCTGCGGTTCGTGCGCACAAATTTTCGGCTCGCTCTCGTTGATTCCCTTATGTAATTGGACTCCCGTGTTCCACCGAGTGATCGACGTGGAACGAGAGTTCCTTCGCACAATTGTACAACCTTTTGTCCGATACTGTCATTAAATAACTTGTAATTAATAAAATTCTCTTCCAGAATCTCTCTTACGCGATAGTTTGCCAATGAATAATACCGGTCGCTTGAAATGTTACAAATTGTACACAAGTAGATGTACCCATCGGTAGATACGCAAGAAAATACAAGGAAAGAATGGCAACACACCCAAACCAGCTGGCTGCTGAAACGAGTAAAACTCGTATATGGAAAGAAGACTAAGAAACGAGCATCCCACTGACCTCACTAAAGAAATAAAATAGACAATCTGGAAGATGGTATCCCGCTGGAGGTAACCATCCACGTGCTATTTCGCAGCAAAGATATAAAAATTTGCCAAATGTCCCGTTGGACAAATTGTGAAACGCAGAATGAAATAAATAAAAAAAGAAAAAAAGGTAGATGTACCTTCGAACGTTGAATTCTATATTACTGTTCTATGTTATAATTCTATATTATATATTATATCCATATTATTTATGCAAAATTCCGTTGTCTCTCGCGTATTAAGAAACACTCTCGTCGTGTACGAATTGAAGAAAAACTAAGCCTGCAGTGCGTGCTCTCGAGAAATTAAAGCGCACACGTGTTCAATTAACTTCTAATCACGATTACACGATTGCTGCGGTGCGTTACGTAAAACATAAACTGTATCCGAACGGAATTATTAAACAGTATGTTTTTAAATGAGCATTCGACTGGTTCGTAGTTATAAGTCGCGGTACCAATCGGAAACGTGTTACACGGCAAGTTAAGTAACGCCGACGTCGTGTCAATAAAGCTGTCGTTGCTCATCGCGAAAGAAAATGTCGCGGCTATATTAATCTGATTGGAAATTAGAATCTACCCGGCTGTTCGTGATCGCGGCCGATCGAAACGCATTGATAAATGTGGCGCGATCACTGATAATTGCGACACGCGTAAAGTAGTCGTGTTATCGATTACGTTCTCTCTTACGTTCCTCTTTGATCTCGCGCTGTTACCTTCTCCGTGCCGCTACATTTTCCTACCCTGAAAAATTCGAATAAGCGAACTCGTTTCATTCCGTGCAGAATTTTTGTTCACATTTAGAAACCAATAATTATATTTTATGTATCAGATAATTATACATAACGTCACGATACAACGTTGTCGTCAACTTTCAATAAAAATGAAGCTTTCAAAACAAACAACTGCTATTTACATATGACGTTTTCCTCCTTTTATTAGAATCAATCGAATTACTAAAATGTTTCGAATATAGAATAAAATACTCTACGATGTTTATTCGTTAATGCTACTACTACCATAGACAAGTTCTAGAAAATTCTTATTATTTATTTGTTAACATTAAAACGACCATAGTTCGTCAAAATGACGAGTTTCAGATTAATGGCCAATGCCTGTACGTGTCACGAGGCATGTGCGTTATATAAGTCACTAACATATATAACGTAAATTACAATCAAATAATCTGTCCCAAATCTGTTCCAAAGCGTTCTAGTCGCTGCACAATGTATATCAACTGAATAGCGTTTGAAAGTCAACCCACAAATCGTCTATTCTTATTCTCCTCGTGTTCCACTTCACACATCGCACGATTACAAGTTCATTGACATATAAAAAATAGCAGAAACGGGACGACCCTTTCTCGATTTCCCGGTGCTCGGATTAGGAATTTACTACGGAACGATATACGGGACTGGCTGCATGTCCGACTTGTCGAATGGAGTAACGACGGCTCTTTGTTCACGTGAACACGTTGTTCGTTTTCACTTGCAAATAGATTCTCGTGGGTTCACCACACCTGAGAGGATCGTCGCGACCGATGAAAGAGAAAAACACGTGGATGGATCCGGACCGTGTTTCGCCGGGCCGTTGCACACCGCATTCGACCGAAGCAACGAGTCGAAGGAATGAGCGAGATCGAGATCCCTTGGCAATAGTTCAGCTCCGCATACGTTCCGCTCAGCATGTATGTAGATCGGCCCTGGTTAACATATTCGATCTCATTCGACGCGTATCGATCTGCCTCGCTCGTCGTGTTGACACCTCGCGTGAGAATTTGAAATTCGATGCATTTGAAATTGAGCAGTTGAAACGACGAACGACGTGAACGCAGAAAGTGAAGGTTTTCGATAGGAATGAAAAATGTATTTTATTAATTTTGATGCTTACAGTGGTCGCAAAAAATTTGGTTATATCGTATACATACTGATCTATTATATCAGCGTATTTATCGAGTCGTTTACATACTAATTTGTTACATCAGCCTATTCATTGTACCACTTTGATACCAGTTTGTTATATCAATGTATTTATTATATTATCCATATAACGATTGATTAGATCCACGCGTATTAAACTTCGTGTCATTTCCCACTTACTGTTGGCGTTTCCAGGAATCGTGTAGGAAAAAAGTATCTGCATCGTGCAAGGTCTTGCTTCTTTTCTATCTAATACAAATCCATACGTATAGTTACTGCGAGGGAAAGATTGCGCGAAGAAAGGAAAAGAAACTCTTATTCCAGTCTAAGAGTACTTTATTCTCAGGTTCTACCAGCAAATAGCGCGCTGTGATATAACACCGTGTACACGACACAAATCTCAGTCGAGAATTTTAGAAAAGAACGGTTTCGCTTCCTGCACTTTCGAAAACGTTCTAACCAAGAAAATTGCTCGGTTCGAAGGATTTCCTAGAAATTGGTGCAAGATCATAGACACAGGCAGTTTCCTGTGTTCTATACTGTTATCAATTTTTATTCCGGTGATTCCCTTCGTTAACCGAAGTAGGTCGGTCGCTCGATTTCCACTTCTTTCCGATCTCTCAACTATCAGCTATCGTGGGAAACGCAGGAATGGGAAATGTTTCGGTTCAGGTGCGCACACAGATCGAAATTGCTTAATGTACACGATCCAGAAGGCATTGATTTGCTAGGTGCACGCTACTGATACTGGCACACGCGGACTTGCTGCCATCGAGATTTAAATTCTCACAGGAAGACGACTTTCTCCGTGTCGTTATATTTCCATACAACCGACGTGATTCCAATTTATACTTTTACTTTCGCCCGGCCAATTGTACGAATCCTCCTTCGCGCTCTTTTCACGCATAAATCTGTTACGTTATACGTATTATACGCAGTTCTTTGAAATCTTATCGACACTGGTAACGAGACGTCGATTCTCGATACAATAGTTGCCAATGAAATTTCGGGAAGTTGCGTGGAAGCACATAACATATTCATAAAAGGTGTGTACAAGTGTTCGATTACTTTCCTAAGACATTGTATATGCAGCGAACGTTCGATATAACGTGCGAAGAGCATCGTATTATAACAAAATGTGCTTGGAATATAAGATGTTGCGTAAGGCGTTTGTTGAGCGCTTTCACCGTGAACGATATAATTGAAACTGAAACATTTTACTGTTCCAAGACTAGCTAAGACTGTCTATCTGCTTGAGGAATGCCGAAGGTAAGGCAACTTAAGCAAAGCGAACTTAACGAATCTCTAACGAATCAATCTTTTTTAAGAACAACAAAGTTTAAGTTCTAATTTCAATCGATAATGCGCAGCTGATTATCGATTATAACGATCGATGTGACGGTAAACAATATTCAAAGCGAAGCACAGAGAATAAAAAGAGAATCTGATGAGAGTCGTGAGATCAGGTGAAGTAACGATTTCGTAATTGAACGAGAGAAAAATGATCATGTAAATCGTTTAATCTTACGTTTAAATAGGTTGCTGGGAAAACCAGTGTAATGAACGTCACAGAGAATTTCGTACACCAGAGGAAAGACAGTTGATTGTTATTGCCGGTGAAAGACGAAACGAAAGATGGTAGGAGGTAACGCGAGTATCACGTGCAACATGCTCGTTGCTTCTGATCCCGCTTGCAAACTGCCTCGAGCCATTTTCCAACGTAGCAACACACGAACCAAGCAACGCTTGCCACTCGTGGGAAGATGGAATTGGGTTAAATCTTACGGGATCGATATGTTTCGAAGGATAAGGGAACTGTCGCGATCAACTCGCCCCAGACATTTGTCAAAGTCCAGCGGTTTCCAGCGAGCGTCCCGTTTGAAAAATGAACGGAGAACGCTGCGAGTTGGCGACAAACAAAATCCGACATTGTAATGGATGTAGAACGTCGTACAGAATAGCATTGCGTAAATGACAAAAGCCAGACGTGTACGACACTGACGATAACTGGTGGAAATTGTATGAATTATTTTGGAGCTAAGAATTGCGCGGTGGTCGTGTCCGTATAACGCAAGAAGGATCGACTCTACGCAAGTAATATTGCACGTAGTTCGCTATAGCAAGATCATTCTTTTGCCGAGTAATAATTTACTGTACGATGAACGCGATATAACAGCGAGTTATCAAAGTATTTGAACATTGCTATGGAAAGATTTTACGAATATATCATTCGTTATACGAAATTAGGAAATTGTATTAGTAGACGCTATGACGAAACACGACCGTCGTTACAGGTTACATTAGGAAAGTTGAAATTAAAGGAAATATATTAACCTTCGTGGCATCGATTAAAATGTCAACGCCCAATGTACAAATTATGATAAATTACGACTACCTTGCATCATTTCGTATTACGCCACAATGTTTTTAATATTCAAAGATCACCGACGGGCAAATTTTCATGGAAATAACAGAAAGCGACGTTTAATGGTCACGGTGGAAAGCAGATTATTAGGAAAGGATAGGATCGATAGCGGAGCACGATCAGGATTAGCAGCAGCGACTATGGACGTTCATGCTGTTGCATCCGCGTTTCATTCGGTCGACGTGCATGAATACATGTGGCAACCACGATGTTCGCGATATATGGATCACCGTATTAGAGCAAGCCGTTACAGCCGCCTTTAACGTGCAAACACGATACGAGCAGCTCGTGACATTGCACTGTCTATGATAATACGACACGTGAACTCCATAATCTGGTCTACCGATGCAGTCTTATCCCCTTGTGCACACGTGCAATCCGGCTCGCTTCGAGAAATCTAACTGTGTCAGGGATCCAGGAGTTTTACGAGATCGTTCATGCCCCGCACTTGATACTCGAGATGTTCGAATTGAATCGTTTGACCGAGTGTAATAGCCTCGCAGGAAATATTCGAACAAACTGGAGAGTCGTTTCGTCCTGAGATATGAAATTGCTTCGATCTTCGAAGGAGAATTGAATTTGTTCGCGATTCCCCTTGCGTTTTACGTTCGAATTTATAAGTATACGAAGGCGGAGGATTTTTACAAGAAAGTACATCGAACGTGGATTTTTCTTTTTGTTTAGATAAAAGTTTCCAAATAAGGAGTCGCCACCTGTTCGCGCGAATATCAAATATGATCCTTTGCATCGGATTCGATGTGTGCGAGATAAAAGGGACTCAATACGGTAAACGAAAGGGGCATGTACCTGAAAGGAGTGGAACGATTTCAAGGAAACACACGTTCAGACAGCTGGTATTAATGACCACGCGATGCACGGACCACACACGTATCAGCGAAACAATCCCTGACGCGCGTGCACCCTTCGTGTAATGACACGGTATCCGCGAACATAGTAGCACTAATGCAGCGTGACAACCTCCGGTGCGCTATAATTTTAATAATAATAGGGATTTTGGCCCACGGAGATTAATAGCAAACCACGACCGGTTCAGTCTTTCCTCGTGTCTTTTGACTCTTCAAACATTCCAGACCTTTCGACGCACTCTGCTTCATTCATAGGAGCACGAAAAGAATCCTTCGATTTATTTATCGTTCCTTTTCATGCAGTGTTACAGGCAGTTTCTCCTTTCCATCGTGAAAAGAGATTCTCGGAAAGGATGAGAGAATTCTTTATTATTTTTTTCTTAGCTTCGAGCCTTCAACCTCGAAATATGTGTATTTCATCGAGCTTGAATCTCACCGAACAGAATAAGAAATCGTATGATTCGAAAGGTTCTTTCCAAATCGTTTAAACAAAATCTGTATCGTACATATCGGTCTGAATTCCTGCTGCGGTCGGATTAATACAAATTACACGGAATGAAATCTATTCGTCACGAGCTTTATCTCGTAAATTATCAAACGAGCGTGAAAATCCACGTGGTCATAATCCGTGATTAAATGATTTTTTCTCTGCTCTATCCCCTTCAGGCTATCGTCCATTTTACGTTACGCGTGAAACCTTCTGGCGGAAAGTCGTGGCGACAGCCAGACACACTCTCAAATTAATTTCCATGGATTTCCATGTGCGCCAGGCAATACCAGAGCGAAGCAGGCGAACGCGATCGTTTCTCCGACGAGTCGGCGCGGCAATTAATTGGACGCGGCTTTAACTTTACGACTGTCACTATTATACGGCCTTTACGGCGAACTCGAAGGCGGCACGGGCCGCGCTCCTCTCACGGTACAAGATAGTTAACGATTAATACGATCGCCTGCGTTTACCGGCGCGTGTTTCACACGCTGCCCTGCTAGACGACGCTAATTACACTATCAAGTAACGCGAGGGAGTCGTGCACCGTCCACGATAATTGCGTCCAACTCGTCGCTTCAATTGCCACCAATTGTTTTCTCACTGTCCCGCCGCGTTTCCCACCGTCCGCCGTTTTTCCTGTCACCTTTGCGCTCCGCTCTCCTCTTTCTTCGCAACATCTTGAGCTGGAGAAACGTTTTGTTACACGACACGAGGATTAAAATGTTTACATTTATCCTTCGTACGCATCTTATCACGCCATTGCATATGTCTTTGTTTCGACTGCAAGCATAAAGACACGGAACATTTTTTTTTCTGATTCGCTGTGACTCGCGAATAAATATATTAAGCGTTTAGAATCGACGTTCGACGTTTAGGATCAATAACGTTAGAAGCAACATTTTGGAATTTCATTAGCACTGTAGCGAGACTCAAATTTTCCTTGCAAATAACTTAAAGCATATATTAGGTTGTCCCAAAAGTTTCTTTCGTTTTTGCAAGGAAATAATGGATGCACCACATTCTCTGTTTCGTATTATTTTTATCGAATCGTATATGATCATGATAATAGAAATAGAACAAAATAAATGGTACACGATTGAATAAACTAATATGAAACGAAAAGAGGTTGTGCATCTATTATTTCCTTACAAAAGGAAAGAAACTTTCGGGACGACCTAATGCTAATGTCGCGTGTATATCGTTTAACATTTCTCTCGTTGTTAGGAATATTCTTAGTTTTTCCAAAGCGATATCGATAGATGTATTACTGTTACAAATTGCGAGCACAAATTGCAAACAATTAGTCATTTCAATATTAATTTGTCGTAAAAGCAACGGTACATTTTGATATCAGGTCAATGAGAATCAATTCGTGACTTTGTTCCGCGCCATTGCAGATATACGGTACTTTTAATTCGAAATTGTCTGTATGTAATTTTCTTTAGTTGGAGAATAATTCGCAACACGTACGTGTACGTAACTTTTTCATGAGCGAATGTGTTCGGAATACCAAGGTTACCTTGTAACTTTATATTCGCACAAACGCGACGAAGTTTATACTTGACATTAGTGCCACTTGTTTTCTGCTATATTTCGTCTGAAATACAGCAAAAAGCATCAAGTTCTCCAATTTCGCGCGATCAATTCAATTTTACAAACATCCGGTCGTCACGACGTAATTATTTTCAAGGGAAAAATTAATTAGCGTAACTACATTTCACGGTCATATTATACTCGTACCCATTGTATAACAACGATTCAACTGGGGGTCAGTAATAACAATAGGTGCATTATATTAAAGTAATTACTGCTTATTATTTTTAATGGTCTTCCGTACTTCTACCCGAGTCGTTCGTAACATAAATTTATTTAGCCTTCCTAATCGTTTTTACCCATGTGCTATTCGTACTTTAATTCCTGTAGTTTTTAATCATTTTTGTTACGGATGCTCATACAATCCTGCGGTAAAGTATCAGGATACTTTGTTTTTAATAAAGCTTCCGTATCTACCTTCTTTCTGTATTTAATATTTAATTACCGCTTTATGCGACATATTAGGTACTCCTTTTATATAAAGTATTAAGTTAAGCTATGTTCCCTTCTACCATTATACGTATTCGTGGGATTTGGATAATATTCTTTTAACATGTTCATATCTGAATAAAACCTTGCTTTTCTTCTTGCTTATAAGCACGTACATCTTCCGTATAACTTTCGTTTTGATTCCCTTGCTACAAGTTTAATACATCGATCGTCGACAGTTGCAATGTTAACACACGTTCGACACAAGCGTCTCCTCTCTTCTTCTCCAAATTTTATCAGGCATCATTTATAATTCGCGCATGGCCAAACCCGTTGAGACTCGGAAAACAAAGCAAAACGATCAGGTAAAAGGTAAAACAATTTCGTTTCATCGAAAACAGGTACTCTTTCATCGAGGCGCCAAATGAATTTTCGAGGAGGGTGATTAATGTTCTCGGCAACGCGGTCGATTAATCGGCCGTCGATTATGCAAATTTTTATTTGGCGCACGCTCCGCGAGAAAGTTACGGTAAAATTGACCGAAAGAGGCAGAAGAAACGAGGCCTACCGCCAAGTACAAGGCGTACAACGTCGAGATGAAACTTCCACGGAAAAGAGGTTTCTCGGGGGAATCGGCGGAGATTTTTGCTCGGTCGTGCCGCACACGAGGCGCGTATGCAAAGAGAGGCCGAGACGGCCTCATAACGTATGTATCTCGCTTTCTATCGGAGCCCCTGGAACCATATTAGTGCATCCTGTGTTGCGCAAACTGCAGCGACCGCCTGCAGTCCGGTTCCATATTAGCCTTTGCGTCGTGTCCGCGTCTACTCATTAATTGGAACGTTTCTGCGTAATATTGTATTATTATAGCCAGACATCCGTCATAACGTAGCCACGTCTTTAGAACTTATAAAATCAACGTTGGCAAAACGAGACTTGATATATTACGTCTTTAATCCATCTTGCGCAACTCTCCGATTTCGAGTGTAATATATTTATTTTCACGCGCAACTAACTTTTAAGCCTATCCTTCCGTCGGTACATCGGGCGAAATCGAGTTATTAATTGAGATTTATTTCGAGGTGTTCACGAAGGTTTTGAGGAAATAAAGATACAGAGCAAAATATCGTCTCGTACGATAATACGATATCGCGCCGATAATACGGATTTCGGTGAAACGAGAAAGACGTAAGCCGCGTAACTTTCGATGTCAAAAGACTTGTGTTCGAGGCGTGTTTAGTTAACGTTACCCTTTCGAGCGGTCATTGTCGATTCGCTTGATGGATAGAAAAATGGATGCACGGTGGATTACGGCTCGAGTGCTTTCTTAAAAAGTAGCTGACCTTTTCCCGAAGCTATGCTCGTTGTAAAGATGAAATCGGCCCGACATTTCGTGAAGTGTTATTTTTTCCGAAGGAGATCGAACGATAAATATTGAACTTCAAGCGTGGACCTCGGGCCGGCGAGTCACGATTTAAAATTCAATCTACAAAAAATATCTGAAACAGCGCAGGATCGCTGCGAACATTTGTGAGACCAAGTGAGCGGCTTTCATTGTTCGAGTTTCCGTTACTTTCAAGCATATTAAAATGGTCTAAAAATATTAAGTAAATTCTAAAGTTGTTGAAGTCTACACAGAACAGATTCGATCTATTAGATCGCAGCACGTGAAATATTATATATATGTAGTATGAATTTTATAATATAAATTTTCTAAACTTTTTTCTCGTAATCAGTGCATACTTTTATTTTCGTTTTCTATACGTCATTTTAAACCTTAAAATCGTCTCTCTCTCTCTCTCTCTCTCTCTCTCTCATATGACTCCCGTTTTTCAAACATTTACACGTATAAACGTATCCATTATAGGATTCATTGAAACATAACGAAATACACACTTTTTAAAGTCGCAGAATCATTTATGTTGGCCAAGCTTCTCCACGGGCAGCAGTAGTCGATATATAATGCCATTAAAGTAAGAATATGAAAGTTATACGAAGCCTGATAAACTCGAATATGCCTTTGTATTTTATTTTTTTCAGCAAAACAATCGCAGCGTATCTGTAGGTTATATCTGTTCTGCAATTTTTCACGGCATCGCTCACGTTTTACATTGTTCTTTTACTTGAATGGTAGTAGGAAAAATTAATATATTTAATTCATGTCGCAATTGGAGGGGAAACGATATTATTTCGAGAAACATCTTAAACACTGAAAAGCATATCTATGTCGACTCATTTATCATGCGTCTGTCATTCTGCCAGGTACCGTAATATGCACACTTTCTTAAAATCCACATATCAAGTAGACGTCGTCTGGAGGGTCCAGATTGCAGCGCGACAAAAAGCCAAGTTGTCCCACTTTTCTCTAATTCGCGTGAAGGAGCAGCCGCAGAACGGTGCATTATGTCCCCGGAACTCGCACATCAAAGTGAGTTCACCAGCGCCGACCAGCATCTTTTCATCCGACGCGACCCTTTCTTTCAAAGCTCTTCACAGAGTTCGTGGTCCACGAATCAACAGAAATATCATTGTCCACGATAGTCTTTCTCCGGTCGAGGACGCAAAAAGAAATAAGAAGAGTTGCGCGTTGAAAGGCATGTTTAACCCTGTCTTGTGCAGGTCGACGGTTGACAAGCATCAAAGAGGAAAATCCAGCGGGTTGCGCTGTACGTGGAAAGAACGCCACCTAAAAATAGAGAATCGGCCGAAACGCGTGTGGTACCGGCGACGACCTCGCCCCGAAAAGGGGCAGAGACGAAAGGAGGACTGACAATGAGCACGGTAGGGATTAGGAGATTCAGCCGACAGTGCGACGTTTCAGTGATTTAGCGAGACGAAATTTAATTTTGATGGAGAGATGCAAGATACGTGCAAATCTCGAGCAAAAAATCGAGCACGTGTAAATAAATGTATTGAAATCTAATTCAAATCCAACTTATTCTAGTCTAGCCTTTTTTACTCTTTGTACAGTACGTCGATTAAACCGGACAAATATTATTCTTCCGTTGATTATATCATTCTAATGAATATTATTATATTTTCATGAAACAAGGGAAAATTTTCAAGCGAATTTCTTTTTCCCCATTGCCGCGATTCCTTCGTTGTTTCGGCGATAAAATAAAGCTCGCGAAGAAGACCGGACTCAAATAGCGAAGATTGGCCGCTAAACCGCGTAATTACCTCGAAAACGTCTTACCAGATTGTTGAAACGTTACAGCGCGACGACAAAACTGTCGTGCGACCAAGTGAACCGAGTCAACGGCCCGCGAGAAGCGGAAGGGGCGGAAACGGCCGAGTCGCGCATAAATAAGCGGCTGGAAACCACAATGCTTTTGCGGGGACGTCGCGTGTGGGCAGAGACGCGCTACGGTACGAGCCTCTTGACCTCAAAATCAATGTGAAACAATTTGACTGACGACCTCTGCTGTGGCACGTCGTAAATCATAGCCGCGTCGAAGGAGACGCTGTGCAAGCCGTGCATTTGTTCCCGCGAACCCGTGCCAAGCTAGAAAGTAGAGAAATAGCAGAAACCGTTCCCTGCGTGCGAACCGCGGATGTATTTTTCCGATTTCTCGCGAGACCACGTTCCTGAACGGTCATCGATGACACTGGCACGCATGAAGATACGTATCCCGAAAATACGGGTCTCTTTCGTTGGCGAGGAGTCACGTAAGTGGTTAAGCGTGATCGAACGTTGCAAGTTGAAACACGGTGACGGACCTTGGGATTTCAACGTAGGTAAAGTTTGGTTAGTTTCTTGGTTACTGAAAATCGTTGAAATTTATTGAAAATTAAGGAGAACGATTCTTGATCGTAATTTGGATTTCGTGGAATCTAGACTTTGGTAAATTGTATCTGAGATTTTGTCCATTTTTGTTTCACCGAAGAATTGTGTAGACAATCTGTACTTGTAATGTAACTTGCAATTCGTATTCCTAATCTCTTGAAATACGATACAGTGAAATTTGATTATTGTAGTTATTATTGAAAATGATGGAGAAAGGTGTTTGGCAGCAGCTTTTGCTTGACTGAACTGTCCTATGACTATTTTGTGCTTGGAGATTTTCATAATTTGTATTCGAAACTTTTATTTCATCGAAGAATTATGCTTCGAGCTTACAGAGTTTCATTCGAATCGAAAGCAGATCGTTCACGGCCTACCCTTCTTGGTTCATCAGAGCAACCCAAAACGAGGAGCACGAATCAGACTCGACTAGTAGACGTCGTAAAAGCATCTATTCTTTGCGGAGCGTAAGTGGATTTCACCCTCGTCTCAGGCGATTATAATCACCACAGCCGATCGATGATCGGCACGTTTCGTCGTGGAACGTGACTCCCCTTGCCGATCGTTTCACGATTCGTTGTCCACCGCTCGTTAGGCTAGTCTCGCGATTTACGATTTTACAGTGCGAAATACGCGCGAATAATCAAGAGAAAAAGAGGCAGAGAAGAAAGATTTCGCGCGGCGGGGCACGTAGCGCATGGCACGAGGAGCGGAATCGCCTGCGAGGTCGATCCGCGGCCGAGCATTATGCTTTCGTAAAATATCACGGTCAGTCGCGCTACGAATGGAACTCGGCGATGATCGTGCTTCCTCTACATCGCGCGTACATAAAGCGCGAGACACGCGTTGCGTGTGACCCGCGTCGCGCAATCAGCGTCGCGTTAACGCGCGGTACTCAACCTTGTCGCGGAAAAATAATGTTGATCGAGGTCGACATCGGCTGTCTCGATCGTGGTAGTATAGTTGCTGCGGGAGATGCGATGACGTGGTCAAATTTGTCAAGTAACGTAGAATACTTTGGAGAACATAAGGTTTTAAATCCTCGTTCACGATCATGCGACGTCAACTGGAAACTATATTCCGTCGCCGTCTCTTCCAAAAAAGAGTATGTGTACTTTCTACAAGTATAAAGTATAAATCAATTTTTACCAAGACAGCCGTGGTTAAACGAAAAGTTAGGAAGATTTAATATCGTAGAATTTCAATGAAACATTTGTATTTAAAGAACTTCTGACGTCGTATAATGTGCACATCGCGTATACCGATTCCAGCGGTTATGTAAGTGTCTGCTTTCTTTCGACTAAACCGATTAAACAATCTCGTATTTACGAGATCTATTCCTAAAGATCTTCCTTGCAAAAGATGACTTATCTTATCTGTTCGAATTTATTATTTATTTTATTTGTTCGCTTTAGTAGTACCGTGACAGAGAAAAGTCAGAGAGGGATACTATACATCCCATAGAATGTAAAGTAAAACATGCATAATCGAAGTGCAGCTTCGTCACAAATACGATAAGCATTGGATTTTAATGTAGCTTGTATCACAACGGCATCGTTGATTTCCATTGGCAAGAAATTAATACGGTTAACTGTAGAATGGAAATACGCCTGTCGTGAAGTAGCAGTTGCTACGTTATGCAAATTATTGCGACAGACATGTTTCTAGAACTGCGTCTGTTTTATTCAACGGAGCACAATCGTTCAAAGTTTTCCTATTTTTCCGAGATCTTAACAAGTCGATTACGACACGCTCTCGTTACATTTGCTTCGTCGTATCTGTTCAACTGAACGGCACACGTTAACATGCATTAACCATAAGCGCGTCCTGCATTTTTAGAAGTACGATCGGACGATCTCGAGTGTCAAGCGTCCTCGCAGTAACTGAAACAATAATTAACTCTGTCGCGTTTCGTTATGTGCGACGCAACGAGCGGCCAGCGAAACTTTCGAGCCTCAAAAGCTTATCTGACACTTTGAATCTGCGAACAGTAGATTCAGCTACGAAACAAGCGAATGCCATCGTTAGAATTCGTGTCGTTTCGTTTACACGACCTCAAGGATTGGTTCCAAGTTCCATACTCGAATAATCTCGTAACCACTTTTACAAGGATCCGCGAGATACCTATAACGATTCTTTACTTCATGTCGATTACGCATTAGTAATACGAGAAAATGTTTCGCCTTCGTATTCGTACTGGATTTATATCTGTAAAGTTTTTTTGTAAATCTGTAAATTGTATATTTATATATGTAATTAATAAAGTTGTTCTCCGATCCTTAAGTAGAATCTTAACACGGTCGTTGCTGGTGATTTTCTGGAAATCCTAAAACAGAAATGTACATCGTGATTAAAGCAAAGATAGGAATTTGAAGAGTTGTCTTTTAAATATCGTATTTTGTGTCACTTTGTGTCGTTTATCGTAATTCAAATAAATGCGAAAAATTCTCATTGAGGTTTCTGAGATGAAAAATGGTTTCGTTTTGTCGTAACATACCTCGCTATCGTTATCAATTTGCTATAGAATACCTTTTATTATGTTATCTAGGTATCTCAGATGGAGTTATTAATGAAGATCGACTGATTCCTTGAATGGAACATTCTACGTGACGTTCAATAATTCATCATTCCGTAGTTTGTGCTTATAGAGCTCTGGAATATAGGAATACGCAATTCGAAGGAAGCCATAAAAAAGCATAGGGTTATTTTCTCGTCGCTTTATCGGCTGAAGAAGAATGTTCCATTCATACTTTTACACACCATTTATGGACGCCTTATGTGCGCGATATCAGTCTTATCAGCACTTCTACGCCGCCTACAATTTAATGCCGCTGTATACGCATGTAGAGCTATCGGAAAAGGAAAGACGGCGTTGCAAGAAATGCTACCTGCGCAGCAAACAATCGTGGAACGCCTTGTCGACGAGTATTCAATGCCAATCCCAGGGATTCAAATATCGTTCTAATTCTTTGTCCTTTATTTCACGACAGCTTCGATATTTATGACGACAATGTAAAACAGTCGAGTATTATATTCACGTATTACAAAAAACAGATAGAAATTTTATTAGCGAAATGTTCCTCCGTGAAAATGATTTTTAAGGACTTTTGTTTGTGATATTTGCTATTTTTATAAAGTAGTATTCAATCATTTTTAATATTTACGAATACATATTTATTAAGATAAATTGGAAATCGAATTACGATTGAGATATCGACCTATGGATTGAATAGTAAAGAAATGCATAGAAATTGCGTAAATGCAATATTATTTAAAAAAAGAAAATACCAGTCCCAAAATATTTTTCCATAATTTATGAGATGTTTTATCATACTGCTCTAAATACTTCGGTTTCTTTACACTTTGCAAGATTATAGGATTGAAACGGAAGAAAAAATATAACCGAAATGTTAAGAAATAGAATTCAATAATGCAAATTAACTGTGAGATCTTAATGGTAACTCGATATTAGCGATGTCGAAGTTGCGTGAACTTGTGCATTTGCATGTTGACGCGGAATACTTTCCTTTCGAATAATCAATAAAGTTAAGGTATTGCACAAGAATCAATTCTGCCTCGTATTTAATTTCGTTACTCGTACAGACCTGTAACCCTACAAAATTTATTCGAATGCTTATAGGTGCTTATGATCATCACGATCGATTACCTCGGGTGTGGTCGGTTCAGAAGTGAAAGTACCGTCGTGACAATAAAGATTGTACATTATTATGCCTACCATCTTTCGTGAAACTATTGTCGACGGTCGAAAGTCTCACCAAAAAAAAAAAAAAAAAAATATCCACTGCTGTAAATTTCGTTCGTCGGATATTTTGCTGGAGTTCGCCATTCCGTGGTGCCAAACGGAGATATTTATGCTCTGTTAATCATTCGACGCTTGAAACTAATGGAATTTCTAAAATAAAGTTCAGGCAATAATATTATTGACGAATTTATGAAACGCGACAGATAACTTTCGTTCTGTCGAATGTAATACGAATCTTGGGCACGATTAATTACTCCGTATTTTTTGAAACTTACGAAACGTTCGAATTAAGGATGATAAAATAAGTAACCAGTTTAATTTAATTTCATCGGGATTATTCGGTTCGGTGTCGTTATTAATTACGATAATAAATAAAACTTTCGCAAAATGTTTTACATCATCGTCGATGATCGTTATCTTAATTTCTATGGTCGGCGAACGATTGCTTCGTGAAAATTTGTCAGACACGCGCTCTCTCCTTTACCGGAATCACTAATTGCATGTAAGATACGAAACATTTCACTAGCGCCGGCCCATTAATATCAACTTCGACAGACCACGAACATGGTGGTCCGCTGAGGGAGGATTTCTCGAAGTTGTCATTAATCACCGTATCAAGAACAGGACAACTTAAGAGAGACTTAGAAAGCGTCCGGTTTCCTCCAATAATTCCGCTACCATGTGATCATTGAGTCGCAACACCACCAAGTTTATATTTACATACTTGATCTGACTATGATCGTAACTTTAAGGATAGGTCAATGCATATATAATTTATTTAGTTTTCACGTATTTCTATTAAAAGGAAAGCCTACATCCTCGAATCAAATACGAAATATGTTATTGCTAAATTAAAGAGGTCATTGTTGTGATAGACAGTTATTCTAATGAATACATTTATATATATATATACATTTATGCTTTGGTTTGCAGATTGCTACTGAAATCTAATGTAAAACTTTTTCGATTATATTAATCGACTCAATTAATTATATCTTTTGAAATTTTACTACATCACAGAAGATGGTATAATCAAATGATTGATTTAAAACAGGGATATGTTTTATCAGAATACATCAAATTTTTAAAAATTATTATCTAAATAATTACAATTGTGAAAATAGTCGTAATTATTTAAAGTGTTTAATAATATACATCTTTTTAATGTTTCGTAATAATCTTAAAACATTACTAATAAGTACATCTTTACGCCATCTATCATGAACGTATTTCAAATTATAGTTTATTTAAGATCATCAAGTACGTATTATCGTATATTTAAGATAAGTGAGGATTTGGAAATAAATGAACATAATTCCCTATTTTTCTCTCTAAAATAAACATTTATCGTAATTCTTGATAAAATAAAATGTTTGATATTTGAAAATATATTTTACGCGCGTTTATCTGCATATACTTTTCTCATGTCTAAATATCCCGCTAGATGACGCTCGCACACCTTTAACGAGATTCGTGTTTAACGACGAGAGGTAATATTAAAAATATAAGTTAAATAATTATTTAACTATTTCATAGCTAATTCTTGTATTGTATACTCTTCAATCATGAATCAATCTTTTTTTTATAATTTAGCACATTAGAATGTAATACCGATCGAATTCATTATTTCTAAGTATGCACACAAATAACCTCAAATATTTATTTTACATATTATATTTCTGTGTGTCTCGTTATAATGCTTTAAGAGGTTTATTAATGCATTTTTTTTATTTATATAAAACATACAAAATTTTTACAAATGCCATAGAATATCTTATATAAAAATTCATAAATTTGTCTATTTGTTTCAAATATTTTTGGTCATGTAAAACAACCACCTATAAAATTATCTTGTTTATAGTTGTTAACAAATTTCGTAATACTACTCTGAAATTTGGACGGATGTTCCCTTAGACCTTTATCAGTCTTTTTGTTAAAATGTAAAAGCTCTAAGCTTCAAACTAATTGTACATTACTGACACTTGAGTATGTTACTTACGTGTTTACAATATTTAATATTAGATATGTCAAAATAAATAATCATAACCAAGTTGAACACAAGTTTTTGTTTGATCTAAATTATCTTTTAAATAATATTATTTCTCTAAATAAACATTTTGTATGAAGAAAATGTACAAAAGTAGAAGATTATAACTGTATCTCTCGAGACACTGTATCTTACTTTGGTGCCAATCAATGTACTCTATATCTTATAGTTAATACTATGTACCTACTTAAGGCCACAAAAGCTCTATATTCGGAGATTGTAATTCTTCAAATATCTTGTACATTGATAACACAACTAACCAACAATATATCTGAAAAGACAATCAATTATATAATGAATACAATTTAAATATACATCGTATCATATAATAAAAAAAATGTATCAACAAATAAATTTTTTTATGCTTACATTATAGGACATCCAAAACCAAATACACATTGCTGCAAATGTTGCGTCAAGCTATAATCAAAACATTAAGATATCAATTTACAAACCTGCAAAAAATGCATTAATGGAGTATACAAAACTTACATAGATGTAATAACCTCCTACAAGCCAAAGTCCGAAAACTAATTGGAATAAACATACAATGAACCATAATATAAGCCACGGAAGTAACCATCCTCTTATTCCTTCTCTTAATCCATGCATCATCAAACCGCTTGATATTATCAAGAGAGCAAAATAAAAGATCATGAATCCTCCACCAACTTGCATTGCTGAAAAATCATATAAATATAATGAAGTACTTGGTATGTATATATATATATATTACAAATATACAATTATATTACTTACATCCTCTAACATCAGCCTCAAACAGAGGATTATACAATTGAGATGAGTCGCCTCCATTTAATTGATAACATACGAGTGTAATGCATATTATACTCATTGCCTACAACAAGAGATAAGCAGTTTGAAATCATATGAGAGTAAACATAGTGACACAGTTATATTAAATTCAAAATACGTACAATTGTATAAAAAGCAATAGCTTTGCATCCTGTCTTGATGTTATTGGTCCAAACAAATGGTGACCAGCACGATTCCAATATGGTCATGATTCTGGTATAATAAAAATTTACGTGTAATAATTATAATCGCGTGCATTAACTAGAGAACGCGGATGATTCGATTAATAAACACCACCCACTTGTTAGTGTATTCAAGATTTTGGGCGTCAACACGTAAAAGGTCTACCAACATACAAATTCCATAATACTAGAAAATACTAGCGAACGAATTCAATGAAAATGTTACTTGTTATCCGTATCTGAATGCCACTTTGAAATTTAAACTACCAATTTAAGTAACATTAATATATTTCGAAGCGTGTAAAAGAAAGATATTAAAATCGTTAATGTTGAACACCATAGTTACAAATGAAAATTTTATCTACACGTCCGAAAGTACAACACCCTCATCTTGAATGAGAATATAATTAAGAAAGAATTGCTAGTTTTATAATGATACAAGTGTGAAACTGGAGTTCGTATTTTGATATTTTAATAAAGTTCCAATCATTTACTTTATCTCCTACTCCACGTGATTGGTTATCAGATACGCTTTCGAAGGTATATCATTTTCAAACTTACTTACGTTTATAAATAAAATAGCTTTATCAAATTAAATCCTTATTATAATAGGTAGTCACCGGTCACCAGATTTCAAATATTTTAACCATTTGGAACGTTTCACTGCTCACAAACAGTGCCACGCACGCGTCAGTAAGTGTACTGTTAATGGCGCCGTGTCAGCCTTTATTTCCCCTCCACTTTGCTGCAGGATTGTTATGGCGGTTCCTTCAGTACTCCAGCGTAACCTGATAAAATGTATCGCCTCAGTTCTTGTAAGTAACGTTCAAATTTCAATATAGAAATATCGGATATATACAATTAAAGTATGGCTAGTAGGTTTATTTATCAAAGGTCGAAAAAATTTTATTTTTATTTTAATGTAGGCATAATAAATTGACACTTTTCCTCAGTAATAACTTTTACAATTGAAAAGTTTGAATTGCTTTAATTTATTACGTATAATATAAAATAAAATTTTATCACAACATTACGCATTTTAAGAGACTAATTTGCTTACTAAAATACGCAATAATTATATTTGCGAACTTTAAATAAGACATTTATTACGATACAGTTTTAACATTATAAATATATTTTAATAAAACAGATAAAATAATATGATAGAGGTTATAGTTTAAAAAATTTGATAACCTGTTATTCATGAATTACGTAAAGTTTTTTTTACATCAAAGAGTAAATAGAATTACGTGTTTTACAACCGTCGGTAGTAAGCAATGACGGAAGAACACGTTCGTTTAGTAAAGCGTACTTTGACGACGCAAGGATAAAAGTATCGTAATTAATATATGTATATTATCAACTATTGAACATTGTCGGTGATTAACCCGTGGAAAATGTAGTTCAATGGTTTCGAATTACTGGTTTGCGGTTTCCGTGGAAAGCAGCCATTTTGGTACCGCAAATGCAAATAAGCCGACTGAAACCAGATAAGATCTGATAATGCAGTCACAAAACAAAACCGATAGCCTTTGACTGCGCTAAATGTTAAGTCCTATAAAGTTGTCTAAATACAGCGACAGGAAGCTTTCCATCTGATCTGTTATATGCTGATACTATTAATAACGAAACGTATGAAACAATGGAGTTGTAGATGCAATAACATTGTTCAAAGGACATGAATTGCGAAATTCGTTTCGCAAACTAATTTCCGACAGCTAAAACAACAGTATAAATGCTTATCAAAATACGTAATTCATTCTATTTAAATGGCGCAATTGTAAACAACAGAACGTTTGTTATTTTAAATGATACGTGTTTGATGGATCCTTCGATCAGACGCTAATACGGAATGCCAGGAGGCCCACAATTGAATAGAACGTTGTAGAATTCACGCGAGCCTCTTAAATTCCTATAGTCATCGAACACAATAGCATACGGCGTAATGGATGAGGTATTCTTCTCGGGACAACCAGATGATCGTAGTCTTCGTATTTCGATTGCGTAATAAAACATCGTAATTCAATTGTATCAATATAATTCAATAATTTCGATAAAAGTTATTACCTTTCCTTTATTCAATTTTATTTACATCGTACTTTTTGATTGAGTTCAACTATTATAAGAAATAGAAAAGAAAGAGAATAAAGCGACAGCAATCATCGACTGAAAATAAAAAAACGAAAAGGGATTGCTTCGAGAAAGGAGAAAATTGGTTTGCAGAATAATATGGTAGTAATGGCATATTTGATCGAAATCACTGCTGCGAGATGAATTTGCACTTGATCTGCAAGTACTTACGTAGAACGGTCCGTTATTGTAGACATATCTAGTATTAAGGGGATCGTGGATATTGCATCTATTGCTACTCTCGAGGGAAGAAGGTCGTTACGCTGCTGTACAGTTTATGGAAAAAATATAAGGGTATTATCCGTTTTAACAACGTAAACGTAGAGCGACAGATGCGTTTCATAGACTCGCGAAGCCGGCTAGTCCAAAAGCTATAAATATGTATGTATGAATGCCTGGAACTCCTCTCAGTCCCTTGGACCATCAAAATTCTCTATCCTGCTCACTTGGACTATTCGTCTCAATCATTTTCTAAGATAGTTCGCCATCATGTTGATATCTTGGTAATCCCAGCGAATTACTATAAAGCAATGTCCACACATGAGTAATTCCTTCTTTAATGTGTATTTAATCATATGTTACAAAAAAAAAAAAAACTGATGAAAGAGTTTGCGCGTATGAATATCATAAATCTTTCGATTTTAAATTCCTTCGTACATTATATAATTTGGTACGAACATTTGATGATATGAAGATACGAGAGGGAGACCTTGAAGACATCTGCAGATCCAGTACTCGGTTGGTTCTTTCGATGCTAGCGAGAAGCCAAAAAGAAGATTAATGTTTGTCTTGGAAATTATAATGTGACAGTTCATTTTAGCGTCGCGTAACTGTGAATTAGCTTTAAAATGGCTCTCAATTTAGGTGTCAATCAAAAGCAGCGCGTACAACGTTGCCGCCGTATCCATTCTTGAAGGCATATCTCGACCTCGTGAATGGTAAGTCCCGTAGCCAGTAAAGGCAACACCAATAGATTTTCAATGAACAAACTGCACGTGACTGCTTATGCTTACGGAAAATGGGCGAATCAAGAGATAATAAGTCGATGCATCACTCCATTGTAATTGGTAGAAATGCAGAAGCAAAAAGAAGCCCGACAGTCTGCAATTTGAATACCTAAGTAACTGGTGGTAATCATTTTCTTGCAATAACGCTTAATGTTTCCAACGTAATTTTTGTATTGGGAACATTTTATTTGAAACAGAAGAAATTAATTCTAAGCAACAAGAAAAGCGGGCCCGCTGTTTAAAAATTATTTAAAGTAATAGATACAAGGAGAAAAAACAAATTTTACCATTATTTTTAATTATTCAATCGTGATTTATCTGTACTTTAAAGCTAAAGATTTCGCACGTACGATTGATAATACAATATTACTTACGTGCAGAATTAAAACACAATTTGCATGAAAAGATATTGATGGAAGAAAGATATGAAAAAATGAATAAAACCACAAATTGGTAGCACAAAGTGTTTATTATATAAACATTACTCGAAAGAGTCAAAGTTTCCACAGGAAAATGTTACTTACGTCATGTTAAGGCACTCCAAATAAATCACTGAACCGTAATTAAATTTGTGCATTGGTATTTCGCTTTTCAAGCGGGTTAACGCGGTGCGCGTTGCAGGAAAGGAATCGGATCAACAAAAAGTTGTTGGAACAACTTTACGTTTCGCGTTGAATGCTCTTCGAGAAAAACTGTAATGCCATACAGTTGATTTAAAATTAAACGCATATTCTTGCATTAATTTAGGGAATCGAGAACTCGTCTCAAAATAAATTTTTAATAAAAAAAAAGAATATGTAATTTCTGTTAACTAACAAAGTCATGCTAAACTGATTCTCGTTTTGTAATGCAAATGGAGATACTTGCTGTGGACACTGTTTTTGAAACGGAAGAATGTTTATACTGTTCAGCGAACTTATTCGTGTACGAAGCTATCACAGTTATCGGAAACGCGATATAGTCAACTCCTTTTGTGTCGATGATTTCGCGTTACTTCGCACTCCTATTTCATCCTCTGTTATTCTGGACACCATGCAAACTCACTCTACCATCATCGATCAGGTAACGCTATCACAACGAAATTAAAATAAACACGTAAAAACATCATAACATCAATCCATATATTGCATCTATAATTCATGCTTGAATCTGATTACGTTCCCGCCAAAAACTTCACCGCGAATAAAATCCACATGGGTACGTTAAATGGCCTTTTATCGTAAACTCTATTAGCATAATTCTTTCTAAATCCATCGAACCTAGCATTCAATCAACTTTTATTCCAAAACACTCGATGACACTTGATTCGTCTCTGAAAAGGGATCGCCTCTTAAAGAAATCAACACAACTGATAAATATAATACATGAAAAGGATATTTCGAAGAAAACAATCTGGAATACGTGTAACACAGGAAAATGAACATAACGTAACGTATTTGAGAAAACGCAAGGAAAATTGTGTGCGCAATTGCACGCGCGAGCTGAGCACCGTGCCGTTGGAGTTAGGGGAAAGGCGCTATAGAGGTCCCCTCTAGTGAGATTGGGCCCCGTTCTGGTCTTTCTCACACACTCTCTCGCGACGTCGAAGGTTTCCTTCGCACCGGTTCGTGCCGTGGCGGTCCGGCTCGGCTCGTGCACATACGCCATGGTCTCTCGTATCGAATCGGGCCAGCTTCGTGTTGCCCAGCTGGATCTGTACACCCATTTGTCGGCCTCCAACTCGTCGTCGCCGTCGACGTTCGCCGCGGCCCATTCGTACCCACCGGAGATCCGTTCTCGATCGCTCTGTCGTCTTGGCTGTGAAACGTGCAGCGTGTCTCGGTGATCTGATGTAACCCTTCTCTTTCTTTCTAGCTATCTCCCTCTCTTTTTCTTTCTTCCTTACTCACGCTCTCACTCTCGCGTAGTCACTCCTTCTCTTTCCCTGCCGTGAAACCGCATCGGCCGTGTGTATATCGCCTCGATTACACCAGAACGGTTGAGCGTCGCCGAGCGGTCCCAACGTCTGGATCCGTGAAGCGCACTTGCTCGTCGTCGTCCTCGTCGTCTTCGATGCTCCGGCAGTGTTCTCTCACGCGCCGATTCCTCCGCCGATCGCGCCGCTAATTAAACCTGGTGAGCTCACTGGACACCGTTGCGATCGACTTGATTCGTTCGCGGTGGAACGATCGACGATCGAGAGTTTCTCGATCACAATCCTTGGTGCGTGGAATTATCCTGTTTATTGGAGCTGGATTCGTCCACCGGGACGAGAAATATAATACCTACGCAAGACCATCGATGATCTTCCGATCGAAGCAGCATTTAAGAGATCTTCTGGGTGGTTTAGTGAATTTTGAATAGAAGTCACGGTGTATTTTGTGGCTGGCTGGTGTCGTGCTTGTTTTTCGTGAACAAGATTCGTGATCCTCCGGTGCTGGGCGCACAGTGTTCGAGGCTCGTATGTGTGCACGAGCCGAGTTTAAGGCTGGTTAACGTGGAAGGTGGAACTGAGAGAGGTTAAGTGGTACAGAGGATGAGGGATCAAACAGCGGTCGTTAGAAATTGAAAGCTTCTCGGAGAAGAAAAGCTCGGACGTTTGCGACGGGGAAAACAGACATCTCGTTCTGGGCGATCGGCGCGAGATTCCGTTCGGCGCTTTCGAGTGCGAGCAATTAATCGATTAACCGTCCTCTTGGTACGAAAGAGATAGTCGATTTTCTTGACGAAACTGGTTTAAGTGGTTCGCATTAGCATCTTTAATATGCTACTGTTACGGAATACAATTCCGCATCGAGTAAGTGGACGAGATTAATGTTTCCATTGGGGCCGAGCTGTTCGTCGAGCAAATCAAAGCGTTCACGGTGTCGTTTCTTATGAACTGATAAAAGCGATACGTGTGCACTTACGACCGAGTAAGATAAAAGTACGAAGACAGTAGAAAGAAAAGATATTCATGGTCTGGCGTGCGTCGTCGCTTGTTGACCGTCTCGCGGCTGTCGATGTTTTCGAATCTCGATTCTATATGATCGATTAACAGAGCAGCTAAAAATTGGTTCTTACTATATACATATATATATATAAAAAATGGTTGGGTGAAAGTGCTCTCGGATAGTAGCCGTGTGTCGTTGCATTCCGTGCACTCCAATTGAGTGCAATTCCAAGTGCACTCGTGATTAATTAAAAGCGGAGGAAAGCGATCTCGCGCGCTCGAAGAATCGCGAAGAATACCTTCAGGTTGATATTTATACGTATGATACTTACACCTATAGGAGTGTGCGTGCGTGCGTGTGCGTGTGTGCGTGTGTGCGTGTGTATGTCGATCTCTATGCAAAAAACCAATTCGTGATCTGCTAATCTAGTCACATTGACTTTAAGATTACCTCTCTGAAACTAGTGGTCCGAAACGAGGACAGAGACATTTTGTTTGCCGATATGAAGATCTGTATATCGTTCGCAATCTGCGGAACGAACTCGTAAACACAATATTATGATAATATTATCTCGCAACGATAAGACTCCCACGAACGTAAGCGAATACTCGAATCTGTCTTGGCAAATCTGACCGTATAAAAGATTTTCGATAAATGTTTTTCAACCGTAGCTGTGCATGATCCGGTTGTGTGTTTTCGATCGATTCGATTCGAGGCTGAAATCGGTTTAGAAACAGCCGGTTCGATCGAACTCAGAAACGAACGGCCAGACAGAAGTAGAACATCGAGATTTGTGGAACATTTATTATGCTGCGTTACTCTCGAGTAATGTACGGGATCGAACGACGTCGATTTAACGATTGTTTGGAAACGACGAGTTTAATAGCGAAGAAAATTTTTACCCTGAAGTGCAATGCAACGAAATTGTGTTTGGTGGAAAGGCTTCGATGATAATTCCTCGTGCGCGAAACATCACAGGGTTTGAGGAAGTGCTTGTTATGGATATCTGCGTGGCGATCAAACGGGAATACTTTCTCGAGCAGAATTACGTGGATGGCATCCAAGGAAGCGTTTTCGAACCCTTGCAGGAGTGAGTATATATGTTGTTTCACGTAATTCCTTATTGAGAGTTATTAAAGGCGAATATTTCTATTAATATTTCATCTTGAACTTTTGTGTACATTACTGGTATTAATAATTTGTCAGACTCGCTGGTATTTTTATATCGTGAAAAGTATTTCGGAACAAAGTCAAGGCAGGTTAAACTCGAAAATCTTCTTGCATTGTATATCATCTTCCACGATAATTTGTTGATCGATATGATAAGTGTTAATATTGTAGATTTCTGCTGTATAAAAAGTTTCTACAATTTGTATATTAAAAGGAAATATCGAAGGATTGTAAGCAAATAAGGAAACAGCTTTTCTTATACATATTTTTAATTGTGTGTAGAATCTCATTCTAGTTGTTTTTACCTAAACTTGTCTCTTTAATATGACGACAATTTTTTAGATTGTCGAGGAACTTTGTTCTTTTTATAAAGTTAAAAAATCAGTAGTTATTTATTGCAAGTGACAAAGAGATATGTGCAGGTTTAATATTTCATGGAGAAGTTAAAAATTGAAATTAGCAGCAACATTATTTGATTGTAAATTTATATGTTTCAAAAGGAAATTGATTTATAAATGGCACTTTTTATTTACTGAAATTATCAGAAAATGAAATCTCCTTATAGCTGCAATATTTTTCATTTATACAGAGAATAAGTAACTAGTTCGAACCTTTCAAAATCCGCTTATAATAGAACTTCGCTTGTGTTATTGTCAAACTTTCTACCTCAGCATTGACAACTTGTAATTTGTGACTTGTGAAACTTTGCTAATGATATTACTTCAACTATGCAAGGCCTTCCTAGTAACTTATATTTAACAATCAGTAAGGACTACCTAACAAATGACGCATAAAAATGGCAATTTAATATCGCCCACGTGAAACGGTTAAAACTACAACGCTTAGTTTTCTATACTTAGAAACGTCTCAATTAAAACAAATCACCTGCTAGAGTTACTCCTGTAAAGTGCAATCCGATCGCGATGCATCTTCCCCCGAAGCCAAACGTTAATCAAGAGCTTGATCGTTCCTCGATGAATTCTCAACAGGAATCGATCGAACGTCGGTTCGACCATCGGTTTTCTGTACTTACAGTCTACTGTGTATTTCGAATAATTCCGCCATACGAAATAAAATGTATATTCTCCAATCTCTCCGTATGTATCGAAACATCTAAGCAAAATATATCCACCTGTTAAAATCTCCCCTCCTGGTGTGTAGCGGGATCACGAAGCGTATCCTTCCGTGGAACGGAGCTCAGCTACGATAACCACATGAGAAAGTATTACAATGGAGCACGTTGGGCCGCTATTTATGAATATAATGTTCGATCGCCCTGCGCGGCTCTGCGAACCGTTGTTCGAGCGGGGAAAAAATCGAGATTTTTTCTCGATCGGTGAAAGTTGAAGTTTGCTGGTAATCTCGACAATGCCGGAAGCCCTAAGTTTACTCCTCATCGCGGTCGTCTCTCGATGGGCGAGGAAAGAAGAAGTCGGAAGGCATTGTGCACGGAGGATGCGTGTGTACTGTGTGCAGTCTTCGTCTCTCGTGTCTCTGTAACGTCGTGGCCCATTACGTTGCACCAAGACGGCGAACCGTAACAGCCACGTTTTTTCTCCTCATTTCATAGAGGATCATCGTGGGGACGATAAATCGCGCGAAAGTCGAGGACGAATCTTGATCCCCGTAACGATAAAAGAACGCGCGTACGAAACCGGAGGGGTCGAGAGAGTTGAACGGGAATCGTTTCTGATGTTCGTCTTTTTTTCACCTACTATTATTTTAATTTCAATGGTAATTAAAGAGAAGCATCGCGGCACGCGATGTAATGATTATCCTCCAGGTGTGTTGGCATATAGAGCCGAGGTTACTGATTATGGAAGTGAAATGAATATTCGACTTGGACGTAATAAAGAGTGACAAATTGATCTGAGCTTTAATGTTTGCACAGTGATGTCAAGAGGCAAGGTAAAAGTTATGGTGCGGTATGTACTGGTTGCAATGTTTGGACAATGCAAATGAAGTGAAATGTATATGTTATACAAATTCATTATTCTGTAGGAGTTAACAAATTTTTGTTAAATTTTTCTTTTCATAAATGATATTTAATGTTAAGGAGGGGAGAGTATATGCGCGTTGACTTTTAATAGAAGCTTTTAATACGATAGGAGTTCTTCGAAGTATTAGTCGATGCTAAAATTATCTTATTTTTCGACTTGTACGATTTAATTCGTCGAAACTCACATGTAACAACACTTGCTTCGACTTCCGTGCAATATAAGCGTAAATAAAATCAAATTCCTTTGCTCTTATATGTACATTATTTTCCGCTGTTGGCTTAACGAATGCCACAAGTTGTATTTTTCGATGATTGCGTTCACTGTTACGTCATCGAGCGAGGAATTCCGTATGGCAAACCAAGCAATCGATTTTGGCAGCTGTATTAAAACAGGTGCGGAAATATTCGTACAAGATTTTTCATATTAGCATGGACACTATGTTCCATAATTATCAATTATTACAATTTTATATCCTCTATAATTTAACATATGCAAAATGTTGAAATGATAAGGAAGGAGGAGTGCATCTACTCTACGAATTTCGATATTTGCAGGTAATTGATCATTTTATTATGGTGGTGAAAATAGTAATAATAATCCGCTACTATATAGAATTAATGCGTTGATCATTATCACGGTATTCTGCTTAACCGTGCGTGAAGAATCAATTTACCCAAGTCCAGCTTGTGTGATCATTTTTGTCTCTTCTATTTTTTCAAAAACATAACCTTCGATAATCTACCAATTACGAATACTTAACCAGTTACACGGTATCAAATTTATTCACCCGACGATAATTCTAATTTTCTTTGATTACTCGTTCAACTTCGTTATATCTTGGACGAACTACATACATATATTAAGATTTTAAATTTCCGTACGGTACGATAATTATTAGGAGGATGCAGGAATATAGTTGCATGTCGAAATAAGATAACATGATTCTACGACGTTCTTCGGTACGATTATGTATTAATTAGCTTTTGGTTACGTAGAAATATTTAAAGCGGAATATTTCGTACATTTCGATGAAAAAATTTAATTCTTACATTTTTGTGAAATTTTCTTATCGAGTTCTTCGCAAAAATGTTTCCTACAATTATTTTCTAAAAGTGTTTTTTGTGCCTCATTATATCATTGAGACAAAGACTTTCTGAGAATAAAATCATGTTCCACAAGTAGAGCATGTAGTGTAGCTTATAAAATGCAATGTTATAAATAGCTTTGCGAGAAACCTGTGGCAACTACTGTAAAAGAAGATGAAACATTCACAGAATCAACGATCATTTAACAACAACCATTCAATAAACTTGAAATTTCTACGTTTCTACAAAATAATATGTATAACATTCTGACAATATTTCAATGTTCTCACAAAATAGTGATAGTAATCTTTGACCATGTAGTTTATCTTTCATAGTATATCTTTAACCCTGTTACGGTTTGAATCTTTGCGTTTCAATCTTGCTTTCGTTTCAACAAACGAAACGAACATTTAACATTTTAAAAAGAATTTCAGTATAAAATTGAAACTCATCGTGTATAGCAATAACGATTCTTTCATACGTGCTCGAAGACTAAGAAATTCTTTATCAATAGAAACACACAGTTGGATCAAAAGTGACGTGGATCGAGCAAAATCAAATACCACTCGCTAAACCATTTCTTCTTCAGTCACTCTTTCAAGCAAACTAGTAGACGAAAAGATCGAAGCTCTTGGAGAGCCAGTAAACACCAAAGATCCACAATATCCGGCGTCCCCTCCAACGAAGGTATGCGGAGGGATGTTCCTGGTCGCGGATTCACTGGCTCTCCAAAAGACACGACGTATAAATACCACCTCGTTTCGGTTTCCTCTCTCCTCACAGTCCCGTTCTCCCTCTCTCTTCTGCCTGGTAGCACGGAGTCTATTTAGATAATCTTCCGCTTAGCGGGAGCGGCACTCGGTGCGGTAAGGGAGCCTCTTCTTCGCGGAGGCTTTCACCAAGGTGGCATCATATTCCTGATCCGCGAACCGGCCGCGTTTCTTCGATCCTCTCCACTCGTCTACATAGCTCTCGTCTCTCTTCGTCGTTTCTGTTGTCTCGGTGGCCAGTGTTCGATAGAGGTTTTTGGCGAACGCCACGCCCGTGTTCGACGAACCCTGCTCGTCGTGCCTCTGTGACTCGTAAACGCCTTCGACGACGTGACCTTGAGCTCCACAGATCTCGAGGACTTCGCCAGGCCACCGGTACGATATCAAGATCTACGTCAAGACCAGGGATCCTCTGTTGACTGGTCGCGGAACGTTCCTCCCATCCTATTTCGCCTCGTCGCCACGACATGCGGCTGTCTTGATTAATCGGTAAGCGAACCAGTCCGCTTTCGACGATTCGTGGCCTCGTCGATGCGTGGGTGATCGCCCCGATGGCGTTTTAACGATAGACCCTGTGATCTCTCGATCAGATTCTTTGTTTGCATTGTATAGAGGTTTTTGTTCTCGTTCGAAGAGAATGTAGGTGGGTCTTGCTATTTGCGGCGCGCGCCTTTAACCCTTTAACTGTCTAGCGCATCTGGCAGATGATTATGTAGATATAGGCCCGCCTGTGTATTCTTAAAATGTAGGATGTTTGCTGAACGGGAGTTAGACTCGTGCGAAGCGTGCTATACGCGGTTCTCGAAGCAGTTTGGTATTTTTAATGATGCGTGTGCAGGTTCATTGTTTTAAAAGGGTCTTCTGGCCTTGTTGGAATGCCTTCTTATGTCAATGAAGGCTGTATGATTTTCACTTTGCCGTGATTGCCCTTACGCTGTTTCCTGACTATCCAAGTAATTTTTGGGGAAAAAGTTGAAGATTCATTATTGTAAAATAATATCTAGATTTTCTTAGGATTCCTCTTTATACTGTAAATATCTTATTATACCTCTGCTTTATCATTATTTGTTTAGAATTGGTGATAAATGAAACTGCATTAGTCGAATTAGATATTTTTCTCGCGTAATTAAAATATACACAGGATTCTGTTATCTACAGAAAGAAAGCCTCGTGCTTCCTTATTCAAATAATCAAGGAAACGATAACAGCCTCGACCGTGGTAACTTACGAACGAAAAGACGGCACGAGGAAGAATTTTCTTAGCAAGGTTTTAATTTATCGGCGATAAACGGCATTGAACGAGTTTCTGAGAGAAACTGGCGATAACGATCGATCGAATGAGGAAAAGGCACACGAGACGCTTTATCTCGCGTGTATTCATTGTTTATCATTGAGTACAATTGCCTGGCTACGTGTGCAGTCGTGCGATCGCGCAGATGTTCAAGACAATTAAAAGTGATTGACGCGACTCTGCCCGATTCTCGAATCGTCGCGACAAATTAGGGCCGTATAGAGACTGAGCCTAGGGGCGAACGATGAACGTGTTCTCGTGTTAAGAGGTTCGAACGTGTATTCTATCTTTAGCAACGTTTCCCCGAAAAGAGAGTCTCAACAGAAAGAGAAAGAGAGTACAAAAGGGTTTGCGTTCTTCGATAGAGCAATACAAAATCGTTTGATCGTTTCTTTGAAAAGTCTCATCTGGGAAATCGTAACAGACAATTATTATAGTATAATATTCATTTAATCGAGTGTGTACATTCCTGCAGTGGGTCATCTGCACGACTTCTTATCGTTCATTATATTCGATGAATTAATTTTGGTTTCTTTCGTGTAAGAAGGTTTGGGATTTCTGTTCTTTCGTGAGATTTTAAACGAAGAACAAAAGTAAAAAGAAAATTTCGTGATAAAGCAGCGGGTGCATCTCAGCGAGTTGCAGCAGCTTATCGTTTCGCAAATAAACCCAACGACGCTTTCTGCCACATTGCGATGACAAAGCAACGTGCATGTTTATCGGTTGTTTGCACCGAGACGCGTTGCGTCTTTCGTGCAAATAACATCGTCGGAACGGAATGCGGTTGCCTCTTTTTCTTCAGCGCTTTCCTTATTCGTATCGTAGCTTCATGTGCCAAGAAAGACTTTTGGTCTTCTCCAAAAGATCGTGGATTAAAATTAGCCGCGAAAGTGTCGCCGCTTCGACGAAGACGACGTGGCGATTCCTTTTTTTTTTTTTTTTTTCTTATGAAATCTGACGAATGAAAATAGAAGCTTCGTCTTCGTCGAGGAGAGCTCGATTAACGATAGTGTTCGTAGAAAAGCTGGCCGTCGACAGTGTTCTTTCTCCTGTATGTTTGACCCTGTACGGATTTTTGCTTATTATACTCGGAATTCTGACGCCGCATCGCGGTGTATTTCTTTTTTCACAGCGGATACTCTTTGTGAGCAACGCGACAAAATACGAGTTTGCACCCTCGTCGATATTTACGTCACGTTCGTTGTATTTCGAATTCTTCGTATATTTTCCGCGTGCCATGGCACTTTGCTGTACGTGAAACCACTCTCTTCCTTCGATCGGTTGAATCATCCAAATCCGGCGTTTGGATTCCGGACGAAAATCATGGCGGGCAAGGTGCCAATAAATGGCTGTACTAAGAGTGCCACCTGCGTGCGAGATGCTTTACTCGATATCGAATCTATTTCGCGTATTTCTCAACCATTAGTCGAACAGTTTTGTATTTTATGAGGACGCTGTCCAGATTATCCTATAATATCGCTTTATAATACTTTTATGGAATCATGCTTCCGGAAAAGAGCTCTATTAAGGATTATTAATGTATTTTATTGACAGGATGTCGGATAGGAAAAAGGAGGACGTCGTGTTATCGGTAATTTATAATTTATTTTATACGATATACAATTAAAGTAACAAAGTATAATATTAACGGCTTAATTTTACTAGCTTTTTAACTCCATTATCCTTCGTTATCGAATTCCCTAATGTTTGAACACTGTACCGCAGAGACAAATATGCTTTTTTCTGTTACAAATACTATTGTTATATGTATTGCTACACGTGTTGGAACACAAACACTAAGGTTTGGTGCAAACGAGCGAGTTTTTGACTCTGCGTTCTGCCTGCGTCATATGTGTTTCTTTGTTTGCCCAGTTAGAACCAACAATGACAGACATATGACGCAGCGTGAACGCAGCGTCAAAAAGTCGCTCTCTGCACCGGACCTAAATGAAAATAATGAGAATGTATCTTCTCACGACGAAAATTTATGTAGTTCAGCGGCCAAAAAAACATGGTATCCCTAGATATATGAAAAAGACTGGCAAGTTTCTTGTTCTTTACACGAATAAATGAAATGTAATATCGAGAAGGTGGGTGTTCTATTATCTGAACATTTTCGTCTCCCTATTATATAGTTCGGATATGGGGAACTTTATTACATTACGACAGCGAAATGAAGTACGTAGGTGGAACGGATTTGTGAATTAGAAGGAAAGCCACGACTTCCCGGCTCAAGATACTGGCGTACAAAATATTCGAAATGCCGCGCCGCGATGTCGCGTTCCGAATTTAATTAATACGCGGCTGCCGCGATACCAATGCCACGTGCCGACATAAACCAAGATGAAAACTTGGAATAAGGTGGGAGCGCGTGAGCGTCGCGGAATTCGAGAATATCGCGGGTGCTGTGGGTTCGAGGAACGAAAAGAAAGCGAAAGAAAACGCCCTCGGGTATCCTGCCGCGCACCAGGCGTCTTTGGCTTCCTCGCCTTCTTTTTATTCACCTCAACGCGACCCTGGCACAAGTTCAATTCGTTCCGACCAATTGGACTCGGGACTGTGTAAAAGAGCCGCTTTCCGTGGACCAATCGACCATTTTCTCGAGAGGAATGCATCGGTTCGTTCGCGGCTTCGTAACCAGACGCTCGTAATGAAATTTGCATTTTCTACGTTAGGATTCTTGCGAAAGCTTCCAGTCGGATGAATATCGTTCGTTTTTTTCCTCTTGTTTTTTTTGTTTTTTCTTTTTTGTACCTTGTCAGCTCGGTTTATTAGTGGAAATTAATTTAGATCGTCGTTGTCGAGTGATGCTGTTAGTGATGGGATCAAATACACTGTAAGTTGGCTCGAACCTAACTGCAAAGTTTAATATTTATGGCTCGCATAAGTTCCTCGAAAAGAAACAATATATTCAAGTAGATTTGAACTTATTCAAAAGTTATATCGGTTAACTTTCCATAAATTGAAAGGTAAAGAAAAGTGTGGAATATTACAATTTTTAGAGAATTTCCTTGGACAGATCACGTTCATTTATGTTACTTTCTTGTAAAAGATGAACTTTTGGAAGTAAATAATTTGTTTATTTGACAAGTTCAATATTAATCACGTATCCAGATAATGAAGTTGAAAAACGTGCAAAAAGTGAAGTTGATTAGTTTGGTTTCTAAGAGGCTCAAATCAAAGTATAAATAAATCCTTCGAAAAAGACACATCCCTTAGCAGATATACAAACATAATTGAATAAGAATCCAATTGAAATATTCTTTCTATTCAAAGTGATTTGAACAATGTTAGTAATCGAAACATTGGGAGATTGGAATATTCCTGGCACCATTCCCCAGAAAATTGATTCATTTTGGGGGAAAATTGACTCTTTCGATCTGGTGAATCGACTTTCGCCCAACAATAATGCATATCATTGATCATGAACTTTATCGGGATTCGGTCGAATCGAGTTCAACATCCGTTATCGGGAACAGTGATGGCTCGTGGTTCGGCGAAATAACTCACTCCGGGAATTGAATGTCACTCGATCACTGCTATCTGACAGAAAACACATTAGATGAAAATCGAATAGGCTGGCTAGGATTTACGGTGCATCGAAATAATATTTCTCGTTAATCCCAACCTGTTCCACGGCCGTTCATAAATTCTGCAATGCCGCGTCCAACCTCGAGGGTAATTTGCATACGCGAAAAAGAATGGCCATTTTTGTAGTACAAATAATGCAAGAGAAAATGATTTTTATCGTCCCATAAATCTAACCAGCCGCGTTCAACGAAACACGCGATCTACGTGATAGAATAAAGCCAGCGGAACGATGCGATCACCGTTGCCTTTCGCGATAATAAAACCTCGTAATTCAACTTTTGAGAAACAATGTCCCTCGTTGCTTTATACAATAGCTTACAAAAGTAGATATACGAATGCTTATGTAGAAATATTTTATGAATCTATTATGCGTGTTATACGAAACATTTTGAAATTTCATTAGAACTGTAACGAGGCGCAACTGTCATTATTATACGTACTGATAAAATTAGAGATGAATCTGAAAATCTGTATAACTTCTATATAACTTGTATATCAATTTTCGGAATGGTTCCAAGATCAATATAATCACGAGTCATGTGTCGTTAAAGTGTTAATGAAATTTTCGAAAATGTTTTATATATTTTATATAATTCGTATAATATATTCATAAAATCTTTCTACGATAAGTATTCGAATACTTACGTAAAACATTGTACGTAAATAAGCTCGATCTTCTTAACAGTATAGGATTTACTCAGCAATATATGATTTATATAATCGCTATTATTATCATTTGGAGATGTATGATGGACTCTTAATGCTTCTTTAGACCTGAGAAGACGTACGAACCACTTCAATTTCCGATATAGTTAGCCTTCAGCATTCGGAAATAGAAAAGACATACAGGGTATTTATAAACGCTCAATATTTGCAATCATAAAGTCTCCATCGCGATACTGTTTAGATGAAAGCCAGCTTTGCAAAGATAGTGTAGTCGTCAATACGTATGGTATAATTCGAAGATTACAAGAGAAAGATATGATAGTCCATTTTTATTAGTTTTTGAACTTTTATATAACTTCATGGCTAAGAAGAAGTATTTTAATATAAAGTAGTTGAAGAAGGGTAGATATAACTTTATAAATTCCAAGATGTAAGCATCGCAGAAATAAACGATGATTATAGAAATAAATCCACGATGATCATAAGAATCGAATAAAATTATTTTAATTGTTCTGTTAATTGAACTTAATTATCACGTTTCTCACGTCAGGAATTCCAGTAATAGAGATAAACGAAATTTTTGCGCTATTATTTTCGTTCGTGATTCTCGTACACGATTGTTCGCGAATTCCATGAATAAATTTGAATTCAAATGACATTAAAGTAAATAATGCAACACTCGAATCGTTTGAAATAGTAGGCATCTGGGATTTTCAATTTATTCGTTGATTGCTCGTTCATCGACGAGCGCACCGCGATTATCAACAGCAATTTCCGGTCTCCAGATTTATTCGTTCAAATCACAGTGGTTGCTTCATCGAATAAAACGATGAATTCATGGTGGATAGTTTACGCGAGATCACACATTTGTAGTTATGATGCGCGAATTTGTGCCAAATTTCTATCACTGTTGCTACAGATCTGTAAAGTTTCTTCTCTGTCGCAAAGTGTTAAACGAAGAACGAAGAATACACACATATTTCTTTGCTGGACTTTTTACAGTTAAATGGTGCTTCCATATTTAGCAAAGTTTAAATGCTTTCCTTTTCCGTTCAGAAATCGTCTGTGACACCTAAATCGGATGTAACGGTGTGATGACGTCAATTTCCGATTGACATTAATCATATACAATATGGCGAAACGTAGATAAACTTTATAATTCTTGGCCTTATACGAAAAATTCTTCTCTTATGAATGGGCAATTATATTCCTAATTCAACACATAACTTTTACTATGCAAATTATTATTGTACGTGACGTACGAGTATAAACGTGGAAACGATATATTTCTAAAATTGTATTTTCAGAGATATCCAATACGTTCTTGTAAAATTATATTTACACGAATGGTATGATCAATATCACGAAGAAAATTGGTACGATCGATGTTGCACTTTTATTACATCACAAATAAATAATCGACGTTTAATCATTCACGACTATATGAAATATTACGTATGCACTTCGCTTAGTTTAATATGTGCTACCGCTAAATTTTATTTTTGCTCAAAGAATCGGAAATTGTACGTGTATTATCAAATTAAGCATTTTGGTTTTAAACGATCGATGCGAAATAAATTAGAAGAAAATGTATATGTAAAATCTGGTTTTTCATCAGTCTGCACGGTTTCTATAAATTTTTCATAACAGAAACAAATCTAATTGAACTGCCATGATTATGCGAACTCACGCGTCCATGTTACGCACGCACGCACGCACGCACGCACGCACGCACGCACGCACTCACGCACAACAATCGCTTCTTGAATTCTTGCGAACGTTTGCGCATTCCCTGATAGCTACGGAGAACAATTTTATTTATTTACGACGCGTCGCCGTTACTGAATGAAATTCTCGTCGATTCGCGAGAAAGTTTCATTAAAGTTACTCGAAGACGTATTGCGTATGCGCGCCGTGAAAGCTTCGGAATAGTTCTGTAAATCAACGTAATCTGTGAGAAAAGAAACGTTTACGAGGTTTGATTTGTGAACAAAGTGAACGTTAAGTCGCGATATTATCGACATTGCTCGTGTTCCGTTCTATCGTAGTTAATTTATGATAGCGGAGCCTGAAGAGTATAATAAGTTGTCGAAGTACTTCATATATTAACCAAAGTATATCCCGTGTACTGTACATTGAAAAGGTTAAAGATGAAGAGTGGTTCATGAGATTGATAATTATAGCGAACAGATCCAGATGTTATCATTGCATTGAGATATATAATTTCCTGAAAATGTTAAAAAATTGTGTCATGCGATGTAAAATATAGGTATAATATATACTGATTAAACATTTCAATTTGTCAAAAATCTCACGATAAATCTTGTTATATGGAGCTTTTAAAAAAATTATTTTGTGCCTTTAGTTAATTTTCTATATTAAGGAAATATCAGACTTTTAAAGGAACATCAAGCTTTTAAAGAAATTATTCTTGCCTTTACTCAATTTTCTACATTAAAGAAACATCAAACTTTTATAACGTTTTACTACCTGTTTTATTGTAACCTTATTGTAAACGCAATCTAATTGTTCGCAAAAGGGACATTAAAAAATACATTAATGACATACCGATGACTAAAGTACAATATTTAAATAGCAAAGAAACCAAAGCGAAAGATATATGAAGGAGCATGTAATGAAATTTTTTATTCGCATATTGTACGACAAATTATTCAAATCTCAGAAGCTCGTCGTTTTAAAACTATAAAACTTTTAGGAAAATTACAAATTGGACCATTCAGATAATTCTAATGTTAAAAAAAGAAAAGAATAAAAATGAAAAGAAGAAAGAAAAATACACATCGCACGTCAAGCGTTGCCACGAAATTTATGCTCGCTTCCTGTCGAATCAGACGGTAAAACCGTGATGGCGTATTTACTCAAAACACAATTTAAGTTTACTTTACGTCATAACGCGGCCGGTGAGTTCATAAACCACGATGGAAAAGCACCATAATAAGATCATTGCCAGTACAAACTCTCTATTAAAATAACGCAGACCTTGGTTGTTAACGGAAGAGACGAAGAAGGGACTATTAAATACATAATATGTTTAATGGATTTTTTACCGAAGGGTGTAAAGTAATTTGCCTTGTATTTCTGTGTAGGGTGAAGGGAGGATGAAGAATGCCCCGCGTCGGTGGAGACGGCGGTGGCGGGCCGGAGAAGGCAGGAGGAAGTGGTTTCGGAGGATGGCTTGGGGGTGCAGCGAGAGCCATGACAGGGGGAAGTGTCGGCGGTGGTTACGTGGTTTTAGGTGGTACCAGATACGGTCTCAGACTTTCTCAGGTAAGAGACTTGGATAGAGCTAGATAACAAGAAATACATTGATAATATGAACATTAGTATTGAACAAAATGATCAAAAGACACGACAGTCGCGCATAGAATTAATTAGAATAAGCGCATAGAATTAATAATAAATAGAATTAATTTTGTTATGTAAAATTGATGAGATTATTCTTATAATACGTGAGTTTGTTATAGTTTAGTTTCAAATGAAATAACAATTCTCGAAGGTTTTAACGAACTTCCCAAGTTAAGTATTCATAAGTGTCCTCATACTTATGAACGAGAGTGAATTGTTGATGAAATAGTTCTGTTCTAGTAAAATTTGGTGTGTTCGAAATGTTCCTCGTTGGTCGAAAGAAACTTGTTCAAGATTTCTGTACATTTATATATAGGTTTCTTTATGTTTCTGTATTATAGCATATTTTTATGTTCTTTATTGTACGCTCTTTCGTCGTTGAGGATTCCTTTAAAATTCTATTTATCTAAACGTGTGAAAGCTATTCTTTGTTAGATAGACACAAAAAGCAGTCGGTATCAATTCAGAGGATATAAAATATTGGTTGAATTATATCTTTCGTTTCAATCCGTTGCTTATTATTATACTGTTCAATTTGACGCTATTCTTCTTACCAACAGAGCAAGCTACAGAATATATACACAAAAAGAACAACGTCAACGACAAACCTTGTACTATTATAATTACAGAAAGAGTTACGCAACAACTTTTTGTATCTCTATCAAAGCAACTAAATGCATTCTCACACAATGTATGACGCGAAGTCTATTATCACTGGCAGCATTTAAAAAGAGCATATTATATTATAAGAGTACTTGCGTACAACAGTTCCTTTATTACGAGTCGCATTCCTCGTATCCAAATACGGTTCAAAAAGACCGTACTGTTGTTCGAAGTGCGTCAACGAGAGGTCGGAATGGGGAAGGGGGGATACGAAGTTTTTGAAATTTCACGGTGGTGTTGCCAGCGAAATTTTATTGGTTAAACGGAATGAAGAGCCGCGAGACCGACGCAGCGTCCAGCCAAATAAGAATCCAAACTCCGTTGGCTGTCGTGACGACCTTCGACGGATTCGCGACAGAGAAGAGACGTTTTCGCGGTGAGCAAAATGAAGATGTCGGAAATTCTAAATATAGAGTCGATCGCGCAAATAGAATGCCGCCAGTCAGTGACTCGTACCGATTTCGAGCCATCTCCCTTTTTATTCCTTCTTTCTTCCTCTTCCTATTTTTCACCGATGCTCGTCCTCGTCCGGTCGGAATAATATCCACGTTGACATCATACGCACACGTAGCGGCGACGTGAAAATCTCGTGCGAAACGTACCGCGGCCGAGCCCGCGAACACTTTGCCAAGTCCTTCAATCGTGAATCTTCACCAACAAATCACCGTGAATACGTCGCGTCGGCCGATCGGGAGCCGATGATCTGACTCTCGTGTTCCGATTTTAGACGTCTCGTGAACGCCTTTCTCAATTTCAACCCTTCTTGCTTTTTCCACATGGTGTCTTTTTAAGATTCGTTTCTCTCCTTAGTCTTCGAGATTTTATACAGATTTTACATACATTAATATTTGGACACCATGGTGTTCGAAAGATTATTGTTCTGTATGTAATGTATATATTGTAAATGATATAATATTTAATCATAGTATAAATATTTTTGCAATTTCAAATTTCAAAATTATTTAGTTGACTCGTTGCTTTCCAAGAACTACGTGTGTTAAATGAATAACACTTACATTTCTACCGATTACAATAAGTACATATATACATTTTAAAATAGATATACTACAGTATTACACAATAAATATCTACATATCCCTATTATTATCAGAATATAATCCTTTGAATTGCATAGTAAATCGGAAACTTTAGTAACATTATATCATCATTCAAGGAATTTTAAATACCGGGAACTCGAGATAAACTCGTTTCATTGAACGTCTCAGGTAACTTAAGCAAAATTAAACTGTTCCAGGTACCTGAAACACTTGAATTTAAATTCACACTTAACCTAAATAAATATGTCGGATGCCCGAAAGATCAGCTTGTTCAAGTAGAAAAGATTTCTTTAAGCTGCTCGATATATTCAAATAATCTTCTCTATTCGAATACACGATTACTGTATAAATATAGGTCTCTTATAGAGTTATTGCAATACGAAGCACAGGTATTTCTTTATCTTTTCCTTTTTAGCATTTCCTCGTTCTCAGCCGCGCAACGTAAAACGTCAGAATAAAGATCGAAGCAGACATTTCGAAACGTATCTCACTATCTCGGGAGGATTTCCAGAAAGGAGATTAGATGGTTCTACTTTCCAGTATATCCCCCGTACACCGTGTTGCATACAAGAGTCAGAGATCTATTTCAGAGGAGTTTATCTCCGGCTCGTTCGTGGGAAGAAACAACGTCACCTTGCCTCGATGCCATTGTCTCCTCTGTTATCCTCTTTACCACAATCGTTCTTATACACGTATCAATCGAAACCATAGATAATCATAGAACGACGCGAATAATCATTACAGATTCTCAGTAACATCTCAAGATACTAAAATGTTTCAATGGAAGAAGATTTTCATTCTTTACGGTCAAAGACAGAGGAAAAGGAAATAATTTACTTAATTCTTCACTTCTAAGAAATTAATTTCGAATAGTTATAGCATTTATATTACATAATATTGTAGTATAGTATATAATATATAGTATAGAATAGTTATAATTAAAATTAAATGTGAATTTATATGTTGGATCTTTGTAATCTTTTTCTCCTAGTTTTAGTCACAATGTACAATCACAAATACGTAGGTGAAAATGAATGATCAATAGAAAAAATATTTAAATTAGGTGTTCCCTCGTAGGCAAGGACAAGGTGAAATTACCTTGTACAAGCAGGTTCTACTTCCTATGTTTCGTTTTACACGGTATCACAAGAAGCAGTCTTTGAGTCTCTTTATGTACGAAGCCACTTCATAGGCTTTAACGGTCCCATTTGTTCCGCTGCTTTCGTGCTATATTACACAAAGGACTATAAGTACGTGGTCTGATCTACATGCATGAGAGGCCGCCTTTTTTCATAGCGGGCTACAAATTAGGAATAAAATATTCGTGAGGTCTTTGTTTGAATGCCTCCATACCTAAAGACTAATTCCTTTTACTTCTATGTTGAAATATGATTTATTTAAAAATATATAAGGGACGGTTCAAATAATTATAAGCGCGACAATGAGTTTTATTTTATTTCTAATATCGCGGAAGATGCGGAAGAAAAATGTCAAGTATTCAATTGTAAACGAAATTTTACACGCCGTGATAATGCAACTGTGCGTGGTTGGTTTCTTGCTGATCGTAGAACATGTAACATGACAATGTAAAGATTCAGCAGTTTTCTGGAGTTTATTTTCGGAGTTTACATATGTTCTTGATCAAACTAGCCTACTAGTAGTCGTTTTGACTTCGAGTTGTCAAGTGTACAATTTAGTGCCCTTTCAGATTTCGATTTATCAAATGTGAAACGTAGTTTCTGTAAGTGCCATTGTTTCAATAAGTTTCTTTGATACGATGTGACCAAGAATAAAAGAAACGTTAGTTTTTCAATGATTCTCTCGACATTTGAGCCTCTTAGAAGCTAAACAGATCAATTCAATTCTTTTACTGACCTTCTGTTTCATTACATAATTGTGATTAAACGTTTCTTCCAAATTCTCGAGTTCTATATTGAATTCTAGGAGAAATATGTAAAAATTCCAAACTGTTACTCGATAATGTACTTTATAAATTAATTTTCAGCATAAGATCAAAAATTACGCACTCCAATGTATTCCGAAAGAATTACGCAACAGAAAGAATTTGACAAAACATGTACGGATTATAAGCTCTTAATTAACGTTATTCCACGTAAATTAATTTCAAGACAATCGATATTGAACGAATACCATATGCTAAAAATAATAAAAACCACAGTTCTATCAGCACAATTTTCCTCTAGACTTAAACATTCAAAGCAATTCAAACAAATCACTTAAATAAACAAACAAACAAACGAATAAATAAGTAAAAATCTTTTTTTCAGGAAAGCTTGCCGCCATCGAACTCGCGGGAAGAATCGCAGGAAAGACGTCGAAAGAGGAGTTCTCGGGAGAGCGATTCTCGCGAAAGACTGACGGAGAAGTGTCCGGAAAACGCGGCGCTCGATCTCGGCACGAGCCTCGCCGACTGCTGTTGCATCGGTCCACGTTCCCGTTTGCCGTTGCCAAGGATCCCGCCGTCGGCAACGAACGTCGCTACGTCGTCGACGTACCCGTTGTCGTCGTCGACGTCGACGTGCGGAACAAGCGGTGGAAGCGGTGTAGGTGGAGCTGGAGGTGGCGGTGGAGGAATTGGTAGTGGACAGGCTTCTTTTCCTGGGCCTCCCACGTTTTCGAACAGCCGTGTTGCCGGCGTGGAACAGCCGGCGACGCTGACGACGCCAACGACGTCGGCGCAACCGTTGGTGAACTCTAATAATAACCGAGGGATGCTACAAACGTCGGTGGGGAACAGCACTGGCCAGCACCATCAAGCACAATCGTCCGCGGCTCTAACAGCGGCGGTACCATCGTCTTCGTCGCCATCCACTTCGACATCGTTCAACACATCCACCGCCGTTCCGACGTTGCAGTCCGTCTCGGTACCGCGCCAGCTAGCACAGTGGACCAAGCATCAGACGCTGAAGCTGCAGGTATTTCTTCCAACGTTCAAGACATTCGAGGAAGATTTGCTTGCGATGATTAACGTTGCTTCTATTCCTTTTGGTTCAATTTCGGTTATCTTCTCGGTTAGCTTTGGTCTAGTTTGATTTCGTTCGATCCTTTGTACGTTGATTTGACCGTGTGTAAATGCGAAGTGGATCGTTGATTATGAATCGTCGATAGGATGTACGAACGTACAATAGGTTTCTATAGTTTGAGTAGATTGGAGTTTTGTGACGAGAGTTTTCAGTCGTGTTCTGGAGGATATTTTTGGGGATACGTTGATCGGAGGAACGCTTCGGAGGCTGTAGAAAAACTGTTGTGATTTCGTAAGAGTGAGCTGGTTCGTAGGAATTTGGGACGAAGTGTCTTCGACCTGAGAGAACGCTTTGTGTCAAAGCTCGAGAGGTGGCTTACAAGTGGTAGAGGTGTAGTATTTTTAATGGCTGGAGATGGGGGTCGGCGTGGAAGGTCTCGCGAGGATTGATTATTATTTATTTCCTTCCATTTCTCTTTTATCTATATCCGTCTCGTTGAACGCCAGTATTTCTTTTGCTCTTCTTTTTGTAACTGTCAAGAAAGGAAAACAGTAACGGATCAAGAATAACGTATTTGACAATTCGTGGATTTCGCAATTCTTGGCTAAGCCAGATTAATTTTCAACTGACAAGGAACGAGTTTGCCTTTGTTGAATTCTAGTTCACCTGTTAACTCGGTTCAACCTGTTAATTTCGCTTGGTCGAATTCCAATGAGAGATGATAAAACGGAGAGAATAAAAATTGATCGTCGGGGAAGTGACAGGCCTAGAGAATCGAAAAGTCGTATGTGTACGATACGTAGGTGTCTAGTCGAAGAACGATATTCTATTTTGGTCGTCATCTGTCTTTTCCCTCGCGGCAAGCACGAGGCAGCGCACGCTGCGCAGCACGGTCGATCCAAAAATTGGTCTGGTCGCAAGTGCACGATCTTAAAAAACTTGTAAGAAAGAACAGAATCGAAAAATCTGAGAAAACCCTATATTCAAAGTTAAAATTTTAATCTCACAGACAAAGCTTCCGCAGTTTTCTTGAATACAACTGGGCGCTTAAACTTTGATTATTATTTAAAAACACTTTTAAACACTAGCTTAAAAACTTGTTAGATAAAAAATGAAGTAAAGATATTATCAAGTAACTCTGAATCTTTTTTACAATTTATAGGATGAAAGTTTGGTTTGGTAATATCGTGCTGATAAAAATGTAATCTGTTATATTCAGGAACCAGCAGTGATAGCGGTGGACCGATTGCATAGGTTCCGGTGGAGCGGGGGCGGAGGAGGAAGTAGCAAAAAGTCCTCTTCCGGCCCCCGGAGCGAAAAGGCCGAGCGCCTTCGAGAGCTCACCGAGAAACTCAAGGGACCAGCCCCGGTACCACCACCTAGGAGACCTTCGCGGGCTCAAGCATCCTCTCCACCCCCCAGTGGGTATCAACCACCCTCGCAGAACTATCCTCAGGTAAGTGGAATTCGTTTTCTAATTAAGAAATCTTTTTGTCACTTCTGGCAACTTTCTACTTTTCCCACTTTTTATCTTTCCGCAGGAAAGAGAGACTAAAAATCTGCTTCTGTCTGCTGTTTTTTTTTTTTTTTTTTAATAAGAACCTATATTCATTCGTATATGAAATGAATTCACTTGATGTTAAAAGTCTTCCTTCGAGTTTTTAGATCTGTTTCAGCATTTCTTTTTTCCGCTCAAAATTTAAGGTACAACGATGAAGTATTATAAGCTATCAGTTCGGAGATTCAATTAGAAATATTGCGATGGGATTTCATATTCAAAAGATTTAAAAGATTCTTTGTAATCACGCGATTAAAATATTATATTAATTTCCGTGCCATTAGCTTCATAAAAAAAGCGAGCAGTCTTACATTAGTACAAGATCTACGATGTAAGGCAATTCCTCGATTACCAAATTTTCAGATCCTCATATTACATAATATTACTGTTTATAATACTATAATTATTATTATTATTATTGTACAAAAATACTGTTTAGAAAATACTCGACCCAAGAAGCTCACAATATGCAAAGTCTCATTCACCACGACGATGTCACTAACAATATATTTGAAAACACTCGATAGATGCGATATATAACTTCATGAATAAAGATCCTATCGTTTCAACGAACAACACATTTTTTCATCCAGACAATAAATCAAGGATGTGGTCGCTGCGATGGTCGACCTTCTTGTCGAAGCTACACGTACAGCGAGGGTACGAGTCATGGGTCGGGAAATCAGCAACACCAGCTAAAGACGATCAACCGGTGTGACAGTGTCGGTGACGAGTGTTTCAGTGAGTCGAGTAATGACGCGTGCAGGAAGCTATGTAGCGACTCGAGGAGATCCTCGCGGTCGGTCAGGCAACATGATAGGAACAGTGGTGACGTAAGTGACATCAAAAACGAGCTGAATGCCAGTGCGGACGGGGCGAAACACCTGAGACAGTACAGTGATTCGGTGGTGGATAGTGGTACGTGTGTGGACGATTTGTGCGACGATCTGAACGCCTCATCCGGGGCAGGCAACGAGGGCGAAGCCAGGGATGCGATCACAAGATTGGAGCCCAGAGGGCCTCTTCTTACGTTTCACAGAGCTGGTGCGCCGTTTAGGAGCGCTTCCTTCGGCCAGGTGGACTTCAATCAAGGTAATTGATTCTTAATAATCCTGTTTTAATTGAACACTATTAGGTTGTATCTAATATATGAGCCTCTCAATATTGTCCGAACATACATGACGCATCTCAGATGGGTTACAAATTTTGCCAATATAATAACGAACGTCGTGTCCCATTACAGTGAGAATGAAATTTCAAAGAGTTTCGTAGAACGCATATAATATATCCGTAAAAGTTACTTGAATGAGCCATTGTACTCTTAAATACTGACACTAATTTAACATCGTATTAGTAATTTTTAATTCTACTTAAGAAACCACAACGAGGAAGCTGCAGTCGAAGCGATCATTAGCTTATAATCGCGATAGGTTTGTAGATTTTGTTCGCAGGTATCATATCCGTAGCTATAAATGATTATAAACTAAGCGGTAGAGGCATTTGAATGGGCGTAGCAGTGGGAGCAGAAGCAACTGTAAGAACAGTTACTCCAAAGCATTCATTGTACTTTGTTTCCGTGTTTATCTTTTCGGGTCTTCACCTGCTCGGAACTGGTTCTACTAGTCACTCTCCATAAAAGGTTCTGCTTTACTTCTTTACTCGGGCGTTATTACTCTAGTAGGTTCAAAGAGAAACATTTTGTTTCCGTCTGTCCGATGAAACAATATGGGAATTTGTCAACGAGCGTCCTTTCGATTGAAAGGAGTTAGCGAATAATATTCATTTTTATGAGAAATTACGTTTCTAGTCGAAATACTTGTAAGGAGAGAACGGATGTAATACTGGCGTATAAAAATGTTAATAAAATCACTAGAATCATGGAACAATGTATTTCATGATAATTCCGTGTATCATAAGAAATTAAATTTCTTTACGAACTTGAATTTCCTCTGTTTGTTAAATTGTATCTTAGTATGCGCAAATCGTTATTGATATGCGTTGTTTCTTGTTTCAATCCTCATAACGCTTTCCCTAAAACATCACGAGTCTTTTTAGTTGTTGAAACGTTAACAAGATCCAAATACAGAAGATTTTAACATAATACTAAAGCTAAAAGCTAATAAAAATCTTGGTATTTTTCCTAAGCTTGGCGAACGAACCAGTGTAGCATACAACAAGAAAAACGAATAAAAATGAGATCTTCAACTCCATCCTTATCGTTCATCTCTACTTCCCAAGCAAGTATTTTCTTCAAGGCCAGCCAAAACATTAAACGTTCCACGTATCATGATCTTCGAAGTTCATCTAATAGCGCGATGAGCGCGAAGTCAGGGAAAAAGAGAAAGAGTGAAGTTAAGAAACGCGAAGATAAAGAGCAGAGATAAAATGCGGAGATAAAACGCGAGCCAGAAGTTACGAGTTACATAACGGGACGCGATAATGTTACGGTCGATATCGTTTCGTTTTCGTTCCGAAACACGATAAGTAATCGCTCCTGTGGCGAACGCGGAAATTTGGAAGGAAAAACATTGTCAATTAATTATATGATTTGTATACGGCCGATTGTGTACTTGTAAATATTGGCCAGCAAGTCCGGGAGCCGCGCGCGAGAATGCAGACTCGGGCGGCATGGCGGTTAGCCAAATAAACACTACCCATTATGTCTATTATTATATTCATGTAGGTGTCGGTTTGTATAACTGAGGATAGGGACAATCTAAATCCGTAAAAAGCAGCGAATATCTCGCAAAATGTTCGTTCGTTACTGGAAAACATTTTTCGCGTGGAAAATTTTCTTCGTTCTGTTCTTCTCTTACTAACCATTAAGGCCAACGTTGCGTTAACACATTTCATTTGCAATCTTTTCCAGTCAATTTATCTTAATGGACTCTGTTTTCAAACATTGTGACCATGAGCGGGAGTTTGCTCGTTATTTCTTTTTTTCCGTCACATTTAGTTTCAAATTCTTTTACCGTAATCGTAATGAACATATTTCGTTACAGTGCCAGTGCAGTTTCAAAAAATTTCGTACAACGCGCGTGATATACTCGTAAAAATTGTCCATACTAAGTGCCGAAATACTTTGATGAATCATTTTAGAAGATGGTTTGTATGATTAAAGATAGGGGCAATCTAAATTCGTAAAAATATCTCACAAAATGCTTCTTCATTATCGAAAAACATCTTTAGTATAGGAAAAGTTTATTTTCTTACTTTTTCTCTTAAACATTTCATCTTCTACCCTGGCATCTTTCTTTTTCTTCTTCTTGCGAATGCGAGTCTGCTTTCTAAATTTCACGCGTGTTAAAGAAGCCTACGTCCTAAATTCACTCGATACATCGTGTGGCCATATTTTATTCGTGAATTCCAGTCCAATAATTTTCGAGGATTCCGAATGCTTTCCCAGTGCGAAACATCTCGCCGTCTGGCATCGATCGATGTTTAACGATGGACAGTTGAATCTCAATTTCGATGCGATTCAAACCAATTCTATGCTTTACAATACTGTCGTAATTTGAATCAGTAGAATTTCAATCACGACTCGGTACCAAAAACTGTCGAAAGTCCTGACTACTTTTGTACTTTAATGTTTCGATGAGTTTTGAGAATCGTGGAAATCTCGAAAATCTTTATAGAGTGCAATGTTTTGAATACTTGATGAATAGGTATTCAATATTTCACGTAGAATATTGAAGATGAAATATAATAGAAGGTATCGTATTTAGATCGATGTAAGAGATTATACCGATACATAATTGTAGATATAATTGAAGATATAAGATACTGAATACCCATTAGGTTTTAAAGGCTCTGAAACTGATCAAGATTTCCAATCAAGATTTTCACGACTGATCGGATCATTAAGAACTCGAGATTTTCAAAAATAATCCAATTGCGTTCGAAGGAATTCGAATTCAAGATTTGAATCTATCGAGGAATAAACTATTTGTATAATACGAGTTAATTGATTCTTCTCGCAGTACTTCGCGTTTAGATAAGTGGATTCGGCCGGTAACATTCAGACACTATGTGATGTTTCGTTTCCATAAAGAAAGTTGTACTGTATTTCACAGTACATCGCTAAACTGTGGATATTCGTGCATTTATAAGATATTTGAATATGAAAAGACGTAAATATATTAAATTGCATGATAGAAGTTTCGTACGAACCTGTGTATATGAATTTGTGCAAAAATCCATAGTCTACGCGTTATTATCGGTACGCGTAATCCCATTGTTGCCTTTCATTTATCCTAAACGGTTTCTCGTCTTCTTGCGAAACGCGAAGCCTTTATACGCGCGGTAGCTTGCAACGAGATGGTGGTTTCATCTCCTCCTCCAGAGAGGAAGGAAGAAAAAAAAAAAAGAGAAGCGAAGAACGTCTATACACAGTTTACACTCAGTGCCGAAAATAGTAAACGCTTTTCTAAAGATCTGGATTTTTCGTTCCCACATCGGTAGTCGCGTAACATTGACTTTCGTCTAGATGTACAGTTACAGTCCTGAACTACATACCGAGCGAAGGTAGCTTCGGTTTCATAATAAAGAAATAGAAATAAGAAAGATATTAGAGAGAATCGGTTTTCGTTGCACTTGTATAGCGAGCGGCCTTAAAGATAATGCATTTTGTGTCCATGGCCTGAATAAGAGTATTGTTTGTTCAGGTAATTATTTGGACAAATCCTGTCGCATTGTGTGGTACATATAGTTGACCAAAAGGTTATCGATGGCATTGGCAAGAAGAAAATACGATTCGTGTATTTCTTGTTTCATGTTCATGCAAATACTGCTATTGTAGTTTGTATTGCTATATACGTGGTTTGTTTGGAATTGCTGATTCTGGAATAATTATTTGTGGAAATGAAAATCTAGCTTTTATGCAATATAATTATGTCACTTCTCTCGTAGAACCTTTTTTCAAGGTTATTGTTCATTTTATTAAAGAACTAGCACAGTGACAAATTCAGAATATTTAAAAGAAGAAGGCTACTGTGTATGAATCAGATATTTTGAAAGAGAAAATCTTTGCTTTAAGAGAAATATTTACCGAAGAGCGATTGATGCATTGCAGAAAGTAGTCAGTGTAAATCTTCTTTTCTGAAGTTTAAAAAATAATCGCGGATACACCCACAAAATGGACGGATTATGTAATTCACGGATGGCATTATAACAAGCTCCTGACTGAAGGGAATACCATTCAAACAATCTGTAGTTCTTCCCTCTTTGTTGAAAAGATATAACAGGAATATTAGTAGTAATTTTTACGCTACATATTTCTTTTACCTATTGCCCGTATAGTTTGGAATCCAAAATCGCGTTCGTGAGAAGTAAAGAGAAATATTGTTAGATCGCTAGACTGCTAGACTTTAAGATGTATCACTCCACTACGAAAAATCCTAAAACTGGAATATCCTTATTTCAGACCTTTATTTACCAAGGACGGTATTACAATTTAAAGTAGAATTGTTTTAATACGCGTTTTGATACAAGCAATTCGCATAAACAAATTTTTTTAGAGCTGCTTAAAATCCAAAGACTATTAGCTTTGTGGTAAAAGGAAAAACGTGGAGTTTTTTTAAACAATTTTCTATTTTAAACTTTTTTCGTCCCAAAGTTTAGATCTTTTTATTTCACATCGATTTACTGAAAAATGTTGATTCTTTTCCATACGAAAGAAAATTTGAAAATAGGAAGACGCTGACTTCTCAATGTGTAACAAGGCCGAAGGCGTGAAACACGACGAATCGCGTGCGTGGCGCAAGCCGGAAACGCTTCGAGCTAACGCGCCAACAAATCTCTTGCGGGACACCTTTTACGTTCGGAAGACGGTTTACGAGGACGTGTAACTAGGTATCTTCTGAAATACAGCTACGGTCCACAGATCCTCTCCGCCATTAACAGCGGGAGAACGTTGAGCATTCAGAATGGGGGAAAAATAGATCGAGAGAAAGCAGCGGTAGATAATAGATTTCCTCTTATCCGGCTATCATCGTCCGACGAAGGAAAAAAAATCATATGCGATGATAGTGATTACGATCATGAAGTTGACGATCACGTTGCCTCCGGCGACGATTGTTCTAATGAAAACGACACACGGAAACTGATTATGATCTTAGGTGGAAAATCACTGAAAAAAGAACGAATTGCGGAGAAAGGAACTCTTTGTTGTACGGTGAACATTTTTCTTGTGAAATGAAAACTGGTTTTATGATGCAAAATGATTTTCGCAACGAACAGAGGGTTTGTTGGTGAGAAACGAATGAATAAATAAATTGATAATAAATATTAGATTAGATGTGTTTCTCTATTGAACTAAAATACTAAGATAATTAAAATACTTCTTCTTAGACAACAATCTTAGCATGTCTTCCGTTTATGGTTTTCGTATTGGTATCTGTTGAACAATAGTTTGAATGCTTCTTCTTTTCAGATGATATTAATTAAAGCGAAAAGCGTATGAATAGATGATATTCTCGAGCGTATAGTCTTATCGTGTGCATGCATTCTCAAGTTCCACTATTCTTCCTATCCCGATATTTATGCTCAACAGTTTTCTCATACGGAAAACTGTGAACTAAATTAACGGATGTGTGTTTTACCGCAATGGAAAGATTTACATAGCGGTCAATTTGACGTTTAATTACTGTGACGATAATTACGGGAAGGCCGGGGTAACACGGAATTCATTATGATCGTTCTCGATGATTTACAACATCTGTTGTAATTATCGGTAGGTTGTCCGTACGATCAACAAGTTTCTTATTACTTTCAATTTTCACAACGTAAGATCGTATTTTCAGATATGTAGAATGCGAAACTTCCTTCTCGAAATGCTATTAAAATTTGCATAGGAAGATAGTTTGCTATTAAAAGAAATTTTAATATCAAATCGTAGTAAATATAAGGAAAGTCACGATCGTCCAGAAGAACTTCAGTAGCCTGTATTGTATATTTATTATGCTATTAGATGCAGATTACGCTATGTACAGAATTTGTGCCAAATTAGTAACACGAACGTGCTGCGTTCCCTTAGACAGCGAATAAATTTGCTGCATGCACTTGGAGCGTGTTTATTAGCGCATAATATATATACTCAAAAGCTAAATTATCGCTAGTAACCCACTATAGTCTAGCATATACAACTTCTAAATAAATTTTACTACTGTTTGTTGAAATTTTATATGAATCTAAATTGTCTACTTGACGGAAAGTACCAAAAAATATCTAATTCTTTTTACTAATTTTTTTATGAACTTCAAATTATATCCATATATGTACTATATATACATGTATTATATTACGTTAATTATATAATTAACATGTATACATTACATTAACATGTATATACATGTAATATATCTGCATATATCACTATGTATTATAATTCATAATAAGAACTTGGGCAGTACGAAAAGATTACGATACAGGAACTCCAGAAATAATAATTATGGTATTTATAATCCTAGAACAAAACTTTGCAAATTTTGAAAAAATTATGACACATTAACTTAACAGATAAAAATCGTAGTATCTATCATTCTAAACCAACAATTTACGGTACATATACAAAGAAATTATATGACATAGGAGCAGCTTTATCACTTTAATCGAATGTGATCATAATATTGAATTTATTATTAATACGTTCTTAAAAGACAATTAATTTAAAGCACGGATGTTCCTTAATTAAGATTATGCCAATCAAATGTCCATTGATTAAATTGGATAGTTAAATTCTAGAATCTTGTCAATGATATTCTATACGATATAATTGATAGAACGGAATAACAGAAGCTTCGAAAACGACAGAGTTCGCCTCTTAATCGGTCGCTATCTTCGCGGGAATACGGCCAAGACGACGTGCTGTCGGTTTGGAACGTCACCGAGATCTTCGTTCCCGTTCCCACTGGTACACTCTGTTTGTTATTATTGGAATGGTCCACCTCCTCGTGTTGAGAGGGCTGCCAAACTTACCTGACATTCGAGGAGGTAATTAGAACTTCCTCTCTCTTTCTCTCGCGGTCTTGTTCACCGCGATGACCTCGCAACAGCCACCGGTCTGCGAAAATCCGCTCACGATCCTATTAAAAATCTACTCTCGTCCGTTTTCTACTCGGTTAACACGCGATCCACCAATGTGTATTTTCTTTCTCCGTTTCCAGGTATCTCTTGATAGACAGTTCGATTAAAAAGTAGTGATTCATAGTCAGGAAAGGTGTTCGGGAACGATTGATCCGGCGGAAGTTTACTTTTGATTTTTACTGTTGCTCTCTCTTTGCTTTTTTTACTCGAGAAACACGCTACCGTTTCGTTTCGATCTGGGTAATTGATAAGCTGGAGAAATTGAGCGATAAATATTGAACGAAAGAACAGCGCCTTCTTGTACAGAGTTGAGATAATATTTGAAAATCAATTTGAAGTGAAATATTAAGATTGGTTGTTTTATACGTAAATTTGGAAGGTTTTATTTTAAAACAGTGATCGTATGCTACATAGAATTTTAGAAGGTAAGCGAAGTTTATTATACAAATATTGTATAGACAGAATAAAGTTTAGTATAGTTTTCTAAAGAAATTATTAACAGTTATTTTTACTTGTCAATATGAATCTACTTAGGTATATACTATATACTCTGTCGTGTGATAGATGAGTGCTCGTCTGTTTCTTTTCACCAAGTTTCCTTAACTGTTGAGTTTAATGCGGCAACTAGTAATTTTACAGATAAAGATCGCTGCACAAGACTCGTCGAATTAGTTTACGAAGGTTTAATTAATTGCGTTATTAATTCTATGACATCTATCTATGGTAAATATCTAGCATATCTTTTTATATGTAATCTTTTTAAGAATAAAATCTTTTTATTCTAGTACGTTCAGTCTAGCTATCAACTGCTAAGTGTCGACCATTGCTATTTCAAACTCAATTTTCTTAAAAACGAGGCCTCAAACGAGAAAGCTCTATCCTACATTTCCGACTGTAACTTAACTTTGCTGTATCCTTTATCTCCTTTGTATCGCTTTTATTCAATCTATCGAGAAGTTTGTCTAACGCAAACTAGAAGTAGTATTTGTCAAGCAGAATCTCACTCTCTTAAAATCTCATTGAAAATAACATATACAGAATAAAATAGAACATATCCACGATCAAAAATGCTACGAACATTTTGAACAGGCCCGACATTTGTCCATGTTCAATAACTTTCTGCTTGTTCTAAAATGTTCCACACGAAATATACAAATTTTTATACTTCATAATAATAACGATCGAATGTTGTGTTCCAGTTAGTCGACAGAAGGTTCAGCCAATAGCCACGTCGAATCGCACAGAGAACAAGGATGTTCGTGCAAGCACGTTACCACGAAGACGAGGGGACGTCAGTCCAGTGGTTTCCACGCCACAGAACAGCCCCAATCGACAGAGTCCAAGAACATCGACGCCTAGCGTCGACAGCGCAGTTGGTTCCGCGGAAGGTCTGGGTGTACCTCAAACCGGAAACGTTGAGGAGATTCGACCGAGGAGCGATGGTTCCGACAGTCTGGCAACTTCCAGTGCGCTCACCAGCCCAGAACCGCCGGTGCCAGAAATCAACGAGCCAAGAGTCGATCTGGTGCAAGCTGATCCTCCTATCGAGATCGTTACATCCGAACCCGTTTTTCCGCTCGTTGAAAATGCGCCCATCGAAGAAACCGTGCAGAAAGGTGAGTTATCATCGAGTATTATACAAACGATAGACTTTTTGATCAAGAAGAGAAGGTTTTGTATGGGTTTGGCTATTCGTGAAGAAACGATTGAGGTTAGGTCGATTTGGTCGATCCGGAGGTTTGTCACGCAATATTTTATTCGCCCAGTTTGTGAAACTTAAGACTTTGTTCTGAAAAACTGAATTTTAAAAATTGTATAATCTTTAAATTTTATAATGTTCGTTAGAAACTAAGGTTGTTGGAGCGATCTATTTGCCCCGGCCTGTCGTATCGAAACTATCGTCTAAAGTCGTTCGAATCGACTCATTCAACATATTCATCAGACTTTCCTTGAACGACGTATGCAAGAGCAAAACTTAGAAATCCACGAGTATCCCGAATAAGAACGGTGATCGTAAACGCGGGAAACAGCTGAATCCGCGAAACTCCATCCTTCCATGTAGCAACAGTTTGTTATTTGGCTGATTTCGTCGGTGGAAGTTGGCAACATAATATTACTAAATCCGACATCCTCGCAGCTTGTAATTTTAATTTAATGACTTTATCCGTGCCAGAATCGCACCTTCGCCGCGGTTCATCCTCTTCTCATCTTCAATACTCATTTCAACATTCGTTTCACGTGGCTTATCATCCTCGCGCATCTTAATAGAGAAACGTTTCACCGTATGCTCGCGGAGGATTCAACGACCCACGGACCCGCTCTTAATTATCGGATATTCGTTGACACGTTTATCGAAACATCGACTGGCAAGAATTAGGAATCGACCGTTGAAAGTCCGCCGGTGTCGTTGATGTATTAGATTAGAGCATCGAATCGAAGCGGATGAGCCGGCCAAATATTTTCGCCTGTCTCAGTGTTGCGAACAGGGGTAAGGGAAAGAAGGACTATTTTTGCATCGACAGGAGTATGGGTACAAAGGTGCACCCAAGTTTCCACTTTATTTCGCGTGGCTCTATTTTCGGAACGGTGGGTGCCAGGGTCGAAATAGAAATTTCAACGTCATCGAGTTCTACCCATCTTCATTGATGACTTCACGCCCGTTCACTCGGGACTGGAGTTTGCCAATCCAAGTAAATATCACGCTCATACGTTGACCTATCACGACAATGGTTAACTCGACTTGATTTTATATTTTTTTGTACGAGGAACTAGAAGGTTGAGAGGAATTGGAAGAAACGGGGTGTACGTTCGTTTCGAGCGCGATCTTTCGGAATATTGTTCTTTCTGTTTATTGAATAAGTAGACTTCCGTTAGTTCTGAGTCATTAAACCAACCGGCTAGTGATTATTTTCCAACCTCTGTCTGACCGTTGTTTTCTAACTACGTTATTTATCATTGTGTTCACTTTCTGCATCGAAGGTTAAACTCGGGGAAAACCTGATCGCTTTTTCGGTTTATGATCGGAGATTAGAAACATCTTTCTTACGTTGGATGATCCTGTCTGTAGTCAGTCTTTCAAATGATCCGAACACGGAATGAAACTTTTCTCATAAGTCTCGGTTACTGTTAAATTTTTCAAATGCGATCTTTTGTAAACGATAATGCAAGAAAGGAGTTTGATGTAACTATATTCGGGGTTATTCTTTTTCTAAATATCTGATATTTTTGCTAGGAATGTATCAATAATATGTCTGATTAACGTAGATCGAATCTTGTTTCGTGTTTTTAAATATAGCCGGAAATTTCTGTACCAACCACTGGCTATAAAACCGTTTTCAACATAAAATTAACAGAAATAAATATTAGCTACGCAGTTATTGCGTACCTAGACCAAAAAAATGTTTCCTTCATAAGCAAGAAAATAAGCAAAAATCCAGATACAATAATTTAATCACCCAATGTCAATTTACCAAAAATATCCAAAGAATCCAATTCATTTAACGTTTTCATTAACGATATTCCCCCATCGGATTACTAATTGAAACCAAGTTAATCATTTCCTACAGAAAATAGGCTGGAGCCGCACGAAGTGATAATAACACCCCCACCTGAGGAGCCACGGCTGAGTCAAGCTAGCGAAGGTAGCGAGGCGGCAAGCGAGGCACCCTCTGAAGCGTCATCGCCATCGGGCAAAACTAGAAGGTACCGAGGGGATACCAGTAAAAGGAGAAAGGGCGTGTACATAACCCAATGGCCAGAGTCTTTGGACACCGACAGGAACAAGCTGTCAGCTCAGAGCAGCGAGGAAAGAGACGAGCCACCTGCGACGCCTAGCGACCTCTCCGACTGCGAGGGCCACACGCCTAGAAGGTAACATGAGAACGACCGCTGATATATCGGAATAGAATGCAAATAGACCCGAAGCGCCTGCTTACGGATACGATTTAAGAGCAGAAAATTGCGAGAGGCTCGAACGTTTGCTTACAGGCACCCTTTTTGTCTAACACTTGTTCGAGTATGGTTATCGCATTCCCGATTAGGATTGGATGAATGAGAATAGGAGAGAACAGACAGGAGAGCAATTTCACGTGACACATTAGCTAATGTTAAATTAGATCTTATACAGATTTCATAGGGATAGATTTTCTGTAATCATGAAACGAAGAAAATTAGAGAAGGAAATGTTAACTCGTCACTGAAATTTGTAATTTACTAGATGTAATTATTTATGAATATTTTCTTTCAATCGGCCTAATTACAATCAATATCTCTTTTGATTCTATGCAGTTTAAGAATATTCCACATTTAATGAGACTTGAAGAGAATTGTTTTGTAATGGTTCATAGAAAGCGTTTCATTCTTTTAAATAACTACAAAATTCGTTGTTATAAACGACAGGTTTTTTTCACAACAGCGATTATGACGTTATCCAATAAATTGCAAAGAGCTATTGAAAGAAACGGTGCATATATTATTTAATAAAAAACGCGGATATCATAGAGACACAGTGTCTTTCAATTTTCCTTAAATTTCGCTATGAACTCTTCGAACAGGCCAATTATATTAATATTAATCCTTTGTATTAATGTACAGATAGAAGAAATTATAGCAACCTAACAGCCTTTATAAAACTTGCGTTGAAACGTATTATTATTTCGACGAAACTCAGCTCGTTCTTTAATTTTAATTTTAATTTTAATTTCGTTCTCATTTGTCCAGATATAGTAAAAGACCTCTCCGTGGTCCTTACGGGCAAATGCTGGAGGCAGAGATGGCGAAACCGCGAACCGCTGATATCTCTCTCGAGGAAGGTCTACGTCCACGTAGAAAAGTTTCCGCGAATCTTTCGTACAACGCAAGTTCGAATAACAGCGGTTCAGAGCCACCCACGCCTTGCCATCATAGAACCACTTCCAGCCCGAGCAAACTTGAAGGCCTTCCGGGACCAAGTCCCGAACTCCTCGCGGAACTGCTTCGAGGATCTTCAGAGAGGGTGGCACGTGCGCCGGCGCATCGGAACGTGAGTACTATTAAATTTAATATGCGTTACTTGAACGCACGGTATGCTTGAACGAGGGAGAAATCGGAGAAACTGAATAAGAGAATAAAGATAGATAGGTGAATGAAGTCGAGGATAATTTAATGCAAGGCAAGTCAAATTCTGAACCATTAGTTGAATGAAGATAAATAAGCATATCCCGCGGTTCGTAGAACCGAGTAGCTGTGGAACCTTTATTATCCGAAGCTTCGTTATTCGAACATTATCCGAGACTGTTACTGTTTGAACGGTTCTACTTGCGGTTGAACGGTTTTTCTTGCATGAAATTGCGTTCTATGTTGAAATTCGATTTAACTATGAGAGATCGAGGATGAACGATTTTAGTGAATAAATATAATAAGTGTTAAATTAGCGAATAAAATATATAAAGAGTTTCAGGATTTATGATACTTGCTGAGAAAAATAAAATTTGTTTAATCAACGATTTATGATACTTGATGTCTGTTGTGCGGTAGGTTCTTGAACTCGTCTCAAGAACCACTTTCATATAATTAGACTACGGATGTTTGTGCACATATGGGAAATTCAAATGTGGGAAAATATACATAATCTACATAATATGCAAAAATATACAAAATATGCAAAGTGAAATTGTAATACTTAGGGAGGCGGAACAAATTTCTATTTAAATTTTAATTTTCGCTCATCTTTATAAAAATATAATAATCACAATAGTTAGAAGATTTCTATTACGGATGATTCTATCACACCAATCAGGTGAAAGAGTCTCACAAGATTCATATGTTATTCGTACGCTACTGTAATAAAGCATCATTAAAAAAGGCAGTAATTGAAAAAGCGTACAGATAAAAGAAGTAGACATAAAAATCAACAAAATATGAGAAACGATCCTCTAATTGTCTTAAGTAGCGCCTGAATTCGCGCGAGTCTACATGTAATATAACAAAGATGATAGGTATTACATTAAAAAGATATTTATTGCGTATAAATAATAGCAAAACATTATCTCCCTTATTTACCTCATAAATTTACTACGACTGAAATTCATCATGACTGAAACGTTAGGAATTACTTATCCTGAACAGCCCAGATACATTGTATGCGTATATATGTGTACATACTGCGAGAGTTAATTGAAATTCATCTTCGACAAATACATCATTTAACAAGTCCGATAAGAAATATTTGTTAAATCGGATTTCCTTCTGTTCGATTCCGAGAATAACACTATTGCGCGAATAATAATCGCATTTCATGTAAAGCTTACTCATGAATGAGACGACGATGTAACGAAAGGCTAATCGGTGGATCGATTAACGAGCGAATAGCACTAAAAGCAAAAGGATTAGAAGCCAATGTTATTGAGCGAGTTAAGAACACCGCGATTGATGTTATCGCGGCGTCATATCTCTGGCGGTCTCTTCAGCGATCTTCCTCGTCGCCTGTAACATCTGGCAACGAATTTTCAAACGAAGCAACAAAGTACGTCGCTTGTACCGCTTCGAATTGGTTCGCGCGACGAATCGTATATCGATCGTTCGTCCGACTTTGCTTTTGATCTTTGAAACGTGAAACATCGAGAAGTGATAGGCGTTCGCGCTGAAATTCATTTGAACAGTGTTTGAAAGAGTTGAATTGTAATAAATGGAAGGGGGGGGGGCTTATTGGTATGATTTTTAATTTTTTTTTATGCGAGATTATGGTGGTTGCGTATTTTAAATATTCAAATTGCTCATCTTGCTTTTAAATATTCTATACTTTCTGAGATATTCATTAGTGATTCATGTCTCATTGCGTTAGAACGCACGCGAGATTTGTTTAATGCTTCAATTTGCTCGTAGTTCTATAATACAGTAAAACAACAGTGAAATTATCATCTTGAATATTAATAACAGTTATTGAGTTTTGAATCTGCAATAGGGTGTTTATTTTGGGGTATTTCACTATGACAAGATACAAATAATGTTCGTTCAATGCATTCTCAGCAGTGAAGCTTTTAGTATACGAATATTTCTTATGAATATTAATAATTTTCACAAAGAAATTTTGATTTTTAGACTCAAATTGATTATTCGAACGCCTCGCACTCTTCTTATCGGATAAAGAAAATAGTTAAAGGAAAATAGTAAGAAAGTTAGATGCTTTGGATGAGAAATGAATCTCTCAGAACCTAAATGGATCAATGTCGTATTTTAAAATTTTTTTTAAACTTCATTTTTAAATTTTATTACGTAGCTGCACATATATACATGATTTGTGTTCATCTTTTTGGAAAACAAATGACTTCCTTCCACAAGTTTATATGTATATCGCAAGAAGATGATATAAATAATCAGATTCCAAAGAAATTTGTAAAAATGTTTGTAACGTTATATCACATATTCTTTACTTTTTAATTTTTGAAAGTGATATTATTTTTTACTAGTTCGGAAATTGAACTTTCTAGAAATGATTATTTGTATAGTTCGAATAATAGATTGAGAGCGAAAGTAGGAAGGAAGTACGTTAATGAAAATCTTCAGACAAAGACATCTTCGTATTGTTTTCTGATACATATTGTGCATCGTTGTATAATATAAAGTATCTAAAAACTTGTATAATTATAGCGAATTACTTGTGAACTGTAATTATCGGTGATTAAGACGGTGATTACACGAACATTTATCAGCAAGTAGAACACCTATAAACGTGTCGAATTACGTATAAAATATGCAAAATCCATACATATTCATAATCGATATGCAAACTTTATTGTAATTTGCTTAACATGCAACAACTACAATTATTGTGATTATTTTCATACATTCTTGCATGTATTCTTATTTAAAATTCATAAACATCAATAATTTTTATGTTCCTCAGACATAATTTGGATTCCATTCGTCGAGTGCTGTTAGAAAATATTTACTTTCTCTGTCTTCTCACTTATTTAAGGATAGAAATATTTTTCTTTAATCCATTCAGCGGTAAGCAATTTTTAGAGCAAATTTTATTTATCGATGTGAATCCCTTTTCACCATAATCAAATATTCACAAATCTGCATGTCATATTATTAAATTGTTTTACGTAGTGCACTAATTATTTATTTATCGACGAAATTGGAATCTATAAGCTTTCGTTATTATGTGATACGAAAAAGGAGACTGATATGAAGTATTACATTAAAGAAAAGCTTACTCTAAAATTGAAGAAACTATATAACGTCAGAATCATTTTCCTTCTGGAAACGGCTCTCTCCCGAAATACTCGAACAGTGCTAGTCGAAGCATTGTTAAATGTACCAGTGCTAAGTGTAACAGTGTGAACAGTGTACATAGAATGATTCGAGACAGACGACTCCAGGTTAGTCGCTGAAACGTAATCTAATAATAATGTTCGGTCATATTTCTGGGATGAGTTGTTGGTGGTTTGGCCAGTGCACTCGAGGTTAGCGTAGTGTCCCCTTGATTCTGGCACGGCGGGGGCGTGCACGAGTGGATATTCCTGGCCTTAGGTGTACCTGGGGACTGATCGGCCTCTACCGGCGCACACTGTGCCGACGGTATCTGCCGGCTAGCGCGGGCATTTTTACGCAACCCGACCTTGCTCGGATACACATCGACACGTTTAACATGTGCGTGCCGTGTAAGCGGGCAAGTTCGTCCCTGCTTTTGCGGTGAAACGCCGCTTTTATGGTCTCAACAAGCATGGGGATGTTCGGTCGATGCTCTTTCGTTAATTAAAATTTACTTCATGACCAACAGCGTTTCCCGTTGAATATTTTTTGGAAGACAAATTTTTGAGACAGATGTGCACTGCGTATCATTGAAGAGACGTAATGTCGCTAATAAATTGAACGTGTCAGCTCGATAAATGAGTCATTGGAGTGAGTTTGACAATTGGAACAGGTATAATGTAATGTAAGGTTACTTGTTTGCAATTTCATTTAAAACTTTTGATAAAAAAGCGTACATCTTACAAGAGGATCTAATAATAACGCGTTTGAAAACAGACAAAAATAAATTGCTGTCTTTTCGAAAGAAGCATTCCCTATTTTTTAACACGACCAGTATTAACGATACGCGTAAACGAATGATTCGCACGTGAGCGGAAATTAGTCACGAACAAAGGAAATACGTTTTGCCAGACTCTGAAAGAAAACAGAATCATGTGTGACATGGAACAGGTAACGTTTGTCAAGATTTTCCCACGAAAACTTACAGGAAACCCGAGAAGTCGTTGTAACAAGAAACTCAAAGAGATTCTTTGATAGTATTTTCGGTTAAGTTGGATCACGTTCGAAAGTATAATTTCCATTTATTATTACGATATCCCGTACGTCAAACGTATCGGAACGTTTACGAGGGTGAGATATTTTAATACGCGAGGCGAATGGAAATTTTTAGGTATCAAAGTGAAAAGAGAAGACGTATAGTTGACGCTGCGTGAAAATAACGCTTGTTCGGAGGTACATGAAATATGGCGGCGTTATTATGTGCGAACGCATAGAATTTCTAACGGAAAGATCGCTAAGAAAACATATAAATTAAAACCCAGTTGAAAATAACAGAGCTCGAGATAAATAGGGATATTTTCAGATCGGTTCTCTTTATCTATTTTCTGATGTCATCGATTTTCGGTCGGTATGTATTACGTAGATTCCCAGGATTTTATGAATGAATCGTGAAACTTACAATGCCGGAGCATCATGACGTCCGTGGTGACGCCGGTGCCCACGTAGATTCTTGAATAATTTATAGCGATCCTCCTTCTTTATCACTTCACGTACTCGCTGAAAATCTATTTTTCTTTTCATTTTCGACACTTAATCTCGCGCGTTTGGTATTTTATATTGGCATCCCGGTTTGAGATATGTTTAACATGTGTCGAAGCAATAAAATTAGTTATAGTTACAGGTAGAATGTCTCAAAGTGACGTGATCAAATATTTTTTATCACTTTAAGTATAATATCGCGGATTCATACTATCTCGATTTGTAATAAAATTTGTAATAAAACTGTTATCAAAAATGCATTATAATTTACGAATGTTATATAATTTATTTTATGTAATTTATTATTTATTTTTCATGACAGTAATTCGTAACCTTATGATCTGCAGAAAGTTTTATCAATAATATTAGCAATGGAAATAATGTTTACTCGTAAAATCGGTAAACATCAACGCATAAATTAATAAATTAATCGCAAGAAACCCGAATAATATATGGATTTGATATCAATCTCTTTGGTACAAAGTTCAACCGCAAATAATCGTTATATGACAATTTCTAAACGAGTGCTTGCAGCATGTGTAATTTAGACACGAACACGCGATACATAATGACTTTCATGGAGGAAGTTTCAATGTGCAAAAGTTCATATATCGAGGCTATTGAATGAGCAACCAGTAATCCGTATGAGAACGAAGCGAATGAAAAGCAGATTGCAGCGAGGGCGTTCGATAAACTCGAATAAAATGGTGGAAAATTTCGTAGTTGAGACGCTGCCTCAGCTGTCCAGACTAAACAAGCATCCTCGAAATAAATATAGGGTATGGGACATTAAAAAGCATAAAATAATTCACGGTTCCGTACCACATTTCGCAATGAATGAACGAGCAATAGCTCTCATCGATGGTTTACCGTTGCTTATTCATGTTAAACTATATTCTGTAGTTCTGCTTTAAATCATGCTTCAAAAATAGCTCGATGTCAAAGGAATCTATTAACAGTAGATAGAACGATTCTTATAGAGAGAAATGAGTTGCTCTTGGTAGACGTCCTGTGGAGATAGAGAACCATGTGTTAATTTAGTTTGGTGCAGGTGCATACTTCCGGTGCTATCAAATAAACTTGTTGTGGACACGTGCAAATAGATTTCCGCCTATAGCATGGCTAAATTACGCTCTCTTATAAAATGGTACAGAATTAAACATTTTAAAGTGATATATACACTTATTTATTTTTTAAAGTTGTTTTCTTAATTTAATATGAAAGTATATGTTATATTTTTTGTTGATAATTATCGGGAATCTTTAAATGTGATTTAAATTTCTTTGGTACGTTAAAATTTGAAGAAACAATTCCTTTATTAATTTACATAATTAGTAGAACAGTCGTGGTATATTTTTACAAAATATTTATTCAATTATCGATGGAATTTATTTCATATAATATAAATGCATATGTCGTACTGTAAAAATGATTTTTAACAAAGAGTACTATACTTCTCCCTGTAGAGTAATATACAGTAATATATTTCTCCATGCAATCTTTTCCTTCCTCTAAACTTCGAGTAACGAATTCCACATTGCTAGATTATAACAACCATAACAATTCCCAACTAGACAGACACAAATCAACAAATATCATCAAAATGAAATATCAAACGCAAGTATGATACGTACCATAAGATACCATCACAAAAATCAATATAACCAAATCATGACCATGACTTTCTTCCTACGTCATGAAAACATATCGATAGTCGTTCTACGTTTGATACAACAAAACAGGAACGTGCGTTTCGCTAACGTTCGATCGAAAGTCATATAGAATAGAGTATCGACGAGGTCGAGAAATCATGGACCGGGGGCTTTGTTGGTTTCGCGGAAACGCGATTGTTATGGCGATCGGTTAGCTATTTAACTGTGGCGACGGTACAAGGTCGCCTAGAGCTTGCCTTCTCGGGACAAGGTCGCAGCGCAGCAAAAGCTCCTCGAACAGGATGAACAGGATACACGGGTGCGCGCGTGTAATCCACGTGAGAGAGTGCGCCGGCGTTCTGTAGGCGAAACATCTGCCTCTCTTGCTCCGCATAGCGGTCGCTATTCTGTTGGGCATCGATCAGCCTGGTCGTGGTTGTGCGGCGGGTCGCCAGTTTCAGGCGTAACGCCGTGTCTCGCTGCCGCATCGCGAGAAAGCTCCGACACTGAGCGAGAGAAGAGCTTTGCACTCGGTTCGTCCGCCTCGTCGCCCGTGTCACGTGCGAGTCTTCGATCGAGATCGGCCAGTAGAATGCGGCTCGCAGTGCGAACAAACGTCGTGGACCGCGATTCGAGAGTACAATCTTGAAATAGAGGAGTACAGGCGTAATACACGAGAGTACTTTGACGTGACGTGACCGTTTGCTGAGGTTTTTTTCAGTGGCCAGGCTGACCCTAGCCTTCGTTAAATCGTCCCGTGTCACGTGTGAGTCTCTTGAGAATCGTGTCGTTGAGAATGGTAATCGAAGAGAGCTGTTTGGTAGAGAACTAGTGCGGCCGTGTCCGATGATTAGAGTTAGGAATGACGATTGATTGAGCCCCTGGCTGATGACGTTGGTTTGGTTTGATTTATAGAGAGGTTTTTTTGCTTCGTTTGGTATGATGTAGTTGATGATACACAATAGATGGTGTATGGTTAGCGAGAAGAGTAATAGCATGTCGAATAGAGCGTTTGAATTTCTATGCAGATTACTTAGAGATGAAAGTTGGATGATTAATAGGTAATCTTTGATAACGGGAGAACTTTATGAGCTTGATAAAACGTTACCGGTTACAGCTAGAACTAATATTACGCGAGCGGTGTAACTGCATATTTGCTAGTACATCACGTAAGCTCGGCGGCTACCTTCTATTTATTCTCGATTCTATTCGCAACGTCGTGTACCACTTGCGTCTCATAATCTGAGAAACGAGGAAAATAATCATATCGATCTTGACGTTTGCGGGTTCTAGCGGTTTAGAGTTATAGCGTTCGATATGGCTGTACCGTTTAATTGGGTATAAAGTGAAACTTCTAACCGTCGATCTTAATTGTCTCGAATTAATCATGCAATAATATAATCACCGTTGGTCACGGTGTTAATCGAACTCGTGAAACCTGACGATGTTTGATAAATAAAGTTCGTTATCCTCGTATTATACGTTTGAAAATTATCACGCGAAAGTCACGACAGAAGCAGGAAATCATATTTAATCCCTCTAACTGGCAGTCAGCAGAAATAATATAACTTGTACTAGACCGGTGATCCTGATTGTTGACAAAGGTCAGGGGTCAATCTTTGACTTCGTGTTGCTGTTCCTGCTTCTAGAGAGGATTAACGCGTAGATCCTTCAGAATACTAAAATTCATATTATCTTCTAATTTCACTAAACAATTCCTGGAATTGATAATATTGACTAGCGAGTAGTACATGTTGTTTAGAAAGTATAATAAAATTAATGGATCGATGTAATGACGATCGTATTGCTTTATAATGTGAAATGCTTATCTTTGTCTGTCTTAAATTCTTCTCGTTTCTTGAATTATATAAATATTTTTTAATTTTTCGGTATTTTATATAAGATATTATTTTCTATATTTTTATGGTTACTATAAAAATGCGTGATCTGGTAGATTCTGCGATGTTGAACAAACAGCGGAACGATAGCGCAAACGATGGCATGCAAGGCAATAAAAAGGTCAAAGAGTGTGCTTCAGCTTCCCTGTCTCTTAGAAAAGCTCCTTAGTTCTAAGCTGTTCTCCCGTGGAGCTGTCGTTTAATGTCACACGAGTAGAAGGACATTTATGCAATAAATAAAAATTGTGTTTCTAACATTATACAATTTCATACGGTTCCGTTCTTCTCTATTAAAATTAAAATTATATTTATAATACAAACTATGACTTCGAAAAATATGCAATAAACAAAAAAAAATATATACAGTAAAAAAAATTATGCAGCAGTTTCCTAAATCAATTAATTTGCTTTTTGTTTTTGTTTTTTTTTTATTTGCCGTTAACAGTATCAAATTTTAGTAAATTTCATCCCTTCAAATACTTATTAATTTATCGATCTTATTAATTTAATCGATATTGTAGATCGTAGATTGACTTCTGCCGCTGCGATAATAACGGGAGTCATAAGACGTATCGACAGAAACGTACCGTATTGCAATTCTCGAATTCCATCCAGGAAGAAGCGCGCGTTGTACTGAATTCGAGGGGCATAGACGTAGCCTTGCATCGACATTTGTCAATCTGTTCTCGCAACGTCACGTTTCCCTATTAGGGTCTAATTTCACGTGAAAACGCATTCCAGTTCTAGGATTTCCAAGGACCCCTGATCATTAGACTAATATCGGTGTTCTACTTTCCCAAGCTTTCGTCCGTCTTGCTTCTGTTCGTGGAAATATTATTGAATTATTGATCAGGGATACCGGTAAAATTCCACTTTTCGCTCGTCACACGGAACGATAACGAAGTTTGCAGTGGTTTCAGAGTGGTTTAAAGAGTGATTAAAATTAACGATCAATCGAGGAATCAATGGCGATCAGAAAATCTGAGAATAATTTTGATTGTTCCGTTAAATGATACAGTACTTTTACAGTATTTCATTTCAATCGAAAATTGTTTACGTTTTCGTTTTGATCTCAATTCTAATTATAATGTTCTATTTACGTGCATACATAAACACGAAATTTTGATTACACGCAAATTAAAGATATTGCGAGATCGAATATTAGCTGCAAATATCACAATAATTTAGCATTATAAAAATATCATATTCACTGAGCTTTACCCTTCAACATGTTCACATAAAATCATCTCAAATACGATTTTTATCTTAATTAATTTCTTTACTTGAGTACCTTAAAATCAGTCACATTTAAATTTGTAACTTTGATTGCAACTTTTATATGATATTTATAATATTCATTCATCGTTGATATTTATCATACCACAAAAGAACGAACTACAATTTTTAAAATAAACTCGAAGATTCTAACTTCGTCCTATCGATCAACAAAGATACGAAAATCAGGGTTTTGGGGACCGCTCGAATCTCGAATGTAATCGGTTCGGTAATCGTATGGAATGGCGTGTTTCTCGGTGGAAAGAAGGACAAGCATGAAAGAGCGAATAAGACAGAAAGGGGAGCTTGCAAGCTCACGAGGGGGGCCCTGAGTCAGCTAGCTAAATATAACGCGGCGTGGAAGAACGGTGGTACATGCACGACGTGTTCGACATATGATCATCCCTGCTCGAAGTGTGAAAGCTCTACGTGGAAACGCCAAAACTTGCCGGACGTACGGTCCGAGCTTTTAAAGTGGCACTGCTGAATCACTTTATAAGCGAAATGCTCGAACAGACATGAAATAAACTTTTGTTCGCGAGATTTAATTATTTTCGTATCATACGAATATCATAAAATATCTATATTGGAACACGATTATTTACAGATATTACTTTTTTTTTTTAATTTTATAGCATGATATTGAAATTGTTTCCTTCTATTTCGATACAATTTTTTTGCAATTTTTTCCGCTTGAAATTCGATTCCCGATCCGCACTTGCAACATTTATTACAACTTTCCCATGATCAATCCTTTCTATTAATATTTCCTGGTGCTACGTCGTTAAGAAAATGTTATTCAGATAAAAGCTGCGTTGGGGTAGAACGAGCGACGCTTGTGGATGATAAGGGGGAACATCTGATCGAAGGAAACCTCCTTTTCTCCCGTCGTCACCTTTTTCCTATATTATAACTCTTTCGCGTTTGTAACTGGATATAACTTTTACACGATTCGCGGTATTTTTAGTGGGACACGGGTGCAGTAGGCAAACGAGATCATGGGAAATATACTGCTGAAATGTCCTATCTAGCATTCTTTCTTTTTTTAGATATATTGAAATATTTGACATTTCCATATTTTCTTACTATTTAATTAAAGCTATATTGTGCAGAATGAAAAAAAAAACAACGATTAAATACTTGAAAACTTTTTTGAATTTTGAAACTGATGATCCTCTAAATATTTTCCAAATATCTTTCATTACTTTCATTCTCAACTATGTCGTATTAAAATTTTCCTGTTTAATCATAAACCGACACTACAATCAGAAAATCAACAAAAATATATTTGTCCTGTTCCTCTCCTACCATTTACATATTACCGAATGTTTCAAAATGAATCCCTTCTTTTAGCTCTCTAGATAATCAACGAACAATCTATCTGAAACTTAATCAAAGACGTCAACAAAATCGTACGAACATTTTCCAAAACCAGTGAATAATATATATATATATATACATATACATATACATATAGATCATATTTTTGATTAACTCTCGAGATCACTAGAACTAGATCAACGGAGAAAATCTCGCGAATTAGACAAACTCACGATTGCGAAGTGTGATAGACGATTGATAAACAATCGACATGGGACTCGAATGTGGGGAGCCGGATTGATACGCGATTAGGGAGTTTAAAACGTATCGAGGGACTAGCAAAGGCGGTAGAAGAGGATGACGATGAATGCTGATCGCAAACTCATCAGCCAGCCGTCGGTGGACAGCGAAAGTAACGAACGTGTCAGCACAGACCGCGTGGGTAGCTTTCCTTTTCATGCTTACACGAATCCAACCACCTATACTTGCATACACAACCGATCATATTGCACACGCATTGTAACAATCGTGCTCATTGCGTTGTTTCGACCGACACTAATATTTTTTTCTGCCCATTTGGCATCGAATATAGCGCGCGAACACGAAATTTTGCCGAACAAAGTAATTAATGCACGGCTCGAAAAACCGGCGTATTTTCCGTTCCATCTGCCTCGTTTCCCGTGTCTGTGAAATTGCGCTCCATTGTTTCGTGGAAGATGCGTAGGAAGTTGTATAATCTGTAACGCAGCAGGCAAAAGAGAAAGAGTTCTTTTTTTTCTTTATTTCATCCAGATATAAATCGAATGATGTGAGGAGTATTCTGTCTGAATAGAAGTTCGTTTTCAGAGGAATTCTTGCGAAAGCGTTTGAGAGAATAATTTAAGCGAGTGTAGTAACAGATTAAGTAATTAATTTGTGAATGGAGACGTTTACATTATGTACTTGGGGTTTAATGAGGATCATAGTTTTATATTATACGGTTTTAATGTATTCAGCATACAGAAATAATTTCTTTTTTTTGTAGATTTTAGAATAGACTTTTGCTCGTGTTTGTTGTCAATAAATTTTTCTTCCAAATATTGAACTATGATTATAATTACCATGCTGTGATGTTCGATTATAGTTGGACGTCGCGAAATATTCGTTCATTGTGGGATTTCACTTTAATTCGCGTATAGTTATTTTTCCTCAATACGAAGAATATAATTCTTTTCTAGTTATTGTAATTATTATAGCTTTCCTAGTTGTCTAATATAATAGCAGATTATTCTCATTGATTGTTTTGGAGGTATAATGAAAATATACTTCAAAAGAATATCTGAAAACTTCCTATGTCAATATAAAAACGAGTGCGAAAATGGAAAAGATCGAACACCTGGGCGAGACCTGGTCGATGATTATGTCATAATGGTCGATCACGATTGTCTAAGCCCAGGCCATAAGATTATCTGTTGCATCTTATGCGTTATGCAACCAAGAATAGTTTTTCTTGTAATCAGTGTCATGCCGATGTCAGTAAACACGTGAGCGTCCGCGCGTGCTCGTACAATACGTGGGCACGTGCGATCTTTATCACGAGACAACGGGATTTGTTGTTCTCGGAACAGTTGATTGTTCAGGATATCCTAGAACAATGGAACAATCGGAAAGAATTTGACTTGCATTAATATCAAAATAATTAGAAGAATTTTTAAAATATCTTTTCTTAGATCTGAGTACTTTTCGAGTGTTTAAATCATTTATTATATCATTTTATAATTAATAATTTTAAAATGCATGTTTTTTTACATAATAAGCTTATCTTGTCTTTTGTACCTCGAAAGTAATCATTTATTTAGTATTATTTCACAGTAACGTCTGATCAAATAAGATGATATATTATTAAAATAATTATTTTCCATATATTTTATTTAGATAATGCCTAAGCTCGACTAGTAATGTTATTACTTGAGTTTCATACATATTAATAGGAGACTGCTAATCGTCATGGTTCTTAGCCTGATTTTTAAAATATCTATATGAATTCTTACGTCAATGATTTTATCTATTATATGTTCCGTTTAAGATTCGTTATTTCAGTATCATTATAATTGTGCACAAATGTTTGCAAAAATAATAAATCAAAATCAAAAGTCGGTGATGAATGAGAACACCTTCTGGCACGTTAGATTTTTGTTACCATTGGAATCTTTCGAATGTAGGTCGTGTCGAATGAGAATTACATTCTGACATTTCGCTAGCAATGCAGTTAGCCTCTTCAGGGGTCAAGTGACACGCTGATATTGACCTCTGAAGAAGCTAAATGCAATGCTGGTGAAACGTCGCGATATATGTATTTTCAATTGAATACAGCTTACACCTAAATACCACAAATTGTAATAACTATGTAAACTCAGGTCAGCTATATAAAGGATCCTCTTTAACTATTTGAAAGGAGATGTTTCTTTTAAAGCTTATTTAACGTCTAGTTGTTTTATTCTTAGCTACGTTATAATTATAATACTTGATATACAACTAGATGCTTTTTCACGATGTAGTCACATAATTGGAATAATTATCTTCGATGTTCGCTTATTAATTTGCTTTGATCTTGCCACTATCGAATGTTTACTGAATAAACAAGACATTCTTTACACAATTATAACTACATCTGTTGATAAATTAAATCGAATGTAAATGTTATCGATACTGCGTTAGTTATTTCTCCGACAAGATTACGAGTTAAGAAAACCGATATTCCAATGAATTCCAACCAACATGAAAATAAAAATATCTGTAACATTATCGGAAATCATTGCTTTTTATTTTAATTTTAAATAGATTTGCCCAGACCTGAGTGACTTATGAAACATTTATATTTCAAACGACTCTTGTATTATTCTGGTGATTTATAAAGTACGAATATTTGCATGTTTACACATTTCCCTTTGTCTTTCTTTACAAAGATAAAGACTATTTTATGTATAATTATTCTTTTAATATTTTTGTACATAGAATTGCTTAGTTATTATTTTTAATGGTTAACGAGCTTGATATTTATAAAATGTTATTTCAACATTGTAATCGTTAATTTTGTTTTTCAGGATACGAGAACTCACGTAGTCGTCGAATTGTACGATACGGAGCGATCGTACGTGGAAGCACTGCAAATACTAGTCAATGTGAGTAGATCAATATTTTAATAAAGCTTACAAATCGACGCAATTTCACTGTGTAACATAACGCTGCACGTTCTTGAAATTTCACTCGAATTTATGTTTTCGTTGAAGTTCTATCCACTCCTTGCGTATCTTCCCCTACGTTCTCTCACTAAATGCAATAGCGGGAATATTTACGTGTGAATGCGACGGAGACCATAATCATTATTTAAGGAAATATTTTGAGTTCCATTTTTTAATAATAACGCGCAACAACATGTTTTTCCAATAAATATCAATTTACTAGCATAATGATAATATACGGTGTCAAAATATTCGAATAATGAGGAGATGTGAAAAATAAAAGCACATGGAAAAATGACGAAAATGTTCAATTTTAGGCAGTTACTAAAATTATTGGGGCTAGTGGTCAAAATGAAGATCAGCTACGTGGGAACTGCGTGATAAGATATGATTTATTTTTATTCCGATTTTGATAGTAACTTATCTATTCAATGACAATTTGCGATAGACAATATTTCTAAACTATTTATGATATTTATTTATGTTTAATAGCAAGATCAAATGGAAAGGCAATTTTGTGGCCATAAAGAACGAAATAAATAATAATGACAAGGAGAATTTTGTTTAAATAGAATTCATTATCAGTATCATAAATATAAAAATTTTTTTCCTGGGAAAGACCAAAAATGTAGTTTCTCGTATTTTTTGTGCTCATCCAACGTAATTTTCTGAAATTCTTTTTTCGTAAAATGATCATTATGTATCGCAACTAAAGGATGTAAAACAATATGTCGAAACAATCATGGATCATTATCGTCTCGATTTTCGTTTTGTTTTCTCTTCCGGTAAGGAACATCGGCATGCACGCCGACTGGGAAATGTGCTTTCCGAAAGTTCTTCGAACATCGGATTCGCGACCTTGTTTCTCGTAAACAAACTCGTTGCCCGTTTATTTGCTTCATTCGAGCAAGGATTCCACTCGACTGATCTACTTCGTGAAAAGCTTCTCGTTAAGTTATGCAGCCTCGCCTCACCGGCTTGTTGTTTCCATTAAATGTGCCATCCAAATTAATAGCGCTTCCTGACAAATTCACAAATTAACGGAACTAGTCTCTCCGATGATATAACTCTCTAAGTTCCTACGTTACAACACTTTTGGTTTTTTAACTTTTAAAAAGTTATAAGCATGTATGTAAACTCATGTCCTCACAAACATAGCTGAAGGAATAAAATTTAAGTAGAAATTTCTTTTACCTACTAAATGAACATTTTCCTGTATTTTTGTATATTATATGTACACTGTACATCGTTATATTTAAAAATTTTCCGCAAACTCGTGAATAATCGCAAAAATAAATCGCAGTAAATAAACTCATAAATATTTATCGATATACGTGAAAGTAAATATCAAGTAAAACTGATATGTAAGTAATTATAGATACAGAATTACCAAGATCTGTACCTCTTCCAACAGAAGACTAATTAGTTCTCTTAACGCTACAATTTTTTACTTGCATTTTATCGAAAATGGCGTCAGTTTCGTCGAAAAGGTTAAAGGTAAAAGTTGGAAGGAAAAAAGAGACTGCGAACAACGTTTCGTTTTATTAAATTTCCACGAAAACGATATTTCCCCTCGTTACCCTATATTTACACAAAAAGAAACAATTCTCGTTACAACTTCATAACTCTTTTCGCTCTGCACAGCCGAGGATCCGAATTTTTCCGTTTCATTGCTCCGAGCAAAGGGAACTTCGCGCCATTTCAGGAAACTCGAGTGCAGCAGAAGATCGTCCATCGTTTCCTCGTCGTTTGACATTTAAAGAAGCTGCGGATGTTTCGAGTTTCGTTCTAGTATTCGCGTTCGAAGGCTATTGAATCGATAAATAATGCTTGCAATTAGTCATTCGTAATTACAGCGCAGTCTATTTGCGACACGATACGATCACAGAAAGAGGAGTACTTCTCATAAACAACGCTAGGTGTAAATGGTGCGTAACCTTCGCGGCCCTACGTCGTAGCTCGTGTTCTGAATTTAATAACCGATAGTGGCAAACGTGATTTCCAGATTTATTTGCGCGTATCGATATGTCAGTTGCGGCTACTCTTTTACGATCACTATACCCATGCAACCAGAACGCTTCTCAGAAGCTTCGTATATTTTAGACGGATATAGTGATGGAAAATGGAGAATTGCGGGAATATTCAATCTGTTCTCCTCTATTGGTTCTACGCTGCCAGTTCTGCGTTGATTGAATAAATAAGGGATGGATGGATCGAAGCGACGCAAAGAATCGTAGTTGTCGAGAGATGCGCGTTGTTCCGTATTTCATGATATTATGTCGGTTTATTTTTGAAACGTAAAATATTACGCAAATTGGTTATACTGTCTTGATAATATTTCTTTCTTATTTTCTTTCTTTTTTTTCCATTTCTTGTTTCATTCTTGTCCTTTGAAAATATTTTTTGGAAGATTTGAAAGAAGCGATGGTGCTATTTAAATCTCAATTAATGATTTTTAGGCATTAAAAAATCTTACAAGTTTATCGCTTATTAAATGTCCTTTTTATTGTTATATATGTTATCTTTTTAATAATTACGTTTGAGAACATAACAAAAATATTGGTTTAAATATTATCGCCCGGACACTTATACTCAGTATCCATTGTTACAAGTACAAATACTCAATGACTCATTCCGAACGTCGATATATTAATTCAATTTGCATATCGGTGAATCGATTTAGTCGTTCAGTCTGTCTTAATGTGCGTCTATTTTCGAATCGCATACGCAAATCTGCGAACGTTACCGTGTCCAGACATTTACGGATCCAGATAGTTGCTCGTAAAGAATTCAAACATGGATCAACACGGTCGAATATCATTATCGAACATAGAAACGATAAAAATACGATTTCGTTCTATCGTGCCGTGGCCATCGATTCGAATGTTAATATCGCGACGAATAATTGAAACAACGTTCGGTTTCTAACAGTTTATTTATTTTTCGCGATCCAATTTATCGCGAGGGGGTGAAATTTATCTGACAGCCTCACGGGGATTATTAAATTCTATCTTTTCATACACGAGCGGTCAATCGTAACCGGAAAATTCTAATAACCGATCGTCCACATGTTACAAAATGAAATTGACGATGGAACGTGTGCGCGGTTGCACACTGCACACTTATGTGCGATACCTTCGTTAGTTCGATAAGTGAAAAATAGATAAAAGCTTTCGTTTCAGCGTTATACCTTGGATATTTTATTTGTTAAATAACGACTACAAATCTATGTTTTCTTTAGACATGACCTAAACTCTACTTAAATATGATCAAAGTTAAAAGATACATGTATCTTTTTTCGAAAGCAAATAATTCATCATCAACACTAAATCTCACTGTTTTGTTTCTTTTTTCTTTCTTTTCTTTTTTTTCAGAATAAGAAAACACGACTGTCACGAAACATCTGATCGATGTCAATAACAATGCCATTTAGCAAATATTTTCGAATTTTTCTCAAAGCCTGAAATCGATGTATCAGATCAAGAATATCATTTCTAAAGATTCTACCGTTTTCTCGAAACGAGATTCCCCTCGTAAGACTCGTCACATATAATTTTGGATATTTCACTAACAATTAATTTTTTAATCAAAAATGGAAACACCCGTGTAACGCATAGAAAGCGATTTCCATCACAAGATTTTTTCGACAAATTTACCAGAATGAATTCGAATTCCGCAATACCCGTTCGCGTATATCACGAAACGTTTGATTGTCATATTTTATAAACAGTACGGTCCACGATGATTGTTGTTCGAGCTGAACGATTATTTAGCAATGGCCTTGGGGCTGGCTACCAACGATTTTTCATGTTGCCGCTTCGTCTTAGAAAAATAATAGAAAGGTATCCATCAGGAAAGCACAAATAAACCGGGCTTACATTGTAAGTGTGTTTCGATCGTGATACGAATCAATGCTAATTCATACCTCTGCATCAAGCTTATGATGAAAATGTCCTATTATCAATGCGAGATTTACTCGATAAGTTAGAGAAATTTTAATTTATACTCTCCTACGTCTTTGAGATTCTTTACGAGATCACATCCTTTCTTGTATTATGTTTCATCTTTTTGTATAGAAATTTCTTATTTTAACCTAGATATATGCCTATCTAGGATTCTCGCGTTAAAAACGGTGGCCATACTATTACAACTGTTGACCAACTTCCATGGCATGGATCTAACACAGATAGCTATCACAGATAAATTGAGGTTCATGGTTAAAAAATGGCAAACCTTGATCGAAGCTAATGTCGATGTGAAAACCACTGATGACTATCTCCTCAGAGTCTTGTGCGTTGGTTTCACTAACAAAGATCAACTGAACACCAGAGAAACGTGTTACTTACTTACAGTTTCCCGCATAGCACTTTATCAAGAACATCTGTGTACGATTTGTTAACTAATGAACAAGGAAATCACTATATTGTTGATATTAGAAATAACAATAGAAACATTAAGATTTCTGGGATTCTAGACAATGAAACGAAAAACGCAATAGAAACATTAAACTGTTTAACACAAGGATCTTTAGGACGTGCAACAGATGATGCCGCAATGAACGCGCAAGAATAACCGAAATCACGTGATATTCGCTTTCTGCATGTATCATATCTGTAGGAATCGTGAAAGATAGAGGCTACGGTACCAGAACTTCAAAACGCCGGGTCTCCTGGTTTGTAGTCGGCTACGTTAACCACTAGACCACCGTTGCCTCGCGTCGTCGTTCGCCGATATCCCTGTTTCACAATCCTCTTTTGGCGTGGAAGTTTCGATGCATGGTAATTAAGAGCAGTACAATGTGTAATCGAATCCGTTACTTAGAAACATCAACTTGTAACATTTTAATAAATTCCATTATCTTCTATATAATGGAATTAATAAATAACTTTTCGATATAGTATCCTCGATAAATTCTGTATAGAGCCGCGCCGAATTTCATTGGCAATTAAGTTTTTAAGTGCTCGCTAGAATAAGTAAATACGATTAAATGAACGTCTACTTTCTTCATTACGAAAATTGCTCGTAACAGTCCTAAATGATATAGAATTTTGTGATCGAACATATAACTGTAGATGTATAATAATTTCTTTTTTTTTTTTTGGTTAATTTTTTTCTTAATATTTTCTGTGTGATAAAGCAATATATTAACATTGCAACGAACGATCTTTTCAAAACAGGAGCACAGCTTTATTTAACTTTATGATTCATAGCGTATTACAGGCATTTCTTTACCTATACGCACTTAAACCTCGAAATTAAAACTTTTCCATCGAAGATCTATCGAAGGAGTATACTCGACACTTTCCCAACACGTCGTATATTACATTAAAATCCATGAAACCTTTTCATCCAGCCTAATCCCGAGAGCCATTAGCATACGAGTCGCTAAAAATACCCTCAACATAGCTATTCACTCTCCGAAAGTTAAACATCCGTGGAGCACCTTAGATCCAATTCATCACGTCGTTCGAGCTTCCCGATCGATTCTTCTGCTTCTTTTTGTTCTCGGTCCAGGCTTGTCGCCATGTTCCGCGGTTCGACGCGTCTTAATGTAACCCGATAAACGGTTCCCGTTATTTATTCACGTTCAAAATAAAGGTTTCCGTCTTACTGCCACGCGTTGCGTAAGTCTACGAACGTTCGTTTCGATCTGTCGAATAGAAATCGATTTCTCGATGCGAACGGATGGAACTGTTATCAACATATAGTTAAATGTCTTCTATTAATAAAAGAGATGATACAATATTTCTTTATAATATTCCCTTGATATTATAATATGGTATTTCTTTGATATAATTACTTTGTTCCACTTGATCGCTGAAATTTCATACTACGGGCTGTGTTTGACTCGACAGACTTACGTTTGTCATCTCATGTTGGAATTGCAATTCTGCTATATTAACGAACAATGGTTAAAAGAGAAAGAAAAAGTACTGAAATATTTTATCTAATAAAATATGTTTCGGAAGTTTTAGTAAGGAAATAGATAATTATTATGTTGTACATAAAATTAATTGAGATTTGATTTTGTTCTAGAAATACCTACAACCATTAAAGAGCCCCGAAAATGCAGGTTTGGTGGACGCAGCGACGGTGGACGAGATCTTCTATCAGGTAAATTATTAATTTACAGTTGAAAGTTTACACTAAAGGATAAATACGATGTTTTCTAAAGTTATAATTAAAGCAAATCATCTAGATTTAATTCACGACGATAAATTTTCTGATCTTATGCTAAATATCAAATCGAAAAATTTATTCATAAGAACTATCCATAATTGTTTATATATAATATCATAATAAATAGATATTGAGCTAATAACACGCCAGAATTCGAATATTTAAAGATGTTAATAGAATACTAATCCCGTGCGAAAATATTCAGATAAGAATTAGTAACGCAGTATTCGCGCGTCTGACCATATCCGATCATCCGTGTCATTCTACTTACAATAAATTGCGTGAAACTCAAAGGCTATAGAATTCGCACGAATACAAAAAGATGATGAAAGAAACTCTACGAAATTGAAATCTGTACGCGTAAATTCCTTTAACACGGTTTACCTGATCGATGTTTGGCCACCACGACTTTCCAATTAACTTGTTAAACCGTTGGACAAGCGTGCACTTTCCAACCTTTGACTTACAAACTCCGTGACGGGAAGAACAATTGTTAATTATTTCTTAATCGTTAGAACATGAACGTGAAAGGATAATACGATGTTACGGTGTAACAAAACAAATAGGATACCTTGCTATTAAACGCTAGCAACGTGAATCGTGCAACTACTAGCCATGCCAGATACAACGTTGTATTCCAAATTACGAGATAATAAACGTTTATTATAGTTCTATTAAGAGGAATGAAATTACGCGTGGTGCGGTTTGTTCAAACGACAGTCACGTTTTACAGCGTGAAACAGCTGACTGAAACTTCGTTGCAGCTGAACATTAAGAGTTCGATGGAACCACTATATTACTATCTTTGAAATTTAATATTTCACGTAACTTGCCATTTTTAATACCCTGTGCCGGAAATGTTAGGGTAAGTTGCGGAAAGGAAATTTGTACGTTCGTGTTTCAGATTCCTTCTATTCTCAACCATCACGAAGTGTTCCTGGAGGAGTTACGTAAAAGACTGGATACTTGGGAGCTTAAGCAGACGATTGGCGATGTTTTCCTCGATGTGGTACGTTCTCTTATTAAACACTCCGTCATTTTGTTCAACTAAAATTTTAATTCGTTTTTATGCTTCTTCTGACTAATATTATTTTATTGAAAAAGTAATTTTATTAAAAGTATTAATAAATTAAATGTATATAAGATACAAGTATTATTTTACATTTTCCTGAAAAAGAAACGAAATTGTCTGAAGAAAAATTGCCAGGAAAGTTTCTGAAAAAAGAAACGAAATTTTAATCTGTTCTATTCTATTCTATGAAATTACATTTCAGTCTTTTACGATGGAAATTTTTCGAAGAACCGAATCCAATGACCATTCTAATTCGATAACACGCGTTGTATATCAGAGATTATCTTTCCACTTGTTATTCATTATTCGCTGTTTTTTCTGTAGTTCACCAAGGCAGTCGTCCTGGAGACGTACACGCTTTTCCTTGATAATTGGAAGTCCGCGAGGAAGGCGATAAAAACGACTTGCCAAGCGAAACCGGCATTCGCGCGATTTCTCGAGGTATACCAACTATTCCTTTTCATTTTCTCTCTTCCTATTAACATTTTTATTTTCTGCATTGTTAACACAGTAGCTTTATCTTCATTATATTTCCCTTCTCCTTCCCTGAATAAATTTCTTAAATTCAACGAAACGAACGTACAGTGATGCAAGTTTGCGTCCGAATATTTAACCACAAAGTTTTCCCACGTTCCTCTTTTCTATGTATTTGTGTAAAATGCACAAAATGCACATAGTATGCGAAAGTGCGTAAAATATTCCAAAGATAACATATAGCATTGAATCGTTATAATATCTTGTGGATAAAACAAATTTTCGCTTAGATTCCATCGTTTTAACTGTGTTCATAAAAGTTTGAATTTGCGCAGATTGAATTCACAGTCTAATTATAATATTTTCCTATTCTCGCGCGTTTCAAGTTTTACACGCTTCGTTCTTTTTCCTAAAATTCTAAACCTTTACATACCCGATAAAACTATCTTAGACGGTTAGACAACAAATATTCAACCATGTAATTCTTCAATATCCTTTATATTTCCAATATTCTTCCCTGTACTATATTTCTCTATTCCGTTCATACTAATCTGTTAATCGATTAAAAATTTGGTAATTGGTCGATTACCCCTTTTTCTACACGATAGGCGATGGAACGGGAGCACAAAGGAAAACTTGGGCTAGATCAGTTATTGATCAAACCGGTGCAGAAGATACCACGTTACGAGTTACTAATCCAGAGGTTGTTGAAACACACCGACACCACGCATCCGGATTTCGAGTTGCTCCAAGCTGCTCAGAAGGAAGTGCACGAATTGGTCGTAAAGATCAATTGCACGGAAAGGGAGTCTCTCGAGTGGGAGCAACAGCAAAGTACATTGAGGGAGGTTCAGGCGCTCGTCGAAGGACTCGCTGGTATCGTGACGAACGACAGGTGAATTTACTTTCTTTTATGATGTACGTTTATTTACAATTAGACACATTTTAGGGGAAAATTGAGTGAATAATTAAATGAATTAATAAAATAACTGTATCATTCTTGTATGTTGGCATATATGTGTATTTGAAGTATAGAAATTTTTCATAGAAATGTAAAATATAATGAGTATATGCAAATACAATAGAGGCAGATATTATATAACAGCTACTCTTTGTCGACAAGTTTTATATTTAGAAATATTTATAAAATGATTTTGTACGTGCCAGATCAACCACGACCTCTACGCAATTAAAAAGAAACATATTTTATACAAGAGAAAATATTCAATATTCTAAGGACACGAAAGCTTCAGAAATATGATAAAGAAAACATGAAAAATAGGAATCAAAGGAAATCGATTAAATATTACACGTTGTTAATAATGTTAAAAATATTGCTTTATTTTCTTGACTTTTTCTTTACGAAAATTAATTTTCTACGACTTGTAGAATATACATATGATTTCAGTTTAAAATATCGCAATTGAATATTATGACCTTTGAAAAATTTTCTACAAATATTCGAATCGTTTCTAAACAAAATATAAAACATATTTTTACGTTTAATATCATAATATTCAAAGTAAGGGTTGAAAAAGGGTCTAATGTTTTAAAAACGTTTTCAAAACGTTTTTACACTTAAATTAGATATCATTTATGAACTCGTATTTTTACACGATCCGTGAGAAAATAAGGGGGGAAAAAGATTGAAAGAAGTTTAACGCACAATAGAGCTTTCATCGAATAGCTGCGCGTAAAACGTTGCACTCGCTTCAGCATTTCATGAACTATTCAAGCTTTAAACGCGTACAGCGTATCGATTCCCAATAGCGGTGCGTGTTGCGATAGAAATTGCTATGAGAACAAAAAGATTCATCCGAATTGATGCGTCTATTTTTGCCGTAGAGCTTTCGTACGCCACGATCTTGTCACCATAGCCTCGAACCAAGGAACCAGAAAGGAACGTGCCCTATTTTTGTTTTCCGATCTGCTTGTTATTACCAGTATCAAGAGGAGAAGCGGGACAATCAGAAAACCGTCGACGTGAGTGTGTAATTGATTTGTTCAAATTGTTTAGAAAAATCTAATGTTTATATTGTTTATATTACTATATTTAAATTCTATGTTTATTCTGTATCGCCCTGTTAATTCATAATTTGTAATATACTTATTAATATTGTGGTTGATGATACTATAGAAAAAAAATAGTAGAGAAATTTTACATGTTTCTTCTACATAATAATAATAATTAATATAAAACATAATGAATTGCGAATGTTATGTACATTTATATTTTTATGAACAGAACTGAAAGAGAAGACTTTTCCATCTATTAAATATTATGAGTATTTTATGTTAAACATTTTATATTTTTTTATATATTCTCTACATTTTTGTCGTATTTTCTATTTTCATATTAGTTGTCAGATATCTTTTATTATACATGTATAACGTACAGACGCGGTTGTTTCTTATATAAATCAAATTGTTTCAAACATTTTATTATCTTCTACATATGTATTCGTTTTTTGTCAGAAGTTCCTGTCCAAATAGTCTGGTTGGCTTATTGGAAGCAAATAAGTACAAAATGTTAATGAGAGTACCGCTAGACGACTTAGAAGTTATGAAAGGTAAGGAAGAAGAAACTGCTAGATTCTATAATATTATAATATTAACAAATGCTGAGTAAAAAAGTAAAACAATTCCATGGTTAGAAATTAAATTTTATTTCCATTAGCCAAAGATGAAAACCTGAGGCGAATGGCTCGTGAGGTAGACCATCTTCGAGAAGACTGCGCAACGTTGACTCAGCTTCAGGAACTCGCAGCTACATTGCATGGTGCGAAGCAACAATTAGAGGATCTTATCAAGGATATGTTGGGTCAGGCACAGCGTCAATTAGCTGAAAGGAACGCAGCGCATTCTCAGTTGGCTTGTCTGGAATTAACGCTTAACACTCAGTAAGTAACACGTCTTTCACATGTCATATCATTACATCCTACGTTAAACCTTTTAAAATACCTAGTATTAAAATGTCAAGAAAAATTTAATAAACACATTCACACTTTATCATTGACGTTTGAATCGCTTTCATTAGACGTTACTTCACTTTGATCATCTCAAAATTTATTCTACTCTCTCACATATGAAAAGCTACTTCATTGAACCAATCCCATAGTTAAAAATGGTTAGATCTTATACAATTAAACATACACAATCTTTTGAAACCTTTTTATTTCTATCATTTGTATTTTTTTTTGTGTGTGTACATTAATGTTAGTGGCCAAGAAAAAAATGTTCTTCACTGTATATTATTAAGTATAAAATTTGCTCCAAACAAGTTGAAATAAAAGGTATATGAAAAAGCACGTAATGTAAGCGAAAAAGGACTACCGAAACATTCGATAAAAATTTAATAATTACATTTTACTATTAATACTTAAATCATTGTATTAAGGTTTCTTTAGACTGATCATCTCAGATTTGACTGTAGCCCACAATACGAAAAGGTTTGTCATAATCCATGAATTCTTCCCAATTTACGATAGTTCCTATTGAACGAGTCTCGTTTTCCGATCTCATTGCGTTTTTCCCGTTTTCCTCGCGTAGTTCGAGCTCGTATCTTCGCTCGCAAATGTCATTTACCTAACATTTCTAACAAACAACGTCGCGAATGAGTTCTATCCAAAAGAACAACGAAGGAATGTCTCATTCGAAGCTGCATGGTGACAGTTTATCGAATAACGAATTCCATCCATTAGCGGTTCACAAAGCGGTACTGCCTCACAATAAGCGTACTTTTGCGCTTTATTCGCCTCAGGTTTCTGATCCACGTGCATCGAATCATGCCAAATAAGCAACGTGACATCAAATAGCTCGTATGATACTAGTCTTACGTATTATATTTGCAGGGCTGGAATCGAGAACATTTCAGTAATGTTCACAAAACCGGACAAAAGAGCCAGCTGGGAAGAAAGCTTCAACGAGGCTAAACAGAAGTTAGGTGAGTTGTCCCGCGACTATAGTGGAATTCACGAGGTTTATTTAGTTAGGGACATTGCAAGACAACACTTGCTACGCTACTTAACTCTCAACTAGTGCCATAAGGACCAGGTCGCTATTGTATAAGTAATAAATAAAGAATTGATTAGTAAAGAATTTCGTTGACAACTAGTCTTACGTTGTAAGGATTTCAAAAACATTGAGAAGAAAATAAGGGATAGAGTTAAAAGAAGTTGAAGACACAGTAAAGCCTCGATTAAATAACTGTAAAACATGTGAAAGAATGTGTATCACATCTATTAGCAATTTGACTCGCATCACACCAATTGAGGATAATCTATTGTAAGGTTTTCTTTTCTCATAGACCAGACAGCTAGGATTGATGTGTAAGTAGTACGTATTTAGTCTTGGTCACTTTAGTTTTGATATATCACGTCTCGGTCTTTTTCTTCTCGATGTTTGCAAATAGTGGACGTCGAATTAGAACCACTCATAGTATAACTTCCACCGCTTTTTACTTTTTTTTTTTAGATTAATATTGAACATTTCAAAAAATAGATGAATTACGTTCATAAGTGTATTGCAAAGAAATTGTAAGTGGATAAATAGGTAAGTGGATAGTAAATTTGGAATAATAATACTAAAATAAATAAACATCTCTGGACAATCAAAACTCGTGAAATCCACCATAGTCCATTCCAGAACGCGTACATTTCTGACCAGTGTCGATGTGTCTCGACTTACAGCGTTGTCCGCTGATAGGAGGCCCTGCCCAGAATTTGTGGGACCTCTGCCAATTCGAAAGACTCGGGCTGGCTTGCAGTTCACCTGCGCTGCGCCCACATTAGCCAATGGACAGGGTTCCAGGGACGTTTGGGTGTGCAACAGCGATGGTTACGTGGGTCAAGTCTGCGTGTTAAGTCTCACCCCGGAACCACCACAGGTGACATCTTGTAACGGAGTCTGCAACGCAAGGATCCTATGTGTCGCAGGAATTCCAGCGTGCACCCAAAGGTGAGATTCTCCGAGGTTCTTTGTTTGCGAAGTCTGGGGGTGCGAGCTGGGGCTTTCACTATTCGGATTCTTGCGGTTTCTGTTGCTCGAAGCTTCTGGGTGTGAGCTGGTTCTGGGACTTTTGGGAACATGTTTTGTCTGTATATTGTGTTTAAATCCAATTAATCGATGGAATATCGTATTCCAACTCCAGGATTTCATTTGTGAAGTGTATTCATTATATGTTGTTGGGTTGTTTCATAAATTCTGTTGTTTTCTTATTATTGTTTTTAAATGTCTACTTTTTAAAATTAGTATTTAATCTTTATACTTTATTTTCTATTATAAAAGATGTACGTGTCGTATACTATTTCTATCTGCAAATTTCAAGAAGATTGACAGAGCGGTGAAAGGATGGCAAGTTAAAGGCCAAACTAAGAGTTCAAGAGTTCACTTCAATGTTGATTTTCGTAGTCCTGTAAAGGAAATCTTGACAAAATTCTAAATCGCAGCTTTTTTATAATTTAGGAATAGAAAAGATCATTTCTAAATGGAAACGGTTGACAGCAAGTAAACAAGAATACAGCGATGATTGAATTCATAATTCTTCTCTATAGTTCCACATCAAACTTTGATAAAAAAAAACGACAAAAGCTATGAAACGACCTGACATTTTCATACCAAAAGTGGTGTCAATGTTTGTCAAATATTATTAATATCTTATCATCAACTTAATATATCTATCCAACGAAATGTGACGATATCTGAAAGTTTCAAGCAACATGGAAAGTACATATTTAATTCAGAGAGGTCCTTGAAAAAAGAAAGAGAACAAACGGTTAAAATGATAAGGAATTTTTAAGGAATAATTTTTTTTGTAATACTTTGTAGGCTAGTAGAAAGGGACCTTATTTTATTTGTATTATATTTTAGATCGAATTCGTGCGTGACTAACAACATTTCATTCGCGAACAGTAAGAGCGGCATAAGCATCTCGGTCCAGGATGTCGATGCCAGTGGCGGGAACATACAGTTAGATAGGTAATACTCTTGACTGAAAATTTGAATCGGAACGAAGTAGTGTTGTATAACGAGGAGTCAACTCGTAAAAACGAATAATAACTACAATTTACTAAAATTACATATAATCGAGATTACATTATGAAATTCATCAGTATGTATGTCAAGAATAAAAATTCTAACCAGGAATTCCGTCACTTCTTACATTTTCATCATGACTTTCAAAGTGATATTAATTATCGGTTGATTTCTTGTTATAGAATATTTTACGATATATTACGAGATCTTTTATATCATTCTACATATGTTAAAGATCCATTATGAGATGATCATATATCTATTTTAAAATAGTACTAAAAGTAGGCTCCTTTTGATGCTATTAAAAATATATTGATAAAATTTCACTTCAAAAATTTGTTAAATAATTATTCTGCATTGTAGTAAAATATTCTTAATTAATTATTAATATCTTAAATCAATTATTTATAATATTAGATATAATTAAAAAATATACTTTAAGTATTATAATAACATTTCATACTATTTTACGTTATAATAGAAAGTTTCTTTTTTACAATATATATCATACAATTTCTCCCTATAGATACATATATTTTTTTTAAACCATTTCTGCACAATTAATATATTTTTTTTCTGCATCGATTTAACAAAATACGATAGGAGCTTATTTTTAGAGAAATCTTTAATACATTATTCTCTATCGTTATTAGTATGATTCGTCATTAATCTAAGAAAGCTGTTTTGCAGTAGCTCGAGCTCCGACGACTCGGACTCGGACGACATTCCATGTGCAGATACGGGTAGCCTGGCTTTGAGCAGCGACGTTCCGAGTATTGATAATGTTACAACGGAAGAAGACGTTAACCAACCAACGATGTGGCTGGGAACCGAAGATGGATGCATACATGTGTACAATTGTAACGACAACATCAGGATAAAAAAGAACAAAGTGAAAATACAGCACAATAGCAGTGTGCATTGCATCATGTAAGATTTTTCAAATTTCCTTTATTGATCCTAATCAATCAAACAATCAATTTCTATTAATTTTTTATTGATAATTTTTTAATGATATAGCCACTATAAATAATGCTTTAAAAATGTTTAGATTATTATTAGTCTTTTTGTTTTATATATATTTGTCTCCTTTTCTTTTGCAATCTTAATAATATTTAATATTTCAGATATTTGGATAATAAAGTGTTCGTGTCACTTGCTAATGGGGATATCACTGTCTATTCTCGAGATCACAGTAAGTCCTATATCTCTATTATACTGTATATGTTTCTAAATTAAATTCATGAAAAAATATAAACTCTATACTAATTGAACAATAAACTCAGTAAAACATTGAATCACATAACAAACAACGAGGTAAAATAAATTATGCGATTCCTTCAAATTTAAACGCTCTGTAAAAAAATCTTTGGCGTTTATAATAGCCTTGCGAGTCAAACATTCTCAATATAAATATCGTTTAATTATAGTGGGTGGTTGGAATACACCCGACCCAACGACAGTATCGGTAGGCACAGCGGCTTCTCCAGTTACGAAAATGCTTCCGGTATCCGGGAAACTTTGGTGCGGGTGCCACAATTCCGTAAAAATCCTCAACACCCACTCGCTAGATATAGAACACACTTTTGCCGTTAGCAACGACACATCCCTGTCGGTTTCCTGCATGGCAAGTTCCGGTGGGCTAGGAGTCTGGATTTCTTTGCACAATAGCGCCGTGCTGCGATTGTTCCACTCTGGTAGCTATGAATGCTTGACGGACATCAATATCGCACCAGCCGTCACCAAAATGCTTACCAGTAAGTTTCTACGTATCTTAATCTTTTAGATAAACAAGATACCTGTGATAGCTTATTACCCTTATGTTAGACATATTTTTAGTTCTTCCTAATTTTACGTTGATCTGTACGCGACCATATGTTTCGTTTCATTTCTTTCACCTCTAAGATAGAAAACATAGTCTTTATCGTTGAAATATCGTCCAATAAAAATATTTCTATCGACGTAGATGCAGTATTGATTACGAAAATGTGAAAATATATCGAAATTATGAACTGTCTTAGAAAGTAACTTATTAAATTTTAATTAATCGGAATAAAATGTGACTCGTACCGCAAAGAGAAGTTAAGGAAAACTAATTCATAGTATCTAAAATATTATTTCCACATTAGTTTTAGATTTATGTTTAGACTGACTTTAAAATATAGAAGTTGAATTTACGTGAGGATCATAAAAATACCTACACCTGAGAGAGTATAACCGAAGATAAAATAGAAAATCTTACCTGATGGGAAAGGTCGTTAAACGTAGGAACACCAGATTCCTTTCAGCGATTCCGCTTTCCAAATTCGTTTCACAAGTAGATTAACGGTTGTTCTTCACGAATTGGACCGAGAAGTTCTCGTCTTGGCCGCCTATTTGTGACTCTGTTCGTGTTTAGACAAAATGCATAATCAAAATAAAACGTAGAAGAAGACAATATTGAACATGCATTATTAACATTAATACTACCGACGATAATACATATAAAATATAGTACTTGTACAAAAAAATCGGAAACGGGAACAGCAATTATTTATCTGTACAAAATTAAAAGCAAAAAATACTAAATATTATATTCGATTTCTTGTTAATTTCATTAATAAAACGTTAATGCTATAAATATCAACGATAATTTTCTTCACTTTAATAGACGTTTGATTAAAGAATTGTAAGTTGATTTTACTTTTACATTTTGAAACCTATGAAACACGCAATGACATCAAATTTTTGGCCGATAGTTTACTTTGCCAAAAATCATAGAATACCCCCCCAAACATACAATGAGCTAAATTTATTAAATTTCTATGAAATTATTAATTGGTCATTTTGGCTATACTTTTACTTTTACTATTAACAACAAATTGTGCAATTGTCATTAATAAATCTTTCTTCGGTCTTATACAACTTTAATTCAAGTAAAACTTACACAACCAGATATATTTTCTCGATTTTATTATATGGTATTTATTTTAACGGAAGCTTTAAACTTGCTGCAGGTTGCGATGACATAATACGACAGCACAAGGCCGCCTGTCTCAGGGTTACCGCACTTTTGGCTTGCAACGAGTTGCTTTGGATCGGCACGAGCGCCGGTGTACTATTGACCGTGCCAATTCCCCATATAAAGCCATCCACGCAGAGGATGTCCCAACCACCGATCGTGACTGGTACGTATTGACGTCACGTTCGATCGTTTATAATCGTAGCTTATTGCTTTCGATATAATTAGAAGCTGGCCACTGAGTTTACTCGTGACTTTTCAACGAAGTGTTTGCTTCGACACCGGCCAGATACAGGCTCGATCAATCATTTAGGAATTTTTGGATTTCCCTGTGTATCTAAGTAAACTGTCTACTAATAAATCTTGGGAAACGGAGCCTTTCACGTGACGCTACAAGCTTTCAATCTCTGCTACAATTTAATTGATATACGCAATATTCAGTCGTAGGAAAACTGGTGTATCTGATACATCAAAGAAAAGGTATTTTGGTCTTTGAATGTTTCAAAATTTTGTTAATACGTATGTTGACGAATAAATTGTTCTATTCAACGTTTTCTGAATCTGATTTAAATATGGCGATTGTATGGTTCTTGTGTCACCCTTGTAATGGTCATTAATATTCCAGTTTCGTAGAATTATTTAGAATGAGCGTCTTAATTAAATTAACACGATGAAATCTTTATATTCCACTTCGCTACGTTAATTACTAGGTCGTTGCATGTGAAGTAATCTGGACGTACTTGGAATCGTTACGCAAGATACATTTATTACTACTGGCAAATTTTATCTTATGACTTGTAAAATTTCATTAATGACATTAGCTTAATTGTGCACACGGGCCGAGAAAGTATGAATAACAAAAAGTTGTCATCTCTTAGAAATAGAATTCAAGTATATATGTAATAAAACGAAAATAAGTAAGAAATGTAGTAACCCGCTATAATGTTTCGAAATTAAAGCTTGCAGCTAGCAGCAGATTAAATTTTTAGCGAATAACATTGTTGTAAATAATATGGTTGAGCTTTGCGTCGAAAAATATTTAAAACGTAAAACTATATTTTGTTATATTTTTCAGGTATTCCTCATGGACATACCGGACACGTACGTTTCCTCACATGCGTCGAAACGACTACATTGTCGAAGCCGGATCCGCGTCCAAAAGTGAACAGATACTCTCTGAAATCTAGCAAAACTCAACAGAACAACATCAATCGCGGGAAACTCTTGGTGATATCAGGTGGAGATGGTTACGAGAATTTCAGAGGACCACAGGCATCCGCCGAGCTGCAGGCTGGTCGCGAAGATTCGACCAACCATCTGCTGCTTTGGAAGGTGTGATCTGATCTGGCACGGCCCTCGGTGAGTTCGATTCGAAGCAATCGAATTAAAATTTGTTATCACGATTGATAATCGTATGAACCAAAAAAAATTCAAATTTACCAGCTCTGTTTTTTTTGGGGCATTTGCTGACTTTTCATTTGAAACAAAATCTACTACTGAATTCACGAGTTAATAGATTGTAACATATGAGATGTACAATTTTTTAAAACAAATATTTCAGTGAATTCTACGAGGGATGCATTTATGTATGTAAATATTAAGAAAATTTACTATTAAAATCATACAAAGAGAAAATTTAAGAAGGATGCGCGATGGTATATCTACAAAGAAAAATATTTAAAAAATAGACACAACAAAATATGTTACAATCAAATAAGAATGTTCAAAGAAGAGTTCTTAATAGTGTTCCAAACACCTTGAACTCAATTCCAAAAAATCGCATTAAAACTCGTACACATTTAAATCTGAAAAATGGGGAAATTTTACAGGTAAGGGCCGCAATTCACTCACGTCGGCATGACATGCCGTGGGAATCATTGTTGCGTGTGCAATCCACACGCGGTCGGGTCCGTCATTGTCCGATCGTGACTGTTCAGGACTTGTTCGCCCGACGATTTTTCAGAGAACGCGGGAGAGTTCTCTGGCTCATTTTGGCCGAGTGGATCAAAAGCAGGATAAGGGAGATCCGTTATTTTCAAGGTGCCAAGAAGCACGCGTTCCAAACTGCTATGGAACCGGACTAGAGAGCTTTCTCTGATCTTTTGTTAATACCGATCGAGAGAATCAATTTGTTACAGTAATATATTCGAACCTTGTTAGCTCGTTTCGAAGTGGAACTACTGAAAAGGTTCACTGAAATCAGATTCAAAACGACAGAGATACGTTCACACGTGTTTGAGACACTATAAAAAGAGAACAATCACGTTCGATCGAACCTATAAATAATTATTAAAATATATATCATCCTGATCTGGCTGTTTTGAATATTATTTGATTTCAGTAAATCGATTCCATGAAAGTTTGTACTTTTGCACTGGACCCGAATGGTACGTTGGTTTCTCGATGTTCGATTTCGCGGCATTAATTCTTCGTGTGATCGCAATTTAAATGTCGTTGTACTTCGATATTCGGCAAATGAGGGTACAGGTGAATGACCGTACGCACGTGCTTTAAGCGAATCGATGTAATTACGCATGTACCGTGCTCGTTGTGTTAAATATAATATATATACGTTGAATTTAACACTAGAACGCAACGATACCTGGAAGAGCGTTGAATCGAGCTTAAGACAACATCGTGACACTGGCCTAAAAATACCTTTAAAACGTTAAAAGGGAACTAATCGAGTTAGAGTGCCAAAACGAATTTATCATTGTCCATCGATCGACGCCGTGCGCTCGAGAACTGACGTGTAACATCGTTGTTCGTTTTATTAATAATTCAACTGATCGCAACAGAGAATGTGTTCGCGTTTAATCGCTAATGGAATTCTAGCGAATTCTGAGACTGGATAAATAATAAAGAACTTGAGTGCAAATAAATTTCTTTCGGATTTGAAATTCTAGCGAACAGCAATGTCATTGTAATTGCAAATCGAGAGAATTATACTTTGGTTGATCTCCATTAAAGAGAAATGGCAAATAAATAAAACCACAATCGTTGAACTTTTGACATTAGATTCTGACTTTTCGTCTTCCTAATATATTTTTTATTTGGAAGAAAATAAAAGTGTTACTGTAGGTGGAAAAAATGATTTTGTTGAAAATGTAAGAAAAATTGTGGGTTTCATAAAGAAATGTATATTCGAATAAAGAAGGTTCCTCAAAGCTTCGTCGCGGTAATTATTATATATTGGCGTAAAATTATTCTGTTGTATTATGTCCGTATTAATGGTACAAAAATTCGAGTGGCCAATTCTCATAGTTTCCCCTGTTCAGGGTACTTCTGGATAGACCTTAAGCTCTTTATACATCTCCCACGCGTTTTATTCGCTTCAACTTTGAGCGATTCGTCTAACTTTTTTACAACTTCGCGTATATATCGACCGTACATAATTAATATACAGCGTATTTGACAATAATTAATTGATATCGATCCTTCAGATAGTCTTACTCAAGATCACGATGCAAATCGTTTTTGCTCTTCAATTGTACGATCAATTTTTACGCACATTTCCCTTCTGATTTTCGGAATTGCCCATTTTATTTTTACACGAATGTTCGAACGTTGATTAGATTCATCGATATCGGTATCGTAACTATAAAATCATCGCCCTTATCGCAATGATTCGTTTTTAATCAAGACCGAGGACACTTTACAGCTTCGGATGTCTCTTTCAAAATACTCGATTGAATGTTGACTAATCTTCCTCGAATTTATTTTACGAATTTTAAATCTCTCGCGGAGCCAAGGTGAGATATTCAGAGTATTATGATACTTTGGGATTTTATAACGGCGTTTGATTATAGCAGAAAATTAAGAAAAAAAAGAAATAAAAATTGTTATCCTTCGATTACGAAAATTGAAAGAAATTGTATGGATGCGTTGTCTAATTATATCTATAACATATGCAAAAAAGAGACAAAAATATATTGAAAAAAAAGAAAAAATAGATTATTGGAGTGAATGTTTCTGAGGGTTGTATCATTTTGATGGAAGAGTCGGCGATGCTTCAAAATGCTTCAAGACTGAGTCGCATAATTTTAAAAAATACAAAATAATGAATCATGTTAACCTTACACACAACCATTATATTCAACCAATGACACTTCGCAAGAAGCATTAGAGCTTTGAGTTTCAATTTCCTACGACCGCCACGAACCGAAAAACGATTACAAGATTCGCCGTACAATCATCATAAGAATACAGACGTCTTTTTGATGTGTATATAATTCTCAACATACCTGTATGTGTGATAAATCGTTGTTCGCAAGCCTATCGCTCAAAAGTAAGGTATAGATGATAGAATTGATATAACGAGGTCGTGTAAAAATATAAATTAAAATATTAATTAAACGTATAGCGGTATGCGTCTTGTTAAAATATCCTGAATCTCAGACTACAAAAGTCATTTTTATATTGATATTTAAAATATCTATATGAAATATGTGCGTTATATGCAAAATAGTAAATTATCTATCTTTACAACCTATTTTTTAAATTGTATGCTGTACAAAATTGTTTTAATTGCTGTTCAATTATATGAAACTTGATTGGTAATCAACGGTCCATAATAAGAACATGGTCAATATATATATATATATACATAATTTTTGTAATACAAGACACACGACAGTCCTATGCGTCGCTTGAACCTCTGCATAGCATAATTGTAACGCTGGTGAAACGTCGAAACATAATTCCTTCTAGAAAAACTCGAAATAATCCTTATAATATAGAATTGAAGCCGTAAAAGCCGAAATCTTGAAATTTTCAAAATCTCCTGAGATTTTTTCTATCAAATTAGAAGAAATGAAAAAATTCTAATCCGACGGTCCTGAAGCAACAACCGAACGCCTTGTTCTGACTTATGTTACTTAAATTTTATTTTTTTTAGTTCTCAGAACGTACATATCGATAGCTATCCAATTTTATGACCTTATTATATCTCTTCCACCAACTATGCGATCTGTTGCTAATAAAAATTGTTGACCGCGTACGGGCTTATATTTTGTTTATCGGTGTGATTTCTATTGTCGTAGCCGAGACGTATATACATATTTGCATGCGACTGAGCTCGATTGACTGCGTGAGAAGGCTAGAACGAAAGAAGTGAAAAAGAATGACGAGAAAATCGCGGATATTTGCCTTTGACGTTGCGTCCTTTCGCGAATTGAAACGTATCGATCTTTTCGCGAGGCAACGCGTGCAATCATATCGTTCTAACTGTCGTTGACGCGTGTGCCTGTGATGAATGGTGAACTATAATCGTATGGGGTACGATGGTCAAGAATGCAATTGCGTGTACCGGAAGCGTAGACGATCGTTTTGTTAGTCGACGTGTTGTTAGTTAACAAGGAATATTTACAAATTCCATGGAATTTCGTGACGATCGTCTCTATGTATTTTTGTTTATCTCGTAGACAGATCTTTGATCGACGCGTAAAACGTGGGAGACGAGCGTGGAATTAAAGAGTCGAATTATTATTTATTGTAGCTACTTAAGGTACGTGAAAGTACGCCAGACGTATCGCGATTGATACTGTGTACGAATGCATCTGTGGTATATTTCTAGTGTGCAATAAAAAAAAGAAGAAAAAGGAAGAAAGATGTCATGTATTCAGCAACGATCGCGTCCCGTAAGTTATTGATTAATGTTGTTAAGTGTCTAGAAGCAAGAGATACGTAATTGCGTATAAAATATATTTGTATTATATGTATTCCTTCCTTTTCACTCGTTTCGTTATTTCGTTGTCTCCTATACGCACATTGCTTATGTCATTTGATTATCACTTGTTTGAAATTAGTTTCCTTTTTTATTTATTATTAATAATAGCGAAGTTGAATAAAATTTTATTCGAAATCTAAGATGTAAAATCGATAATACTGGCATTTAGTAGCTCATGAATATTGATTTATTCAGTTACATTCAAACATTAATCCTCACATATCGTAATATCAGGGAGGTACAGACAAGCCATCAATTTTACGTTTTAAATGTCATCACATGTAATTATTAACGTTTATTTCCTATAAGAATTAAAAATATGTATTTTTTTTTTACTGGATATCAGAAACACGAAAGACCGTTTCTAAATCTATAAATTGATCTCGAAGAGTTAATGCTTAGTATTTATAATAATGATTGATACAAAGTTCACAAAAAAAAACGGATTTGTCAAACAAATTTATTAAAAAAAAAGGAAATAATTAAAGTATATTAATATCATTATATTGATACAATAGAAGGTGATAAAGTATTTATCGCTATGAATTACATCGGCTTCCTGTAATGAAGTGCCAACTTACGGTAACGTTTGTTTGTTAAGTATGAAGCACGAGACTACTGATTACTCTGTTTATATGCGATAAGTATTTCCATCAGTGTTATATCTTGAAGAAAAGAAAGATATATATATATATATATATATATTTCTCTCTTAAGTTCTATTTAAATTTTATAAGTACATTGTATGATGAAAATACGCTTTGTATTTAATACTTTGGTAAATCGTCGGTTCATTGCATTCATTTTGTAACTACTGCACACTTGCATTAATTTATTGACTAGACATACATTTACGCAACTGTACCAGAAGCATATGTCGAAATTTGCATTGCGATCATTTCTCGTTTACTTACTTTATTATACTTACTTAGAATATACTTCTTCATATACTTAACTACACTTCTTGTTATTATATATTATCTTATGTATATATTTTTCTCTTTAAAGACAACTTGAAGCGAATTTTTACATTTCTCTCAAAATACCCGGTTTAAAAAAGTACACCGAACAAACAACACTCACTCTCACTTGCAGACTGCAAACGAGTAGAGTCTTGCATATTTTGCCGGGTATTTTATAATATTTTGAAGCTTTATTTTAATATACATATAATGTACATCCATTAATACGATACACGCACCATGTGCCATAATAACTTTTTGGAATGCTGTTTACTCACTTCTCTGATAAAATTCAACAATATATATAAAAAGAAGAAAAAAAAAATAAAAATAAAATAAAAATATCAACATTTGTCGTATTTTCGTGTAGCCCCATTAAATTCCCTTGATATATAAAGCGCGACACTTTTTTTTACAAAACAGTTAAAAAATTAATTAGGTAATCAGAATATTAAAATATCCAAAATTACAACGATTAAAATTATCTGTAAAATGCACCATGTACAATAACACGAAAACTATACAGAAGATGTATGAACATTGAAAATGTGCAAATTGTACACGAAAAATGAGCGAGGTATCAATCTCAATTCATCTGATTTATTCCTCAGTTACTCACTCTCATGATCTTGAAAATCTCTCAAACGAAAATAGTTTCACACTGAAACTTTCCTTTGTTTTAAATATCCCTCTAGTCATTAAGCAAAATAAAAATCGTACAATTTTTTCGTAATTTCGATATTTCGATCGATATCGATACCAACTGAAGGTAATAAATTTGCCAGTCGTTTGATGAGATATTATTCGATGAGATATTTTTGTTAATGATCGAAACTATTTTAAATATTCTCCTAATTGCCAATACAATGATCGTAATTTCGTAACATCGAATTTTTTCGTAATTTCGCTCGATATCGAATCCAATCCAAAGCAATGGATTCGCCAGTTATTCGATGAAAGTTCGTAGCGCGATTACTCGTGTATATACCAAGCGAAGATCTTCCAACGTTCTCGAAGAGCGTGCAGCTCAAACCTGACTAACATCGTAATTATTGAGCCGTTTCAGGAAGATCATTCGCCGAAGCCTATCTCAGACCGGCACCGCCACTAAATGAGGATCGTGTTCCTCGCTGACGGGCATGGAGGGTGCCTCGGTGATCGGGTTCGACGGATCACCACTGCTGCTCTGGTGGTCTGTGGTACCTGTCAGGTGTTAGAGAGTCCATTTCAATCGTACGGATCATCAACATCATCCTAAACTGATAGGAGAATACTACTTCTGCCAAAAGATCTTCATCAGCTATGTTAATGAGAAAACTAATTGTTAAACTATGCAGGTTATTACGCTATCGCTTGAAAGGTTGGGATCACTTATTCGATATGAACAAGTAATGTCAGCTTCTATGCTTTTTATAAAATTTTATTCTGTTTTATGTTCGTTTACTTTTTTGCGTAAAATCATATAATTTTTGGTTGTATTACTAGTTACGGGATCTCCTGTATATTTAAAAATAATATATACACACATACAGAGAGAGAGAGAGAGAGAGAACAACAATGGAAAGAGTAAGTTATGATTATTAGCTTATATCTATTTTTCAAATGTTTCGACGACTCGTGCCATGTCTATGAATTAAATAAAAATGCAATGAGATATTACAAAGATATACTAAATAGATAAAAGATAATAAAAGGAACCTCCAATAAATCTACCAAGTATAACAAATAGTAAATTAATTTCTTTTCCATTTTTTATTCTTTTTTTGTGCGTAAACTACGAAGTGATCCCAAACTTGCAAAGTTTAGGCGATAATGCATACATCAAAAACGTGAAAACTAAAATCCCCCTATCCAACTTGATTTAACGATTTTAACATATTTTCATTGGGTTTATACTTTGTACCTCCAAAATAAAATACCTATTGTGTTTGATTGAACATTTTTTTTTGGCAAACGGCGTGCAATAAATTACAGTGAACTTCGAACTCTAGATCGGATTAGACGATGAGATGATAGAATATATTATTATAACAGAGAACATTGATTAGAAGATCGAGACCGATTATATTGATTAGGAGATTATAGTATAAGTTATAACAAAGTACATTGATTAGGAAATGATAAGGATGTGTTAAGTGGAGACTCAAACATATTTCGGTAAGTACTAATTTGCTTGCCCAAATTGTCACTGAGAATCGATTCAATATCAATTTACAGCTCGTGTAAAAGTCCCCTATTTGTTGCGAGGCAACTAAAAGATCATCGTCCCCTGAGGGTCTTCTTTATAGACCTTCTAATTTCTCATTATGCGTATCATGAAGAAACCGTATAATGGTTAGGCAGACCTTTAGGTAGACCTTTTTTCGATAGATAAACTCACGATATTCATGTTAAATAACACGTTGAAAACCAAAAATACATAGACCAATTACCCTTGTTCTTTAGTCGTTCAAACGATTTAATGTAAAACAGTGGTTAATTGGAAAGGTTCAATTATACAGTATAAAATAAGTCACGCAATTGCGACGAGAGATATCTTACGTTTATTTAATCATAAAAAATATCTTAAAATAATACTTCTTATTAACAGAATATTATTAAATACTATTTTTAAGATATTATTATTAATATTATTAAATGCTATATATTATTATTAAATATTAATGTACAATATTGAATATTGAAAACCACACAAAAAAAACATGACAAATCAATTTTTGTTAACGTATTATAAATTCTATGTCAGTTGGTGACTGAAGAGTTGTATACAATATATAGTTAAAGAAGAGAATAATCTGATAAAAGAAAAGAATAATATTAGTTTGTTACGTTAATTTGACTTAATTAATATTAAACCGCATAATTATTGTTATTAATATTTGTTACGAGTTCAAGAAGGCGACAAAAACATATATTTAATCCCAAGCTCAAGTGGAAAGATAGTTTTGATCTGGAGTAAACAACTTTTATTGAATTTTCGAAAATTTTTCGTTTTTCGTTTTTTAAAAAAGACAGAAATTGTGACTTATCATGTTTTTCACCTGTGGCCTTCATATCAAATATTCGAAGTAGATATTCCGCAATATATATCAAACTTCTATACTATCGGGTCCCACTTGCGTGACTAATTGTTCCCATCTCCTCTAAACACGTAATTTCCGTTTCGAATTGATGAGACTCACCATTGAACGAACTCGACCGGCTTCTTACTGGCCAACAGATCTTGCAGAGGGGTTTTAGAAGACGGAATCTCGGCCGTGGCATTCTCAATAGTACGTAGATGTACGGATCCAGGGTGAAGTGAATACAAAGAAGGACATCGGCCGCCAGGTGAAACATACGAATCAGTTTTCGCGCGAATAGCGCTTTCTGAGGTAATTGCATCGCGAACTGTGCCAATGGGATAGAAATCTATTGAAACAAAACAGTAATGTCATAGTAAAGTAAAAACAAACTATGGAACTTAGTAATTGATCAATATAAAAGAAGAAAGCAATTCATCTACAACTTTTATAAGTGTGTATATCATAATTTTAATAATCGTGTATAAATATTGTTGCGTACAACCTGAAAATATCAAGTACGACAGACAATTAATTTACAATTTGTAAGATTCACTTGTTTTAAATCAAGGGAATTCATTAATACTGCTAACTTCTAGCTCATACAATATCACCAACAGTAGTATTAGTGCGCAGAAAGATTCAGATACGTAGTTTGCAGGAACTCTATGATTTTTAATTCTCAATGCTCAAATTAACTCAATCTCAACTCCAACTCAGGACGACGATTTCACAAAGTTCTAAAATTATGAAACACAATGACCATTATTTCGGAAAGTATAATTATATATTGATGTACGTTGGCTGAAAACGGCATAGAATGAAAAGTGTCACGGTCACCATAGAATCAGCATGAACCTACGCCTCTAGGGTCAACGACAGAAATACATGGTTATTGATGACAGACGTTGTGGAAAATTTTCCTCGTCAAAAAGCTCTCCAACATCCGGTTTCGTTTACAAAGCGAACATTAACGTGTTACAAAGATCGATCGTTTGCGAGCGTCGCGATCGATCGTACGTGACGATATTCCAAACTAAATCCTCGTGTTTAACCTTCGTCGCAGGCGGCGGAAATGCGTCACGTTTGCAATTTTGCTCGAGCAAATCGTTACATTATTTCCATCATCCTTGGAAACAGCTTCAGAAACGAGAAAATGAATAATTTTGTGGGAAGTTCAAGTGCAAGCTTTATACGTGAGATTCGAGTGGTTGATTGGACTTCAGGGAAAGTTACACGTTTTATGAGGAAAACAACGTTCCTTGAATAAGATGCTGAGCGGATAAGGAGATGGAAATGCGGAATGCTCGTGAGTATGCAATCACCGTACGGCATTGAGTGCATTGTTCGAGCCGATTGTATTCTTGCTGGCAGGATACATTCTAATTACATTGGATTAAAAATTCAGGAATGCGAAAGCTTCGGGCAATGGCAATGATTCCTCTGGAATGATACGAAATTTTCTATCTGCATTTATGAATCAATGAACCTATGTTCATCTTTGTCCGTTTTTGGACACCATAAGACATATATATCGAAATATCATGAATCTTTGAATAAAGATCTGTAGCTTCATTGTTCAATGCCTCCTTCGACGTACCAAATTTGACAGGTTTCATTCATTATTTCAAATCAAAGATAAGATAAAATATATAGTTCTATAAATATTCTAACCCTTTAACTGTTACTGATGCTATGAGCGATGGGCATTCAACCGAGTTTACTTTACCGTTTACCACGAGCCATTGTTATCGGCAGTTAAAGGAATATTTTCGTTGTAAAAGGAAGACAATAAAAAATATGTTTAGTACATGTTTTTTGATCGAATTACCCTTTTTCAATTTGTTTAACTACGTCAACATAATTAAAAATCGATTAATGTTATATCAACTGCATTGATATAGGAATTGAATCAAGTATCGTCTAGTGCATCATTACCAATTGTTGCATGGATGCTTTAGGAAACGTACATGGTGTAGAATGAAAAATGTTGTTTTACTTTTGGAGTCCAGTCACAGCCGATACGACGGCAAATTTTATCGATGTTTTGTCGGTGTTGGAGCAAATACTATCGTAAGATGGATCTTCGAAAACCGTGTCACGTAAACGCCATTGCCTCCATAAAAGAGAGTAACCGGAAGCTCTCTTTCATACAGACTTCCTTCTCGCAATCCGTTAACAAAACGTATCATTATGACGAATTAAGAAGACAACAAGATGAACAAATACAATATAAATAGATATGAAATAGATATAAGTTAATTACGATTTAATTGTCAGCGTTATATATGAGGGAACATAAAATTATAATTCATAATAACGCAAGTGAATCCATATTATCGCTTGCTGGTTCTTTCATATTTCTATATTTTTTAATGTTACGCGAAAATTTATAAATTTACAAAAAAATTGTACAATTTAACAAACTTGAAAATCAATGAAAAGATTAACGATGGAAAATATAAAATGATAAAACACTATTCTTTTAATCTCACTTGCAATCACTTTTAATTTATCCAACAATTTAAATCATTTGTTACGAAATAAATAAATTATAGCAAGACAGAAAGAAAAATGTAATTAAAGATATTTTCCTGATAGACAATTCTAGATGCTACCTAATGTAGTTAAGTATCTAAAGACACGTCTTTATCCAAAGATGTTCGAAAGCGGAAGGACTGGAAGTTACACATTCTCCGAATTCTAATTAGGTTGCCAAAAACAACCGCAAGCGTCATTTAATTGTCGAGGGTGTTCCGGCGTGAACGAATTAATTTAATCAATTACTTCCACGATCGATTGCTTACCATTTGTGGCATCCAACAGACAACAAACGATATTGATAGTACGGCCATCAATCTTGCGAATGCCCTCTCCTCCGCGGTGGTAACGATTTCTGGTGTCGGTCCTGTCGCTGACAAAAGTGGTTTCGCCCTTGAAGAAGATCTCGTCACTCGTCGGAGCAGTCCAGTTTTGTGATTTAGCCTGCTAAGCGCTCTAGAAACCGCCAAATTGCACCAAACTATCGATAGGCAGAGACCCGTACCTGCCGTTTAAAAAGGACCATTAAGATCTTCAAAATATACAAATATATATTTGATATGGAAATTATTTCCTTTTTGCATAATATAATTATAGAACAAACAACCGTGCAAAGGTTTCAAGAAATTGCGAATGACAATTTTTGTAAAATCAACATTTTTGTTAATCATATTCGCGTTATAGCAGATTTTATTCAATTTTCAATCGAGGTTGAATCTATGTGACAAAGATCACAAACTGCGGTGATCGCTTAACGATATCGATTGAATTTAAAATAGGAATTATCAAAATGTATCGTTTCGCTGTTTAGAGTTATGGTAACGTTGTTACTATGTACTTATTCATATAAATTAACAAGAAAGGAATGAACAAATACACAAGTTACTTTAGACATACGTCAATCGCTCCATTTTATTTTCCTTTCGTTAAATAAATGAAGGGTTCAATAAAAAACGGTTCGAATTATCAAGATCCCATCACATTAAATTATTTTATTGTAATCGAAGTATACTTAAGAATCTATTGATCTCGACAATACCTCATACTTACCGAAAACGAACCAAACATACGCGTACGCGATATCAGCTGGGTCGGTGGCTTCTCTATATCGAACACATCGTTCGCCTTTATAATACACGCCAAAACCCATAACTGGCATGCTTGTCAACGCCAGGGCGACTAGCCAGAGTACTAGCATGCAACGTACAATTGCTGGGTATGTTACCTGCTAGGAAACACATACGTGTCACAGATTTAGTAGTACAAGAAGCAGGAAATAGTATATTTTCCGTGTGGCAATAGACGAAAGGAAAGTAAATTAAAGAAGAAATAATTACAACCTACATAACTAAATATTATGACGATTTATTTTGTCATTCATTATCGATTATGTGGTATTCGTTGTTATATATTATTCTTCGTATAAGAATTTTACAATCCCTAGAGATTGAATTTTTCAAAATTAATTCTAGCAGTAATTTATCCTACGGTATATTATGAATTCGCTATATTCAAAGCACTGTTGATTGACTTCAGAGTTCTAAGTAAAAAATAATATTTCCATCCCTTGTCAGCATATGCTTTTCAATAAACTTTTCAATAAAGAAACACATGCACAAGGTGAAAACATCAAGGTTGTATCAGTTTCTTTTCGCTTACATTCACAACCACATGTCCTTCTTCGACGCGTACGATCGCATCGATCATTGCTCAATGACGCAAAGTCAATGAACTTCGATGAATGACGCGTGGCAGAAAACAAACGAACAATATCGATTCGATTCTAATGGACCGAATGTAACAGCGAGCAATTGGTAAATAGAATAGCGTCGAAAGGGGAAGAGCCATCGCTATTTTTTAAATGAGCTTCAACATTCGCAGACAACATGAGAAATCTTATGAACGAGAACCAGATATAATATAGATGTTTTTCTTTCAGACAACATTCGGCTTAAAATAGATGAACCCTTGATCTGCGTCACTATACCACTAGGGTTGCTGACGATCGTAGATCTTATTTTAGATACTTTAGGCACAGGAAAAATGCGAAAAAGGAATCACTGATATCATTGTTTACATAGGGTGGAAAGTTTCTTCGTCATCAAGTAGACAATTCTCGAAGATGGATTGTTGAAATGTAAACAAAGTAGGGCTCGCTATTTGCAGAATGAAATGCTGTATTTTCCAGATATCGCGCTTAAGGGTTGAAGCAAATTATCGTGCTAGTTGTTGTTTGCGAAACGTTATGTTTTCGAGACTTATGCTCCTAAAAGTTTTTGAATTATTGTAAGAGAATAGAATTGTTCTGACATGATAATATAGATGTTTGTATCATAAAAATAAAAAAGCGAACAGAGTAAATCTCGAAATAGTACAAAAATAATATTTCACCTGACACAAAATATGTAATATTCTGAATATACAGAATATACAGGAATCACTAATAAAATTGTGCAATATTTGGAACAGTACATCGGTGAGATAGCGCGAGGTATGGTTTGCTTCAAATTTTATACAGGGTAGTATATTTTTATTGAAATTAGGTTGGGGTCCCGAGGGTTGCCCTTTTTCATTGCGTAAGTTTACCTGAACATTCAATTTTGTCTGATTGAATCGGGTTCTCCAACTTCTACACTCTCTTATTCGCAAAAGTGGAAATAAAAGGAGGGAAACGTAGAGATTACTTAAATGGATTTTAACAATTTACAGTCTATTTCATACATAAATTTGATCATATAAATTTCTATAGTTTCCATCAAATTTATCTTCAGCTCGTAAAAAACTTTTATTGAGAATTAATTCAGTTCATAAAACACGTCGCCATGTGTAATAAATTGCTCTAGACAAACTAAAACATTTTTTCGAGCACGAAAACGAGATAATAAATAAAATATTCTTCTTATCATATTCTTTTATACCTACGTCTAAAACAAATATACGAATATCATCGCTCAAACGTCGTGGCAAACGTGTTCTTAGAGAAATGGGAGAAGAAATGAAACCTTCACTGAGAACTTTTTGTCGTACTTTTGCGGAGGTGGATAAGTGTTTCCCAGAGGAAAAAGCAAAGGCCTATTCGCAAGAAAACTGGGGGCGTTCAGGAGCTAAGGGAAACTGTAATAATTGCTGAGACATTGTGTCGTCTTTATTATACCTCCTGTTTTTAATGCTATTGCCTTTCGAGAAATAATTCGCTGTTTTACAATGCAACGTGTTGTTACAATATCAGAACTACCAGAATATTTAAAATGACCAACTCTTAACTTCTTTATATATGATCAGTGCAAAAAATATTTATAAAGTACTTAACTTTGACAAAATTATCATGGTACATTGTTTATTAACAAATAAAAAATATATACTTATTCTTACAAGTCTTCGTATAATTTTCGAAGAAAAAAGAACGGAATGCGATACCTATCCCTGTTATAAAAAAATTATTATATATCTAGAAAATAGTAAAAACATATGCGTAATAAGTATTCGTCGTTATAGCTTCATAGGATACGATGTACATGGATATTTGAGAAATAATCTCCATCAAAGTGTAGAAAAAAATAGGTTGAAAAGACAGTTTCACCGTAATACAAGATAACGATCCAAAATATAATGTTAGTAATACGCGATCCTGAATCTTATGTAACGTTTCGGAACGACCAAAAACGCCTCCACAATCCACGAATATAAGTATTATTGAAAATATATATAACCACCTGAAACGAAAAATATGGTGTCACCATATCTCATCAAAGAATGATTGAAAAAGGACTCATTCAGAAAAATGGAAAAATACTTCAAGTAAATTACTCGTCAGTTTGATAAATTCAATGTTTCAATGTTTTGCCATTTCAACAACGGCTTCAAGTCATAATAAAATCAGGAGGAAATCCCATTAAACTAACTATATGATGCTTTTTACAGAATTTTTTGTTTCTTGTAAAATATATAGATAAAAATTTGTTTTTTTTTTTTTCTTTACGTTATGTACTTATTCATATATTCTTTTCTTCCTTTTCCCTTTTAAATACCAGATCATTTTTAATTTTGATACGTACATTTTGAAAATAATATGGGATGCTCTCAAGAAATCTAGAAACCTTAAATTCAATGGACAGAAAGTTGCTGTAATCGATACATAGTTCGCATAACTACTCTTTCTATCAAAGGAAACGTTGTTTCACGGCAGCTAAAATCAAGAGGTAGATAATAGGTATTACGAGGTATTCAAGTGTTAAGCCTGAGAAATGGATGACGATGAAGATTGAATAATTTCTTCTCTGTATGATGTAATGTTCACAAATATTAATAACCAAATAATAAAATAAATAATGGTAAAAAATATTTGAGGATTTTAGGTTCAAACTATAATCTGATCAACTAGAAAGATCTAAAGTGAGATTATAACTATGTATTTGTGAAATTTTTTCTTCTTTATTAAAATAATGCTTATTAAAGTACAATTTTATTAATATTTGAAAAATACAGTTAAAGAAATCTTTTTTTAAATAATCAGTTAGATAAACAGTTAAAAATAAACGATCGAGTTAAAAAGTCAAAACATAGTAATTTACAAGCATTAATGAACTAATGAGTTCTCAGACTTAGTTAGCTTGATATATCGTTCCCGGGTAAAATGAAAGAATGTAAGATAATATTTCGTTTCTTAACATCGCCAAGAGAAAAAAGATAAGTTAAAGTATTCTTTATATATATATTATAACAGGAAACTAATTTTCACAATCGTGTACCGCACATCCTTACAATATGTCTACACTTGACCACTTCATTTCGGTAGAAGTGAAAATTTCTCATACCATAACTGTAAATATCCACAAGTAAAAAAACGGTATTATATGGATGAAGTTATCCACCAGACATGTTCTATGATAAATAAAAAGCTTGATATGTAATATTTTGTCTCTCGACAAATTACGAAAATAATATTCTATCACTTTCTCCTAGTTGGTAAAAACTATAGATAAAAGTATCATAGATTTCCATTTCGTTAATTATACAGTCTTTCTTTGGGCGAGATGGGCCGAATTAAGGAACATTAAATGTATCATATCTTTTATAACATGGAGCCATTTAGTGTGAAATAATATGCTACATGCGATCATTTACGGTTATCGAGCACGATACGAGTATGAGGTTACGACGGTGATGCTAATGGATCCTACATACCTACATACATACAATTGAACAACAAAATGAGCTTTACAGTATCAATAATTTTTAATTGCTTTAATGTTACCCTGGAGAATTTAAGAAAATCAATTTTGTACACCACTCTAAGCCTCCAATCAAAGAAAGAAAAAGATACATATATATAATCAAGTAATATTTTAAATTATTATCCAAAGAGTGTCTAACTATAAAATTCTATGATTAAGTACACATTTGTCACATCTACATGATTCGCAAATGAAATTGGAGATACTAATTCTACATTTTATAAAATTAGATCAATCTCTTCTACACGAGCTTAAAATATCAAGAAGCTAGCAGTATTTTTATCTTCTATCTTCATTAATTGGCCCCCAATATATCTCTAAAAAAGCGTTCCAACAAGAAGTTACTGCGTCATAAGCTCCACCGACCTAAAACACGATTCTCCTAGCGATCTTCATCTTTTCGTTACAAGCCACACGTGGCTAAAAAATTCGTTCCATAAGGCACTTAAGGAGCTCCGAATTTCCTCTTATGTAACCAAAATATTTCGTGGAAACGCGATAGAATGGAGAGTATTTCTCAATCGTTAGCTCGTGATTTTCGTTGGTTATTAGAAGCGAAATATGAAACATTGGTCCGGTGTTCCTCGCGAAAGTGCATTCTCACATCGTGAATCACTCGTCGCCAATTCGTATATCCTCTTTTCATATATTCGTCGCGAACGCGATGTTTACGAGCTAATATCGCGAAGATAGTCTTCGCATAAAATCGAAAGATAATTTTACGCACTGTCCAATCATTGATCCAATTCATTTCGGCTTCGAGTCACAGTTCTCCCTTTTTTCATTTTTAATTTTCCAATTCTAATTTTTTATTGAATTTAGCCTTAAATCATCGTCAAAGCGTCGTTGAGATTGCGACACTATGTTTGGACCGATATAGGGGAATCTGTTACAGATAATGGCAATCCACGCGCATTCAGAGGATATCAATCCGCAGTTTGTCGACATTATAATCATCTTTTCATCTTCTACTCTTATATCCTTCAAGTTACCCACCCACTGCGATCAAAGGTGAGATCTATCATGTTCCAAATTTATAGCATGTTCAACGAGTTCCCTGGAGTGACTAACAAGAGGACTGGATTTTCTAATTTTCCTTCCAATTTGCTTTGAATCGACCAGTTGATTGTGGCCTATTTTTGAAGTTACTTCATTAAAGCGGAAGTATGATGTATATGGATGATAAAGTGGACGAAGTTTTTCTATACAGACGGTTGGTTTCAATCTTTGGTATTTTAGAGAAAAATTGTAGCGCAGCGTTATTGATAGAAAAATACAAAGTTTCAGCTTAATAAACAAAATGCAATATGAAAATTAGATATGACTTGTAAAAATGGAACATATTGATGACTGCTGAAAAACGGTCGTACTGATAAACGTATTAATGATAGCCGATAAACGATCGTAATTTATAAAGATCATTTCAATTGTAGTCTAACAGCTATAACGTATATTGGATGTGGTTTTTTGGTGTCAGCTTAATGAGAATATTGAACACGCGTGTAGATAAATAAACTCCGGCTCAAAAATTTTGGGATATTTCGTATTTTTAATAAAATGTGATATTTGGTGTAAATTATGAATATGTTATGTAGTACCGTATATTCCTTATCGTATCAAGTATCGAGTTAAATGAATTGTTACAAGATAATTGAATCATATTTTTTTCCAATTATGATAAAACATACAAATATAACAAACTTATTAGATAAATTAAAATAACTTATTAGAACATTCAAGTACATACACATAAAAATACACACTATAATAGAGATAAGGTAGATGAAGGATAAAGATGCATAATTTATGAAAATAATCCTAGCATTAATTTTACAGCTACGAAATTACTAAATGATACTATATCATATGGTTTCAAGTTTACAGCCACTGTACGTGCGTGGATACACGTATCCTAAGAAAAAGTTTAGATCCCAGTGACTGACCATTCAGTGCAGAAGTGTGGTTTACATTAATTTCACTGACCCTGAATAACTGCCTGCTAAATGTCGAGATACGTGCTAAATAATTCAAGAAGTACAAAATTCAAATGAATTCGTAATTCTTTCTCTTTCATTACTTAATCTGTAGTATATAGCGTAATATAAATAGAAATTATATTATATTATTTTAAAAATCTTACAATAATTAAGAATTCAATATAAAATATCGAAACTTGTAAAAATATTTTCTTCGATAATAAATTTTAGATGAAAAATATAGTTTAAAAAATACGAGAAATGTCAAAGAAATTTCTTAATAAACTACCTAAATCGAGGACAATACAAGTTAACAATAGTGACCCAAGAGTAATATCACAAATCGAACAATGTATGAGGACATTGAATATATTTAAATAATTTAGTGAAATGAAATATCGAATGAACAACGCAATGATTGAAAACAGTGTAGGCGTTATGCATAGACATATTTGGCTACAATATGGGTCACGAATTTTTCACCGCGACACGCGACGCAACAAGTTCAATTGTATTCAGCGACGATAAAGCGCACATGTTTCATTCCCAAGCCGAATGTAGTCATGATATTAACATGAAAGTAAGTTTTTTTTAATTGGGACGTGAAATAATTAACTGTTGGTGATCATGTACGTGTTTTTTTTTCTCGGAAATAACTTCAGGACTTTCAAAAGCTATCACTTGTTATCGTTATCATGGGAAATATGACCGTCTGCTGTGAACCATGATCCCCTTTAATCACATTTCTTTAGTTTGACCAAAAATATATATATCAAAGAATTGCAAAATTTGATAAAATGATTCGAAAAATAATTTCAAACAAAGTAAGTTCTTTATGATTTTTCTACGTAAACGGTATTGCGATTCCGCTTAAACAATAGTCTGAAAAAATAATTTACATGTGATTTGTATCTGAAAGTAATTTATATCTCTCTATTATATTTGACAAAATTGTTTTACGAAAATAATCCTTATTCTTTGGTCAATTGCCGAATATAATTACACAATATAATGTTAAAAGGAAACAGGATATACATTTTGATAGTCCAACTGCATCAGAGAAACACTTGTTCCTCAGCCAGTTTAAATAATTGTTTCCGCTGCGTTTTAAATGGCCGTAGATTGATTCGACCGAATCGTTGGCTACATTCAAGTGATGGAGTTAATATTTGCGTACTGTCAACCCTGATACCGTACATATATCTTCAGATTCTTAAGAATTTCAATGCGAATATTTTCCTTAAGCATGTATTTTAATGATTGATACCTAGCAAAAGAACCAATGATATCATCGTTTTCAAGTAAAAAGATATTTTATATCATTTTTCAAATATTTTTTTATGATAATATTAATTCTTGCCTACTTTTGATGAAAGAACTGCAGTGTGTCAAGTTCTCTGATTCAACATTTCCAATGAATGATCTTCCGGTTTTAACGCTCAGGTCATATGATTAATTTTTAAAATAGAGTATAGCGAATAAAGTGACATAAAGAAGTAATTGTAGTTAAATAAATATCAATTTCCAGTTGCTTCTATCTTATTGTAAGCCTAATAAATATCTAACTTAAGTAAAATACCTTAGTTAATAGCGATAGGTGTAAAAAGTTCGACATTGTATGATCCTTAATAATAATAATAATAAGTGTGCACAAACATTTTCCTTCAATGGCTTATAGGGTACAAATGATATCAATAAGATATTAAACAGCATTGTCATTTTCAATAAATATTCACGTCAATTCCTATCAACGCTGTCTATGGAAAAAACGGGTCAGGTCCATACGTACATCTACCTATTCTACGTAACGTGACTCCTATCACGTACAGATAAAACCTATGAAGCTAGTTCGACTATGTTATTATGGTGTTTTCACTCTTCCGTTTATCTCTGTAACGTATACAGTTTCAAACTAGTCTTAATAGGATAAAATCTAGTATTTCTGGTATTAGACTCTTGTTTTTATTTTCGATCGATTTCATCTTTATTTTTCATAATTTTCAATTAATGTTAAAAAGATTGATCCGAGCTTTCTTATTACTATTATTTACTGTTAAAATATTTCGAAAATCTTGAAAATACTACATGCAGGAATATGGAAAAAATTTCGCGGAAATTTCGATTAAATATCAATGTATTGGTTTAATAAAAATGAATTAATTCATTTAGAAGTTGATTTTAAAATTAATTTTTTTATTTTCGACCATACCGAAACGTTTTTCAACGTATCCAATTAGGGAAACGCAATTTCCAAAGTTTTAATTTGAATTTCAAGACTTTCGTATTGGTCTTTCATCGTCAGGATATCTTTGCGAGAAAATCTTGGCGCCGCTTTCCCGATCACGTTCGATGCGAGAACAAACTATCGTGAATATGAATGAGTAACTGATAAAAAGAAAAACATTTTCGGTCTAAAAATTTATTCAACTTTCTATGATATACGTATATGTCATTTTTCAGTGATGTTTTGAATACTCGATTTAAGTTGTGTAACTGGAGATCTAGTAGCGTGTATGTGTTAGATAGGATTTGACAATGTGAAAGTAGATGTAAGATGAAGAGCAAATCCAACGATAAGCTCCTGTCAACATCAAAGTCAATGCTAGTCGGTCGTTTGAAAAGGTTTATCAAGGATCTTGACTTACCCTCTGATAAACGAAGGGTCTGGTCAAGGCTAGCCACCTCTCAGCTGCCATTACGATGGCGACGCAACCACTAAATAAACCGAAGAGCCTCCATACTACACGAAGGGAACAAAACCCCCTGGTAGACATCACGCTGCCTACATAGATCGTGATGTACATTTGCACCATCATCCCTAATAATGCGACCAGGTCGTTGATCGCCAAACAACGCAACATCACCAAATGTTTTCGGTTTCTCCTCTGAAACAATTTATTTCAATTTATATATCAATTAGCTCAAATTACTGAATATATTTAGATTATTTCGAGAACTTCTGCAATTTATCTTACTGTTTATACTATTTGATATGTTAGACTCTTCTTTTTGAATTACAATCTGTGTATTATTAATTTTATTATTGAATTTTATTTATTTTATTTATTATTAACATATCCTTTTTATATTGCAATTCTATGTACAAGTATCCTCTGTACTATTTACTTTACTATTAAAAATAAATATATTTTGTCACTGCTTATGTTGGTCGGTAGTATTGAATGAGATAAAGTGTATTATACAAAGAGTTTCTCTCTCATATATTCAGCATACACGCATCAACTTTCTTTATTACGTTCAATGAGATATATCACACCCTTGCTACAAAAGTAATCTTCCACTGAATAACTCGTAAAATGTGTTCTCGAGATATCACTATGAGAAAGTTCTTTAGGATTATAAACTGGAAACGACAAAAATGTTATATGACTCTGTTTCATGAGTATTTTTCTCACACTGATAATTTTGACGAATAAAATAATATATTACTGTGTTTAAAGCTAACTTTTTTACACTTCCAGAGAACCGATGTTTCTGAGCTACGTATTTTCGAGCCAAGGGCGTGATATCTATTACTCATTAGCATTTAAACACACATCGAAATATTTGTTTAGGGATACACCCACTGTTAATAGAGATACGGTTATTTGTAAGTAACTATTACTTCACAAATAACAGTATCTCCCGCGATTACTATCAATCACATTTCTTAGAAGCGCTTAAATAGATACTTTGTGACAGTAATCTACAAGACACAATTAGTTTCTTTCTCTGTTGCTAGCATTCAATATAAATTATTACCCATAAGTGCAAATATAATATCATTCCAACGTTACTAATATTAAAGTCTTATAATATTAATTATCTTCAATAATTATCGTATTACCAAAAGTTATAATATATATCGACAAATACATATATAATAGAATTTCAATATTACTAATATTCAGATCTTAAAAGTTTATCGATTAATCGTAGAACATGCAATGGAAGTGTTATTACCTTATCTCGATGAAAAAGTATGACTAGAGCTGACACATTGCCAATTACGCCCGTAATATATACAAGGGTGAGTACCACCTGAGAGGCGAAAGTCACGTGTCTTTTTGATGGATTCAGAAAAACGTTGGATATTAGGGTCGAATTCAGCGTCGAGTTTAGCGTCGAGTTCAGCGTCGAGTTCATTATCGACAAGGTTTCGTTCCAAACCTCTGTCGAGGTGAGCGACATTTTTTACGACTCTCGTTCTTTTTTACGTTTTGTAAGTAGCGTCAATCGATATTCTACGTAATGTATCGTATCAAAATCGCAACCAATGTCCGTATCTGAATCGCTTGGCGGGTAATTTCAAGCGGAAGTCTCGACGATATGATCGTTGATGCAACAATTCAGAGACCTCATTGTTTATATGGGTCGTTCACTTCGTTCCACAATCGTTGATCTCGAATAATCGTCTATTTTCTTGGCTCGTGCCTATCTTTTCGTTTCCTCTATGTAGATAGGAACTGTGCCGAAGAAAAAATGGTTGAAATTTTTCCCGCTAAAGCATTATTCCATGACGACAATTTGTTAGATCGGGTTGTTGATCTTCACTATGTGTATCGCTGCAGTTATCATGTACCTTCGGTACTGTATTATCGTATCTTACTCTTCAACGGGCGCTGTTGCTGTTAAGCAGGCCACCGCCTTGAGTTTCTTGTGAAATGTGACAACGTTGTAGTTGGACCCTTTTGTAAGACTACCTGCAGTCTTACCAGGGGCCCTTATTCAAGTCAGACTACATATGCTGCGGGCCACAGCCAGTGCAACGGTCCAGCTGCTCGCATTCATCGATCGAACAGCACAGAACCGAAATAAATCTCTGTGAAACCTGTTGCTGCGTGTAGGCCAGTTATCCTCTTGTGCGCTCTTTAGATCGAAAGTAACATCAAAGACGTTTACCAGTGAGGAAAATGCAAGAGCAGAATGGAACTTCAAAGATGCCTCTTATACTCGCTTGTTAGAGTATTCTTCGTCATTCGTTGAGTGGTAAGAAGACAATCACACGAATCTATACATATTCAACTTATATCTTACTGCATATTTGAAGTAGGCCAATTCGATCGACTGTCGATGAAATTTCTTTTCAATTTTCTTTAAACCTCGATCACCGAATTACTAAGTGAAATCGCTGACTCTGTCGATAGCTCGATACGTTCTTCTCTGTTTCTTCTTTAGAAGATATTAATAGAGAATTAACGGTGCGAACCTGCGATTCTCCTAATCGAACTTGAAAATGTGGAAGAGGAAAAAGACACTTCCTTTACCTCCTTCGATCGCGAGAGTCGTCGCCACACTGATCCTAACCACGCGGTCGCCTCGAGTTTTGTTTACAATCGATGGGTCTCCTACTAGTGCGCCTGCGCGATATTTTAAAGTCGGCGTCTGTTTGGCGCCATATCTTGGGGACGCTCTTAGGAATTTAACGACTTCTTCTTTATCATTGAAAATTTCGATTTGGACGAGTTTGAAGTGGATTCATACAAACTTTAATTCGAGGTAAGGAAACGCAATATCTTTGTTGAGAATAGAATAGTATGCTTTAGATTGTAATCTTTACTGTGTTGTCATATACAAAATATGATAACGATACTAAATACGCATAATAGTATCAAATAATTGTGTCCGTGAGGAAAATATGCTAATACACTGATCTAAGCTACAAGTAAAATCACATATGCATGGAAGAAAAAACACCAGATACCAAATGAGCACAAATTACATTGCCTGCATTATAGAACAGCTTCAATAAAACTGTAATTGTAAGAGTGTATATGCAAGACAGTACATAATTCAATAACATTTACACGCCATATAATAAGAAAATTGCTCCATATAGAGGCACGTATGGTGTACATAACGAGAAAAGAAAAAATAGGTATATGTCCTAACTTTGACCAATATATAATAAAAAATCCATGAAAGAATAATAAATATAAAAATAATAATAAAGTATTCATTTATTTTAACAGCTTTCAATTTCATTGATATTATTCGTTATGCCGTTTTACAATATAAACCCTTCATACACAATAAATACTGTGATTAATACATTTTGCTATAAATTTGTTACTAAATCGAAAGTAATTGTCAAATGCATAAATACGGACACTTAACGCATTAGACGCAACAGAATTCCGTCGGTATGCAGGTAGTTAATAAATAATGCATCGTACATATATTTTTCGTATACAACGCGGCACATTGGACATTCGCATTGATAAATAATTTCAAGCACGACAACGATAAAGGCTCGATGCGTGTGCTAAGTACTTACACATTCCTCTCAAGGATGCAACAGAGTGGACATGGATCCTGTAGGAGAATGACGATGAACTTTGCACGGATTAGTCAAGATTTGGATTGAATACAAGAAAAGTGGCGACTTGGTGACACGATAAGCAAATTACTTTTTGATATGTTTACTTTAATTTCATTAAATTAACTGACTCATGGCATTATTTTCCCATTCTATAAATATTCTTTTTTGTTAATTAACAATGATTTTCTTAATATATTGTGATTTATATATTAGGTTGTATAAAAATGATTCTTTTCTTCTTGCAGTTCACGTGATGCGTTTATTACGTATATCATTGTTACCTTCAACTGTAGGAAAATGCCGAAGAGAAAAAGAAAAATGCCGATAGAAAGCAGGTCGTATGCATTTGTGTCGTTGCATAGAGGTTACCACAAGTTCATCGAATTATCTTGAGGTGAATGAACTATTGTGTGCCCGCGAGACAACCAATAATTGATGTCTTTTTTATCCAATTTACTACCGGCTACTAGACATAAAACTTAAGCTAAATTAAGTATTACGGTATGTGTACAACATCAATTTTTTAACTCTCACTAATATTTCTCAACATTTTACAAACTTATTTTATAACATCGCACACTATCTGATTATTCGAGAAAAGATAATACTTATTTTATTAAACTTCATACGAGGTTTCATATATTTCTGAGAAAAGCATTTTTTTAAGAATTTTTTAGCTCCCAATGTAACATAGATGGACTACAGTTTCGTTTCTCAGTATAGCAAAACGGAATTAATTAATGTCGGACAGAGGAGGTAGTGTTATGATCATTAACGAGAAACTTTTTGTTTCTCGCACTGTCTATGGAGACCTTCAACGAATCACGAATCGAGTGTACTCTCAGAAAGTAGCTCGAATGTTATGCAAAGCAATTACACCGATTTAATTGTCCATGCGAGAATCATTAAGCAGACTGCACCGAGAGAGCGATGAACCGATTGATTTCCACTTCGATTAAAAATTACACAAATCTAACTCAGCAACAATTGCTCCACTTATTTATTAAAAGCATTTCATTTAACGCGACCTTTCGCCGTGTTCAAAAATAATATTAATTTCAACAGGACTTTATACATATCATTCATATAACATGAATTATGTTGTAGACTCACATGAAGTGCAGTTTCGTTACGGACATAAGTTGGCAGCAGATGTAAATAACTGCTCAGAAAACCAGATGTTTGTGAAAGGCGAGAAGGTATTGAAAACGAACCTTCTATGCGTTAAATCAAGGCTGTATGAGTTGAACATTATTCTATGTCGGTGTACACCAAAGAAGACGAGAAAGGGAAAACAGAGGATAATTTGAACAATTATAATTTATGGTAACCGAGACAAACTTCTGTCTTTTTTTCTTTCTTTACACAACCGGATCACCGGAACTCATAAAATCAATTGGAGTAATTGCGCTCGTACGGATTCCTGCTGAGACATGATGGTCATTTCCCGTAGTTTCTATGAACAATGATATCGATGGAAAGTCGAAACAAAACGGAATCAGCCAGTGGCTATTTTTAAAATCTATTGATCACGAGAGAGATCATCTTTGCGAATGCAAAGCGTACATCATCCGCATTCGTACGATAAGAGAATGCGACGTTTATAACGAAGGTTTATCTTTAGATGGAGCGGCATAAACATACAATGGGCAATACCGAAACTAATGAGGAAATTAATTTAAATAAAGAGAGGCCCAATCGGCGCCATTCTTGCATAACGATCGATGCTGCTTTTCCGATACGTGCTACGAATGCTGTATATACTTCTGAAATTCTTCTCTGAGGTATGCTCAACTTTAAAATAGTCGAAATATGATAGCTGTAACGCAATTTCGTCAAAATTACAAGTTTGTAATCGAAATATTGATATTATTGTACTGAAGCTTTCAATACACGATGAGAGAAAATTTGGGAAAATTGGAAGACTATTTATTATATATATAGAGATCTTTTTCAATGTTGAAATTAGTTAAGGTCTAAATTTAAAACATTTAAACATTTATTATTAGTAGATATTTCTATCTACAGCTTTGACGTCAAAGGAAAAGGGCTTTTTAGGGCTATTAATATGGAAATGACAACAATGACCTTTGAACTTTTGGATACAGATGGAAGATTACTATACTTTCCTACATTAAAAATAAAGTTTTAGCTACAGCGTGACAAGCAGGTGTCAGAAGTTACGATTTCGCTTTGCGATAAATATAGGTATGTGATTGTGTTTGTCCACTGAGGACAAAATAATCGATTAATAATTTAGTTTCACCTATTTATTTTACTAATACAGAACTAATAAATAGTTTAGAACAATTCATAAGTACTATAAATTAAATTTTTCCAAATCAAAGATTGGAATTAAAGATATTAAATATATGATACTATCTTTTAAATCTAAATTATTGGAGGAAAGATAAGAATCAGTACAATAAAATGTTAATTTCTTCCCTACATATGTAATTGTACATATACTTCACATATAAATACTATGTTTTAAATATTTCTTTAGAACACTATAAAGTTGAACAAGGTGCTCCTTGGTTAGTTGTTTGATGCAATTTATTCGAATTATCAATATTTAAGTAGAATATATGTTTCCTACCTTTTTTCGGAGAAGTATTCATATCGGAAACCCATGATCTTTTTCTAATCTGATTAGAAACGCGCCGAAATATTAAAACTTCATCACATTGGAAAAGGGCCAACAAGAATATAATTAGAATATGAATTGATCATTCTTCTGATAAACATTGAAATCTTAATTAGATCCTATGAAACGAGTTCCTATTAATACCTTTCATATTATTTTTTTGCCTTCTTTAAAGAAAAAATAACAATTGCATAAAATAAATTTTTATTTTGAGTAATTTTAAAAGAATTACTTTTATAACTAGATTTATATTTTAAGTTACTCAACATTACTCTTAAACACAAAATTACTTGGTGATATATATATATATATATATGTATTTATTGTAAATATTTTTATATTTCTGTAAGGGTTGTTAAACTTAAAACCTTCAGAGTCTTTTCTTAGTAATGATACGTGTTACTTTTTACAGTAGTTTTCAATGACATACATAACAAAAAAGCAAATGCTTTATGAGTTTATAAGTTTACAAAATATTATTACTAATAGGCTATTAAGTTACTGATAAGTTAAAAAAGAACAAACGATAATAATGATTTAACCAAGAATAAAGATCAAGGTAAGTAAGGTTAGACAAATTAACCTTATACCTAACCTCTGTAAGTTTCATGAGCTTCATTTGACAGTCAAATTCTATACAATTTATATTAGAATCCTAACTTATTTTTTTATGAAGTGCCAAATTTTCCTTTGATGTTTTGAAATTCATATTTATTCTATATACTTTGGTTTTCAAATATTAATCATATATATTTTTATGTTTAATGCAGAAGCCGTTTGTGATAACATACAAGAAAAATAAGAAAAATTTAAACATCAATTATGATGTGATGCAAGATTTGGAAGTTATACATATATGAAAGTACAAATGATTGAATGTAGTCATTTGTAGTAATACAGTGGAAGAAAAAACACATTTTATAATATCTAAGAAAACAACAAAGGTAAAGTCAAGAAGCTTACGCTTACTACAAAGAAATTAAAGAATCCATATGTATATATACATACATAAAAAACTGTAGTAAAAAATGGAAAATAAGTATACATTTTTATCTCTTTTCAGATACTAACAGAAACATTAATATACGTATAAGAAGAATATAGAAGTAAATATATAAAGATGGTCGTATAGCTCAAAAGAAATTAGATTTAAAGTTAGGAAGAAAATCAATATACAATATTATATTTAAAGATGATTGTTTTTCAATCATGAATCAACTGTTACAACATTGGTGGTAAACATATTAGCATAAAATAATAAACTTGGTATAAAAGAAAAAGAAATAATACGTAGTAAGAATTTATACCAACAGATACATCAAAACATTTTTTACAGTTTAGATTTATGTAACAAAATTTGAGCATATCTAATCATTATGACAAAATAATATTTGTATACATTGATTGTAAGAATAACAATGATTATGTTAGAATAATAACTCACCGAAAACTTTTAAGTTAAGAGTTTTAGTACGTCTTCTTCAAGATATTAAATATAAGACATACCAAGTATATACACTCTCTCACATGAATATGAATATTTAGAAATGAATTAAGCTGTGTTAAATTAACTTCATTTACAATTATTCAATGCAATAAGAAATATGTAGTTTACCATAATTATTCATAATTGTTCTGTAGAAGTATTTTTCTTAATATTTTTTTACATACTACAAATGGACTAATGCCTTCATTATAGCATTTTAGAAAACACTACACTTATAAAAAAAAAACTGCAAGATTTCTTTTAGTTAAACTTTTTGTGATTTGATTTTATATTATATTATTGGTTAAATCTCTTTAAAAATAACTAATAAAAATGACAATCTACGTAAACGTAAAAATAATATTCATACAAAAGTCTCTATCACATACGCATGCAACTGGAACTAAACTGAAACGATGAGGCGGGAAGCGATTCTCAAGAGTCGATATATCGAATCAGTACCGCGCGCATCTTTCAATACTTCGAATTTGAACTGATAAACGCAGAAATATTGAACTATTATTTATTAATAAAAATATATGGTACTGTACATTTAATTATTTAGATTAATAAATTACTATTAGAAAAATTATATTAGAATTTGAAGTATATGATAAAGACAAAGAATAAGGAATAAAAAAGTATAGAAATATATACAGTCGTTAAACCTTGATCTATAATCTGCACTTGACATTCGCATGGTCAAGTGTATAAGAATACATTCTCGCATTAAATTGTAACCATCCGTTTAAATGAACGTGCCTAGATTTAACTATATGTTTTTCTATAGTATTGGCATATTTCTATTAATTTAAGATATCAGCGTTGAAACAACATCCGCAATTTAATAAAGTCAAGAACAGTACGTCTAAGTTGCCCACGTCTGCGAAGTAAAAGGTACGATTTCACTATAAAATCGGTGCAATGGAATGCACTGTTACGTCACTTGATTCGCACTCAGAACACTCGATTTGTAGATATCAATCGTAGACACCTGTAAACAGTCAATTACACAGTTATTATAAACGAACAGAAGAAATCTTTGTAGGGATTTTTTCAAATATTTATTTATTTTATGGAATCCTACTTTATCGTATTGTATTATTTGTATAATAAAGAAATTTCTTTCAATGTCAAATACATTCATAAAAATTTAAGAACTATGTGAAATAATATAAATTCATGTTCATCTAGCCACAATTAATCTTTTGCTATATATTAAAATCCTTATATAAAAAGTGTTTGTAAAATTGTAATTATGTTACAATATTACGTTAATGTTATTGTTCTATGAGATGATACAATCACTTTCGAGGAAATAAGAGAAAAAAGAAGAATCTCAACCAGTTTCTGATCTCAATCATGTAGATAGTGTCGTTTGTCGAGTCTTTCGAAGACCTACTTGAAAAAAGCCAGTCGATCCTCCTTACCGGTCGATCAATTTACTCGGCTCTGAATGAACGCATGACGATCCCGTTATCGTTTCGTCCGAGTGGGTCACCGACACTTCGATAGGATTTTACTCGCAGCCGCTTCGAGGTGCACGTACCGAACCTGTGCCGTGAACAGACCGTTCTCATTGATGGTTGGTGGGGTACAACAGGACCGTCTCACTTTCTTGGAAAACAATTTGAAGCACCTCTATGATTTTAGTCTTCTTCAAAAAAAATCTATATAGAAAAAACAATAATTTGTTCGTGTATTTAAGTATCGTAAATTTCAGCTCCGAGTTCAAGATTAAAATTAAAATGTAATAGCACCGTTTCGTTTCTCTTAGACTATACTAATTTTTGAAATTACAATACATAGAAATTAGGCAGCAAAATATGTTTTGTTTTTAAATTCAATTATTCGATCAACTTCGATCGATTTATTCATCAAAGGTCGATCGATCTTTAGTCAGTTTTAATCAGAAGTATTTTAATGAACATAGAAAATCTCACAGATGAAGTGATTTATAAAATATTCATTGAGCTCACTGCTTCACACATGTTTAGTATTAGTTTAGTATTATTATATCTATATATATATTAGCTGTATATGTAACATGATCTATTAAAATGTTTTTTACATTCGAGAAGGAAAAGAGGGGATCTTGAAAGTGGAGCCAAGATTCAGCCGTCCCTGGAAACCAGATGGGGTCTGAAAGTGCCCCGCGTGCTCGCCTTCGAAGAACATATCCATGCAGTATTAGTGTTCGCGTGAACGAGTAACCTGTCGTACCTTTTTATCTCTATTGAGAAGTATCACGTTCACCAGCGGATCGTAAGGTCGTTTTCGCGGACGTTGTCTACTTCGATCATCGCGAACGACAGTAATTTTCGAAATTCGTCTCATTCGTGAATAAATCTTCGAAGAAAACGGAACGTCTCTAGGAAACTATTGCAGACGATCGTTGTCGACTTTGTCAATTTCTGCGAGATAATTAAACTGGATCGACAACTATGAAAATCGCCACGACCTTGTTCCTCTTCGTAGTCGTCGGTACGTACAATTTGTCTTTTATCGCCAAACGCAGTTTCTAGGATTTATATATGTATTCTTTTTATGATTGTGTTTCATTAATGAACAGCGGATGTTTAGGCATTTCCGGAAAATTTAAAAGTGCAATGATATATAGAATACACATAATATACAAAAGTATGATTAATATGAAAAATATGACTGTAATATATTATATCTGGAATATTTACTATAATGTATAGATTTTATTTCTTTAGCTACGATTATAAATATATAAGATATTGCATATGAAAAACCCACAGTTAAGTCATTAAAGTAGAGTATAACTAGAGATACTTTAGAATAGGTATTAGAATTTAGTACATCCTTCTAGAATCTTTAATATCATTCAATGAGAATGATGCCTTTTCTCGATAATACTTATGATTTAGTACAATGTTTCGTAATATTTAAAATGGAGCACAAAATGTAATTCTTAAAAGAAGAGCGAAAGTGTGGACGTAACATTTTTTTGCGGAATAAATAAAAGTAAAGGGTTGCGTTTAAACATACGTATATAAACTAGAGACTGCGTTTTTGAGAATACAGCTAACATACTTATGTATTCATGTGCAGATATTATACACGTATCCTTATATTTATAAAATTATGTTCTCGTTATGACACACGAATACCTAAGAGTTAGCCTCAAGCCTCGATCTAAAAGTTCCTGTCTAATGAGATGTATTATATCTTGTACAATTTCTTATCACAAACAGAATCTTATTCCGACTTATAAATCGAATATGCTTTATGATATGAGGCTTACACAAAGATTATATCTAAATATTTAACAACCAGTTTCCAGTACGAAGATATTTGGTAATAGAAAAATTAATTTCATTTTATCACATATTAGTTTTTGAACTATTTTACAGGAAGATAGAATGTAACGATTGGAAACTGGTTTTCAAGGTATCTAATAATATTCTTCCTGGGTAACTCGCAGGTTTTTGGGCCTTTTTCCATTATTTACGCTTTGTATCAAAGCATTTTTATATTCTGTGCTATCGAGCCTCGACCTATCTTGACTGACTGCACTGTTTATTCGATTCTACTACTTAAGTTTCTCTATCACTTGATCTTACTATTACTGGACTTACTCACTCGATCTTCAAATAATCGTCTTTTATCACAAATTACTAATCGACCTAGCAACATTCTCCAGGACGCTGTATTCTTCTCATTTATAAAATATAGCGCAGAGATCTCTGTAAATACGATTTTGCCTATCAAAAAGTGTGAGAAGCGTTGCGTTCTTAACCGCACAATCTCTTTACCATGATTTCCCGTGGGCCAGGAGAAGTAATTTTCATTAATTTTACGGTTTTCTTCGCGATAACTTAAGCATGACCAGTGCGTGTTTTGCGTTACACCACAACGTTACAGTATTACGGATAAAATTCATTATAAAAGAATCGAATTTTATTTTCGCAACATATAATATATCATGTTATCCGTCTCTTTCGAAATTCAAATATCGAGAAGTGAATATTTTTTGAGTATCCGAGAGTTCCTTCTCTCATAAAATTTCACATTTTATGCAACAACGAAATAAAAGTTAATTATGTAAGGTATCAAAATTATACATTTCTAAATTGTACATAATTATGTAAATATGTTACGAAATGACATATGTCTATCGGATAAAAAATGATCCTGTTTACAAATGACAGCAAACAATATTACATAAATGAGTGGATCAAAATCAATTATCCTTTATCGTAAGCAAATTAATTTTTTTGTAATTATCTATAGACTGTGGATTTTTATGTGTTTATACGAAACTTAAAGGTGGACAAATCTATAGAATGCGTATATAATATGTAAAATTATATAAAACGTATAAAATATTCCTATAACGAATAAAACAAATCTCTGTTTAGATTTCATTTCTTTAATCATGTTCATAAAAAAATATATTTGCATAAAAATTCAATCTAAACATCAATATTTTTTCTATATCGATTTATGTTCTCATGGAGCGTCGTATTTGCTCAAAATGTGTATTCGTTGCTCGAATTTGCTCATCTACCGTGTTTGTGTTGCTAACTACCGAGTGTTTCTCGTAAAACGCCGGCTGTTCCAGGGAATGGTGCATTAAATGACGTGTAACAGCACATCGAATAGCCGCGTCTTGACGAGAACGGAATCATTGAATAGAAAAAGTAACAGTAAAACGATCGTACGCATCGGCGCGAACTAGAAAGTGCATAAGCATTGGTTTCTATTGCTGAAAACATTGATACGAAGGAGAAATAGAACGAACTTGCGACGAAAGTAAGCAATTGCAGCACGACAATTATAGACACGATTGTGAAAGGGGATTGAAATCGAACCATCGTGCACGTTAATTACACATTTTGGTCCAATCGGACAATCCTCGATGTAATACGCAAAGATATAATAGAGACATATAGGTCGTGGAAACTCTTACTCCTGTTACGATACGTTTTTCTATGGCAGCGTGTAATGTATTCGCCATTATCATGTCAATTGCAGCGCGTAACATATCGCGGTGATCTCGAGGAAACTTTCTCTGTGTATTTATCGAAATAACTTTCACATTATGATAGAGTGATAATTAGTTGAATGATAAAAATACAGTGGGTTATGTACATATTACTATACACGTGGGGACAATAGGAATGAGAAATTTGCATCTCGAAATTGTTAGGTTTCTCATAGAGAAAAAACATTCGTAATAAAGATTTATAATAGAAATAAAAAGTTAATTTCTGTTAATTTGACATTTATATTATTTATCGTTTGAACGTAGCTTTAAAAATACTTATTACTATTTCAACTACATTCTATTGTTGTTTTTATATAGTACATATATATTGCGACTATACTTTCATCTTTCTCAACCACAATCTAATTGATACTGACGATATCTTTGCCTTGCGATGACCTAAAGTTATAATAAATTATTTCAGTATTTATAATTTTCTATTTTATTTCCCAATTTATATTCCATTAAAAGAATCGTTTCTTATTTTTTGACACTTATATCCCTCACCATATCATTGACCACTCGAAACCGTTTAATGGCGATACAACTTTCAAAACAGATTCAAACACGGATTCTGTGGGTCGATAGTCATCTGACTTCAATAATATTCTCACTAAGTTTTCGACATCCCTGTGTTATTTGGGGAATCGGGTCAGCAACGGGTCTATGTGAACGTTTTATTTTTCAATGGTCACTTTCTACATAGCTCTGACTGCATATGATACCGTTCTAGCATCTCAACTAAGACGATTTTCCTATCTTTATTTATTTTCATATTCCTTTTATCACTTAAGAAACTTTAACATCCTCAACGAAAGGAACGAAATTGATTTCAACAAGTATAAATGTCTGTTCCAAAATAAAGAAATAGCACGTTTTACACTTTCAACATTCATATATATTTCACATATTTAATCTACTCACTCGTTGCTCGGATGCTCTATGTACGATTGCAAAGAGAAATTAATTTGGTGTAGAAATAAGACAAATCGAATTCTGTGTAATTTCCAATTCTAAAATTCCACAATATCATTTTATTCCGAAATGCAAATATTATTAAGATTTCATAACAAAAGAAAATTGGCTTACAAATTGGTGAACTATAAAGCGAAAGACGACTTTGAACGATTACCGCTCTCAAGGTAAAGGTAAAGGCCGCGTTCGTGGGAAAGTGTTTCACGGGTTTGCTCGTCGATGGGTGTCGTTATCTCCTCTCACGTTAACCAAGGAACGCTGCTAGGCAAAGAAAAGTGAATTTTACCGATACTAATAACAAAACACTTTTGTACAATTATATCGTTAATCGACTAGGGTCGATCTTGAAACGAACAGTGAAAGTATCCTTGAGATTTTTACCTTTCAAAGTCATTGCCCTCGTTCTTGACAGCAATTAGGATCTGGGATTGATCTAGGTTTTCGAATAATATTCGTTTCTTCAGAACAAGATGAAAATTGTTTTCAAATGAACAACAATGAAATTTTAACGTGAAATTTGTTACAAAATTAGTTATGGAGAGATATATAGGTTTGAAGAAGTTGTGTAATTCGAAATGAGTGTCGTGATCAGGCAAAATTTATAACCGTAAATTATTTTACTAGTTGTTGTACTATATTTCTATAATGGCAGGGTTTGCGTTAGATATTTTGATTGACGTAGGTAAAATTATTTATTTATCGACTAAAGAAAGTTACTTCTGTATCAGTCCGCAATCCTCTCGTTTATTTCGCACTTGGCGTTTTGACAAACTGATCGACGTGCACGCAATTCATTATTGTAGATGAGATTTTGAAGAAATCAGGATACGTCTAATTCAGTAAACAGAAACAAGACATGAGTGACATGGTAACAAAGTTTCTACTGCACGGTTATCTTATTTTTTTAGGTTTCGCGCGACACTCTTATTATATCAATTTAGATGCTACGCAGAAATTTTTCTATAATATACTATATGATTTTACCGTGGTACTGAATATTTTAAAGAAATCGAGAAAGGAAAACGAATATGGTATAATAAAAATATAATGGTATTTATTCTAAAGAGAATCTGTGTCTTTCTAATTAAATAATTCGGTCAATGTGCAGATTTGAACTGCTGTTCCTTCTTCAAAATTTCACTATATACATGTAATATATTTAATTTCTATAAAGTGCTTATTTCGCCATACAACCTGACAATATGAATATTCTTCGCTGAAGTAACTTGTTTTAATATGCAGACTGTTACGAATCGTCATTTGCATTTCTATGTAACATCAAATATATTCGTCAAATTTCGTCATTTCATCAGACTGTGTCAAATTCTTTTATCGTCAACCTTTTCGGTTATTATGAAACTGTATAAACGTAGAATATAAATACGACAACGTTGTTTCTGCATTAGTGGAATATCAAATAAAGACATTATAAATTATGAAAGATATAGGTGAAGGGCATAAAAAAATGAACAATGTACTCATGAAATTCACAACTGTTGAGAAAGTAAATTTGTATTAGTTGAAAATAACAATTTTATAATTAATGTATTGAAGTAGTAAAGGGTATAAATTCTAGAAGATCTTCTATATAAACATATCTGTCAATTTGTATATTTATAAGTTATAATTAATTCAATACTACCGAAACTTAAAACAAATTATTTTACAATAACATTACATTCAAGAAACGAAGAACTCAGTTATTAAATGGTGACTACACGGATCGTAAAATTGCTTCATGAAACTATTACACCGTGTTTCAACTTTTCCTGTTTTATTTCAAAAGAGTGGCAATATTCGGGTTCTTGAGATGCGAAACTAATTTTGAAGTATGAGGAACCGACCTGGTCAGCCAACGTGGTCGAAAGGTTGACTCGACTTGTCAAGTGGGTCAGTAGGCTATGGCCCAATGGCACGCCTAAGATCCGGCAAATCTTCTTCGAACACAAGTTCCGGAAGTACCTTTCACAAACTTCGGGATATTCCTTGGAAAGTTATACTATAATTTTCAGAAATTCCAAAAGCTGCAATTAAGTTTCCTTTATTTTACCTAAATATAATTTTAAATTCCTTCAACTAGGATCTTCTTCAAATATAAAGGAAGGAATATAATTTTTATTGAAAGTAAAGAAATATTATGAAATTTTAAATGGTTACACAGGGTCACAATTTGCATGTTCCGAAATGTACACGATCCGTGTTTGAACTTTCTTAGACGTTTGTATGCGTTTTTTAGAAAACTCTAGAAAACCGCAAATATAGGAAGATCTCCTTCCTTTTCTATGGGTATGTCATTATTCACAGCGATTGTATCATCTTGGTGGAGAAAATTACAGACTTGATGACGAAGTTGTTTAGACGTAACGTCCAGTAGATAGAATTTGCAACATTTAGTTACTAACCCTACTGAAATTGCATTCACGAAACTATAAGAGAGAATTATAATTATTTATCTGTACATTATAATAGTACAGTAACTACAAAATTTATTTACCAAATGCAACTTATTTTATCTTAATTCTCCTGAAAACAATATTTTAATCCCATTTTGGATATATTTATCGTTTTATAAAACTATGAAATTTTACTAACATATTGTTTGATGAAAATGGTCTGTGACAGGGCACTGACATCACAAAAACAGACTGAACAGAAACGATCGTGTCAATTTTATTCGCTTTCAAATACGACCAAGATCAGCGTACTCGGTCAAACTTTCATTACACTCGATTAGATGGTCATTTACGATGCTTGAACATTCACGGACGAGAATCAATAGCACAGATTAGGAATGATGGATCAACGGCCCCCGAATCAACATTTATGGAAATCCTGTTTCGATCTTCTCGTTGGCGATTAGTCAGTCGAAATTGTCTTCGATTATATCCCTGTTAACTGATGCAGCTCTGAATAATAAGAAAAGTATAAATTTCGAGAAGGTAAAGACATTTATTTTGTGAATCCGATTTAAAAAGTTGAACTTTCTCTGAGAACTTCCTTACTGTTTCTAAAAACAAATGAGTCATAGCTTAAATTTCTTTCTAGAATTTAATTTACGGCTCTTTCTATCAAACAAAATGTTTGTGTCATATACGGGATGTTCCAGATTTCTTCGATCTATAGATATAAATGAGAAAGATATATTATATAAATGTAGATCGTTTGAAGTTTTAACGAAAATAGAAAATATGAAGAAACGTAAGAAGGACAAGGTAGCATAATACTGCTATTATCATTTCTAGAAGCAACTCAGTTTAAGATATACATTGTGATAAGAATAAATATGTTGGTTGAAATTAATTACGATGGAATCAGAAGCTGATCAGTTGGATCGAAACAGGGATCCATAGTGTTCTTCTCTTCCGGTTTGGTTGCAGGATGCACGTGGCGGGAGACACTAGGGACGTGCGTGTTTCAATCGGACTTTGGTTTCGTGCTTAACTGTGCCTTTCGGAAGTCCGGAATTTTTCGGGTACGAAATCTTGGAGGTGTCAAAGGTTACGTCGGCCTGGGTGAGTCGAAATAAGCGGTCGAAACATTTTTCATAAAAGAATTTCCAAGAATCCCCATGCGCGATCTCTTCCTTGAAACAAAGTTTAATTGCTCAATCGTTGTCTTGTAATTAATCAATTATAAATATACTGTAAATACCTTGTATATTGCTAGTTATAATTTCAATGCGACAACTATAATAATACGTAATATATTACATGACGATTACAATTTTTCCGGATAAACTGGAGGAGGATAATCTACGAGTGCAAATCTAAGCAAATATTGGATGCGGATTGAAACATGAGTGTAGTAATGAATTTTACATATATATTAAAATGAGAGTTTGATAATATTAAGTAATCACTAATAATATTATCATATTATAATAACTCTCACAATGAACTATCTCATAACTATCTTAATAAACATTTTATTCAAAGTTCAATGCTTACGATATTTTCTTACGACTTTAATAAAGTGTTTAGTAAAGCATTATATAATATTTGTTTCTTATTTTCCCTTACAGCCTCTTTCCTCTGCAGTTTGTCCGGAAAAATTAGGAACACCCTATATTTAACATACTCCCTTGTATATTATTATATCGCTGGAATAGCGTGTATAAAAGAGAAAGTGTTACTGTTTTATCGCTTCGTTTTCTTGCTTTTCATTGCTTTTCTTTTACCATAGAACGAATGCTTGAAATAGTGCAAAGTATATTTTAATGATATTTTTTTCCAGTGAGTGACATACTGCTAACGACTATTTCACTGTAATTTATGTCTATTGTTTTTTATTGTGATCGATCAGTGTAATAGGTTATTATACTTTCTTAAATTATTTGTTAATAACATACTTTCTATTACTGTCTATTTGGCGGCCTGATTCTGTGAAATATACATGGAAATAGCACGCCATTGGAAAAAAAGAATTAAACGATTTATGTGATATTCTGTGTTACTATTCATTATGCAAGTAACAACACTTACATCACGCGACCCATTTTCTGTGAAAGAATAAGTGGTTTTGTAGAGTTTATGGCATCCTCACTTTTGTGTCATTGTATCCATAACTGTAAATCTCAATTTAAGCGCGATAAAGGATTTCCATTGAACTCTGAGAATTTAGTTTTACAAATACTAACTCTTATAAAGACCAATCTCATCATTTTTTTGTAATCTCTAACTTAATCTTACGAATGAAATAAATTATTAAAATATAAATAAATTTACTAAAATTTTAGAAAAATTTTAAAAATGCCGAAAAGTGCAGTGCAATCACATAATTCTTATTCACATTGTCCCATAAAAGAAAATCTATTTTATTCGCCACGAAACGATGCAGAAAGTGAATTACCACAAGATTATAGTTAATCGCGCAGAACGTGCGTGAAATGACCAGTGACTTTCAGAACAAGAAAAATGTCTCCTCATAACCTACTTCTCTAACACTTTGGTGTACATGAATACGTAGTAGTTGCTTGCAGAAAAAAGTTATAATACATATTACATTATTCATCGGCTTGACTCGGCCCAGATGTCAGCAATATCTCGTAAAGGATGACACCTGTAATGAAAACGTAATTTGCATTTGAACCGACCGGTCCAAGGGATCAAAGGAATCGTCGCAAAAGCGCACGGTTGTTTGCACATTTGTAGAATAAAGCAAAAAAGCCATGTTGGATCTTGCGCAACACGTGGTTGCTTAACTTTCTATAGCTTGTCTTTTCTGGGTATTATCTAATTTTTCACCCTTTCAGAATGGCAGTTCTTATCACTTCCACAATTAGGAATAACAATTTTTCTTTAGTAGTAATTTAGTAACAAAAATTTGTTTGATAAGAAATTGTTTCCCAAATATGTTTTGTAATTAGGTAAATATGTATTAGAATTTGTGAAAATTGAGCGTCAAATTGGCGAAACTGAATAGTTTCGTTTTACTAAATAGATTAGGAGTAAAAATTAAATGCATTCTTTGGAGTAACATGACAATATAGGACTTAATTATTGACAAATGTGGATCCTTTCAATGGTGGGACCTCTTGCATCTTATGTAACGATAAAGTCAATCGATTAGTTGGAATAAAATCAATAATTTTTTAATCCAGATAAGGGTTTAATGCATAGTAGTTTGTTTCTTTACACAAGTGTTTTTTGTACCTAATAATTGGTTTAATTGTAATTAATATTATTATTAACTTCAGGATTTTCCGTGGGCGACGAGCTAGGATTTAGTCAGTCCTTGTCTAATGTGGAGGCTGCCAAAAGAAGAAGCGTGCAGACTAGCAGAGTTGGTTCATCATCCCATACTAATTTGGTAAGAATTTCAAAAACATTAGAAATAAGATGTATAAATTTATTTTTCTACACGTATGTATGTAGATTGTTATCGTAATTGCTTTGAAGATTCTGTAATGAATCGATTTCTATTACATTATAGATGTGCAGACACGTTTCTTCGTTTAAACTAGTTCAAGGAAAGTTTAAGATCAATCGGAACAAGTATAAAAACTGGAAACATTCCATCGTGATTCCTACAGTGCTATGATATTTCCTTCTGTTCTTTTTTTTTCCTTTTTTTTACCGCACTAGTTGCATGCATTTCGGTTGAATTTACATAATAGGATGTCTCATACTGTTTCTATTGCATAATCGTGAACTACATCTAACTGTAGATTTTTCATCAGATTTATACGTGGGAGCAAATAACTTATTTGTCTGAATGTTTAAAGAGGATTAAAGGTTTCAGGCCTTCTGAATCTTTGTAAGAAAGGAATTCTGAAGATCTTTTTTTCCTTTTTTAAAGGTACACTTTGAATTAAGTGTTTTAAATTGTTTTTACATTTTTAGTTTTGATATAATTGTTATGGAAACTTCTGCTTTGTGTTGAAATTTTAGAAATAGCTTTTGCTTTGTTCTTAATTTGTCGATATTGAAATTGTTTTAAGAGTGAAACTTTATATTTGGAAATATAAAGTTTAATTTTCGTCTTCTTCATCTATATTTATCGCATTCTGAGATGTCAAATGTGTGTGTTTTCTATTATTCTAACGAAATCTCGATCGAATCCGAGCATACGCGATTGATCTTGTCATAATTAGTGCGTGAACGGGTATAAAATTCTTTACGCGACGTAGTGCAAGGTTTCCATTCTCACAGAAGTGCATATGGAGCGTACATTGAATCCCCTATAAAATCTGAAAGAAAAAGATAAATGAAGTAGAACAAGGTTGAAGAACTCCTTTTATACGTATGTCAAAGTTAATTTATGGAGAGGTTAATCGGAGTGCAAGTGTAACTTAATATTCGTCTGACTGTTAATGATTCCACTTAAATTATGAAATCAGTGACTTTTTACACGTATATGACTTATTTTTCTTTAAAAAATATATATTTCTTCTATTTAGAATTTTTAAAGGTAGTTCAGATATAAAAATGTTTCATTTTGTAAATTACATAAATTGTGTAAAATGGCATATTCATCTTTCATTCCATAAAATTAGATAGGATTTTCTAAGATATTAATCACAGGGATCTCTATGTTACATATGTATTTAAATAAAAACGTATCATATATTTATAAATTAATTCGTGTAGTTTTGTGTTACTAAATTACGAATTTTTAATTCTTTAATACATGTATTTGTATACACAAATTTTTTTAATACATTAAACGTTTAAACATTAAAAATCTTAAATGCTAATGGATAATAATTCTTTGAAGGCTACCAATCGAGATGAAATTAGACAACACACTCAGAACACTCGACAAGTGGTGCCGCCCTTCAAACCTTTACCAGCTGGAGCAACGCGGCCGATAGCTCAGCAACCAGAACGTCAAAAATTGGTCGTACAACAGAATTCTACAGTCCTTCGAACTGTGCCAGCTCCTTCCTTATCAGCAACACAGCAGGACTTATTGAGGCAGCAGCAACTAATGCAACAAGAAGTAAAACAGAAGCAACAACTGAAATTGCAGCAAGAAGCTTTCGCATTGCAAGTACTGAAGCAACAAAGGTTACAACAACAGGAAGCTATGAGACAGCAACAGTTGCAGAAGCTTCAACAGCAACAGAAACAGCAACAAATTGCTGCGCAACAACAGATAGTGACACAGCAACATAAAAGGCACCAACAAATGGTACCGATGCAAGTAAAAAGAGATCAGGTAATTTCAACTAATTTCTTTTTTTCTTTTTGCATTTAACAATTTTTATCTTTTAACCCAGAGGAAGTAACGGGTTTAAAAATTTTTATCATGAATAACAATATATTTGTCTTTTTCCCAATGAATTCGCAATTTAATAACGTTGTAACATTTATTCTGCAGACACCACAAATACTCGCAGTTGCAGCTGCAATGCCAGGAAAATTACCTAACATTGTTGCTGCAATTCCACCAGCTGATAGCATCGTAGAACCAGGACTTTCGTTAAAATCAGCGTCTTCGAGTGACGGCTTACCACCCTTTGTTTCGATGCCACAGTCATCCTCACAGTTGACCGATCGAATCAGCAATAGTCCTACTATTTTGCAGGATTCTGATAACGAGGTGTCGAAAGATGATTTCAATCAGGTAATTACATTGGTTTTTAATGATACTAAATTAGAGTTATTTAATTCTAGGTGAAAATTATTTATTTTAAAACGAAATTAACGCTCCATCTTTTATATAGATTTAATGGTACTTGCTAGCTCGTAAATAATGTTATAAAGTAATTTCGTTTTGAAAGAGTGATGTGATAAAAAATATTAAATTCAATTTATAGCTTCCTCTACCTGGAGATGAGGCTGCTTCTTCAGTCAACGAGATGACTTTACTTTCCCTTCAAGCAGCTGAATCCACTCAGTCACAGCAACAAAACGAGAAACGACAATCGTTGCCATCGTCATTGCCATCTTTAGCGCCTATTCAAGGAATGGAAACGTCGTTGAAAGCTCTGGCAGAGGCTAGCAATATTACTTTAGAAGCTCTAGAAGCTGCCATTCTTCTCAGGCAACAGCAACTTCTACAAAAACAGCAAGGGCCAACCAGTACAAGCACGACGACGACTACAACTATGTCTCCGCACAAAAAGTACAATTAGAACTGTCGTTATTATCTATTATATGTTTCAATTTATACACTTTTGTTAGTCATTTGAATATCTTAAGACCTTGCGAAATCTTGAATCTTGTAGCTTTTACATATCACAAATTAAAAAGGTTCGTAGTCTTCTTTAAATTATTTTTCAATTATCAATCTTTTTAGTAAATATAATCCTGGTGTCACCAAAGTAATGAACGCTCCTCGTGAATATTATCCAATGGGTTACGACAAGAACTTTGATGACAATTTTGCCAGTCGTGTAGATCTTCCGGACACAAGCTTTTATTGCGGTGATCAAAAACATTTTCCAGGACTTTATGCTGACGAAGATCTTGGATGCATGGTAAAATATTTCTTCCTCGCATGTTCAAAATAATTTATGCTAAATTAAGATTGAAAATATTAATATTCTATGAACAACTCTAGGTATTTCACGTCTGTGCATTAACGGACGATGGTCTGATTATGAAGAGTTTCCTCTGTCCCGAATCAACTTTATTCGATCAAACTATCCTCAAATGCAATTGGTGGTTCTACGTGGATTGCAAAAATTCGAAAAGTTTATATGACAGTAACATTCCAATTAGCAAGAGTTATCAGTTAATGAAAGCACTAGCGTTTTTCTCAGCGTACAAAAACCATGATAATAGTACAACATCTGCTCAAGAAAACTCAGAAAGCTCAGAGTAGCTGTAAATCTTGCTACAAAGGAACTGAATCTTTATTTTTAGTTAGTTTACTAGTTGGGCATCCTTTGTGAGTTTAATTCGTTCCACGATTGCCAATTTATGTTCCTTTAATCCATTAAGCTTTGGATGATGAAAGTTAGCTGCTTTATATATTTTAATATCGAGCTGCTTTCTTAATTAGTTTGTGGTATGTTAAGTATTTTAAATTAGTGTATAATACTTAGATTTTTTGTTGAGGTGTGATCTTAATGGATTAAACTGAACTTCTTTGTGAAAGGTGAGTTTTATAGGACAATGGATAGTTTTGTGTCACGGTGTAACTATTCTTCTTGTTAATTACTACCGTCACAATCCCAAACGATAAGTGTGTATATATAATTTATTATATTAGTGGAGTGTAATAGGCATAGTAAATAATTTGTTTTAATCGTAATGTTGTAAATAGTTCTACGTTGGTCTTTTCGTTGATGTGGTTTGTTTAATAATAATTCTATTCTCGTTGATGTAGCTGACCCTACTCTATATCGTGAAATTCTTGTTAAAAATCATTAACATAATCAAAAGATATAAGAAATATTAAGAGATGGGTTGAAATAAAAAAGACATAAAGAAAACGTAGAAAGCATAAACTTTATTGTTGCAAATAAGAATTATGAAAAATAATACAAATTAAATACCAATGTTACGTTATTGCAATTTACGCGGTCAGTCTATAATTTCTCGTTGACGATTATAATTTCATCGCCTTTCAAAATTCAATTAAATTTCTAAAATATTAAATAGAAAGCTCGAATAATTTCTATACTATCAGACGATTTTCACAGAGATAGATTAATTATAAATAATTATATATATATATATATATATATATATATATTCATTAATACCATCGTCTCTATAAAATAAAAATTAAAGCTATGTGATTCGATAAATAATTCACTTTTTAAACATTATAAAACGTTGTTGAAAATGTTATAATTTATTATTCGTTACAAAAGCTTAATACGTCAATATGTTTATGAACTTTATAGATTCTCTAAAGGAACAATTTTTGTGTGTTTTCTTTAGAGGGACGAATACTATCGTTTTTATACCTAAAAATTGACATTAAAAATTCCATCAGGCAGTGCAAGGATAAGTAAATCTACAGCAACACGTATAATATCATAAGGCTACCTTCGATGATTCGATTTCTGAGCGTAATCATTCATCGAAGTGTTAAACTTGCGTAATTAACTTAAAAATACATTTGGTTAGTGGTGAAAAAATCTCATTCGAGTTCTTGCTTCTTGGAACACGATTGACAGCACAGTTGGTGATAAAACTGGTAAGTGCAGAGTCGTGCTTGTGCCACTAGGTTGCAATTTGCTGTACTGTCCTTGCAAAGTGGATTTTCCTCGAGAACTAAAAATACGTAAAATAATAAAAAATTTCCAATACACTTTACCATACTTGAAGCGTAATAATCGTATGTTTGACAAAAATTGTAATAAGATATAAAATACCATTTGAGATTTCTGGATCGTTTTGAACTTGCAGGACTGTATGTTGATTTTCAGATCTGTGCACGTCGTCCTTACAAGGATAATCGTTGCAGGTTCGTCGAGATATAGGACGATCCTTTTCCTTACAATGAAGCTCGTGATGCTCAGGTGGTTGACCTTCTCTGTTCAAACATCTTACTTCTCTCTTTTGAATGCCTTTTCCGCACGATCGAGAACACTAAAACGAGTGGAAAATAAATTTACATAGCAATTACCAGACTGTGAATTTTACAGCTTGGAATATATTTTGTATACGTATATTTTCTTAATACCACTAGGAAGAAAATTTGATTGGAATATAAATATATGGTTGAAAATTGAGTGACAATTTTAGAAGGTTTCATATTTGAATTTAATGTTAGGTTAAAGAATTTTTTTTTTAGTTATACATAAGTGACGTTAAATTACTTCTGTCCAATCTGATATAAACCACGAGGATGTACAAGGTGGACCGCTGCAAGATCTTCTCGTTTCCGGTTTGTTTGCGGGACAATTCATATCCAGAACAACGCGTAGCGACCCACGAAGTATCGTTATGCACACCACTTCTCTAACTTGTTCGCCTGAATCACATTCTGTAGAACACTATTGAAAGAGGAATATTTATACAGTCTAGCAGATTTCCATTCTTGGATTTGAATTCAGAATTAATATTTAGAATTCGAGATTTGTAACAAAGAAATTTAAGTAGATTCTATTCTTCAAAAAATAAAAATTGTATATAGTTGAAGCCTCTGTAACAAGATCAGAGTAACCTACTTAACTTAATGTTAATGTATTATTCTCTTTATCTATGTTATTTGAACCTACCGCGGTCCAGGGTCCCGTAAACCATTGTCCACTACAGGTTCTGTCGCTGGAACAGGTTCTTGATGTTTCTGGTCTTGTCGATTGGTCGCAAAATCCTTCCTCTGGATTTTTTTCACAGAAGACCTTCCTTGTCTGCAAGCCGACACCACATTCGGCTGAGCACTGTACAGATCAGTAGAAAATACTATACTTTTCCCAAAATATGTAGCATTCATACAGAGTAGAAGGATAAAAGATAATAAGACTTTGGAATCTTTAATAAATAGACAAAAGCAACCGTATAAAAGACAATTCTAATTGATTCTCTTATTTCTATCCACTTTCTTATATTATATCAGATTCTAATAGGTATAAAAAGATTTTATACCAGATGGATTAATTATAATAGAACTCTAATCATGCATATTTTATTATTATATACAGTATTATATTACATTATAATATATTAGAATTCTACTACAGAGAATCATAAGTTTCTAAAATCTGAATCGTTTTTTCTATCTTCTATAACACGAATAACACGAAAGTAGAATAGTTCCTACCCCATCAGACCATTCACTGTACAGCCATTGCGGACTTTGAAGTCTGGTTGAAATGGCGTTTGTTTGCGGTGATTTAGTGGGACAAGGTCCCAAATCACAAGCATCTTGAGTAATAGGCTTCACTTCGAGATCACAAGAAGGTCCGTGCGTGACGCAGGTCGCAGTTCTTGTTCTTTTACCTGGACCACAAGTTGTGGAGCACTTTCAAAGAAGAAACAATTAAATTCGTATTTCAAATCATCTAAATGTCTGCTATTTTATTTTTATAATGACATACGTGTACTTTCTTTGATCGATTGCCTTTGAAATTGACTTGGCTTTTAATCAGGCAATTTCTCAAAAGATTGTATAAAGTAGAAACTTACCGATGACCATGTGCTCACGCTCCATTGTGGCGGCGATAAAGTTGTCGTTGCTGCTTTCGTGTCGAATTCGCACTGTGGCATTTCGCAAATCTCGCTAGTAGAAAGAATATTCGGCTCCGTGCAGGCGCCATCAGCTATTCTCATTACTAGTGATGGCGTTATTTCTTGCACGCATTCTACGTCTCTCAGACGGGTACCGCTACCGCACGTAACCGAACAAATACCCCACGGACCGGCTCTCCATCTTAATAACATATGTAAAACGTAATTTATGGTAATACGTAAAACACAAAATTCTTTTATTAAAAATTAAAAGGTAAGGAAATAGGAATTGTACTCACTTTGGAGGACAAGGTGTAGTATTGCATTTTACTTGAGTTTCACGTGGTTTTTCCAACGTATGACATCTCTTGTCAGGCACTGGAGCCTGCGTGTGTTCCCTTGTACATACATACCTCAGCATTTGGACACCTTTTTTTACAAACAGGGATAGAAAAAGATATTTGTTATTAATTTATAAAGTATATATATACACATTATAAATATAAATTGTTATTATTTTATAAGGTATATAATATCTCTATAATGAATCTAAGCTATATTTAATTATATAATATTTCTACCTCCACCACAAGTTCTACTACACTCGGTATAACCGCTTGCTTTCCAAAAGAATTTTCTTTTTTTGTATCGTCTTGGAAGATAAGCTTGCGTTCCATCACTAGTAGAACCAACATCTATTCTAAAGAATAATGAATACTCTTTAATAGTTAATGAAGTTGAAAAATGGTATTGAAATGTTAATTGCGTAAAAATCCTTACTTCCTGTGGGGTATCGTCGATAAAATGGGTTCACCAGCTTTGTTAGAAACTGAAAATAGAATTATTCTCTATCATAATTATTACAGTGAACAAGAATGTATCGTCGATAAATTTTTATATATTTTAAAGAAAATGTTATACCTGGTTTATGTCCAAGATGAATGTTTGGTGATGGTGCACTTCCGGGGATGATGTATCGGTATACAATTCCAGGATTCGGTTCTTGGTACAAAACCTAATTCGAAAATATTAATAAATTTATTTTTTCATTCTATATATCGTGCTTCTCACTTTCAAGTATCATATTTTATTATTCTGCTTATTTCTATTACAACAATTTATTTACCATAACATCAATGGGTTCTTCTAATGGACCAATGGCAGAGAAACTTTCCAAATTCTGAGAACCTTGACGAAGATAGACGAAAGTAGTTCCAGCTGCCTGATATTTGCCAGACAGACTGATGCTGTAATTTCCATTGAACAAATAACTACCATCCTGCAACTTGACCGCTAAAAACAGAAATAACGATGCGTGACGAATTTATACATTAAAAATTATTGATAATACATTAATAAAGTTAGTAAGTCCAGGAAAAGATATAATTAATTTTCCAATTACATTTATCACATTTGTAGTCCCTAAATAAATTGAATTCTTTTTCGTAAAAATCGGGATGGTACGTCCAGTGCAATGAAGCGTTGAGAGGCATTAGCATTCTGTTGGTCTCGTTGATAATTACTTCGTGGAATTGTCACGTTCGAAATTAAATTGTGTAGTCACTCGGGTAATGAAACGGAAACGGAGAGTCATTCACGGCGTTTGCATGTGAGAAATGCTGGACGCAGTGTATGCGATACGAGACATTAGAAATATAGACGAATCATTTAGTACGTGACGTACACGTTAGTTACCCACTGTGTCTCTTTCAACTCTCTTCAGGTTTGATTAAACGAAACATTAACGTGATAATTAACATTAACAGTGAATGCAAATTACTTCACTTTCATTTCAAATACGAAAGATACATAATCTGAATAAGTAACATATTCTACTTTACAAGAACTGTGATACAAAATTTGTTTAAGTTATTGCTTTATATTATAAATGTAAATTTATTGGAATGATATCGAAATAATTTAATAGATGATTTTTACAAATTGTTGTTATTAAATAATCACGTCCTGTTCTACCAATCTAGATTTCCATGATATGTATTCGTAATTAGATATTTGCCATGAAATGTCTACGCTTGTAACTTTTATCACCAATAAAACATTCGAACCTGTTTCAAGTTGCATTCGCAACATCGAGGATTCGTAATAAATACGTAATTATTCACATTATTATACGTTCCATTCATTTCCCGTTATTTCACACCTACATAGCTGTTTCTTTGAGATCTGAAGAACAACTGCTCGAGTAAAAATAATATAACCTGTGTAATCTTTTTTAAAAATCTATGACACATCGACCGATTCGATCTATTGTGGAAGTCTTGACTGACATTGACTAGGTAAGAATTATAGCTTGTAAATGTTCATGATCGACTTTATGACCGAATCAATTTATATAATTTACGTTGAATATAGTTCAAAGGGCAGACCACGTGAAAACTAGAATCAAATAACGTTGATTTTCAAAAAGAAAAAATTTTCAAATAATTTATGAATAGGATTAGAAGAAAAGAAGAAAAATATAGCTTATATTTAAATACAGTTAAATACAAAAAAAGAAATCCTTTTTAAAAGATTTGTTAATCGTCTTACAAACTTTGCGTAAGATTGTCATTTGTTTTTTCTTATGGAAGACTATTTAACTTAGGTCATTTAACTATTTAGATTATTTAACTTAGGTTCACTTAAATTCTTACAACATCCCTATAAAGGATTGTTCTTGACTACGACTGCTTTTCTATGTTGATTCGTTTGAATTTCACATCTCTTGAGTGATGAAGGCTTATGTTAGATCTACTGTTTGCATAAGGTGCTTAACGATATTGCCAATTGTATTGCAATTCTGTGAAGCTTTATATTAAACGTATTTATGTCATCTTTAAGACATAACACTTTCTTGTTCAGAAACTATATCGTACGATCTATGGTATAATTTCAGAGATGATTGAATATTTAAGTCCCAAACTACTTTCAAGTTTCTGTTACAGTCAATACACATTCACAATTAACTAACCATGTATATTAAAGAGTTTAATTGCAGATAAATAAATACTGTGTCGTTTGAAAAATTCGTAGCGTTCTTTAAGAGGAAGATCCGGTATTTGTTAATAGAAAGAGTATCATTTCTCAACAAGAAAGAAAAACTTCATATACATCTGAACATGTAAAACAGCTAAAAAGCCATCAATATTCATATAGAGAATTCATTCATTTATGAGAATTTATCCATTTTCAAGGATTTACTCTATTCTATTCACATTCTAATTTTTACAAAACATATTTTTCATAACATGAAACTGGATACTCCATAAGCCTGTAATAGCTACTTCAAGGAATTCAATCAAGGAGAGACAAATTTCTCGGAAAAGCGATTATGAATTATAAATCTACCTTTCAAAGAGCAAAAGCTACAACGCATATTTTAACGATATGTTAATTTTAAATTCCATGATAAATTTTCCAAATAACTCAACAAATAGAAAATGACAAAAATTTAACGATATTTAAATCTATTGTATTCATACCTTTATAAGCCATGATAGTATAATCACAGATAAGGATCAGAGCAAATAAAACATATTACAGAAAAAATTTATAAAAAGAATTCCAATACAATAGCATCGAACAGGTTACACCGGTGCAAGAAACGCGACAGTTCATGCGATTACTTCAATACCGTGTGCCAGAACGAATCAAGGGACAAAGCTACGAGCACGTATTGTATGTCACGTGAATGGCTACTGCGTTTCATTTACGTTCCACTTAACGCGCGTGTCCAGAGATTAGATTATACAAGGGTTGATGCCAAGAGCACGACAACGCCTCTGAAATAGGATGAATTCTTCGAGATAGAAGATCTCGCATTGACAATAAAGAGGGATCGCGGACAGGCGCAGCTGATTGCTCGCAATCGCAAACAATCGCCACGACTATTTGCTTACTGGCACACTTCATTAGAATCATTTTGTTGCACACGAACAAGATTCCACGCTATCAGACTGATCCAATATTCCGTGTAACTATCGTTCGCGTTCTCTCTTATTTTATTATTTCTCCTTGTTATAAGCTTTCGTCTTTGCTCCACTTTATTATCCTTTATTACCTCGTTATATTACACCGTGTGGCGCTTTCACGCCATTGTTGTCGAACTTCCTTTTATAAATTACAATTTATCTTCTTGTTAAGATTGTGATAAATGAAGATTTTCTCTTGTTACAAAGACGTCCGAGTATTTTTGTAACATGATGCGACGCACGATAAATATATGATGTCTTACCCAAATAATTCTCCGTATGACGTAATTGTGTCACGTTCAAAACTACAGCACCTCGGGGAACAGTGGCCACCAAGTTATAACCCCGTTCCAAGGTCGGCTCCGTGAAAATCCCGTCGATTAAGTGTCCACCGCAGAAACTCCAGAAACACTACAAATACAGATGCGGATTAATCGATATGGCATATTACAATTCATTGAAATATTTTTAATAAATCAATTATAACATAACTAAGTTAGTTATCATTATGTTTTATATTCTGAATATTTGTTACATAATACGTATATATGATAAATCTCGGAACGCATTTGAATAACTCTTCGGTATTGAAATAATAGTATTTGAATATGTTAAAGCGATGAATATAATGGGAAGCGTCACAGTCTAGTTATATAGTAATATATACAATGTAATGTTATTTTCTTTTACTTTCATTAGTTGTCGAGTATAGCACCCTGTAACAAAATTGATCAGAATGCGACAAAGCACAACATTGTCGGGGGGAAGCAGGAATGACACGGAAGTAATAACACGTCTGTACGCTCTCGACGAGGAAGCAATCAGATTGTGTTAACAAAAATAATGGAAAGCGTTACGCTCGTTTTGTCAGGCACATTGCTTGCATTGCAATACATTGGTACTCGTGATAAATATCTTTTGGCTTCTATTGTCGGGCTGGGCTCGTACCATGACTCTGAACTCGATATTTTTTTCGATTTTTTTCACGAAACAACATGCAGTTTCATTGTCTATAAATATTACCAGCTCGACTCTTTTCGTATTCAGCGCGAAATATTCGACAGACTATTCAAAAGCAACGATAAAGATCCAATAAAAAGACAACAGTTGGGAGATAATAAAGAACATTTTATAAAAAGTTTTCTTTAACTCTTCCTGTGAGTCAGACAATAAATACGATTTGCCAGACAAATACATTAAGCCACCCTTATTCAACGACTATATATATATTTTCTAAAAGGAGCAGGTCTGTAAAAGCTACTTGCTGTGTTCTTTGTTCTTGCTTTCTAAAATAGAATGTACACAAGATGATGACAATCTTAGAAACTTCATTAAGGAAAACCATTAAATTAATTGTAATAAGGTCTCGTTAATCCTTTTAGGTAATATAATATTTAATCATTCTAGTTTGACAAGTTCTTAATTAACGAAACGATGAATATATTTCTTTTTGGTAAGACTGATCCGATTTGAAGCATTGTGTTATGATATCTTTACGAAAATATCAGGAAAGATGTGCTTCTATCGTTAATAATTGATAAAATGAAATTTTTCCACAGTCTAAAAGAAATCCGGCCTTAAAAAAGTTAAAATGAAATACATAAAAGTACTAATTAATATAATTAACCTTAAGCTCTTATGGATCATTTAGATCTAAGAATATCAGTTAAAAATGAAAACTAAAAAATACCAGTGAAAATTAAGGAAATCATCAATATCATTAAAGACAGAGTATTCGGTAGAATCCCATTTGTTAAACGAAGTTCGTTTTGCTGCTATGCATAACCATTTGTCCGCCCATGCAATCGGCGATGTCTCTATATCACGAATTTGTTTGATTGCCAGTCGCTGCTGGTCATTCAACGAACTATTCTTAGGGAACAATTAGTAAAAACAGAAACAGTGTTTGCACACGTGAGTACTTAGCGTATCGTCTGTGCAAACAGGAGTTTCGTGATCGAATCGAAGATTTCAAATGTGTGTCCGCGACGCAAATTAGCAAGTCACAACACGCGTGCCAGGACACGTGTTTGGACGTATAAAACCGCCGTGAAATTATGGCTGTCACGGCATAAATTTAGCTACGTCGCGTTCCTCCGCGTGTGTCCGAAAGCCAGCTGCACTTTGTCGTTTGGTCTCTGAATCGCGACGTGTCGAGTGCACCGGAAATCGTGGATCGCTTCGTGGGCGATCCGAACGTAACGATCGAAAAAGCAAAAGTGGCTATTCGAAGCTCCTTTGAGTTATGGTGTTCCGAATGTATATTGCTTTTATTAAAGAAACGACTGACTGCATCTTGTTCATATAGGTTTATTGGAAGACGTGAACGAGAAAATAAATTTCTCAAGCATCTCAAATTAATGTAAGAAATTATTAATTACTTAATGATCCAGTAATAATAAATCTCGTGACCCATTTTTTGCCTATTTTTTATTTTTATTTAAAAATCAAAGTGATGGATGTGAAAAAATGTGTAATAGAAGGAAAAGAACTTTTATCGATATATTTTAAAAATCATTTACACCACCGAGGATACATCATCGTAAACTTGTGAATTTTTTATCAAACATTGCAATTTATCATTTTTTCAACTCTGATAGCTTTAATACTAATAATATCCAAATTTTGAAAGTTTTAAAAAAATATCGTTTATGCATTATAATTCACCATGCGAAGAAGAGTTAAAACAACCCCAGTTTGGATTGTAAAATTCTTTTTCTTAAAGATGTAGCATAGCTTTATTAGGTTATCACACATGTAACGCTGCTATTTTATTAAATAGCTCGTTTTTACTATGAATTTCTATAGATATCACAAGACTGGTGATTGTTGACATGTATAACTTTTCTAGCAAACTAATGATACGTACTTAAAGGGAATGGTAATTGAATATTATTACGTACTTGACTAAGAGAATGTTGTTTCATACAGTATGTTGGTTATGGAGGTTGCTACACGTCAGCTGACGTGTGATGTTAATCGCTTAACGTTGTGTGACCCATTCTATTATCGGAGGTCTCAAGTTGCGATATTAGGTCAAATAGCGAACTATAGCAATTATTGTATTTTGATGTGTTTAACAATTGTGCATACTTGGATGTAAGTCATCTCGTTCGTTTACTATACACATGCACTATTGACTGGAATGCGAGAAGCAAATTAAAAATTATGGAATTTTAACAAAACAGTTTCACAATGATGCATTTAAAGTAGATACTCGTGTAGATTTACAATGTAAAAATGTATTCTGCAGCATACGTATAGAGGTACAACAAGGTTAGCGTGTAGAATAAGCATAGCGAGGTCATAAATTAAAGTATCGAATAACTGCACCGATTGCTATCTTAGGACTGTTAACCGCTTTGATTATACTTATAACTAAATTATTTATAGATTTCATTCTGGTTTGAGGTTTTGCACAATAAAAAGAATATCAGCGGTATTTTATTTATATGTTGAGAACGTGCGAATATATTGGGTTGCCCGGAAAGTTCGTTCTGATTTTTAAGGAATTTGGTCGAGGTGAAAGATCATATTGAAACGTTTTTCGCCGAAGAACCTGAGAGGTTCTGGAAGGATGAATTATTGAAGATGGAGAATATGAAAAATGGAGAAAGGTTGTGGAATAAAATGCCACCTATGTAATTCAACAAATGTATATCGAATCGAAATATAAGTCGGAACGAATTTTCCGGGCGATCTAATATTAGCTCTTATTTCGATTAACGTGAAAAATCAAAAAGAGAAATTGTAACATAGATATAAATTCTTATTTCAATGTATTGTGTAAAATATATTTGATTCTGTGTTAAAAAAGATCTTCAGGATTGGAGTCTTAAACAAAGTTTAGATCTTCAATAGAATATTTTACTACTCTACACGATTAACACTAAACAGGATCAGACAGAGATCCTTTCACATTGATTTTGCTAATGATTAATATCTTTTCGTATCGTATTCATTTGATTAATCTGTAATATCTTGCGATTAATCTTTTCTTTGATCTTCAAAAATTTGTTAGAACTTTATCATTTATCATAACTGGTAATGTAAAACGCATAAATCAAAATTAATATTTCTAACAATAACCACACAGGAAAACTAAAAAGCCTTAGTAAGTAAGAGGATTGTGCGTAGATTTATAACTCTCGGGTTGCACCGTGGCGGATACGATTAATATTCGTGTCTCGTAAACGTCTCTGTTATTTGCGACTTTGATCAAGCGTAGAAAGAAAAATTGCAATGATTTCTTAGAAGGAGTCTCTCTCTATTCCTGTGTACGTTGTATAATACAGTAAAGACGTAATTTCTGTTCGTCAGTAGGTGGGGTATCAATAAGTTGAAAATAACGTTGCGAAAGGAAATTCGAAAGATATCGTGACTGCACATATTTGTGATTGTATACGAATGTTTTCTATCTCGCGGTTGATGAAGTTACAGAAGATTAAGATGATAAGGGATTGTATGTTAAATTGCTTTTAGTCTCCGTACGTGGGATTAGTGTTGCATGGGCGTAGAATCGGTATATGGGACGCGAAAGACGAGTATAAATTACAGCGAAGACCACATGGCCACGTACGAGCAAGTGCTTCGATGGTGATTCAGGTCGGATCTGGAACTCCGTATCTATTACCACTATTTGATTGGACGATTAATAGAGCTCTGATGGCTTTCTTGAAAATTTGATTCTATTTTGGTACGTAGTTTCGCAATTTGGGAATGCGTCGATCTCGCTGACGCGCTAGCAATGATACTGGACGTTTATCGATGCCTTAATGGAATTTTACGAACGGACAGATATATTTGTTCTAATTTATGTCTTAATTTGTTGTTGATTATTTATTTTCCTGCCGAGTTTAATGATATTACTGTAACTTTATATCGGTGGCTTTTATGAGCCATTTCTTGTAAATTGAAATTAAAACGGTATAGATGTCATACTGATCTATTTTATGAATTGAAGAATAGAATAAATCGATTATACGTACATTAGGATTATCATTCTTTTTAATTTAATCCGAAAATTTACTAAAATTCTGATATCGATCAATTTGAGATTTTTAGGAAAGTAATGTATAAATCAAACTAAAAATTTCATTACTGTAATACCGTATCGTATGACAGAGATATTATCGAAATACTATACATGATTTACATTTAAAAATACCCAGTCTGCAGGATTGAAGCTGACACGAATCCTTGTACTTATGTAATGAAATTGAGAAATTATTAAAAATTGGAATGGACAGGTTTCGCTTCTGAGAGGGTCGCACATCAAACGAACATCAAAATTCACGTAAAACAGCTGCCTATAAAATTAAACGATTGAAAAAGCTCTCCTGACTGTCAATTCGTTTTCCAGCGACGTCTAATGACTACGTCCTTGATATCCGCTAGAGCTGAACGCGACGCTATTCCGTCGTAGCGCGACACTTTTTTTTCAGTAAAAGCTAATCAGTAACGTGCATATAAAGCCGCGCCCAAACTGACACTCCTCGACTCTTTGATTGGATTAACCCAGGATGAATGTCAAGTTACTTTGCCGCTTATATGGTACACCTTGGCCACTGCTTGATGTTAATTGTATGAATATCGCATGAGCGAATTTATGCATCCGCCAGGGTGTAGAGAGGAACAATGCAAATGTCGTGGACCTTTCTCGATTACCGTTCGATAATGTCAAACCACGTGAAACAGGTCCCTCGATTACCTCGATATTAACAACAAGGGTCAGGCGTAATGCGCACGAACAGCGGATCTTAATGTTATCTCGGGTCGATCGTTATCTAGGATTTGTATTTATGACAACGGCCTTGATTTATAAACATCTCCCTGGGATTATGGTTATGAAGAAATTTATGGAATCCCTTAATTACGTAACGAGCCACGCGCTAGACTAGAAAACGCAATAATTCATCCGAAAGACTCGATCGGTGGAGTATCATGTTCAGATACTTTCTTTCGAAGAGATTGAGCTCTTTGAACTTCTTGTAAAGTGACTCCTTTTATTTCACATTTTTTGATTTTATAAAAGTTTCTAAAAGTAACATATGGAATTGAATTCCATCTTCATTCTCCTTTTTTCCTTATCGCTATACCTTTTACATTAAATCGCACTAGGAAAGAAGGCTACACCCTTATCATTCAGATTGAAGAAGATTAGAAAAACCGCGAAAAAGATTTTTGACGAATATAATGGCGACTAAACTTTTAAAAATTCGTGATACACATAGTTGAATTTTTGTATCGTTCAAAAAAAAAGTGTTTATTTGCATATAAAGATAGAAAACTTTAAATCACAGTGCACAGAATTAAACTTCCTTTCTCTCTTCCTCCCTTCTTATCGCGCAAAGCATCTTCCACACAGAATTCCACGATACTCCATCGCGAGAGAATCGCACACCCTTACTATTCATTAATTTCCAAACTTTACGGATCAGCCATTCGTTACACGACCAAAAATGTTATGTCGAGATTTATGGCGTCGAGGTAGTGACTTGAAATAAACGACGGAGCCACAATACGCCACGTAGCTCTATATGCGTGTATATATGTAACGCACACGTGTCACAAGGTTTCGCGATACTTTTAGAAAAATACACGCGTATGCATTTGTACAGTCACATGCAGCGGGTAGCATAAATCCGTGGAGGTGTTAAAGCACATTAAATTACGTCGTGCCCGTTAACTTGTAATAAGCGAGCCGTAATTCTCTCGAGCAACATTTACAAGCGGCTCATACGAGGCCACACCAGGTGTTTACACTACGATAAAGCAGTTTGCGTTCACGTGTACCTTGTACCCGTTCGTTTCAGGAACCACGTGTGCAGATTTGATTCGCGTGAAAATCAAGGCTTCTGTATGGCTCACATAACGCTACGAGTATTTTTATCGTCGTTGTATGTACACGGTGGTGAGATGCATCTTTCAATTACAAGTTAATTAAATGCAAGTTATGCTAACCACGTTAAAATCTTTAGATTTAGTAGGTTTAGTAGATTTAGTGATTAGTAGACTGGTCATGTAAAAATAGAGCATCATTCTACGATGAGATATGTCTGCCTATGTTTTAAATCTTTTTCGCTACAAAGTGTATTTCTAAGAAAAACATTTGATGAAGATATGTTTGAATAAAAAATAAAATTTACGGATGTTTTGAATACTGTTCCAACGCCGTGAAAATTCGTTGTTAAAATTTGATTTGTTTTAAGATCGTAGATTCGCAATTCGAATATTGTTTATGAAGGTGATATGAACTTGAGATTTTGTTTCATTGGAATATTGGTTTAATATAGGATTATTTTCCAAGGAAGATTGTAGAGAAATCTTACTTTCTACTTCTTGCAAATATTTCATATAAAGTGTCACGATGTGTCATATATCGTAATGGATATTAAAAATAAAAAGAAGGGTCGAAAGTTGTGCGGTCATTAAGATAAGCAGCTAATTAATAATCGGCTTCAAAAGGGTCTAATGAATCATCGTGATTCTACGTGGAACCCTGCAGGTTCGGCATTATGCTTTGGGCCCACGACGATGAGGATTAAACCGCTCTAGTGTCTACCAAAATAACGCAACAAGAATAAATGTCGAACTCGATTCTGATGCTACGCGTTATCGGTGCCGATCATCGTGACGCCATTTATCGTGCCCACAGTGAAATACGAAAGTCTGACTCGCTCACACTTAGTGTCACCTGTCTATTTCCGATAGATAAATTTGCATCGTTTATCTCTCCCTGGTTTTTCAAGAGGGATCGAATTAAGAACGTTTATCAAGATAAAATGTTACAGTTAACTAAAAGTTTCTTAAATATTTGAATGTATGAAACTTTGTGTAACTTGCCATAAGTAATAATAAGAATATGTAATTATATTATGTAGATCCTTAGTTTAGCAACAGGTTAATGGAAGAATTTCTCCTGAGAATATAAACTGGTCCTAGTTACACATTATCATAATGAAGACCTTGTTATCATGCAACACATTACGCAATAAATTATTATAGCCACAAACATTTCTAGTTCACGTCGTAATAAATCATTCCATTATATTCTCAACAATATCTCATAAGCAATTTTTGACTCCATCCTACAACTTCATTGTAGTAGGCGCAATTTTAATATAAGAAGTTTTCAAGACAAACCGGTTACTAAAGTGGTCCAGTAATGCAGTTCAGAAAGCTGTTTCCTTATTTAACCAATACACACGTATTTTATACTGATAAGATTGACATAAACGTGCTGACGTTCAATTATTCCCCGGCACTAACAACGCAAATATCTGCATATTAAATTTGTTATTTCAAATTCCTTTATTATATATCTACGTTTATCTTAAATAAATTAGGTAACCAATAACATACCAATTACACAACCATACTCGTTTCGTGCAAATTTTATATCGAACAGATTGCACTAATCTACAACTACTTTGTTGAAACAAATTAAGTAGTCAATATTACGCCACATACATCACCGATTACGAAAACAATACATACTTAATGTTTTATTTCAAATTTTCTATATTACTTTTATCTCAAATAAATTACACTAAAAAGTGAAATTATAGTACAATTGGTGAGATTAATAAAATTAATCAATTTACAAAATAACTAAGAAAATGAAACAAAGCGTTTTGAAATCTCGTTATACTCTTTAATCTTCGAATTGACATAACGTTTCATCGAACATTTGTAGAAACGTTTCATCGTTTGAGGAATTCCATCCTTCTTTTCGCGCCTCTCAACCAGTTCCTCGCGCCGGATATAATTGACTTTTCTCGATAAGACCGGATTCCGCTGCGAATTCGAAATGCTTTTTCACGGTGGTCCGACAAGGCGAAGCGCGCCGAGAGGTGCGTCTAAACGTCTCGCTCTTCTCGGCCGCTCGTCGATCCTTCCACTTGGCGCGAGCAATGAAACTCGAGGCGTTTGCAACCTGCTTGCTGGCGCCGGTTACGCGTGCACGCTTCGTAATGCGCCAGATGAGAAAGGGATGAGACGCGAAAGCAGAACCGATAGCCGGCGAATAAGCGCGGTCACGTGCATCGTCATCGCGAAGTCGGACGTCGTCGTAGAAACCATTCCCTCGACGATAGAAATTGTTACTGGAAACTACAAATGAAATACACTGTTGCTCGTAAGTGTTTGCCCGTCCATAAAATAATACGTATCATGATGCATAAATATTTTATTTATTTAAGATATATGAACTGCTCTCAAGTTATGCAGATTAGCATATATTTATTTTAAATAAAAATGTTTTTTTGAGAAAGATTTGATTGCTTGTATTCGTTGACTAGCTATACTATACACAATTATTATTAAACACAAAATATTTAAAGTAATTATCTTTGATACCTGTCTTTGTGAATTCTAGCGTTAGAACGTATTTTAATTGAATTTATTCACGCGCAAGATGTGTGTATCGGATTCCTGAAGTAACGAGTCGATTTTTTATTTAATCATAACCTCTTGTGCAAGCTTGAATTGCATACTTAACGAGTGAAAAGACATGGCTGCATAATCGAGGAAGGTCTTGTATAGGTAATCGGATACTAAAATATTATTAAACTGTTTCTAGCTATGAGCATAATCTGTAGAAATTAGTACGTATCTTTGGTGTTAATTAAATCTAGATATTGAACTTGAACATGTAATATTTTAGATATTCAATGTAATACTCTGATGGCCACAGTAATAGTAATAGCAGTCTAGAGGCTCCTAACGAATTAAGATTTGACAGCTTGCATGTTGTTTCTTTTCAATTGAATTATTTCTTAATATTCTGCGTATATTTTACTTATTAATTAATAACTTAATTAAATAGGGTGATTCTGTTTAAAGAAAAATGAAAATTGTAATTAATAAATCTATATAGAAAGAAGGAATATTGAAAAATTAACACGAAGAAGATCGAGAATTATATGAAAACAGTCAACGGAGTAGCTTATGACACGTGGTCGACGAGTAATAGAAGTCCAATGATTGTAACCTGCGCGTTCATGACCCTGCACTAAGCGCGTGTCATAACGTTGGGACAGAGACGAGACAGGAAAGTGATAGCCCATGAATAAATATCTTCTTACTGTCAGTCGAGAAAACGTGCGCGTAAGAGCAAAATGATCCTCGTGTGTCGAGTGGAGGAAAATTTAATTTAGAAATTAGGCACATCAAGACCGAAGCTAATTATTTACTTATTAACAAATATAAAAGTATAAATTTATTCATAATACAAGAAATTATTATGAAATTATACAATGCAATAATGACGAAAATTATCATAAGATTATAGAGTTCTTAAACCTTTCCCCAGTTTAAAAAAGATTTATGATCGTGTAGCAATGTTTATGTAAATTAATTATCCTGAAATATATCTGAAGAATTAAAATTCACAACGTTCATGTTGGTTATAAAAATGCAATAAAGAGATTTCTTGTATACACCGCAATCGTTTTACATTTGACGGCAAGGAAGGAGAAGATAGTTTTGCAAGTAAAATGTTCGCGGGAAGCTATGGTATATTTGTAATTTATTGCAACGCCTTGGCCTCAGAATACGCGCCTGTCCTCTGACACGAAAACGGGGAAACATTGAGAGACAAAAGATTTCCTGAATGTATCATGTTCAACTCGTCCATGACAGATGATACTTTACGTTTTCAATTCGTTCTATTAAACTATCACTTCGTGTACAATGTATCCATCTTAGATACATTGATTAGATGAGATCTTTCAACTCATAAACGTTAAATATAGCTACAATGATCATGAAGTTTCCTTATACGTTATATTACTATTATTAAGTTTGAAGTTTTATAGTCGACTGTCAACCACATTAAAAAGAAACAAATTGGCTATAAGACGGTTTCTATCGTAATAAGGATATCAGAATCTCTTGTGATTTCCTTATATGAATCTAATTTTGGAAAAATTGTTTTAAACATAAATTTAGCATTCGGAGAAGATTAAACATATCCTGCTTTTGACCTAAACAATTTTGCAGTGCACAAATTACTTAAAAAAATAAACGATAAATAAAGAAACTATAACAGTTTCATTCTAAGAAGATTTTAATTCCAGAGTTGACAAATTTGGATTAAATTAAAAAACTTACCTGTCTAGAAGGAAATAAGTAAGACTTCCAAATCCTCTGTCCGTCCAAATTTAAAAAAAAATTCCATGCAAATTAATCCCCCAATATCAATAGACCACTTTCTCAAAAGATTACTTTCAACTATCCATAAAGGGGTTCCTGTACAGCGAAAAACCAAACGTAATATCCTCCAACACCTATAAGGTCAACTCCAACGCATTCTACGAAAAGACACTTTACAATAACTCTAAAATACCCTGAAGAAGACGCGTCTCTTAAATAACACAGACCATCTTCAGCAGCAACGTGGGCGCAACGTGATGGATTTCGATTCTTATGATTGATGAACGATCTTTAACCTCAGGAATGTCACACGAACGAGATTTAACCGATAAATTTGGATCAAGGATAATATTGTTTCCTGGTAAGAGCAGTCTGAATCTGTTTCAATGTGCTATTCGGTCGGTCTAAGAATATGTGTTACTCGCAAAATTGAACGGATGGAATGCGTTTCACACAACGTGTTACTTCCCAGACTGACCTTGGGCATTACAGACGGGTTTTGGCTCATCAAAGAAAGGAGAAAAATCGACGCTCGCCACAATTAAACAGCGTTATTTACGACACAAGAGCGCTAATAAATAAAAGAACATCTTGTTTTCTCAACGATGGGTAGCTTGTCGTCATTCTTTTTATAATCAATCGTTATTCAAACATCGTCAGTGTCTTTATCCTGGACAAGTCCTATTTCGATTCTTACAATAATCAACGTGATTCGCGTTATATAACAATATTTCTCAAGAAATGTTGATTAATCGTAAGTACAAAAACGCCAGATTTGCGACTGATTTATTGTACGCGCTGATGAAGATGACGTTTAGTCTGACATGGTTTCTCAGAAGCTTTAAACAGTCGAGAGTTGCTTTCAAATTGATAATGAATGAACGATGCAGTATCAAAGTAGTCATGCGTTAAATTAGAGCGATTATCTTGATGATTGCTTACATTTTAATAAGATATGATAAGACAGTGGAACGATGTTGAAAGTGAGAAAGGATATACTTCTTTATACCATTGATTTCTAACCTGTTTCCATATTTATTAAAAACTATATTAAGGCAGTAGCTTAAAGTTTGATTGACATATCATAAGATTTATGTATCTTTTATGATAATCAACGAGAGAGTGGTAGATTTGTAAAGCAATAAATAACTTTGTTAATCGATTTCCATTTTTCCTTCGCGACATGGCGCCTTTATTCTCATAAAGCTGACGCCCTAACTCTTTTATCTGCACGCGGATATCCATACCATATAAATATTCTTTTAGTTTTATTCGAACTCGACAACTCCTTTTACGTGCGATGAACCCGACGCCGGACCATTTCTGACTCATACTACTTTGTTATTTAGGATTTATCTGCGTTTTACGTAAAACCGAGACTCGTCCCGCCAATATATGTTCCACGATCGTCACTTTATTCGTCATAGTTCCTAATGGACACGAAAAAACCGGTTTGAACGGGTCCCTGGTGAAGTAACGATATATTCTTTGTAATTTTGAAATACAACCGTTAATTAAAGGCGTACGCGACGACTATTTGTCTTTTCGGCGACAACGAGGTCTCGTTAGACCGTGTAAATGATAATAATAACGATGATTAAACTAACGACTAACGCCAGCAGTGATTCATTAGCTACTCGATGCGAAAAATATTGCTGAATTTACGAAACACGCCTGGCCGAGTTGCTGGATGCATCCCGTGTCACCTACGACCGCTTGAAAATGCATGAAATTTGTTTCGTATTCCAAATTACTCGCTATTATAAACTACACGCTAGGAGAAAGGAATTGCCGAGTCACTGCGTTTTACGACACTTTAAGTTACTTTAAGTCACTCGAGTTCGCGTAAATCTCGTTTCACATTTAATAAAAATAACAAAACATTTAACCCATTTAGAACATTCGTAATAACATAGTTAGTCGTTTATTTTTACAAGCCTATATATAAATCTTCGTATTATCTTTTTTTACCACTCTATGTGACTAAGAAGAGAGACTTTAAACGCGTATCATCTCATTTCTGTATTTTTCTATGGTGCTCACTAACTCTTGACCAAACAAAAATGGATCGAAAAAAGGGAGCGGTGGGAACAAAATCGTTTCCCCCGAGAAATAAATTTACGAGCGTCTCGGCGGATCTGTTTTAAACATAGAGACGAGGAAGCTCGGAAGAAAGCCGGGAGAGAAACTCCTACTCTTTCGAGGCTGCCTCTCGACAGTGTCAGGAAGAAATACACCGACACGCTTTCAACGAATTTTGGTGACACGCACGGATAAAGAGATGCTTCCTAAAAAGAGTCACTCTTATCATCGTGACACGAACGAGACACGGCCGTGTGATACTTTTTATTGGCCCATGGTGGTAAGCCCTCGACACGAGTACGAGAGACGCCTCTTTCGGTCTTCTCGCGCGGCTCGAGCGAACCAAAAGGAGAAACGAAAATAAAGAAAGAAAAAGAAAAGAAGGCGGAGATGGAGGAAAGATCGAAGAGAAAGAGAAAGGGCAAGAAAAAAAAGGGGGCCCTACGCGGTTGTGCTTTTCAGCATGTGCTGAGAACGCGGACGAGTTGGAACCACGAGGCGCCAGATATCCTGTAATTTGTCTTTCAACGAATCATTTTCGACGACCGACCGGCACGACGATTTTCGTACAGCGTATAAATTATTATATTCACACGCAATCTGGAGGTTAGCCGCTGTCGTTCGTCCTACGTGATTCGTTCAGGAATTAAATTAGTTATGAGTGATATTGATAAAAAATGTAAAATATTGATTTGTGAATATATAATATAGACAAGCAATGAACAGGGCTTGAGTGTTCAAATATTCCATAAAAAAGGTCTAGTTTTTATCTTACAATATTCCAGTTTTAATATATTCCTCGATAAAAAAAAAGATTCTTCACTTTATAACATACTAATTTTTACATATTTTCTTAGAGAAATCAAGTTAAAATATCTTCTTAGTAGTAAAATATTTTAGTTTAACCTTCACCGTTTTTCTAGATAAGAATTAAATGTCAAAAAGAAGTATTTGAGTAAGAGTATAACTTTTACTATCAACCCAGTCCATATTCGTCGAAATTAAGACATCTGACTGACTAATTTATTCCTTAATTTCAAAACCAAACGAGCTTACAAAAGTACCATAAAAATTGATGACGCGTCGCTCAGAGAAGCGAGTCTTTTGAATCGGTTTCAAAGACACCGCCTCCGCACTTACACCCTTTTTTTTCTTTCCGTATACGCACAGACAGTTCAAATAGCCGCACACTAATTTAATCTACGAGTTTGGCATTGAAGTTCGAGTCAAATTGGAACTGGCCCAGAAACCATTCTAACATGCGTTAAATCATTGTTATATTATTCGGATCTTACCGTCAGAGATATCAATAGAGAGAACAGGAAAGCTTTATCCATCTTGGAGAATATTCTTCTTCCGGTTCACGCTCCACGTATCATCTTCTTTTCCACGTAACCTTCTTTTCGTTAATTTTCTTCGTAACGAGTTTCGAAACGGTTTCGCGAACAATTCTTCGTCATTTTTCGACTACACCAGTAGTTTTGCATCACACCGCGGTATTTCGGTTCAGTTTTCGTTTCTTCGAATATCATCGAAATCGCAGTAATCACGGTAATTACGTTTCACTTGTACACAATTTTGTTCGATTGTACACATCCAACCGTTTATTACGATAATTTACAAGATGTATGTATTCTTTCGTTCTGTTTTCATATCTTTGAAGAAAATTAGATAATGAATGGTTATTATGGATTTTTTGCTACCTTTATGCTGTTTTACTACATTGTACAAAGAAAATCAAGATCATTACGCAAGTGTAATTAGAGATAATACAAAAATTGTCGATACCTGACCTTTGTTTCGTAAAAATAGAATTCAAATTATCTCATTGAAATTCAAACACGTTACGTGCTCGCTGAAAGAACAAACAGTCCCAGCTGTATTCCTAAATGGTAAAACTATACTGCAAAGGAACATTATAAAATACTTGGAATGCATCTGGACAGCAAACTAACGTGGTAGTATCTTATTTCAAAAAAAGTCGAATAAACCGAAATCAAAAGAAAAAGTAAGAGCTATATTTCAAAACTAAGTAAAGAAATTTGCAGAATAATAATAAAATCAATATAAAAATATTAATTTCGTATCGTGCTCTGGAGTACAGCAGGAAATACGTATTAAGAGAATCAGGACACATACATATTTTTATCACCAATATTTTATAAAACAAATGGCAAATTATATCTAGAGGAACAGAATTATGTATCTTCTATCCTATACCAAAGTAATGTGTTAGTTTTGGCATTTTAAAGAATTATAACCACCAGCATCACCATCATAATTCAAGATCCTTAATCAAGAATCTCAATATTTCTACTTTTCCCTTTATATTATGTTCCTGTGATCCTTCTCACGCCTATTGGGTACCTCTGGCGTCAGCAATTTTCCATGCAACTTTTCCACCGATTTATGATACGCGGATATTATTTATTGTTTCTTGCGTTACCATGTATCCGAGAGGCAGGCAGGAATTTCCCCGCTGATATCTAAATTGTGATCAACGCGACCGCGCGAGTCACGGATAGAAGGATAGCAGAGATAAGAAAATTATTTACACGGGAACGTTTGTGGTGCGGCCAGATAGAAAGAGGCATGGTACACTTGATCTATAGTTTGCACGTAATTACATCGGTCAAACCAATAAATCCGTGACCTTTTTCGATTTTTCGTCGTTCCGATTTTCTCGCTCACACTTTCCTCGATGGACGAACGAGACAGGTTTTGTTTTTCTCGTAATTGTTTAATTAAACTGCGTGTTGACAAGATTGATCGATACGTTCAACGCAAAATTGCAAGCCACTTTCAACGCACAGGGTACATACGTGACGTTTGAGCCAGATATTTTTTAAATGAAAAATTTGAAAAATAATTATTTGATTCTATTATTGATTTCTCTATCCCGCAGGAGAATTAGAACCATTTTATTGGATTGAATAGAAGAAACAATGACATGATTGTTACAGAGCTCGTTACGTATTACATATCACATTAATGAGAATAATTGGATGTGTAACGTGAACGTGCATGGTTTGATGATGATTCAGGTTGACGCATGCTAATGTCGAATACGTGTAACACGAACGGCAAAAAGTTTGGAACCGTTCATCGAGAAAGCGGAACGATAAAGTATTCCGTTGGAAATCGCTGGACTATTTTTAGGATTGTTTTAAGAAAGGCGCCGTTTCTGTCGTTTGTAGAATGAACGCATTTCAACCGAAAAAATATATTCGGCCTTTGAACAATATTTTAATGGCACCAAAGGTGGGTGGAGGATCGCCTACTATTTTTAAGTCGTGTCCTCGATTTCCGGACGATGATGCAGCCTGCACTATCAGCGAATTGCTGTTCCCCGTTTCAAGATGATCGAGACCTTTTCTTTCCGAAACTGTTACGTTCAAGAAAAATCGAGAATAAATTATCATAAATTGTTCAGAAGTTTCAAGCTGTAAAATTTGTACGAGGGGGCACGAGGAATTTACAAGCGACGAAGTACAAAATACAGTTTTTAAAATAACGGTATAAGAAGAAATTCATTAAGTTTCCAAAACTTGCATCACTTGAAAATATACGTCTGTTTTAACTCGAATAATTTTCTACTTCACTTGTTCTACAACATTTAATTCGTTAAACTTTAGCCATTTATGATTCATTTTTTAACGATAATTAGATGGATCGGAAAAATTATAGTATCACATAAGTAATATCATTACAATTTAAATATTCTTAAACAGATTGCTATAATATTTCTAGTAAAAGAAACTGATTAAAACAGTAAAATCTGCAATATATGTACATAATTTAACTCCCAAGAAAACTAGACCATAAAATTATAAATATTAAAAAAAAAGTCGATCAAAACGATCTCCAATAAAAAATCCTACCAGAAAAAGTCCCATTTACATCAATATCTTTATATCTCAAGTACACCATCCACTACTCGAAAACTCGATTCCGTCTAATAAAAATTTTATTGAAACCAACTCGCGAGTACTCCTGACGCATACACGTACGACACACAAATAACACTTCACCGATAGCCAAAGAGCTCCGATTCGACGCACGATCAAGATACATATTTTGCATCGTGAGAAACGAGTTATGATGCGACACGAAGGAAATTGGATATTAAAGAAGCCTTCGAGCCCGTGTACGTATACGCACGCACATAATGCCTTCATGCTCCAGTTGTTAGTGAGCGTTAGACGGGAATCGATATTAGTCGTGCGTCGACCTGTCGAACGTAATCGTTCTCCTACATAGAATTATCCGCTGAAAGCGTGCCGCGCGTGGAAAACTATTTTTCTACCGGTTCTGACATTCCATCGGTCTCTTTCGTTTTGAATTACATACACCACTGCTCATAAGTATTCGGACAATTTGGTCAATCGGTAGTAACAGAACCCATTTTACCGAAGTCTACATATCAATGACAAATATATAGTAACAATATGCAAATTGCATTAAAGTGTGCGAGTTAATGGTCAATTAATCATTAGAAACAACACTTACTGTCTTTTTATGGACTCGCCAGGCTGTAAATCTAAATTGATTATTAAAAAACATAGCTATAATATATTTTACTAGTTATGTACTATTGCACACAGTGGTTCGTGAAAGTATTCGAACACTCACCACACAAAGCTTTTATGAATATATTATGTATGTTATACTAATGTTTTTGGAATTTCATTGGCACTATAGTGAGACACAAATATCGTGATGATATTGATAAAATTTAGAACTAATTCGAAAATGTATCAGCTGTTACACAATAGATCTATTGCAACCATATACTTCGCAAAAATCAACGAAGTATTTGAACGGTCAATTTAATTCCATCCTTAATTATATTATATTTGTATACTAATTTTGCACGAACTGCGTGTTTGAAAAAAATATATTGTTACGTCTATATACATTTTGGGATTAATTAAAAATTCTACCAACATAATCACGGTAGTCTTCTTATTATAGTGCTGATGCAATTCCAAAAAGGTGCCATATAATGCACATACTATGTTCGGAAAAATTTTCAGTGACAAGTGTTTGGATACTTTCATTGTCATCGTATGACGATTATACAGAATAAAATCATTGCATCTTAATTTATCCATAAAATCTTAAACTAAACTACATCTTGTCGAAAATAAACAAGAGTCTGGATACTTTCGAGCAATCGTGTATATCGCACGCTGAAAAGTTAAACGCCGCTGCAGCAACGTGGCAGCACGAGATTTTTCCCGGCTGGCGCCATACATCGATGGTTCCAGTAGATCGATCTCAATTACGCCTGGTTTACATTATCTCTGTTTTAATCTATTGTTTATCCGGCACGTTTCCCGCCACGCTGCCGTGTCGCTGCCACGGCATCGAGCGGTGAAATTTATGGGTCCAGTCGAGAGCAAAAGGGATTAGTTTATGTTTATTTTGCGGAATTGAAATGGCGCGGAATGTGGGGCCAATGGGTACGCAACACATGGAATTTATGAAGCAAGAGGGAAATAAGAAGACGGAATTATTGCAGGTGTAATTACGTACAATCGGTAGGTACGTTTACGTTTTTCTTTTCCTTTCGCGGCGACTTCACGAAAAAATTGAATTGATCGAGTAGCAGATTACGTGAGTTATAATTTCAGCCATTTATATCGTAAACACGAGTTTAATCGGTTAGTAGAGATAGAAAAGTTATGAGCTCGATCCATAAATGTAAGATTCTTTTCTCCTGAAAGATTATTTTATGTAGTTTATACTTGATCGTTTTCATGTCGCTGTATCTTATCCATTGATGAAATTAATTCATGGTTACATATCTGTTTTGAAATCATTCATTCACCATGTAGATCATATTGACGCCAAGAGAAATAAATTGCCGTGATATAATAAAATATAAGAAAAGTTGACCGGAAAGTTGTTAAACAAATTTGTAAGTGAGAACAGTTCAAATGAACACTCGCGTGGTACTTTGTTTACGTACAACATTATTTGATATTTACTTATACATATATTATTGTACGTTTATGTACAATATTGGTTAACACTCGTAAAGTGTTACACTGTATTTGTAATATTCATACGGAATGTTTAACGAGTCGGAAAACACGCTTTGTTGATTTTGCAACAAGTCATTCAGTGATCTTAGGTAATTAAACTATTAGCTGATTATTTAAGTGGCGATGTACGTGTGCATTAATTACGGTCTATTACCAGCTAAATATCGCACGTTAAGTGCGCTGTAAGTACACGATAAGTAGCCGAGTTGCGGATGAATATGAATTATGAGTTACGTATGTATTCGGTAGCTGTTTCTATATGTCGTTCGAATGAAATGGCGCCACAGAATATGTTAATGGCGCAATATTTCAGAAAACAAGCCGAGTATCGATCAAACGATGTCGTAATACGAAGACAAAATATTTAATTAAACGGAAAGTTTCCGCATTTTCGATGAGATATTCGATGGTGCTACTGTTAATTAGCAATTCGAAAGTAATTATGTATTTTCATTAATTCGATAACAGATTTTTATATTCATCTTGATAACACGTAGTTTAAAAAATGCAATAAGTAATTCGCAAATATTTCTTTAATAGTACAGAAATTTTTTGATTAAAACAGCAAAATAATTAAGTTTAAGAATACTCATATTCGTATTTGACTGCTATGTATCTAGATCGTTACAAAGCCATGATTGGAAAAACAAAGAATTCAAAACTCATGTAGAAGTCAGCGTCTCTAAAATTGTTGAAGTTCCTGTAAAAAATGATTGTAATATATCGATCTTGTAAATATAATATAACGGTATTTAACGCGATGAAAATGCAAAAGCTTTCCATTTAATCTAATAATAATGGTTCTGCCCCGATACTTCCTCAAATTATTAAAATAATTTATAATTTTCAAATAAATTATTCCATTAATTTGCCTTCTAATGACGTCATTATATCGTGTAATATATTTTGATGAATAACAAGATTGATTCATATAATCATCATTAAACTAGAATCTACGTGTTAATTACATTACAAAGTGGTGTAGAGCCTCGTCAAACAGCTTCTACTCTTCATTACGCTGTCTATTTTTTCATGACCGATGTTTATGGGACCGCGTTACTTTATTACAGCGAAAACACAGCAGAAAGAATAGCACCATTCCGATGGATCTAAGTAAGTAAGTACTTACGCAAGTGTCGGTATAACGCGAAGCACCGTTTATTTTTACGATTATCGACCCACTGGGATCGTGAACTATTAATACACGTTTGTGAAAAGACAGATCGGGGGTAAACCGATTTTCTAGAGAGCAAAATACTCATGTAACAGATACTGGGTCTTCTTCGTGATATTTGATAGCTACTTGCTTGCGTTTTCGTGATGATGGGTAAATTATGGATTTTATAACAGACTTTAGCTACAGATTCAATTGAAGAGCACATTGAAATATTTTTCTTTTAATTTTCCTCTAAATTTATCGAGATTAGAAGCTGTTGTCAAAATAGGGTAGTTTCTATCAATCTTAAATTCTTCTTCCTTTTTGCTCTGAATTATGGATAAAACTACATGGTATATTTGTAAAGAGCGTAATTATTTAGTCGTTAGAAAGGTAGGATCATGAAAATAAACTAGAGTAGGGGGAAGAAGTTATGTAATTACGTTATTAATAAGTATGCTCAAAGTAGTTAACCTGATATAACATGATGTAATTTAACACATTGTGCATGGGAGGCGATCATCTCCGTCATTGTATATCCAAACGTTGTTACTGTACTAAATACCATACTTGAAAGCATCATCTAATATTTATGCAAGTTCCATCGCAATGAGATCGAATGAAAAGTAAGCAAAGAAATTGATTTTTCAACAAATACATGCATAATACAGGAATTTTGTTGAAAATTCTTGAGATTACTTAAACTTGAAAAATGTTACTCTGTATTAAAAGTTGCTTAGATATTTATTTAAATCCTCGGATATCTCAATATTATACTAGACTATGGATACTTACGCAACTTCATACTTTCATGAATGTGAATAAAAATAGAAATTCATTTTACTCTCTAAATTAGTACTTACTCTTACTTCTTATATATTCTTGCATACTTTAACTTATTTACATTAATGCATAAACATCCGTGGTCTAATCGTTCTATTAACAAGCAATCAATTTATGATAATTATTTGAAATTTATAATTAATTATAATCTTTCCAGACGTAAGCAAGTGATAGTTGGGTTATAGAGGGTCGAAGAATGTTAGTAATTACGTTTTACCGTGATAACGCTATGCCTTCCGGGACGTGAGAACGAAATTCACGTGCGAAGAGGGGCACAAAGTCAAGGCCGCTTGCATTCGTCCACGAAAATAGCTGTGGAAGCCGTCAAAGGGACCGTAAATTTAGATTTGTGTGGCACAAAGTGCTTTAAGCTGTACCGTGTATGTTGTGATAGAAAAAGAATCTCGTGGTGCCGTGACGGCGCGAAGGAAAAAAGATTATAGCTGTCTGGCAGAAGCAAGGAGGTTCACGTCATAGTTTAGCGGATGCGGAATTCTCTGTCACATTTCTTTCGGTCTGGCACGCTTTTTAGGAACATATTCGACTCTTTAATGGCTCACGTTCGTTGACACATCTTTTACATATCTTAATCTTGTTCGTTCAATTTGTCAACGATGTTCCTCGGCGATGAACTATAATTCTTAGCGACCAGAAATATAAAAACTAACTTGTTACGGGAATCCGATTACCTTTGAACTTTAAACGGTACCCGTGGAATTCGATTCGGGCGACAAGTTGGCTAGCCGATACGGAAAAAATCGTGTCGAGCATGTACCAACATAGAATCTGGTACAACCCCACAACCCCAATGTAAAAAAAGATCGAATACAAGAGATCAATTTGTTAGGTCGATCTTAAAATTCCTATGGAACGTCTAGCATGAATAAAATCGTCAGGAAAACAGTAAGCCTTGGTTACATCAAATTCCACGTAGAAGAAGATATGATATTATATTCATTATAAAACAAGTAAAAACAAGAGATCGTTATCAACACAAAACACAAAGTATCACCTGCATCGAATTGTTTCTTAATCATCGAACAAATTTATACAAACAGATGAAGAATGAAAATTTCGTCCAGAATTTAAACCAATTTTAACCACTTAATTATTTCAGACTCGTGTTCTTTATTTTCGTACGACACTTTTCCGAATTATTCCCGCCGAAAAGTTCACGAAAAATTTAACTACGTGCAGTACAATGTACGAAGTTCACGATGCGCACTGATCGGTTGCCCGATCTTTGAGAAAATGAGAAGCTGCAGCCACGGTAGCGTGCCGCATGTTACAGAATACCGAGAGACGAGTTTCTCTGTCGTGCTTTACAGAGGTGTCGTGCCGAACTGACGGCTCCCGTCGGTGGAGGATCGACTTTATACAGCGGTGTGTCTCGCGCTGCTCTATGAACGCAGCTTTAGGGGGCCTCCACCTTTGTCTGTCACCTGACCACACCACGCTTCCGATCGCATCTCTTTTCGATCCTTCCGTTTGCCTCCTCTTTCGCGCTTTTTTCTTTTTTTCGCCCTTCTTCTTCCTCTTTCGTTTCTGAGTCACTGTGCTTTATCGGAATTCAATTAAGGGCTATATAACACGGATCGAAACGGCAGAGGAAATCGGCGAATTATTAAGCGGAATGGAATTTTGAGAGCTTGACTCATAGAGTTTTTTAAAAGCGTGTAATAGCAGTTGAGAATGAAGCCTTTTAGCCCGAACGATTTTCTACTGTTTTTTATTTGAATCATGGGTTGACTATGTATTTTTATTCTCTTTTTTTAGATCCTTTTTTTTTAGATTTAGCAAAGCTTGGTTAGAACGTAGCTGGCGTGTTAGTTTTCAATAGTTTAACGACCTATGTACCAAAGAGTGACGACCTGCACACCAAAATCAGAGATAATCAATTAAAAATAAACAGCTTAAATGCAGAACTGACAGATTAGCTTTAATCAGCTCATCCTACAGTGACAAGATGCAAATGAGAACAGAAAGAAAACAGCGTTGTCCTCTTTCGCATATACCTTTTCTCGATAATGGATTTTTAACGCTGGGGAGCGACTGGATGCAGCTCATCGGGAGTAAAAGTAGCAGAGAATTAGGTGGTCCTTATAATGGTTGTTTATCGTGAAAGAAGCTTACAGAGAGATATAGTCGGTTTAACCGGCTTGTTTGTTGTGTCGCGATCACTTTTTTGTAAACTCTCCTGACTAGGTGGTAACCGGAGGGTTAACTAATTTTAGTTCCATAATCCACGACCCACTAAAACGTGTGCATCGCTGAAACCAAATACCGAAAGATCCTGCCACATCTTCGTCATTTATCGGACCTCGAATTTCGCTTTGCCAATTTATTCGCGTACTTTGCAATATATGCTTAAAAAATTAGTTACCTGTATATTAACCAATCAAGAAGTGTTGCTTCTAAGAAAATTTTGATTAAAGTTTAGATTAAGACTTCTAAATGAAGTGTTTATTTTCTAAGCGAACATTCTTATTCTTTAATGTTCTGGGATTATTTAAAGTGAAAATAATTTACTTTCGCAAAGTCACAAAGTAACTTGAGACTTCTCAAACAAATTCATTGATTCGTTCAAATATCCATTATTAATACGAACGATATCATGGATCACTGTCATGGTAAATAATCTTTCAACAGTTTTCATAGCAATCTTACTGTTCACCAACAATTTTATTTCTAGAATATCTATCAAATATAAGAGAATTCTTAATATGAACGATAAACATCTTCTTGAGTTTAATACATGCGTACCGCGTTCGTTTTCGTGGCATCGAAAATCGGTTCTATATATATCGTTCAATAATATCGAAAACCGATGTCACCGCGTCTAGTAGTTCTAATGCCGGGTTCTAATGCGTCGCGCGAAACGGAGAAGCGACGATTCGATGCAACGTGGTTAGTTCCCTCGCTTTCCGAAGGAAAAAGGGAGCATACCGAGCAACCGGTCGTAAGAAAAGATCGTGTTGATACGAAACGTGGATATAACGCGTAATCGTAGTTATAGACGAGTTCTGAATAACGTTAAATATTTAAGTATATCATCGATTGCATCGGTATCATCCCTCGAACCGGTGTTTTGAGATCTCGCCTGTGGCGAAACGATCGATTCGATAGTTTGTTCTTCCATCGAAAAATAGGCAGTGTCCCACTTTCTTGGTTAAATTCCTTTCTACTTTGTTTTTACATCGCGATAGAATGTTAGAATATTCGGTTACAATTACGCGTTAAGCAGAAATCTAGTTTCTTATTTGAATAATGGCTTTAGATTATTTTAACATAAAAGGTATTACTTTTAACGGTACAATGTTTAGATAAATTTTACTGTCTAGTCCGTTTTAATCCCTTATAATTTCTGAGAACTATCATCCTTTTTTAAAATTGAATTGCATAAAAACTGTGTGCTCGTGCAATTTTTAGTATAATGAAATATTAAAATTAATTTGGAAGCTGCGATAAGAATAAATGCTAACGATAAAATTAAAAGAACAATTATTAAATTCTATCGGGCATGCGCTCGTCTTGTGATTTTTATTACGCTAATGAATATCTACATCGAAAACAATATTTGCCACGCGAACGACATATTTCATGGGCACAGCGTCACACATCGTAACACGATACTAATATGAAATATGACGCTAATATTTCACACTACTCAAACTCACATACGCACATCGGAATTGCGCCTCTCTGTATTGTGACACTTCCACCTATAGTGCAATATACATGTAATAATAATAGCATCACAATAGCTTTTATATGTCAGATCCTCTATTCCCTAGCCTTCACGAAATTTACGGGTTGCAGTATGCCACAAGTGTATACTTTGCAGACTAATGCAACACTGTTTGCCCGTCGCGAAATGTCCAGACCTCCAGTGTTCTGTTTCTCTTGAATAATTTATTACCTAATCGAGCCTACTATACTGAAATATATCATCACGAGTGTTTGTACCGTATTTCGAGTGGCCGCTATCGATGTATCATCCTCCACAATGTTTCCGTTGAGCGTTTTATGTCAGCGTTCCCAAGATGTGCCATTTCGATTGGCCACAGCCAAAATAGGCCATAAAGAAGCCACCAATAAAATCGAATATCCCCATAAAATCCATAAACAACTCTTACCGCCAATCATGATCTCAAGCTACAAATAGTGGGATTGGTGCATGAATAAAGGAGATTTATAAACAAAAAAACATACGGTGATCATAGGAGAAAAACATAACAAGTACACTTTTATTGATTTTTTATTGTAGCGTCATGAGTAATGGTACGAGCAAAAATATGATGTAGTTGAAAATGAAAACAATTTGTGCTCTACAGGCAGAAGTAGACAGCCGATCTTTATGGATTCTTATGAATTTATATTTTAAGTAGAGATTTAGTTTACTTATTAAAAGTTATAATAAATACTCTACTCTATATACTCTATACATTCTGTACATTCTATTGTAAATTCATAAAAATCCGCAGTGTATCTGTCTTCTAAAAATAGTTTATAAGTTGAAATTTTTGTGAAAAGCCAAAGATATAAGAACTATTAAGATAGGCAATATATTTTAAACTATAAAGATGATGGGCCATTTTTAGAACCCTTTTTTAAGGAGGATACATTTTTAGTTGCAAGCTCAAATAAAAAGACGATTCTGCTAATATCAAATTTATTGACAATTATACATATCAAATTATAAAGTTACGGTTTAAAATACATATTACATTACAAAATTGCTCTGCCATAAAGAATGCACCGGAAACTTATCCTGTTTTCCTCTTGTAGTCCTCAAATTAATCAAGCCAATTCGAATTCGTTAAAAACCATCACGCCACGTTTTATCCATGACCAACATGAAACGATCGATATTATTGCCGTCGGATCAATTACTCTCTAATTCGCTACGAAATTATGATACATGGATCAATGGGCCTGCTTATTACGTATCTGTTCCAGTTCTCGGCTGGATAGCTGATAATCAGGTAGCCTGTCGATCTAACTCGCTTTAATTTGACAAAATTCAAATCGTAAAATCAACGCAACCAGACCTCGTCCAGTTTCTGGTCGATGGATTAGTCTACGCGTCGTCAGATCCGAGCTGAAGGGTCGGTAATTAGCGATTTCTCAGTGGTGCCGATCTAATTTTCCAGCGAACAAATTATCGAGTGGCGCGTAGATAGAATTAGCCGCGTCGGTCTGGTTGATATCGCTAAATTGCTGCATTCCTACGAGACGTCCGGAGTGCATCTCCCTCGTTATATCATCATCGTTCATCAGCCTCTGGTCTACGCAGCGCGCCGTATATGTATAAATACATATATCGCATTTGGATCATCCTCTTGATCGCTAGACGCAGGGTTAAGACGTATTTCGGAACGAATTTTGGTTAACCTATATGGTAATACCTTTCGAAGATTTATTTCGTAAAATTATCTGGTACGTAGGCAAAAGTGACGAAATATTAAGATCTTCTGGTGGAGATCTTAAGGAGTTATCATGTACCTGTATAAATTCAATGTGGCTTCTTACAGGAAACTTGTTTTAAAAGTCACTACGTTGTCAATTAATTTTATATTACTAAAATTACCTTTGTACTTCGCTTTACAGACAAACGTGCTTTTTATCCCTTACAAGATTTAAAAACTATTGCTTATCTTAATAATTATACCTTTAACTTCTATAAAACTTCGTCAACTTATCAATTAATTTTAAAAGTGTTATCTTAATTTTTAATCATGTGATCCTATTAAAATTCCCCTACATAATTTTGAAAATATACATAAAGAAATCACTAATTCAATTTATTTAAATTTGTTTCAATCTAGCAATAGATGGAAACGATATTTTGTAGGTCATAATCTAATCGTAGATGTATTTCCGTTATATCGTTTATTACACTGTAAGTTTCAGAATTCTATAGACCGAGGTGCAACACGCATCAAGATCTTTCTTCATACATTAAAGAGTATAAGAAAAGAATATAAAGATGTAGAAAAGTATAGTGGGCAAGGAAAAAAGCATAAAAAGTGATAAAACTGAAAAGACAGCAATAATACTCGTACCAGGATAATGAAGCAAAACGACGTATAGGTGCTATGAATGATGATCAGATACAAATTTAGCTGCTTGAAACTCAACGAGATGAAAGGCCAGCAAAAAATGAGTCTTAGGTAGAAGAAAATTAAAGTAGCATTTGATGCAATAAGAAAATCAGATGAGATCAAAATCAGATTCGCCTTGATGACATTCGCGATTAACGCGGTTCTTGTAGCAAATGGCGCAAACGGAATGGCGTTTCTATAGAAAGCATTTCAAACATCGAACGACATAAATGAAATATTTGTCCGTTTCTTTATCGATAAAAGGGTTTACAGTATTAAGTGCATAAGGCAATAACGACTCTCGGAGAAGATAGGTGAAACAAAACGTAGATGTTATTTATGAAAATCGCAGACATTTTCTTTAGATTTATTCCACACCTCTCGACGATGGGACGAGATATGCTATTACGCGCAGCATCTATACGTTATGTATTTTACGCATCGAATATTTTCTATATCATACTCTATCCGAATTGATTACACTTAGGAAATCGTATTCTCGACATATTTATATGTTTTGCAGATTTTATATCGCACATAATATTGATCAAAAATAGCAAACCGCTCATTTATTTTCTTCTCTCTCTCCTGGGATAGAATATTAATACGCGCTTTACCTAACTAGTTTTTAATTCTAGTTTGTTTATTGGGACGGCTTAATGACTGTGTTAAAAGAAGCTGCTGGATACTTACAAGTTGGATACAAGCAATAAAACTTTATGGGAATCGAAATATGTACTTTATGATTGTGAACATATGTTCAACTTGTCCTTTAACACTTAATGATGCTAGTAATAGTCTAATGGTAACATAGTTATTCGATAATTGTAAGGTAATATGTGAAAGTACAGCACATTATATTACACATGAAGCTGTCATAAGAGAGAATCTGTGAATAAAATAAAAAATAATCCACAATATTTAATAGTTGTTTCTTCATTAAACTCATGTTTCATTTATCCATTAATTCTTAATCGCAACCATAAATTATAATTATTAACATCCTATTATTCTACTAGTCACTCTGTTATTCTATTAATTATTTTATTGTTCCATTAATGACGATATTTGTATCACGATATTTTTAACCGAGCAAACTTCTTCCTGCTTGAAAATAATTGCCAAATCGCATTAAAACAATTGGATATAATTGTAGCATAGTAAACCTAGTAGCTACCTGCTTTTTTATCATCTCGACAGGGGCAGTGTCGTTGACTCGATGACACGATCCATTTGTATCATTAATGTTACGTCATAATTGTTCCACTGAAGCGAGAAGGACCGATTGATTTACACGTTGAATAACGTACGAAACAGGAGCGAGCTGTGGTGCTCCACGTTGATCACGAAATATTGCTTCCATCCTATCGTATCTAAATGTCGAATCGTCATTCAAAACATTCGTAATAATTTAAATACGTCAATATTGCATTAACCAAGGCTCGAGAGATTCCTGATAATGAAGTCACGTCTTGTAAGATAAATATTTTAAATTTTCCTGATCACGACGTTAAACGTACAAAATATTAGCAGACAATATTTCTTTTGCTAACAAATTGTTAATTAATAAATGAACTTTCCATTTTGACATTAAATTGTTTCAACCGCTATTAATTATCCAATATTTTGTAGTCAAGTTGAATGCTAATAATTAACACTTTATATGCATCGTCTGCGTTTCTTCCAGAAATTCTTCAAGATTGCGCGCCAGTGACTGTTTACCGATCAAGCGTGATAACGCGTGTAATTTATTATGTTGTAAATTAGTGTAATGACGGAGGTTCCATTAATAGAATAACCTAGACGCCATCTTTTAAACCGAACCATTTGACGATTCTCGCAGTAGCTTTCATTATGCAATTCATGTTTGCTCCTTGCTCTTTATTATAATCCACCGCACTGTAATGACTATACCGAATGGTATATTTAAAAAGAAAAACATTCTTTGGGATCCATGCTTACATGACCTCTTTTCGTCTTTAGAAAGAGCAACGAAATACGGTGTCGGAATGTATTCTATATACTCTGCACATTTTTGCACATGTAAGTTTCTCATGAATGCATATAATTTGCAATCCAATGTTTATAAAGATAGAAATTATTGCGATTGGATTTATCCACAAATTTTTTATTAAAATATATCTTGTCGAAAGCAAATGTTGTCGAAATGCAATGTTCGGCTACTTTCGGACAGTAGTGTCACCTTGCATAAGTTTACTCATCGTCCATCAAAGAAAGTAACACGTGTATTATCACCAAGCGTCGTATACCTTGAGGGATACTGAATCCGTTTTAATCGTGACTAGTGTTCACGAGGTAGCTATCTCGAAATCAGGCAATTTTTTTGGGCATCGAGATTATCAGCTTCGGTTTCTACGATGAATCCAGTAGATCGACATTAACTCCAACCGCGTACGTATCATTCAGAAGCCCAGATTGCAGTAATTGCTCGCAATTTACCTTGCGAATCGCATAAATAGTTTCTTTGTGCCGACGAGCCGTACAACTTTTATCAGCGTAACGAACTTAGAAATATCTTGACGTGATGCAGCATCCGCGGATGCTCCAATTTTTCTAAGATTCGCAGACTGTTATTTATTAACGCGTGGAAATAAACGGGCAATTCATACGCGTTAATAACATCCCAGGCATAATTCATCGCTAAAATCCGCTCTACCAACAGCTCAATCGGTGCTACAGCGATTTAATATTAGGCGATGACCTAAACATCTAAGGTATTTTCAATGCGACACGATCAAGCTACGTGGAACAACGTCAATCATCTTCGTGCAAAGAAAATTTTCGTGTTTGAATGTCACTGTACTAAATAAAAATTACAATAAAAGGTGGAAGCAGTTAAAGAAATACATTATTCGAAATATAAAGTAATAAATGAAACGATAATTATTAGAGTTTGAAAAATGCGTGAATGTTGCCTTAGAATATCCTGGTAGGTGTTGATATCGACAACGTTATGGATTCAGGTAAATACAATTATTAAATCATTCCTCTCGTTTTACTTGCAGTGTTGTTATTCAGAATAAAATAAAATCTACTTTAAACATTTAAACCACTTCACTATCACGTTAAATTTTAATACTGACTATGGTTTAGATTGTTCTGAAAGTTTTAATATTGCTTTAGAGCAGCGAACCTTCATAGTTCTCTAGCCTAACTGTAGGAGATAGGGAGCTCAATCTAAACATTTCAGTGGTTTATCTATAATGTGAGAACAGTTTCAATGTGTAAGCAAAACGTTTGCGCCCTGCCATTAATTGAATCCCTTATTATTTCACAACCTTAGATCTACAATCTTTACTTTGAAAGATACTTTTGGAAATAACCTCTTATAACAGAAGGTATCATTTGGGAGGGTCTTCTAAATCATTGTGCTTCAGAAATATTCTCCACTCACGAATCACAATAATCAAAAGCCATCAAAATTCAACTCCGTATGCTTTCAACGAGTAAAAAAATCACGAAATAAATTACCTCCTAATTTCACAGTGTACATTTCGTAGGCTAAATCTTCTAGTCCTCCTAACATTTAATATTTTGCAATCTACAATTTGGAAATAAGATATACGAAGTTATTAGATGTTTTACAAATACGAAAAAGACATATTTCTTGCTAATTTCTTAAGAAAATAGCTGATCAATGTTAAAGATTAGCGACTTCAAAGATTCCTCGACGATTTCTCAAGTCACTTTCCAAAAATTTTCTAATCGCTTATTTTTCGATCATCTCAAATCAAACATTTCCTTAGAAATATCTGTCGTGATTCGATTTTTATAAAGGCACCGTTCAACCGGAAAATCAGGGCACGTTGTTGGCTTCTCGTCAAAATGAAAAGAATTGACCCGTAACCTGTGCCTATAGAGTTGCGTCACGTCGTCGATCTTTGCAGAAACGGTGGCTCGATCGATCGCATGAAAATTCCTGGAGGCGCTTTCACGTCGAAACCGCATTTTAACGAATATACGAATACCCTGGTTGAACATCACGTCGGGCGTGTGCTACTTTTGTGACGTCGATGCCGAGAGCGCCATTTAGCGTCATTAATAGAGTTGCATCAGCGTCGAGTGCACGGTGATACATCGATAGGAGTGGTTCGGCAAATAGATCGGGGCTGAAGATATATACGTACGCAAGGGAGAGAGAAAGGAACACACCCATCTAAGCTTCGACGTTTCTGCACAATCGTGCTCTGCCTACAGGGTGATCCATGCGAATGTTTTCTATTTCTTATATTGCATTATATCAGTATAAGTAATGAATTTTTCAAGATACAGTTGAAGCGTGGGGAATTATAAATGTTAATGATCATTTCATAATTTTTTTCTAGCAATTGCAATGTGATAGTTTTTAAACGAATATCTGCAACGTTATGTATTAGAATAGTGACTCAGAAGAATATTTGTTGAAAAAATATTTAGAGACTGGAAAATAAAATAATGTAAAAATGTCTTAGATGGACAATTTTTCATTATAAGACAGTGTAAGATGTATTCTTTAAAAATATAAGGGACTTTGTTTATAGATAGATATGAGCACAGTAGACTATATCCTTTATTCTTGTCTGTAACATTTGTGATATAGTGTCGTTTCACGGTTGTAATTCATTAATCGACGGTTGTTATCCACACGTTTCTAACACGTAGACTTTCATAGCGAAATTTGTCATATGCTTATTACGAATCAAATTCCGCAAGTCGAAGCATTATGTCCAATGGACTATGAAAAAAATATAATATATATTGCTCTTTAAATTGTACATAAATTATACGCTTGACAAATTATATCGTTGTGCATGCTCTAAGAATTTCAAATAAATCAAAGTAGGATCAAATCTTTTTAAAACGCCTCTACATCGAAGCTCTTTCTCTTTCAACAACTCTGAATCAATTAGAGTACTAATTCAGATTTTTTACAATTTCTAAATTCATCGGCACGCCACTTTATTCCAGTTTCCAGGTTCCAAGAATCTTAAAATAAATATATAGATTTTTTCGCCAATCTTGAATACTAAAATAGCTGGTTTCGTAACACTACGTCAAGTTTGACGCCGTAAAAATTTTTATTAGAATAAAGTACAATATTCCTCCACAACTAGGTACTGCAAAACATTTCTTATCTCAAATAATTTGCTCCAAACAATATTTAAAAATTGACTATTTTATGACATAACGTTAAACCTAACCCTTTAGAAATTTTTATTGAAATGAATTATCAAAAATATTTCTATGTCTACCAAATCAAGCCTCTTCAATGCCGTCCGAAATTTAAATTTGCTTATCATTTTCTTACATTTCGGAAGCTTCGATTGAATCGTTCCAGGAATCGTATCACGTAAAAATTATTTCTCAATCGTTAACCAATTGCTACATGAATAAATTTGTTCGAGACATCGCGGAAGGAAAGCGGCAGAGTCAGAAAATCGGGGATCGATCGACATATACATAAATCGTTACCGAGACGGCTGGTAACAGGGGAAGGGGGGAAAGGAACGGGACATTAAGTAAAAACGAAAGCACGCGGTGAAAGCAAACTCGTAGGACCATGTAAAATACACGACTGATAATAATTACAGCGTTGAGTTGTAAAACGTTAATAGGAAAAATTAGATATCGTGCCGAATGAAGCGAGATCAAAACAGAAGTCGTTCGTATGTGCCGAGTAATTTTCTTGAGTAATTCAGCCTACACCAGCAGGTCGCGATTGTTTGTTTATTAACAACTTGTATTCATGTTTCATTGTATTAGTCTAATAATACGTTTCATGGCTGCACTTAAAAGAATGAGACGATTGTTTCTTCATCCCGGTAGGTGACTGCATTGCTGATCTACCATGTTCGTTAGGTAGTTGCTGCTAATGGAATGTGTGATTGGTATTGTCGGTGAAGATGGAAAATAAGAAAATTAAGAAAATTTAGAAGAGAGAGAATGTGATAATTATTGGGGAGTAGCGTTAGAATTTTTTTTAAATGAGGTATTTTCAATGGATCACAATTATAGTATTATACTGGGAAAAAATATTAATTAAAATCTTGTATAGTAATTTAAGGAAAAAAGAAAAAATTATACAAATAGTCGTAAATCGAAGAGATTAAATTTTATATGATATTAAAGTCCTAAATTTTGTATTAATTTAATGAAAATTAATTAGGATGTGTGAAAAAAATGAACTAAGAAGAAATATTTCTGAACTAGAAAGATATTAAATTTTAGGTTAGTGAATGTATTAAGTGCATGTACTTTAGTAAGATTGATATCAAAGTTAATGTCAAACGTAATTTCGTTTTAAAGTTGAGAAACCTAGTATAAAGTTATACCGCGGTCTTGTTGCTTTTCTTATTGATCGATGCGAATGTCAAATATTTGTATCTCCCCATTATTCATTCCGAACATTAAAATTTAGATACATGACCGTTAAAGGATCAATCCTTGAATCTCGATCAGCAGCGCCAGCTTCTGTATTACGTTTTCTACTTTCAACCTCCGGTCGTGACAACTATTTGTCTTCATTTATGCTATGTTGCTTATTGATCGTGGCAGAATAAGGTCTCCTTAGTATAAATTCCACCAACTCGATGGTACAAAAGGCGCTCTAAATGGAACATTGATTAATACCATTAGGTATTGTAGATCTAGGAAAACCTCTGTGAAAACACAATGAGGAAGGGAAAAGTGATAAATTTATTTTACGTGCGGTATTGCCTTTTGCAATTAAAAGATTTAAAAGAAATTGCCATAAAATCTAGATAAACTTAATGGATTTCCTTAATTTTATTATCCAGATATTCAATTAGTATTGAGTTATTCAACTTGACAAAAAACAATTTACTTACTTCCACAAATTCATTTATTACGAAAAGATGGCATATAAATAATCGTAAACTTCATGGTAAATTTAGGAAGATAACATTTGTAACACTATCATATCTTTTTACTTTTTAATTTATAGAATTGACCAATACGGTTTCTGAATGGCTCACATGTAAAAATAAGATAAAATATCAGATAATTACAATAATCTCAGTTTCTTATACCGATCTCAACATTCTCCTATTTCGCAATTCGAAGATTTCAACAAATTTCACGGTAAAATCTAGATAAAATTAACGTATGCCTTATTTATTATAAATTTTGATGGTAACTTGAAATTAAATAACATGTCTGAAAATACAGTGAAGTACAAGACGATTATAATAATCTTCGTTTCTTGCATCAATCTGAACATTCTTCGATTTAATTTACAAACCGGAGATCGTGATTTCTTCATCATCAACGGTTGTACGGTTAACCAAAGTATTTCTATCACAATGAAACGACCGGATAATCGTTGAAGCTCGTTTTGAGAAATAACAGGCCGCGATAATTTTACGGGAATAACAGATAAAAGTTAATGCAACGCCGTGTCTTCCACGCTTCGATCCTTTGAATGCGGCTGCGTAACCTGTTCTGGAATCATTAGATTCAATCTGGACACACCACGATCCCAGCATGGAAACAGAAGATATCGATTCCCGATGAAAACTTAAGCACATTCTACCTACCATAGTTTCACATTCAACGCATTCCCCGATATTCGATAATTATAACGCAGAATCAATTACAGCGAAATGGCTTTCTATGTCAATAATTCATAGAATGTCTGTTCTTTCGTAGATAATCTGAATAAAATGTTCATCGAGGTTAATAAACGACTCCATTACCATTTTATGTTTTTCTTTCTTACGTTACAGTAAAGTATATAGTAGTATATCATTGTTTTGGTTCTGAATAAAATCAGACTCTCCTTCAGCCTTGGTATTTTCCAACTTGAAACAGGCTTTTAAAAGGTATGCTACAAGTAGAATTGATTACATCGTAGAAATATTCTAAAATTATTTGATAAAATAATTTTTTTTCAATATTAATAGAGAGTAATATTTGCTTGAAATCTAGATAAACATTAATTTATCTAATTATTCGCTGTAGTTTGTAAAAATTCTGACTAATTATTTCTATTTGAATCTTGTTTCTGAAATTAAATATTAATCAGCAATTTCAACACTTTCTGGCAGTGAAGATTTTTTAACCAAAAAAGGAAGGTTATATATATCTACGGATCTACTTATATATTACCCTTCTTTCCTCTTCTATTTTTATCGATAAAAAGAAAACCAAATGACAATTTGCGCGTTATTAATCTCATCAACGCTGACAAGGGTTACAAGGGGTTATGAAACTAAATATCTACATATATTCTACTCATTCTATATAATAACATTTTTCCATCTAGGTTTCCCGGTAACCAATAAAAATAATTATTCTTTGTCCCCTAGAAAATTATTATCTCTGTAACGACCAATTTTCCACTCCATCTACTTATCAATTTCCTCTTTCTTCATTCAGAAGACGATTTTAAATTCTGTATCTCTAATTACAACCTATTTCCATATTAGTCTCTGGCATTCGAGTCTTCTAATCTCTAATCGTAACCCATTCTTGTCTACATATCTGGTTCCGCGGCTGCAAGCATCGTGAACTCACATTCTAATGACAAACAAGATTTTTTCTTTGTATAAACATCATCAAACGATGGTGTCCATTTTTTATGATTGTCCTAATTTATTGCTGGATTCGATATTATCGGAGCGTGGCTTATGGCTTATGGCTTATGAAACAAGTCACGGTAACCAGCATGACGTTAATAGACTTAACCCGTCGCATACGAAGGAAAATCAATTCAATTCAACCATGCTCGATCGTATTCCGTTAATCCGTTTTCTAGTCAATCTAATATACGATTTCCTCATTGTGAACTCCATCTCTACGCATTTACGCTACCGCCCATAAGCACAGTGACTTACGAAAGTATTTGAATATTTATCGTAGGAAACTTTTGTACGAGTTCTATAAAACATTCTGAAATTTCATTAGCACTGTAATGAGTCACGATTATCATGATTACACTAACTTGCACCTAATGTAAAAATGTATATAAAAGTTACAAGACTGTTTAACGTAGCAGTTTTAGAATGATTGAATCATGTTTCTAAAAGTTTATATTTTTATGAAGTACCAGCTATTCTATTTCTATAATATTTCTTCTCGTTTTATTCGATCCCAATTTTGACGAAAATGAAGAAACGTTCTTCGATCATAACTTTGTATATATGATTTTGGTCATAACGAAAGTATTAATCTTTTGATCGAATTGCAGGAGACTTTCAAATACTTATGGGCCATGGTGTATGTAGATACGTTTGTATCGCTTTATCAGCAACGTTCTATGTCTCCGTGGTCATCGAGTTTTGCGAGAATCCGCAATCTCGACCATACATTGTATCTCGAAAAGCGATACAGCCGTATGTATATATATATATAGTTCGCAGTTTATTGCACCGGTAACAGATGGAGAGTACGGATATCTTGGCCTCTCTCCCGGACGTCGCGAATTTGCAAATTATAAAGGGCAATAAAGCACCGCGAGGAGATACGCTGTGGTCTGATTGTATTCAAAATTGTATTGTGCTCTGCGAAGATTAATGTTATCGATAGTTTATGGATATCTGTTATGCATGTACGTACAGTGTATATATGTACGAGGAGGGTGTAGTTACTTTGCTATGTTGGCTTGGAGAAGTTGGCTTAGTAGATACATCTTCTTACTATGGATGATATATGTTTGTGTATTAAATAAGAGTATTTATCTGTTGAGAGATAGAAAAGCGCCACATACTTCAACCTTGACCTTTGCGTAGCCAATAAAATTTCTAAAATGGTGGAAAATATGATTGTTTATTTCTTTACTAATTAATTTTTTATTGATTAGCTATTTATCAGCGATCTGACTCACACTATTAACTCGATAGTTAATACCAGCTAATACCGAAAAATTTAAAAAGAAAGTTCTTTAATTTAAAGACACCTCGCTATATTCGAATATTTTATAAGCTTAATATTTACTTAATCTCTCATCAGCGCGAAATTTTATATTAATTACTTTTACCAAAGCGTTTCATTTATCAATAACGTCATTCAACTAATCGTACATGCGAAATTTTTTGTTGCGAAAATATACATAAAATCCGCAAGTACGCGTACTGTGGTGAGAAAATCGTGATCCCGCGAATGTGGCAACGAATTACCGTATGACTACGTGATTAATCATCAACGATACCGCAAAAGTCATATGCGAACTGGAACTTCGTAACTTCGTTTTATGGACAGAACGGTGGTTGATTGCGCGGTGCTAATTTCGGCAAACCGCGAAGAACTAAGTGCGAGGATAAATCAGGTATGTATGCACACGTTATCGTACGCCAACGTGATCGTCCAAGTATGTAACTTTTATGTAACTTTGCGGTACGTGAGCAGTAACACCTTGAACACAGCCTCGGGCGTTCGATCATTTTACTTTGAACGAACCGCGTGTTTATGCGCTTCTTTGCATTGCCCTCCTTAGCTTAAAATGTTCCATCTATCATGTCAAAACTAAGAAAACCCAAATTTTTATTATTTCCTCTATGATATCTTTGTTTCTCTTCGATCAATGTGAAATATTGGGTTCTTTGTGGAATGTTTGTAATGATAATTGAAGATTACAGGGAAAAAATAGTGAAAAGATAATGGAGATTTATTTAATATATAATAAAGGCATATTTAATATATTTGAAGAAGATAACATAGTATTGTAATTTCTATCTATGCAATGAATCACTTTTATTAATGATATAAAAGAATATCAATTACTCGTTCCTGCATTTTGAAATTCGTAAAAACTTTTATTTTCATTTCGTAAATATATGTATATTAATAGTAATATATTAATATATTTATATATATTTGTATATTATATTAATATAATATTAATATATTAATTACATTAATTTATAATTATTATATATATAGGTAGTTAATATATATTGTATATATTAATGTAAATTAATATTCAGTTAATATTAATTGTAAGTTAATTGGTGGAATTCGAATATTCGTCATCGCAGTACAATGTCGAAACTTGATCTGTGATTCTTTTAGAGCTCTAACTTGTCGAATATATCGAGTATCGAGAACGATATCGTTTACGCTGCCATACATATCAAATCGGATAAGAATTGCTTCTAATCTGCTTAGTCCTCTTATGAAGTGAACGCGATTATGTAAGTAATTAAAACTAAGAGGCCATTGATTCTGAAAATTCATGGTACACCAGGTACCATCTTGTAAAAATATACAAAATAGTAGAAACTTTTGGTTATCGAAATACATAAATCCAAATTCCAGCATTCTGTTGTTATCAATTATCGACTTAAAATTTATTTCCTACGATGCTTTCGTAGAGGTAATGTTGGAAAAGATATGTCTCGTCCGAAACAGACTTTTATTTATATAATTTATTCTCCAAGCAGATAGGAAAATTTTGGAGATAAAAGTACAGTACCGTTTTTCGAATGACCACCCGCGATGATAACACGGATTCTCACTGAAATTTGAATTCAGACAGCGACGAATTAACGCGTCTCAAAGAATTTTTCGTATCATGTTCTTAGGAATTTTTTTGATTATTAATATTGAAGAACTTGTGAGAAATTTATAGATTCAAACATTTATAAGTGATAACCATAAGTCGATTAACATAATAACGAATTAAAGTATGTGTGTACAAAGTAGCAACAGATCCATAAAAATATTGATTGTGTATGTGCAACGTATAATATTCTTTTAATATGTAATGGTGTATATTGATTTTTACTTATTATTCTTGTTTTGTCAACTATTTTATCAACAAACGATCACACTGATGATCAATTTTATCTACTATCAGAAATGTAGGAATCTTAGTAGAATCAGTCGAAACAGTCTGTCGAAAGCATAGCATATTTATCTCGGTCGAAAGGAAATACCGGAAATCGGTGAAGAAGGAATCCTGCTACAAACACGATAGATTAAATCAGAACTTAAGAGACACCTTTCTTTCAGTTTAAAAAGTTGGATCAATTATAATAGTAAATTATAATAATAAATTAAAACATTTTTTATTCGAAACTTTCTTTAATAAAAAAAGTAACTAATTTTATTGCAAAGAAGATATTGTGTGTGTTACAAAAAAAAAAACGGACTAATCGTATAATAACATTGGAAGAGTTCACGCCTTGTGTACGTTAGTAGTTCAAGACAAACTTCATAATGAAGAAAACGTGATTCCAAAAAACGGATATAGGATCAAATATTTCTACATTAGCGAATAGGAAGTATAGTTAGATGTATTTCGTTTCTCGTCATAGACGAAAATTGTGGCACTAAACTCAGAAGAAAAATTCTGAACGATCAATTCGATGGGCAATTGTATGAAGTCTACTGATCCTTTAACTGCTCCTCTTCCGAAGCGCATCGGTATCGACACCACAGCGATTAAAGAATCAGGAGTGCCGATTATCTTCGTAATTGGAGGACCGGGAGCTGGAAAAAGTTATAGAATTTATTTATACTTAGTATCGTACGATCATCATATAACCTAATAACGCCATTGACTTTTGGCCAACTTTTAACTCTATATGTCGTCTTACGGGATCAATTTTTCGAAGGCAGAAATTAAAACATTCGAAATTGAAAATACTTAAAAATTGAAAACATTTAAAGCATTGAAATATTGAGAAATTTTTTAATGAAAATGGAAGAATTCACTGAACTTAAAGAATTGATAACGAGAGTAATAAAAACACTATGTTAATATTACATATCTGTCAAAAATATCCATTTAAATGTCTAGAGGAACGCTTAATAAAAATTTTATTATTATTCCTATAAAACTGAAAATTTATTTAATATGATTTTCGAATTTATTACTTTCTTCGTTCAAAAATTTCCCCTCATAGAAATTCTTATACTCCGTTATGAACAATCTTACCGTGAAAATTTTCTTATAAAAATATTGCAAGAGTGATAGAAATTATAATCAACTTTCGATAACTCGTGATTGATCATTCCAGGAACCCTGTGCATGAAAGTGGCAGAGAAGTACGGTTTTGATGACATAATATCCTCAGATGTGATCCGAAACGAAGTGTCGAAGCGAACGGAAAAGGGGTTCGCGCTGGCACGTTTATTGTCGGAAGGTCAATTGGTGCCATCGCCTATATTAGTGGAATTGATCACTACTAAGATGCTCCAACACGTGCAAGACAAGAAAGGGTTCATTGTGAGCGGATTTCCCCAAGAGAAGTGTCAGGCAAAATTATTCGACAAAGAAGTGCGTCGCCCCGATCTCGTTCTAATGCTGAATGTTCGAAATTCCGTGATGAGCGACCGGTTAATGGCGAAAAGTGTGAAAGCTACCGTGAGAGTGCCCATTAATTTCGAGGGTATTAAAAAGCAGATCGAGGATTTTCATAAACGAAACAAATTGATAGTGACATATTATAGAAATTTGGTGGTGGTGATCGACGCTGAGCCAGATACGACGACCGTGTTTGAGAAAGCATGCGAGACTATAGATAATATTTTAATAGAATTTCCAGATTTTGAAGCGAATCGTCCAGCCACGTCGAACGCTGATAGGAGTAGAGTAGCTTCGAAATAATAGCGTTCGCACTAAGACTATTTATATTATACTTGTACGCAAAGATTTTTATACATAAAATGAGACTAATATGTCGTTTAAGAGAAACTTTTATCGGACTATATTAGACCGAACATTTTTAATTTGGTCAAATGTAACATAGATGTTAAGCGCTATTAGTGGACGTACTAGAGTTAGAAGAACCTTTTATCAATTTAGCGAGCAGAAACGTGATTCCTTTTGTACATTGTGAACATTCATCTCTGCGTATACTTGAACGTTGTTGTATAAATAACGCTATAACTGAGGTAATCTAAGGTGAAATGCAATTTTCGAATAAAGCTTCCTGTTAACTTCATTCTGCTTAAATAGACGATAAGTGATACAATAGAATCCTTCGAACGATATATCGCTTGGTAAAATAAAGATTATGAATTAAATGTTTCTGTATTTTACTCTTTCATTCAAGAAATATAACGAAAAGAATTATTGAAATTCATTTATCTGTAGTTTGGAATATTTTTCATTTCAAATTGCTAAATGTATTTCACACAGTTTTAACTTCTATTTCCTCGTAATTCCACAGATAAATGGATATGATTGGCAAAATAACTAACTATTTGAAATAATAATTGGCAAACTAACCGTCGGCCGAATATTTCCCCAGTGTACACACGAAAAATGTTCCTGATGGGCAGGCACTCTCACTTGCCATGCGCGTTTGTATTTATTTATCCCCTGTATGTGATTCCACTCATTTTAATCAGTAGATGGATGGTTGCTTCTATTTATGAGCGTACATACACACGTGAAACGTCTTTCTGTTCGAAGACCCAACTCACCCTCGTATCAATCGTTCGTGTATGCGTGCACATGATTCGCTCGTCTCGCATATTCATAAACATGCATGCACTTTACGTGGCTCTATCTGCACGTGAATCCTCCTTCGTGTCTCGGCAGATGACTGGTAAAACGAGTTTCTGCGTGCTCGTGTCATGATTGGACAGACACCTTACGAAGTCCAGCGAATTAAATTTTTATGTGGCAAAGGGAATAGAAAAAGTTAAATGCAATTGAGTTTGCAACAATAATTGTTTGCTACAGTTTCTTTAAATACTTGTATTAATTACTTGAAATATAGAATTTATTTGAAAAGGATTATTTTTAAATATTATCAGATATAAGTGGATAAATACAGATTCTATTTTTTATTATCAAATGTAGCGCAAATAGATTTAACCATCTGTAGCTAAATTACATACGAAACTACTTCATGAATTAAAAGAAATGTTCATTTTCATTGACAAAAATTTCAAGCATTCTGCTTAACGAATGATTATACAATGTAATAAAGACATTAAGTAAATATCTTGAGAAACTTTCTTTAATTCGTCGGCAGTCCAAGACAGTAAAAAAATTCATCCTCAGTTTCTCTACTAACTACAAACATACATTATTCCTGAATTATTTAGTTGTTTACTTAGTTATTGTAGAAATTAAGACTTCTAGAGAAAATAAAAAAATTGAGATACAAATATATTTCAAAACAATATAAACCACCTACCAATCTTCCTATTTCAATTTTCTACAACCCTCCCATCCACTCCAGTTGTCAAAAATATCAGCCCCTTACCCTGGTAGATACAATTTCTTCTAGTGCTTCTCATCTTCGATTCACGATATTCCTTACCGCGAATCGTCACCCGAGGCATCTTTTTTAATCACCCGCTTTGTATCCGTCCCTGAAAGCTTGGTAAAGCGTCCGTTCACACATCCGCTCACGTACCGTCGTGTATATGACCGGCTATCGAAGCGGTCGAATGTGTTAGAGTGGGTGGTCGGGTGGTTGGCTGCGTTTATGAGGGTGCGGGCCCGAAATTGAAAAGCACCCCAGCGAGAGGTAGGCGAGGGTGGTCGTGCAGCAGTCATTGACAAGCGAAAGACCGTATCAGAGGGTAATCCTATTGGTGGACGGCCGCGTCGCGACGTCCAGGCGTCATTGGTCCGCCTTCGAGCTATGGGGCGTGGTTTCGAGTTCCTCGAGGGTTCATGTGGAGGGGTGAGAAATGCCTGGCTGCATCCCTGGCAACGATTACCGGAAAACCACAGGGTCGTTCAGCGGTAGGAATCCAGCATGGCGGACCTAGCAACCCCTCCGGCTGGATTCACTACCACTACCACCACCACGACCATCAACACCACCACTACCAGGTAGGCGACTTCGTTGCTATTATCGAGGCCACTGCGACTGTTCACCACTAAACCGGCCGGGTAGTGGATTTCGCTCGATTTGTCCGGGGGAACACTTCAGGAATCGGAAGTTCGATCGGACGATTAATTGCTCCGTTAACTAGTCTTTTCAGACCACGACTCTTTGACGACGTCGCGGGAATACAAGACGTCGCGATTTCGAGTATTACATTGGCACGGGAAATTTAGCGTTTCCTACTGATTACTGAAATTTCTTCGTCCCCTATCGTATTTGTAATTGTTGCTCTACTGTGTATATAGATAGCATGAAATAAATGTAGCTTCGTAGGCGGTTGTATCAACTAAATAATTCTACAATCGATCTGTTTTTGACACTTTCAAATGTACTTCTAAAATAATACAAAATTATAATCTGATTCTATCGTAACATTTTTAACCATAATTTACAATGTGCTCTTAACAGAACGTGTCAATACTGATGCAATAATCGCCGTCATTCATAATCACAGAAATTTCAAACTTTCGTCCACCTTTATTTCATCAAGCAATGCTTCCTTATAAAAAAGTATCTTCTATCCTTCTTTCCACTAGCCAAAACCAACCCGTTCAGAGGGTAGTTTTTTAACGAGCAGCGTTGTAGCAGTGGATGGGTCTAATTTCAGCGAGGAACACCGCGACGCGAGGTATCGTTCTATCCAGCCCGATAAAGGAGAAGCACAGGTTGAAGCTACGAGAAAGAAAGCGAACAGAGGGTAGAAAGAGACGGAGAACGGGGTTTCACTACCACGTAGCCAACGATCAACAATTGCACGACGTTCAGTGGGCGAAGGTAGGCGTCGTCTCGTGACGGTGGAAGGGAGGGTGGGGGTTTTAGAGCTTTGGCCAGGCGTCAACCGATGCGAAGGGGTGCGCGCAGGCGCCGCGACGAGCGTCGTCGGCGAAGCGCCGCGTCAAACGTGCCGGCTATAGGTTAAATCCTCCCGCTCCTCGTTTTTGTTGTTTTTCCGGCGTTGCCTCCTGATCCCGCCTTCAAAAGTGCCAACGGACCAATCGGTGGCCCGTGCTCGCGGGACGCCCGATGTCGAGACACCTCTGCAAACCACCAACGACGTCGACCTCCGGTGATACGGGACGATCGAGCCTAGCTAACGTCGATCTCTCGCTGAGAGACACCGACTTCGAGACGTCATACGTCGTCGTTGCTCGAGCTGACGCGGTTCCATCGGTTTCTAAGATTCTGTCGACTGACGGGCCGATCTGGATCTGCGAGACGCGGAGGTTTTAGTCTCGAGGTAGTTTTCGTGGACCGTCGGGGTGAATCAGTGTTTCGTCAGAAGTTCCATGAAATTATGTTTTGATGGGTGCTTTGTTTGTCAAAGTTTGTAATATTTTAAGTATGGTACGGGAATTAGGAATTTGGCCAGTTGAACTGTTGATGTGCGCGAGTGTCGAAGAGTGAACTTGATTATATAGTCTTGTAACTAGGTGAGGAAGATTTTATGATGTTTTATGGTTGATGGAGTTCTGATCGTTGAAGTTAAATATGGAAAATGTGGAATAAGTTGTTTTCATTGGTAGTTTCGGATGTTAAGTTGTTTTGTGTTGGATATCGTTGGATAATAACGATTAGTAACTATTTAGTCATAATCGTTGGATAATAACGATTAGTAACAACGATTCAGCTTGATATTTAATGAAATATAATAACGGTAGGGTACTGTAATATGTTGCAGTATATTGCCTTTTATATAACGAGGAATGTTCGTTGATACACCATGAACGGAGCGACATCGGTTACTACTTCGGAAGAACATCAGCATCAACATCAGCAATCGCAGAATGAACCACCACCGGAACATCCGAGGAGCCCTACCAGCCCTTTGAGCATTCGACATGGTGAGTTGATATCAATTAATTATTTTGAAAGGAATGCATAATAAATATTAAAATTGTGCTGTTTTCGATGATAGTTTGTTACAAAATGATTATTTATAATTGAAAGACAAATCGCGAGACAGACGTGAATAAAGGAAGCTCAGCATATATACAAGAAAAACATAACTGCACAAACATTCTTCATTCTATTGGTGATATCGATGTAAAAACAAAATTCATATGTACCTTCTTATTCTTAAGTTTAGTTAATCTTTTCCTTAATTCTTATAATGAAAGATTATACTAACTTTCTTCGATTAAATCAAACATCATTATTCCAATCGGCCCACGAAATAAATCATATTTTCTAATTTCTTAATCTGCAGTAACAACAAAATTCGTAACTATTATTTCAGATGTGAAAATGTCGGATACAAATTCACTTCCGCGAACGAAAGAAAACATTGTAACATTTGTTTCAGGGATAGCAAATATTGCTTCTCAAAATTATTCGATACTAACGATTATCTATGCTTGTCGCTTCTAAATCATCGTTTAACGAATACTAAATCTCTCGTGCGTTTATAAATGAACGACTACATTAATGCATATTCAGGAGACAGACTAGATATATAAATCAACGCCCGGCGTAGTTTTATGCGAATCGTAGTTCTAGGGTGGCAAGTGGAAAAAGAGGGTGCAGCGCGGCCAACGAAATTATGCCATTAGAGTAATCAGATTTCTAGTGACCCGAAGAATTTACTACTGCATGATTTTTCTACGTGTTAAACGAAGAAAGAAAAATCATAGTTTCTTTATGCATTCAAGTCAGATAACAAAGACACAAACTTATTTTTACTAACCCAGTAATCAATACTTTTATTAAATGTTACTATCAAATATTCCTTTAACCTGTTTATTTTTTGCACAAGAATTCTTTTATTTATGGAATTTAAAATTAATTTTGAAGATATGGAATTAAAAGTATGAATCAGTTTCAACTAGATCAGTTTATATGTTTAATGCTATAATATTTTTGCGCATTAAAGACAGAAGATTACTGAATAAATAAGTTACTACTTCCAATATATCGACAAAGTTTTATTTTCAAGATAGTGAAGCTGTGATAGTAAGTTATCTTTTTTAATTAACATGTTTTACGTTGCATCTGTCATTTGCAAAACTTACTTTAACCGTCGGCAAAGAAAAATTCTTGTATTTTAATTTAAAATTATGCTTTGAAAATATCCCTGCACCTGCAAAAAGTGATATCTTTATCTAAAAATTTATTTTATAACGTGTCAGTAAACTTTTATTTAATTTTAAATAAAATCAGGTCGGGCTTGAACCTTTTACAAGCTCTTCAAATACTTTACTATGTATATTAAACATTTCATACCTGCAAAACAGTTATATAATAGGTTATAACGAGTAATTATATTCAGTACTGAGGTTTCGGCTACCAGCTAGAAACTGGAAATATTCGCGAAAAGATTATAACAACATTTAAGATAAAAGTATGTAAAAGTATGATAAAAGTGTAAAAAGGTTGTAAGTACTTTCACGTGATAGCTAAATGATATCTATCATAAAAAAAGACGTAATTTTACATAACCAATCTGAAATGTGAAAATTCCTTACATTTAATAACCTTTGACATTAACATAATCAAAAAAAAGATTGATTTAAAATTAAAATTTCATATGTTTAATCCACGTTTTACAAAATTACTTATACATTCAAAATCTGTTTTTACACACACATGCTATATTTACAGTTTAAGAAATAGGATTACTTCAGCATTATTTAATTAAGTATTTTCAACTATATCTTCAAAATTCTCATTTCTCGACTAGCATACTCACCACAACAATGTATCTTAAACTACTTCATCCAAAAATAAAACAACCGTAATACCACTTTTAACAAACTCCTCAAAACCTACCAATACTAAAAATTCTGTTCACCAAATACACCGAGACGAATTCGACCAGATGTTTGAAATCGCGATTCGCTTCCGTGCGAGACACCATCCCAGACGTGCCGGTGTCTCCCTAATGCGGTAACAATTAGTCGAGATTGAAGGGTGCGAGGGTGGAAGGTGATCGAAGTGGTCGCCACCGCGCCGGTAGTTACGAAACCCCTTTTTTCCCCCAAGCTTCTCGGCCAACGTCCCCTTTGCTGGTCGTCATTTCGCGCTCCACCCCACCCCCCATTCCTCGATGATCCCATAATATGGGGGCGCAGGTGGCGCCTTGCCATCCGCCAGCATTGATATGCTAATGAAATTTGACGCCCCTGCTTTCGTCCCGCGTTATACACACACGTATTCATCGCGAGGCTCGCGTATCGCGCGCTGGTCACCATACGGCCGCATAATAATTTTTCTCTTCTCTTTTAACCCCTGGCAGTTGCGATGGCATTTCGTGAGCTACCGCCGAGATTCGATTACCTTGATGGCGTGTGCTGTCGCGTACTGTGCAGAGCTAAAAAGAAGGCAAGCGAAAGAAATATGGTTTCGACTGATAGGTTCATCTTAATCACACATGTATTTTTGGGTATAGAGTATATACATTTATATATGAGAACCATAGCATTCGAGAGATATTGTTTTATAATAGCGTCATTAGGAAACGTAGATTTCATTTATTTAATGCGCACAACTTTTTTACGTAATACTTGATAAATTAAATAATGTTAAGTTCTATGCTATGTAATACAACAAGTAAAGTAATAAAACAAGTAAAGTTCTGTACGTTAATTTTGCGAATTATAAACCTTATCATTGTCTGACTCAATATAATAGTAACTTATAAAATTTCGCTAATAATATTAGCTCAACTATAGTGTACAAAAGGGTACGGATAAGTGGAACCTCTTGTCTTTACGTCGTCCTACTAGTTTTGTTTCTAGTTCTGCAACAAAGTTGGATAAATAGTAGAATCGACGTTAGTTGTTTCGACTGCGGAGGATTATGGTGAGCCATAGAAGTCATTTGGGGAAGAGTGAAATCTGCGTTCCAGGGGTGGATGGTATTGTGACGGAGGATTTATTGAAGAAAATTAGATTGATAAAGTGGGAGAGTCTTAGGTCTGATTATTCTTGGCAGAGGGTTTAGGATAAAAAGTTTTAGCCAGCTTTAATCAATCCTTTTGATGTCTGTTTAAAATAGAATGTCAAAAATGAAAGTATGGTGTGAACTACCGGAGAGTAGTAAATTAACAAATTTCGATAATATAATGGAATTATATTAATTACAAAAATTGTCATATTAATAAATAAAAAAGTCGCCTACTTTCAGACTTCTTATTGTCATATTAAAAATAAAATAAGATAAAACACAATGATAATATAGATGTAGATATGTATCTTCCAAGTCGCGTGGCGTTGTAGAGGGATTAAAAGTGAATCGATAAATAAAATAGAATTCCCATTGATTCACATATCGTAATTCGTGTCTCTCTGTACGCGTACGCTGGGATTAGGGTGTTAACGAGATCGAAAAGCCGACACGCTTAGGACGTTACGTGAGCCGCATTAATAAGATCGTCTCGAGTTCATCCCTCGTAACCGTAACGACGAAACGATACGATTGAATTCTTCCTGATGTAGCCGGATCACGCGTGTCAACGAACGATTCAGACGTGCTCCACAGCTTTGATCATTGATTACGATCACAGATAGGTATTTCTTTAATTTGATACTATAACGTCATCATGATACAGTCACTTCGCACTTTAAATTCATCCTTACATTTCTTGTCACGCGTGCAGTAAATGGTGATTTTCTTTTTACGATAATCTTTACGTAATATAGCATGTATGTAACTAACATGTATTTTAACCGTAGAAACTAATTTTAACAACTTAATCCTAAATTAAGAAACTCTGTTATCTCAGACATGAACTTCCCAACCTACAGACTAGACTGTACATACTTTTCAACCTTTTTCAGACCTATATTGCAGTTCCCTTCACTTTCTAATTCCAAACACTTTATTATTAACTCTAATTCGACCTAGTTTGTTGTTTTGAAGTTAAAGAAGAATATATTACGAATTTTGAAATAAATAACGAGTTAACCAAGTAAATAAGTTAAACAAGTCACAAGTTAATGTCCAAATAGAATACAATGATCGAAATGAAACAAATCCGCTTAAATAATCGAATTAATCATTCAAAGAATATTCCCAAAAATCAATCTCTACATTCGAACAATTCTCCCTCCTCGTACAAAAACCATTGCACCGATTTAATTTTCCTTTTTTTAAAAGAATAAGTGCAAGCACCAAGCGCAATCTATTGTTGAGTGAGCTCGACCCGAAAACGATTTTAAATAACTCTGCGGACTAGAGCACGGTTAAATTATTTTGCAGTGTGTTAGGAACGGTACCCTAACCTGATATCGACCTGTTGTCGATTCGCATGGTAATTCAAACGGATCCTATCTGACCCCGCGGCATTAACGAGACCGGAACGAGTTTTCGATCGGGTACGATACAGCCGACAAATACGATTCCGGGGAGATCTCGCGCCTCGTCGGGGCTGCCAGCGTGACTAATAAACTCGAGTAGAGAGGCGAAATCACATTTCGTTGATCACGCAGATGTTCGCCGGTCTCCGATCTCTTTGTATTTCCATCTTCCAATTAATATCGTTAACGCGTCATGCGGTGACAGTAGAATTTAGTTTCCTTCAAATCGGAAGCACGTTTAGATGTTCCTCCTTCGCAATCAACCTGGATGTTCGCAGTACAACTTAATTTTATAGTCGTAACAGATGAATATTATTAAAATATACTCCTTTTTGTTGAAATTATGAATGTATTTATCTCTTACGCTTTCATTTATCATGGAACAGGTAAAAGAATACGAGTAATAGGAAATTCTTAAACAATTGTTATTGGGAAATATTTTACGGAATTTTATTTTAGTGGGAATCCTTGTTTAATGTACCGTTTATTAAGTTTAAACTTCAAGTAGATAAAAGATACGAAGGTAATTGTTACCTCAAAATCTTTATAGAATCTGGATTCTAGAGACATTTTCAGTTTAATAAAGCGTTTGATTTATTTGAAGAAGTTTATAAAATGTCATAGTTAAGAACATATAAATATAATATTTTTAATACGTAGCGGGTTAGTTAAACAATGAGAATGTGTGTGTCAGAAAGTTAAAACCTTTATTTTGTTATTCGGCTAAATACATTTTCACGAAGTGCATCGTCGTTTACAATTGCTATCGTCCGTAAGATACTGATCGTAGAGCACTGATCGTAGGATACTCTCGTTAGTTTGCTCATAAGTCGCGGTACGTAAGTCGCTTGTGATTCCTCGTTTGTAGGATACTAAACTCAAGTATCTGGATTCGTTTCCTTATGACCTATCGAACTTTCGATAATAGGTCAACGGTCGCATACCGCTAAAAATATAAATGATAACTAACTGTAGGATTTTTAGTAACACATTCATTTTATTTTTCATTTTATGGCACTTAATACGAAATTTTACGACCGAAATTGATTCCATATTAAAGACAAAAATAAACAGAAAGGAAAGAGTAGTTAAAGGATACATTAAGCAAAGTAGCACTTTGTATTCTCCCCATGACAAAATCATCTCGCCTTTCTCTCTCGTCTACCTTCTTCTAAATATTTATGCCGTGGTTTTTAAGAACTCATTTCTCGATGTAAATACTGTTTGCCCTCGCGATCCAGTCGGTAAGCCTTAAGGGATAGGAAAAAGAAACCACGAGTCTCGTGGGAACAGGAACCATAGCCTCAATCGTGTGGAGATTTTACCAAAAAGATTGGCAAATAATATCAAATAATAGCAAATTACATATTACTATTTTTCTAACGATAAATAATCATAATTTCTTCTTAAAAGAAACTGATATATCAAATAGAAATATTTTCTAAACTTTCTTTTTTCTTATATTCTTCTTCTTATTAATATTATTAATAATATTATAATATATTCTTCTTCTTATTAATATTACTAGACTGCAGACATTATAACTGTATAAGTACTTTTTGTTAAGTCAATTCGATAATCGTGGAAAATATTGATAATCGCTTTATCTTCAGCCATTTAATCAACCACAAATCTTCAAAATATCCACAAACTGCCCCATAAATCGTTTCCAGCGAACCATAAGATTTGCACAGAAGTCATGAGCATACAATTATTTTATGTACATTCCTGATCCCCTTCTCGTGAGAATCAATCAAGGGTGGAACCGGTGACACAAACACACGAAAGAGATTTCCGGGATTAGACGAACGTAACTGCCATCTGATCGAATAGGATGGATCAAAATCGATCGTGGATCATAAGCCCAGATCGTAAATCTGAAGTTACTCCATTAAAATCCTACAACTCAGAACTAGAACTCTCATTTCGTTTTAACTTTTACTATTGTTTCGTAAAGAAGCGTATAAGAAATATTTGATTGAATGAAACTTATGGTTATTGGTAGCTGATAAACAAATAAAGAATTTTGAACATTGTTATTTTAAAGATCGAAGGCTATGTCGGTGTATCTGTTCAATAAAGTTTCAACAATTGTGTAAAGTCTGGTCACCTTGCAAAGAAATCTGATTGTGAATATCGATTCTGAAAGCAACGATTGCCTGTCAAATATTAAGACAAATATTACGAGTATCTAGTTCAGAAAAAATTTAATTTAAGATGGCTAGTCATGCTGTATATTAATTTTTTTTACTAAAAATGTATTTGTAATAAATATCTTGTAATTACAATTTAAATTTTACCAATGTTCAGGATAGTCGAGTTTCGTTACAGCGTTAATGAAATTTTCGAAGGAGTTTTCTAACGAGTGTTCAAATATTGTCGTGACTTACTGTATTATTATATCAAAAATTAAATATTCCTTCGAACAACTGTGCTCGAACGACATAAAAACCTAACTGAAAAACCATTTGTTTCCAGACTCTGGCGAGAGCAGTGTAATCTCCCCAGGATTACCAGAACGCTACAGTCCTTTAGGGGCGACAGGATCGACCTCGAGTCACGATCCTTACGCCTCGAGGTCTGTTCAAGAATGTCCGGTTCCCCTTTGCAGAGGAATACCCACGGATTTCCCTCTCGCGAGATCGCCATACTTAACTGCTCTGGGAAATGGACATCCTCATTTGTTGGGACAAGTTCAACAGCAGCAACAACAACAACAGCAGCAGCAACAGCAACAACAGCAACAACAACTGCAACCGCAACATGGCAGCAAACCACCTCGCAGCCTCGGCTTGATATGCGTGGTCTGCGGAGATACTAGCTCTGGGAAACATTACGGAATTCTCGCTTGCAACGGATGCAGTGGTTTCTTCAAAAGAAGCGTTAGGCGGAAGTTGATATATAGGTAAGTAGTGACGGGCTTTGGAAATGTGTATTTGATTTTGTATCTTTCGAGTAAGCATGAATGAGGTCATTATATAATTACGGACTTATATTATAGGACATTTCATCACTGGAACTTCAATAGACAAGAATAAATCCTTTTCCTTCAAAATTTCATTCGTATTTATTAGAGCTTATTTATTGCAGTTAAAAAATATGTTGTGTTCAACAATAAGTTTCCCTTTCAAGCAGACAGCTTTCTTGCATTTATAATATTCTTGATTCAATGTGAAACCAATATTTTTATACTATAAATTACCGAATTCTACTGAATCAACAGACCAAACTAAACATTCCAATATCAAATTGGAAATCTTATTGCCTATATGAGTTGCTCCGAGTAACATTCAAATATCCGCAGACAAAATCAACAAAAAAATCTTTTCATCTCACATAACACCTACTATATAATACTAATTCCAAAAGTCACCCGATGCAACCAACTCGAAACTTTTTCCAAGAAGCTCCCTATAAAATAGCAAAATCTCTGGTCTTCTATCAGATAGAAATTAGTTAGCGGATCCTCTTACGGCGTTTAATGTCAAACTGGTCAGCCCGTGGCGCCATGTGGTCCAAGTCGAGTGGGCTCATCGTAATACCGGGCAACAATGCGGAACGGCATAATGTTGAACCCTGGAGGACCTATCCACCTAACCCGCCGCCCTGTGTATACGACGTACTATTACCATCCCCTGGGAACGGCCATCCATCTCCATCGGATCCCTCTCAGCTCGGAATCGCTGTCTGATACGCTCGATCCGTTTTACACGGGGCCACGTACGAGCCCACGGACTGTCGGCTCGTGTGCGTGCATCCCTTTGACTACGTATACGTGACTATCGATAACAGGCGTCCATAGGTGTGCGCGTTAAGCCTGTCGAAGAGATACACGACACGAGAATGCTCGATATACAAACTATTAACCCCATCGATGCTCGGAAAATAAATGTTACAGCTACGTCGCTTTGAGCACGTGACCAGACTGCGAATAATCTTCAACAATGAATATGGAGTATTCTTGGGTATATTCCGAGATTTTTGAGTCGTTTCTTTCTCGATGGGCAGATGTTTGAAGATTTTGAGGAAAATTTAATGTGGTTTGAGGAAGTACTGTAATCATTTTGAGGGACATACTAGTTGTTTCAATGTTTATTTATAATTTCAGAGAGATGGGGATTTGTGAAAAATTCAGAGAGATTGCAAGGTTTGAAGAAAGGTTTTACATGGTTTTAGAAATATTTTCACGATAATTTTATTTACGGAACTGATAATTAATTTATTGAACAAAAAGATTACAGCCACTTCAGTTACGTTTACTCTTGATTACGTCTTAACCTTTTTAATCTTCCAATTGTTTCTGATACCTATTTGAAATATTTTTATTGTCAGTCAACTACGTATCCTCCATCATTATAGTACCTAAAAGGTGAAAGGTATTCAGGAAAATATAAATTTGCATAAACATCAATTATGACTTGCATTTAATATGCAACCGAAATGAAATGGAAACTACACGAATTTATGAACCAACCTAATGTATAGTTTTGTCAGAATGTAAAATCGAATCGAAAATCGACTATTTTCGCCACGTGTCTTCTCTATTCAAGAGCGTATCCCATTGCACCAGCTTTTTATTCTTCATTATCAATTCCTGTCGAATGGTCGTAACGCTGTAAAGAGTGAAGAGCCTTCGCACAGATAACCAATTACTAGTAGAGGGGAACAGAACCACGACAGATGCGTGTCGATGTGATGCACCGTGGCGCGGCGGCGTACCAACCATAATCGTCAGATTAAAGTCCAACTTCACGGATCGGTTAGATGCAATTAAGTAGATCGTGCATGATGCAGATTGCGTGGAAAGTTCACACCAACTCCCATCGGGACATACTTGAATTTTGCGCGCAATAGATTAACTGTTCCATGCTGTGATCGATAAACGAGTATTTTTCTTGTCGAAGTAGCACATTTCTATTGATATGGATATTAGAATATATATAGTATCAGTCTTTCATAGAATGATTACAAAAAGAATTAGCACTATTGTATTTACTATAGCATTAAAATATTAACTCGAACCAAACATTAAATGTAGTATCATTTACTACTATTTGCATATCACAACAAGAATGTCATATTATGAACATGAAATACATAGAACCCGATAATGAAACGTTTCATTAGAAAATAAGAGTATGTGCCAATATTTATTGTATATTACATTCTTCGTCCTTAATTTAATCTCTTTCGGTAGTTAATATTTATGAACGGAAGCGTACATCAATTTCTAAAATCTTATCAAAGCTCCAAATTTTCTTCATTCTCAGATATGACAAATCAAACCATATTGCCTACATTTCTCGCTTCCACTATTGTGTAGTGATGATCATCAGTGAAACCATTCTTCATCAGTTTTCCAAATGTCAGGGGGAGGGGGTCAAGTCATTGAACGATACGTAGTCGCGATCTCCGGACGCGATAACAGGCAACACATGTTTCCGGTAACTCGATGAGCCAAACAATGCCGGTCAAGAAAAGAATAGAGAGATGCGTAAATAAATGTATGATGTGGTTCTGAAGCATGAATGCCGAGGAGGGCCGAGGGTGATGTATCCCCCGTTGTTGCACGGGCCAGAGGCGGCACAGCGAAGGCTCGCTGGGGTGTGAACGCAAATCAATTTGCGAGAGGAACCCCGCTGGCACGGCAACACGCAGCCACCCTTCGGTGCCCTTCGTGTTCCACCGCCTCGGGACAAGATAGTTCTAGGACGGTGGCGTCCTTTCGTCGCGCCGCTGGATCTAGTCGCCTCCTTGTGAGTGACGTTAGTTAAAATCGCGCTAACAGAGCCCCGGGAATCGATCGACTGCCCTGATCGAGCCTCGGGCGATTACCATCGAATTACTACCGTGGATATCTTTTTTCTGATTCGTCTGTGCATGGGAACTGGAAATTGTTTATAGGAAGGCTTGCCTTTCGTTTGAACGATTGTGGTTGGTAAAAATGGTTGTGACTGATAAAGAGGAAATTATCCTTTAATACAACGAAAGAACGAAAAAATCAACTTAACTCTCTCAATTGTTATCTGACAACCGTTTACTTTTGCACAGGCACATTCTACACATTTATCGTTACTTTTCTATATCTTTCCCTTGATGCAGCTATTCCTAAGATATTTGGACAAGTCTATCAAAAGCATCAAATGACCATGTACCCTTTATTTACACGATTACTCTTCGATGGTCTCAGGCACTTCCTCAAAATACTATTCTTTTTTAAAAAGATATTGTTCATTCGTTTGACAAAATCATATAATATTTCGAAAAAGGAACAATATTAAATAGGTGTATATCACTTGAGTATCTAACTTAAAATTTGAATTTTTAAGCATTGATGTTTTTGTACCTCTTTAGTGCTCTGGTTAAATATTGAACATCGTTTCTCGAAAAAAGTTTGGTGTTTTAATATCTACTTCGGTACTTTACTTTAGAACATTGACAATGAGTAGGTATCTATTAAATGATTCTCAATACATATAAGAAAGAGTGAAAATACGAAATATGTGTAAACGAAATATGATGTTTCTGTGCACAGTAACTATCCATAGAAACCGTAACGAATCACAACAATTTCTACAACGAACGATTCGTGTTATGCAGCAGAAAAAGAAAAGAGGAAGTGATTGTAACCCCTAAGAAACGAAGCACCACAAGGCTACCGCGGGATTTGATGAAATTAAGAGGGATAAGAAGAAAGTACGTGACCTCGAGCGGTAGCCTCTTTACGTTAGTCAGCTCGACAGAATAACCGGGTTAGCTGAACAATGAAAGTAATCGAATTTAACGCCATCTCCTGAGTACGCAGCCAGGATTTCCGGCAAGTGCGCTCGAAATTTGTCGTCTTTTCGAAAGGGACAACAGCCATCAAGTTACGATAGTCGTCGATGAAACGTCGTCGTCAAGGATCGATCGATTTCGACAACCGAGAGAGCTTTTCCACCGATAATGGCAAACGATGTTTTCACGTCATAATTCTTCTTCGTTTTTAATCTAATGATACTCGATATGAAAATAAATACATAATTAAATTGCTATTTAGATGAGTTTAATAATGGAAATTGGAGATGCATGTAAAATGAAAATTGGAGGTGTATGTAAAATGAAAATTTTTTTTAGAGAGAAATCCTTCCGATAGGAAATGAAGAACAAAATAAATTAAGAGTCAAAACAAAAATTTTAAGACAAAATTTCCATGTAAGCTATCTTCGAATTTCGTTTAATGATTATAATATTAATAAAATTGAGAAGTTAATTATTGAAGAAGTATTGGAGAGTATACACAATTTATGCAGGTTCTTTGCTTTTAGAACCTTCTTAAATGTATCGCAAAATTTTATGTTCAGATGTCAAGCCGGCACCGGAAGATGTGTTGTGGATAAAGCTCATCGAAATCAGTGTCAGGCGTGTCGTTTGAAGAAATGTATGCAGATGGGAATGAATAAAGACGGTGAGTAACTGAATTGAATATTACGGAAGATATTCGATAAGCAAGCGATTCATTTTATCGCGAAAATTACCTCATACCTTTTATGTCCTTCGTTTTAGTTTTTATTCCTCATTATAGATTAGTATAAGAAACAATATTCGGCGAATAAAACGAATAATGTATATTTTACACATCTATGAAATGATGTAAAATTTAATAGAATATTATGAAAGTTGATACATTTGGGATAACTTCGTGCAAGGAATAATTTGCTTCCTGAGCAATAAAATTCTACCTTTTTCGTCGAACCAATGAAGTTGTTCAAAATGTTCAAATATAGTGGAAAGCGTAAACAGTAAAACTTCAGAATTGATTTTTAGATAAAACAAAAAACAATTCTGTGAACAACGAATAAGTTTTCTTCTTTAAACAGTGCTTGAACTTAACTCGTTCTAAATAGAAACTCGTTTTTTTTTTGTTACGTTTTAAAGAACATGTCTCTTCCACTTCATGGATGCTGTATGGTGAGCATAAAACAATTACTTTCCTCTTAATCGACTTATGCAAGTTAATTAAAGTGAGTAGAACAAGAAGGGGTCGGTATCTTTTTAAGGAAACTTCGAAAAAAATGAAAAATCAATTTTCCTTGGGATAAAAGCATCCATGTGTAAATTAAAAATCAAATATCTAAAACCGACTGAGTTTAAAATCTCAAATCTCATATCATAATTTATTTAGATCGTCAATAAAATTCCGCAAAATATTTAATCCCTATAAAACACCAACAAACACAAAAAATCCTACCAAAATTCAAGCCAAATGAGAAAGATTTTACGACTCATTTACATTTATTTTACTCAAATATCTATAACACACTTACATTTAACATTCGTTAACCCGTTTGTATAAGAAACAAAGAGATATATGTATCTGAGTTAGTGAGAAAAATTCCAAAAGAGCTTTCCTGAATTGTTAAAAATTCCACGCAAATGCTTTAATTATTAAAATCAACTAACATATAACTAGCATATCTTTCTTCTGTGGTCTTCATATCTTTCAACATCCAAAACTCAACTCTAACGTTTACCAAAAGACGCTTCGTATCAACTGTGTCGACACAAATCGTGATTTCCGGACCAAAAGAAAAATATATCTCACTCTCTTAGAGGGTGGTGGTTGCCAATGCATCTCACCGACTATCGATATATTAGATTATCTATTTCCGCAGGTAAACCCGTATTGTGGAAATCAATCAACGGCACGTTTTCTCTTTTCTCTTCGTGGAAGAGCGGAATTCGAGCGAGGGTCCTTTATGTTCGCGACATAAATAACTGGATAAAGGCGGAGCGATTGGCACGGGGTGGTTTGGTCCGCTTTGGCGGCACCGTTCGATTCAACTCTTAATGCCTTCTCAGCCAGCGAACAGGCGCACCTGCCACGGCAAAAGAGCATTTCCCCCTTTTTCCATCGTTGTTCCATCGTCTTCCTTTTCTTTTTTCTTCCGTCGCGTCGTCCCCGCGGAAACTCGTCCCGCGGCGCGCGCCAACTTTCTTATTGCCGAACTTGACGTCGTAAGAAGAAATACTTCCAATTGGATCCCGGTTCCCTTGGCGACCGGTACGACGACGTTTCTATGGAACGTCGATCGTTTCCCCGGGAAATTAGATTGCCCAGCGTCGGGAGTTACGCTCCGCGATGAAGACCAAGATATTTCGTAAACTTACGCGATTTCATCTTCCGATATATCAATTTGTGCGTTGCTATTTTTCTGGAAGCAATTGATATACATAGATCATTGTGTGATTAATATCGTTTTGTGATTGCTTCTGCTTGTATCGTGAAGAGTTGTTTGTCATGATATTGTTATTCTATTATAAATTGGTTTACAGGAAAGAGATTGTTTTTACAGTTTTGGTATTAATTTTGTTGATGGTTATCAATGTGGATGGGGGGGGGAGCAGGTTGAAGTAGAAGCAAAGCAGAAGAATGTGAAGAAACGAAGGCGAAGAGTGTGTTTCGTCCAGAACTAGAGAATGATGCTAAAGATCCTAAAGAACTTATCAGTAAGTGATGAAAATTGTTGAAATGCAGGAAGTAGACTGTTTTCACAGTTTTGATACTAATTTTGTTAATGGTTACGTTTTTAGACGTACAACAATTTTCTAACTGATTTTTAAACGATAGAGATAAAAATTTCAGTATTATCCCTAATTTTAGGGATTTTAAGTAGTTTCATTTTCTATCGCTTTTATTCCACAGATAAAGTAAAACCACGTATTTCGATACTTCTGACAAATCTTATTTCCAACGATATGTTACTAAAACATGTCTTTTTAGTCCGAATGACAAAATGATATAAAAGTCGGAAAATCAACGAAAGTGGATTTATATCTTTCTTGAAGAAAAAGTTAGTAATGTTCGCAAAACTTCTCTTTATAATATTATACTTTATAATATTATAATATTAATATAAAAATTGCCAAAAATTATTCAATCAACTACACACATCGAACCACTCAATATATCCAATCAATATATCTAAAATCGTCACCTGTATTGATGCAATCATTTAATAAAAAATTATATCACGCTTTAAACACATTTTCCATTTCCATCAGCCGGAATAATCAAAAGTCCAGGTGACCAATCTACCATCCCGTCCATTTATCGATGGCACGTCGTTTCTCCAGGCGTAATTCCTCGTAATTACAATCGTTAATTCTTCTCGTTCGATAAGCAGAGAAACTTCTCTATCCGGTGTGAACCCTTCCCATGGTGTCGGCGTCTACAACATGTAGTTTCACACCGGGGAGATAAACGCCCTTTTACAGATCGTTTCACTCTCATTTGCGTGAAGCTCACCGTGGGAGGTCTGCCTCCCTTTTTCACTTTGCTTCTTCCGCATTTTCTGTCCCTTTCTTTCTCGCCCACCGTTATGACACAATTTGCTGTGCTCTCTTTCTCTGTACGCCTCCGCTAGCGGATTCCTTGTCATCGTGCGATACACGCGCGTCCCTTGAGCAGACGCGAGGAAAGGACGCGCGCCATACAACGAGGAGCGCGTGGATTTTTGCGTACAAGTATCGGCCGCACGTTGCATACGTTTATTTCCCCCAATTAACCCTTCGGGGCTCGGCGACGGCCACGCGACCGTCGCTAACGACCGCGGTGTTTACGACGCCCGACATCGTTTTCGCCCGTCGCGGCAAACCACACTATTCTCTGCATGCGGTATGTCTTCGCCGCGTGTTTCATGTTTTGCCGCTCTGCATACGCGATTTTCATCGGACACCAACAATGATCGCATCGTGACGGTTGGTTTGTGTGTGGTAGGTCGTCCAATGACAATTGATATCGCTTCGTTTGAAGACAGATAAAAGAATAATTTTGATATAGAAATTTAAATGAAACAGCTCTTCTATAAAAGACAGAAAACACAGAGACTCGTGGAAATGTGGTCTATCTTTCACCTACGGTGTTCATATGCGTATACATTAATTATAAAACTACCCTGTATTAACATTTTATAGAACTTATCAACAACATAATGTCACAGCGATATCCGAAATCTATTTCCAAGTTAGAAGTTCTCGCGTGAAGTCTCCCCCAAGTGCCCTTAAGTATCCACAACACCTCGAATCGCGGGTTGATGCATTAAAAAAAGAAAATCAAAGGCACGTGGAAAAAGAAGAAAAGAGAGGAAGACAGAGGAAAAAAGGAAAAGGAAGAGGGGGGGTGTGTGAAAATAAGCGGACTGAAGAGTTAAAAAGACAAAAGGGAAAGCACGACGCGTTACACACGCGGACAAGAAAAATTTCCCGGGGACGCGACCGGCGGAAGGGCGTTTATCTTTTCCGCCGGCAGGGTAAACGGGAGAAAAAGTGAGAGAGCGAGGGCGAAGCAAGGGAAGAAAGCTCCGGGAACAGAAAAAAACGAGAGAGACAGAGAGCCGGATGCAAAAAGCTTGACGAAGTAGGAGGATCCTATTAAGCCGCTCAGCAGGCAGCACGACGCGTAGGTAAAGTGAGCCGCGGCACGCTTTTTATTATTACGAAATTACTGTGCACCCGTGCCACGCTAAAAAGGGGGAAGCTGGAAAAAAAAATTCTGCTGGCCATTACACACCACTGAGTGCCCTAATCGCGACGCCATTAACATGTGCCCGACGTCACGAGTCTTCTTTCTTGGGGATGGAAATGGATGGAACTGTCGCGTCTTTGCGATACAGCTCTCGCGGAAAGTCGAAGATGTTGACCATTTGTATTTCCAGTTTGAGACACACTTTTCGAATGGAGATAGAGATTTTCGGGTGTCTTTTAGCGATGGGAGAAATGTACACTAACATTTATAAGCGTTAAGACACTTATACAATGGCTCGCGAAAGTATTTGGACATTATTAGGCACTTTTTATGAATATAGTTTACGTGTTTTATACGAACATTTTGAAACTTCATTAGAACTGTATGAGGCTCGACTACGTATATATCATGATTATATTGGTAGAGTTTGGAACAAATTTGTGCATGTCGTAAATGATAGTGGTTAAACTTCTTTATATTTTCTATTTAATTCATTTCAGATTTCTTTGATCAGATTTAATTCACTATTTCCTTTTAATTTTTTCAAATATGTATTTTTTACAAAACTTGGCCCATTTTTTTAGGATTAACAGCGATTGCTAATTTTTCAATTATCATTGTGCACTGGTAAATGTCCATTTTATGTTTTGAGTAATTTGGTTTCTTACATTGTTCGAAGGTATTTCTGAACATAACAAAAATAAACGAGTAAGAGGAAAAAATAGGTACAGTATGTTCTTCATTCAATGTTATTAAAATATAAATATTCGTGTTATAACTTTTTATGAATAACCTTTTGTTGATTTTCCCTCTGTAGAATACAAAAACAATATTGTTTCTTTCGCAGTTGTGTAAATATTTTATAATGCTCTTATCAAGCCACACTGTGTGACAATAAGAAGAAAGGAACTTAAACATAAATCGCCACACCTTCTACATCAAAATTAAAGTTGAAGTCTTTAATATACAATATTTCGCTTTTCTACTTATGTTAAAATAGAACACTCCAAAAACACAAGTAACGGTAGCCTATTCTCATTTTGTCACTCCATTCTTTTCCCTATTTATCTTACGATTCAGTTTTATATCAGAACACCCCAATATTTTGTCTCTATCTGATACACCAATATAATCAAAATTTAAATTTAAATACTTAATACACCATTTTTCATCTTCCTGCTTATCCTAAAATTCACATTTGTAGTGAAACATGCCGAACATCGTAAGAATAATACTTTGTCTTTATTTCGCCCCTTAATATATCCTTATTATTCTTATTGTACCCCTAACATAATCATTTTCGAAGGTCAGAACGCCAAGTTAAGCATTAAACAAACAAAGCATAGCCCCCCTTTTTCCCATTTCGATTTCGCGTATTAATTCAATCTCGATGAAAATACACGTCGCTGAAAATACAAGAAGGGAATATTACTCCATTTTCTGATAGTCTACGGTGCATAAGGTTTCCAGAGGTGGAACCTCGCCTCCCGTTAGCTGGCAGCCGAATGGGAATTATCGAACGGCAATATATACAAACAATAAACGCGGCTGATTCCTACACGTCTGTTAAATTCACGCTTGTCAGTCGCAGGCCACTGGCGTGATATAACGCTGCGTTACGTGAGTTTGACGAGAGGGTGGTGGCCAATCGTTTGTTCCCCGATTAATCTGGCAAGACTCGTCGAACCAGCGAACTCCACTGATATTTCAATAACCAAGAAACTCTACAGGGGAGAGGATATTCCGTGTAACGAACGCAGTGGAGAGACATTATCGAGAGACATACCATGAACGACACTCGATTGTCTGGTTTAGTTGATCGTTTTGTTCTCTCAGAACGGGAACCTTGTTCTTGGAATTGCGCTATTGCATAATATTATACACGAACATTACTTAATTTTAGCTCAACTGGAAAACATGCATCAACGATTATACTGATAATACTTATAAAGGAATTATTATGTTAAGAACTAAAATTATCTAAAATTAGGACCATGTTTCTTATAGGTCAATTATTATGACTACTTATAGGTCCATTACTATATTAAAAACTTGATCTATCTAAAAATTTAGATACGTGTTTCGAAACGCATAAAGAATGAAAAAATATTTGAAGTTGAAGTTTATTTATGGATTTAATAAAAATCGTTTAGATGATTTATTAATCTTTTTGAAGAGATTTCAGATATTTCTATAATTATTATTATTATATTGTTTCCCAAATATAGAACGTTCATCAATGTGAAATATATAGTGGCTTCCTCATCTCTTCTCTGATAAAAATACACGCCACTATTTTTATCATCACGTTCGATACGTTGAAGGAAAACAATAATCTTGATCTGTTATCAATTTGTAAGGTTAAAAACCTCGAACAAGATTGTTCGTTTCCTTAAGAATTGACGAGTAATTAATCACGATGTGTACAATTTCGCAAATTGTGCGCAAATTCCGAAAGACATTACGTTCGATGGCGCTGACTGAAACGCGCGCGAGGCAGTACACGGAGGCGTGTAATTAATTCGTGGCTGCAATTAACGCCTGTTATCGACGTTACATCGAAGGTGTACGCTTCTGTTTCAGCGGTACAGAATGAACGGCAACCCAGAAACACTGCTACCATTAGACCAGAGGCTCTCGTCGAGATGGACCAGGAACGTGCGCTTCGAGAGGCAGCAGTCGCCGTCGGTGTTTTTGGGTAAGCCATTATTTTTTTATCCTTCGCCCTTTTAATTTGCAAATATTTGCTGATACACGTAGCTTCACGTAGTTCTCAATAGAACGCTGAATAAGCAAAATTAGAACTCAAAAATACAATTCGAGTTCAAATGGTAGGTAGAGAGCAGATTTTTGTGCATCTGTAGAAAATTTAAAGGAACATCATTGTATAGAATTCACATATGCAAAAATATATAGAATTTCGAAACTACAGTACTTGTTATAATACTTAGTAGATGAAATAAATCTTTGCTTACATCTGAACTTCCTAGTTCATAAAAATATAAATTAGTATAAATATTCGCAATCTGATAATAGGGATCTGTGTTTAAATAAATGGACAATTAAGCACTAACTAAAATTTCGTTCTATTAAATGCAGTTCAGATAAATAGAATTCTATAATAAAAGCTACAACCAAAGTTTACACAAACCAAGAATTATCTCTATAATTAACCAAGATCCTCGTCCCACTTCTTCGAACACCAAGATATATATTTTCATATGTTGGATCCCGCGTTACTGTATTTAGGTGACGCAAAGGCGCGATGAATCGTCGAATGGATCTATGTGGTCAGTCATGGAGGGGGATTAAAGGTAACAGCGAGGGCTTAACGATCGATAATCGGCGATTCATCGGGAGCAACAACGATAAGAGCAAGAGAGGCGACGACGTTGTTGGCACGTTTGATCTTCTGCTGCACAGCAGCATACTTTTCGCCGTCGTGAGCAAGCGCGCTCGCGACACGCCACGCCGAGCGTGATCTATCATGAAAAATTACCTTTGACTAGTAGCCCGTGGTTGACCGTTTTTCAGGTAACCGAGTACTCAGGTTGGAACTAATGGAAAATCCATAGAGCGCCAAGGGGTGAACGTTAAAAGCGACAGCGAGCGTGCCGACGATGCTCAGCGTCGATAGCCACAGTTTTCTCGAAATTATCGCTTTCTTTTCTCACCGTGTATCGTTTGATATGATTGCCCCAGTTTGTTCTTCTATCATTTATGTTCAACTATTAACTTTTCGTGACTTGAATTGTTTCTTTTTCTTGCACAAACAGTGGCGATAAGCTTTTGCACATTTACTGTATTTGCTATAGCATGTACTTATATCCAGTATATTAGTATATTGGCATAATATATTTCGCATCATTTAGTACTGCTTTCACGACTACAAAAATTTGATACTGTGAAAATGAAATGTAGAAACTGGTAAAAAAAAAGGAAGATTTGTTGAATGATGTGAATATGTGCAAATACTTCGTGGTTATTCATACGATTGTTCCTCTCAAGAATAGGATATTTGAAAATCATTGAAAAGAGATAACTCGGAGAAATCTATTGTTCCTTAGATCTTATAGAACGAGGGAAAATGTTAGATAAATATATCTTAAGATAAAAAATATTAAATGATTCAACATCACATCAAATTCTTTGAAGTAATATTTCTGAATGGATAGGATTAACCTGTTAACCAAGTCATCCTTTAACTAAAAATTAATGACGGAAGATCAACTTCAGACTAATCGATTTTAATTGTGTTAAATATAAATAGGATATAATTCGTTTTTAGCACGATATAATATAAAAACAGGAAATCTATAAATATTGTGTCTAAGAGATTGAAAAGCGACGAGTTAACTCATTTTCTACGATTAACAGGTTAAAGAATTCCGTTCATTCCTACGCAATTATGCACGAGGGTATAATTACTCTTTATGATATGTACTAACATGAAATAAAAGAAGAATTTTCTGGTGCATAAAATATTCGAATATTTTTAGAAAAACTGAGTTACAGAGGTCTAGTGGTAATCTGAAACAGCATTGTACGTGAGGTAACAAGCTTAATTTATAGACAATTAAACGAAGTTAGCCGTGCTGACTAATTTTGCAATGATTTATACACAAAGCATTACATTTCCTATATTCTGAAATCATAGAAAGATTCAGATGATTCGTGATTCTGTAATTTCTCTATAAATAAACGCTTCGAAACAACACTACTATTTGATAATGTCAGTATAAATGAAGAGATCGTCGAAACAACCGATTATGGATAATTGTCTTCGTTAAAATCGAACGCGTATTGAAATTCAGGTGAATAAGAAATTTATTTTAGTTTCACATTTACGTAAATATCAGTCTTTGGTGACATCGTAGGATAGTCGCTAATAAGATGTCTCGTGCAGTTTAACGAGACGTTTCATCCTTTTGGCCCTTTCTTATCCATTGGCGGCTATATCCGGATATAGATTGAGTATTGAAGTTGTGTAAGCTCGATCGAGCTTTATTTGCACGTTAACCTTCGATAATAATGTTGGAAGCATCGCTGACCCACATTTCGGGAGAAATTTCACGGAAGGTGTAACACAATGAGAACAAGAGAAACGATATCGATATTATGGCCGAACGGAAGATCTAAATTTCCGCGTGAGTTAATTATAACACTCATGTTTTGCGTGAACAAGATGACGCTCGTTGAAAGGAATAAATGCTGTTTATTCCAATTATAATAAATTAAGAAAAAATACGTAGCCGTACAAATCGATACCAACGCGACGTTAGTTATCGATTCGCAATACGTTCCAGAGCTCATAGAGCTCTCTCGTCGAACTTGTTTTAATTCGACGCGACTGTTAATCCGCTTCGAGAAGCGAAGCTTGACACTTCGATGCAAATATATATATTTCCTGCAAATTTTCTGCTGAAATCAATTTATATAACATTTTATCTTTTTTTTCCTTGTGTCTACGTTTTTTAGTTCCATTTCTTCGCGGTAGTTACTAGACCGATAGTTAATTATGCAGATTCAGATTATGGATCGACGTTCGACGCGTGTGTACTTGTGCGTTTTCTTCGTTACGTGTATACCTACCTATATTATTTCTATAAAAGCTATCCGCCTATACACTGTACACAGTCTCGTTTTTAAATTTTACTCCCAATTTTCGAATCCATATAAATGCTAATCCATATGATTGTAAAAATCAAGCACAGTGTCCCCTTGAATAATTTGGGCGAATAACGCCCTGGCCCTCGCTCTGGGAGACATCATATGCTTTTCGTGGCGCGGAACCCTTTGCAAAGTCGGTGAACTTATATCTGGACTATCTCCTATATTCCTTTCCAGATGAAACGTCGATATCGGTGGTAACGCGGATCTCATGTCGCTCTCCGACTTGGCAAATTTCTTGATCGGCTCCGTGTACCTGATCGAGTCGTCCTCGTCGATGTCCACAATGAATCCTCGCCTCAGATTCTCAGATTTCGTTTCTCTGATGACAGAAGCGACCCGTCTCTTTATATCCGCCTTGACAATGGCGGCTTCCGTCGTGTCCCTCCTATTAGCGCTCGGAGTTTTCGTCACACTGTCCAGCATGTTCAGCAATCTATCGAAGGAGCTACAAATCTCATCAAAAGACTGCTGGCTAAGCAACAGAAATCCGCTCGTTTCCTGTTCCTTCTCTTTCAAAGCGTTCTCCAGCTCAGCCAGATTGTTCTTCATCTCGTTCAACTGCTCCTCGGCAGCCTCGCGTCGCCCTCGTTCTTCAGCCAGCAATAACCCGCTTCGTCTTGTATCTTCGAGAAGACGATCGTGTTCAGCCTTTGCTTCGGCTAACTGAATCTGGATCTTCTGAATTCTAGCGGAATCCTCCGTCTCTAGATCATCCGTCATCTGCGTCCCAACATCGACCTTTATCAGTTCTAAATTTTTCGAGGAGGATCTGTCGGTATCAGCCTGAACACTATCCGTGTACGATTGAACATTGTTTTGACAAGCATCGCCCATCACAGGTTGTATGTGAGACTGGAGGTCCAAATGAAGAGATATCTTCGACTTGGTCTGACCATTTTGAACGATCTGCTGTTGCTCCTGATGGTGTGGCTGTCTGTTTTTATACGGTGGAACGTGAGGTCTCATTTTCGTTTTCTTCGCGTCGTTCATCAGATTAACTGTCTTTCTCCGTGCAGACTGATAAGACCTCTTATACTCTGTTATAGCGCTACGCGGCCTGATCGGCGGTTTCCCGTGATTCTCGTTCTCGTTTCTCTTTCCAGTACCTGCTGATACTACTCTTCGATCGTGTTGTGGTAAACCCAGCCATCGGTATTCAGACTTTGTGTCAACGTTATTCTCCTCTAGCCTCTTGATCACCTCCTTTACCAGTGCCTCGTTCAAGTTCGCATTCTGCCTAACGTCCAGAATGCTCAGAGTGTTATTATGATCGAGTAGTTCCAGAAGATCTTTACCGATCTTATCGGTCAGCCCACAGCGCTGCAGGTCCAATGCCTTCAGCCACAGACTGTCTCTCACTGCTTCGATCAGTTCGATTACCGCCGCGTCACCCAATTGAGGATTATCGTTCAACGTCAAACGACGTAATCCAGGCATTGCCTCGAGATTCGGCTCTTGGTACCTGAGTGATTGCTTCCAAGTGTCGTGATAGAGCAACAACTTTTGTCTGCACAACGCCGCTGCCAGAGCTGGCCCACATTTGCACGTTAAGTCGCAGTAGCTTAGATTCAGTGACCTGACGCTTGGGACGTCGGCCACTGTGCGACATAAAACTTCGCAAGAGCTGTCACCGATGTAACAACGCTGAAGAGAGAGATAATGGAGCGTGTGCGTGTGTGACAAACCCACGCAAAGCACCGCTAAGCAGTCTGGCGGAAAAGGGATTCCTTCCAGCTCTAGATTAGTTAGAACCGGCGAGTTTCTGACGCACTGAGCCACGCTATGCGACAACCATTCTAAAAGATATCGAGACAATACGACAGGTGCCTTGCCCATCGTTCTAGCCTTGTCTTCCGAGTTAATTTCTTCCAATGGCTTCCGACACTGGTACCTGCTGCGAACACTAATTGATCGTAGGCTACGATCAAGCGACAGAGAATTTAAAATGGGACCCCAGTCGTCCATTTTGACGCGGTCGGTGGTGAAATCTAAACTGTGGGGCAATGTCACGCAGATAACAGGCAAGGGACGAAGACGTTGTTGTTTGCACAGTTCCATGTAGCAATTGGCGAAGTTTCGGCTGTTCGGAATCGCCATCTTGGATGATGACACGGGAAACGGTGCATTGACCTTGCCTTGGTCAACTGCGGGCTTCGTGGTAGGTGACAGGTTGGCGGCGATCGCTTCCTTCAAAGATGCTGATTCCTGATTTAAAGAAACGATCTAGAATCTGCTTTTAATATTTTTGTACATATCGCTTGACATATTGTATTCTGTCATTCATGCGCGTCGATATATTTCTGATTTAACTTTAGCATTTGATTTATCAAATATGAAACATTTTGTGGACAAAATACAGAATATTTAAAATATTCTTTCTTTTCGTTTAATTTGGTTTATTGCACTGAAGGGATGAAATTGTACCATAGACAAAGTCTGTATTTCGTTGACATTGAAATTAATAAAACAGGCTATAAAATTATTATTCAAGCTATTGTTAACTAATAGCTAGAATATCTTTATACAAAAAATAAAATTCTTTTGTTGTGACCAACTGAAGAAAGCATTAATAATGATGTTAAAATAATAATGAAAATAATTTGAAATAATATTCACATCATTGAGAATATTTGAACGCATATAGATGTAATGAATTTCCCAAATTTTGTGTAGATATACTCACCTTCGTTCTTGCTGCCTTGTTCGTACATTAACCGCAATTTTATCACACACCGTCATCTGCAATGTGTCAGCCTTTCCGACAATTACGACTCAAAATTGGTCTCGACACTTTCAACAACGAATCCGTTCGCAGAAGATACAAATCACGTATTTCTGGTACAGGGCGACCTATATTCACCCACCTACCTACCCGAATTCGACGAAGCGAAATTTCTACGCGGCATATGCTGAAAGTATACAAACAAAACTCGCGAGTGAACAAATTAAAGTTGCTGCGGATCGTGCACACAATCGAACCTCGTTACTTTAATAGCGCATCAATCGAATTCGAGATTCCAGATTAATTTTCATTTTATGCGAAATAGATGAAATGACTAATTAATAGTTTTCCATAGAAATTTTATAGATTTAGATTTACGTTATTGGGAATTTGAGAAAAAATAATTTTTAAATATAATTTATTTTATAAATAAAAGAAAATAAGGATCTGAACAAATGGCAAAATAATCGTAGGAAAAAATATACTTACTATAAAATTTAAATATATATTACATTATTATTTTTTAGAAATGATTTGACCAAGATTTTAAATAGGATTCTGTAAAATGTGATTTTTCAGACCACCTGTGTCTTTGGCTATGGCGAGATACACGACACCATTGCCTTTACCCACCGTTGCGCCGACAACAAATTCGACGAACCCTCCAACACCACCGCGGCAGGATAATGAAGATGGTATTCATCCATTTTATCTCTTTTCTATTAATTAAATAAATGAGAAAAAGATTTTCCAATAAATATCTTTTTATTCTTTTCCTTTAATTTGATGAAAGTAATTCATGGTTGTGTTAACAATGGATCATAATATTCTGCAACAGGAAATGCATCTGAAGATAGTATAGACGTAACAAATGAGGAACCATTGACACCCCAAAGAAGCGGTTGCACGCAAATTCCACCTGTGATCCCCTCGTTGTATTCGCCTGCTAGTGCTGAAACGGTCTACGAAACCAGTGCTAGATTGCTTTTCATGGCTGTAAAGTGGGCCAAGAATCTTCCGTCTTTCGCGAGTTTGCCTTTCAGAGATCAGGTACCTCGAAACATTTGACTTCTTCTCTTACTTTTCATCTTAAACGCAATCGAACACAGAAAATAACATTTTCTCCGTTCTAATGATTATTGATTATTCGTTTCATCGATAAATGAGCCTCTTAAAAGCCAAATTAATCAACTTCAATTTTTCTCAATTTCTTAATTTATCAAGAAATTTTGCCAGGAAGTTACCAAAATCATTTTTTCGTTTTCTATATTTTCCGTATTTTTTTATGTTTTTATTTATGACGATTATGTGCAAAGTTCAAGATTGAATTTTAAAAGTTTAAAGCCTAGGTAATTCAAATAACTCCATTTTATTCTATAAAATCTGATAATTGAAATCACGATACTCGTGATAGGTGATACTTTTAGAGGAGGCCTGGTCAGAGCTTTTCCTTCTGAACGCAGTACAGTGGTGCCTTCCACTTGAATCGTCACCTCTCTTCAATTCCGCGGAACTAACTGCCTTGACTCTGTCGCCGCATCCGCACCCCCATTCCGGAATCCATATGCAAACCACCACGGGCAAACCGAGTCAAGTTGCAGCAGATGTGAGGCATTTGCACGATACCTTGCAGAGATATAAGGCTGTCATGGTTGATCCTGCTGAATTTGCCTGTATGAAGGCCATAGTACTATTTCGACCAGGTTCGTGCTAAAATTAATTGTCATGGAAAATTGTAGTCGCGTACCACACAACGAAATATCAAGTTCTAATTATTCAATTATTCTTCGTCAATTAATTTAACTGTGCTATCACTGAATCGTTACTGACTGATACGTTTATCCTTTTTTTCTTTTTTTATTGAAGATTTATATTTTATTATGAAATAATAGAACACGAAATCCAAAACGGAATTTTCATTTTTTTTTTACAGAAACCCGTGGCTTGAAGGATTCCAGTCAGATAGAAAACTTGCAGGATCAAGCGCAAGTGATGTTAGGTCAACACGCTAGAGCGCAACAACCAGGAAGTCCAGCAAGATTCGGCAGATTATTACTGTTACTGCCGTTGCTGAGGACAGTGCCAGCGTCGAGGGTGGAACTGATATACTTTCACAGAACAATCGGCAATACTCCAATGGAGAAAGTCTTGTGCGACATGTATAAAAATTAAAAATCATTCTTCACTGATATTTCACCCGGAACAATCAAAAAGAAACATTTCACGAGAATTTTCGAATAATCGATTCTTGTACAGTGCCACGTTAAAATCAGGATAAGTGAAATTTTACCGACTTCATAGTATTGAGAATAATTTTATTTCTGTAAGGTGTTCGTTGGATTCTGTGACATAGTTCACATTTTGCCATTAAAATAGAACCACTGTCGAACATTAAAAAATATAAAAATACGCGAAGTATTCAACATCGTAAACGAATCGTCACCAAACTGAACGTATCGCTGATTTGGTCGAGATTCCTTTGTAGTACCTGTATCTTCGGATACAGTATATAAAAGAACACGAAGGACTTTTCTTTGTGAAAGTATATAAGTACGCGAACTTGAGTGCAGCGTAGACGTTGAAAGTACTGTTTCAACGGCAGATTTAAAAAAAAGACTAGGAGATATAAATGAACAATTGAGCCGACTCAATAATCGAGAACGACGTGTGAAAGCTTTGGCCTAAGGACGAAGCCCCAAGTATCACCCTTTAATAAATTTTTCGCCTCGTCTAGTGATTTCTTTCTACTGGATCGGGGCCGAGTAACGATGGATCCTTCGAGAAAAGTAACGAATCGACAAGTACAGTATTTAATTTAATGGTTCAACGGTATCTAAGTGAAACGAGGGATACTCAGTTCTGACATAAAGATATAGATATATACACATATTTATTTATTATAAAAATGTTTATCGAACATTAGGTTCGACGTGTTGACCAAGTCGTTTCATCTTTCAGTTTTAAGTAGTCAATTTTGTACGAATCACACTAATGACAAAAATTTTCACTGGAGGAAAGAATTTTTATTTAATTTATTCGCGAGTTTTTTTAACGTATTATTTATTCACTGAAATATGTAAGATAAGGTTTTGAATATACTTGAATAACTGATACGAACTTTCGGAAAGCTGTAAAAAATACACGTCTGTGCTTTTCTTGTATATTTCGTGTTGTGATACTATTTGCTGTAAAAGTCTAGATACTGAGTCACATGACATATATTGTAATGATTACCTAACCACTTGTAATAAAAGTACACATGCGTAAGAATTATCGAGACGTCCTCCCATCAATCCTCTCCATTGTGATTTATTTACAGACGACCATGTTTAAATCTAGAATTTCAATTTTCGTTTGGACGTTATAAATAAAAATGTATACTTTTATTTATATTTACTCTATTTACATTATTTACATTAATACATCATACAAATATTATATATATATAATATATAACATATTACATATTACATATATGTACACAATTTATTTACATTAATCTCAATAGAATCGTGATTTGCTCCTCGGCAGAAGTCAAAGATCCAAGCACCCATACTACTTTAATTTCAGTTTATTTAACGGAGGGTAACACTAGCGAATCCCGGCGAATCGAAATTTGACGCTAACCCCGAGTCACGGTGGTTGTTGCATAAACGTACATATTTATTTATCACCGTATAATCCCTGACTTTCCCTCGGGGGTTTTGCCACATGGCAGTTTGACGATCCCCAACGGAATTACCCCCTCGGCCGCTTATAAATTACATCGAGGCTCGAGCAAGGTTTAAGGGCCTGCTTAAGTTGTCAAAGCAATCGGAGAGTTAAACGCCCCGGCACGGGGGCGAGAGACTTACCCCTTAATACTTTTTCGATCGGAACCCGCTTTCTCGAATCGGTCCTCGTCTGAAAATCACTGCTCGATATTTATTCGGTTATACGCGTCTTTTGTACGTTTCCACCGTGCGTGAACATGTTTTTGGAATTATAGAGGGTGCATTGGAATTATTGATAAGAGGATTAATCGAGTAATTAAATTCTTAATCCTTCCAGGAATCTTTTTAAGTTATAGAAATTTTGGTTTATTATTTGAAGAGAAAACGAGAAAAACATAATAAGTCCATTTTTCTTAATTGAATAAGACGATATATTCGTGACATCGATTATTTGTAAGAAAGTTTTCTATCTTTTTTTTTTAAAAGGGCGTAAAACCGTTATGCTAACCGGTTTTGTATATTGTATTAAATGGAGTAAGATTAATCTGACAAAATGATAAATCACTTTCTGTACTGAAATTTACGTCAAATAAGTTTGATCTCTATTTAAATAAATCACAGATAAAAGACAAACGTTTCATTTTCTATTACTACATATTTTTTTAAATGTAGATAGGAAAGAAAATTTCGAGAACAACGCATTCGATTAAAGACAGCAAATAAATTGAAACGAAACTGTAAGAGCAATAGAAAACGCACGTATTACGTGGAAATGTGCAGGAAAGAACGACGCAGAGTGGTACTCACAGGTATCTGAAACCGTTTTAGAATTCAATTCCGTTCGGTCCATATCCGAATCGATTCCTAAAACACGCGTTTGCTTCGTGACGCCGGGAACTTTCAAGTCGAGCGTCCTCGCGCTACGGCACGTAACGAATTTCGATATCCCGATGGCTCGAGCACAAAGAGAGAAAGGGGTTGGAAAGGCGGCGCGCGGGTTACCGAGAGGGCATTCGGAGGAGAAAGGATGGACGGTCATAGTATTGACTCGCTTTTGCGGATGCAGGGGCGGAGTTTTCGACCTCTCTCCCTTCTTCCACCTTCCGGATCCCTCTCTCTATGTGTATCACTCTTCATCCCGCATTCTTTCTCCTTCTTCGACTCATTTTCCTCCCTATAAATATACTCCGCCTCATCCCCTCGATCTTTTCTCTCCGTCATTCGACAATATCCTCTTTCTATTTCCATCCTTCTTCACCACATAACAAACCATGCTTCCGCTTTTTTACTTTTTTCTTTCCATCTCACAAACTTCTATCTTCTTTCTTCCTCGATCTCATTTGACCCCTTCCCCCTCTTTCTTACTCTTTTTTAGCATATCCATCTCTTTCTCAGTTCCCCTTGTAATAGTACGGAACAGAGGATTCCCCTGTTTCTGTCACTCTCTTTTTCACCCCCACCCCACGTGAACGCAGGCGGTCGGGGTCGAAAGGGGATGACTCGTCGCACAGGGCTGTCAAACCCCCACCCACGCAACGACAAAACTCCCGTTGAAGGGTGACCCAGCAATGGCGGCGGGACTTGTTGTATTTCGCTTTCGAGGTGAGCTCCATTCCCTTCTACCTTCTCGATTCCCGTGGCAACCCCTCCGCAACCGGCCAGGCTGGGAGGGCGCTCTGCTAAAATGAAACTGAGTGGGTCGGAGTGAGGAACCAGCGCCGAGACTCGAACACGCTCGAACGAAACGAGACGGAGGAGTCGAAAGTAGCGGTGTGCGACGAGGAGAGACCGAGGAGGGTGGCTGGAAACGAGGAAGATCGAACGGCGGCGGAACAGAGAGGAAACGAGACTCTATATCGCTCGGAAACAGCAACCTCCATTTATTTTATTACATTATCATACCAACTAGGCGCTCGATAAGTGGGGCTTTAAAGCGATGGTTCTCAAATCGTTTCGCATGGAACTTTTACACCGTGAACTTCGCCACGAAAAGCAACCTCGTAAGTCAATCTTCGCTCCTCGTCGCTCGCTGCAAAAAAAGCTGCAGCGAAAGTTAATGGATGTTTCGTAAGAAAAATCAATCGACGAGTTCAAACATTCGAGTGTATTTTCCGGCGAGGAATTCATTCGGAATTCCCTTGTTAAATAACATCTGGAACAGATTGAAATTTTTTTGTTTTATATTAAAATATGATTTCTCTCATCAAGACACATAGATTGATAGATTGAAATTGAATTGAAACTTCGTAATTTTTTGTTTTATAATACCAAATGATTCCTCTTATTGAGACACATGTATATTAAATATTTAATTATCTACATCTTAATCGTATTTAACATCATACATATTAATATCTGCATAAATATGAATATATTTCGAATCGTGAAAGTTAAATGTTTCTACTAAATCTTAACAAAATTCAGCCATAGTAAAGATAAGCAATGAAGGCAACAAATATATTTGATTTTTACGAAATTCGAAGGGTGCATTCGCTTCGATTGCCAGGAAAAAAGGATTCGGCGTATTTGCTTCACGCTGACGCGTCCAACTCGAACGCGTCTGACGAACAAATCAGAACGAATTGTTCAGCCGTTAAGTTGGATTAAAAGCAAAGTCAGCGACGTACCTGTTTCTCTTCGGCCCGTTGTCATTTAATGACCATCGATTATCGTCGCGAATTTAAACGAAGCACGCTCATAATTACGCCGTAGCATTTGTCGAATTCGTTGGTCGCTGTGAACACGCGAACGATTTAATTGAAAACAAGCATTCGACCAGCGAATATTTTCCACCATCTCTTTTGTTTGACAAACGCCAAACAAATAATTATAATTCATCGTATAGTGACAAATATATTCGCAAGTCGTGATTATAATACATTCGTACATTTTGGTGAAATTTTCTTTAATTGGCAACTTCATCCCATAATTTGGATGCAAATACTTCTAGAATATTTTAACATCGATAAGGTACCTTGTAGAAATAAATTTTTAGATTTAAATGTAGCTGTCATAATCGAAATATTTTATTGTAATCAATGATAATGAATGTGTTTTTCCTTTGCTTTCCCCAATTTAAGCTGTGTATTATATATTATGTTTAAAATTTCATTTATAGTTGATAGTTGAATTTAGAATTAGTAAGTATATCATGATATAACAAATTTTGGAACTTTCAAAAATGTAGAAAGTGATACCCCATTCGCTCGGTTCATGTTTCACGATAGGGACAGTCTATTACGATTTGCAGAGGAACGTGGAAAAATCCCCTCGAATTTTTTATCCGGCACAGCTTGAACTCTAGAATTTGCTAGGCTGGCTGACATTTAAGTAATTTGACTTTCTTCTCACGTATATCAGAGGATTACCCAAGTATTCGCCTTCGACCGGTACGACCACTTCATTCGAGATATCCACAAATAACAGACGATTCATCCCTTCGATCTCCTTGTTTTTCCCTTCTTTAATCTCGTCTTTTTCAGTCTCGCTCAAACTCACCACAGAATATGGAGTTGCTTCTTCCCCTTTTACAATATCGTTAAAAAAAAAATCTCAATCGAACCACTTGACATCATTTCTTAATACATATTTAGTTCTTTAGATACTCCTTTTTAATTTTCAAATATAATCTAATGTTATTCACATTGACTGTCTTTTTATACCGAAGTAATAAGATTAATTATATTGAAATAATAATAAGATCTTCTTGCAAACAGCGGTAATAATGATCACAAAATTATTACTTGATTTTGTTAAACTTTTTAGACATGTGCAATCAATCGTTATTAATATGCGCGATTCATCGTTTCAATTTAAATAAATAATGTTTTTTCAAATATGAAAAGTCACTTTCCTTAGTGAAACGAGGCTTCGATTGAATCACAAAAATTCGAAGACCATAATAATAACATAATTGTAACATAATACTATACTTCATTTTTTTATTTATATCATTTATAGTAAAATATGTGGATCTAATAAGTTGATATGGAAACAAGAAATAATTTTTTCAGTCGTACAAATTGCACAATGTTCGAATAATTAATTAGTTACGAAGCAACGTGTTATTTATTCGACGATTGATCGAGGTAAAACATAGGAAAGATGTTTCTAAGTGAATGCTCCTGGGAAATGAAGCTGCATCGGTCAGAGGAGACTGTCGGACCACCTTTACCCCCTTGTCCTCTCTTATTCCACTCCCTCATCCTCCCTCTCCCGTAAAATCAATAGGTGCGTCGGCGTCCAGCACGCTGGGAATTCTGCTATATAACCCCGAGCGATTAACTAAAATCGATCAAACGCGACGCGTGTCGAATATAATGAAATAAATTGCACAATTCTGTTGAATCAGAAGAAATGATGATCTCTGACCAGATTTATAAATTCGAGCCTAGATTTTTATTCATACTACTTTTAATGTAAACTATTTTTTCAATCCACAATTTTAAGGTTGCAAATTAACTTGAATATTTCCATACGATATGGTGATCTAATAAAAGAATATATCACACCCCCTTGCTGCAAAAATGATACAACTCGAAACATATTACAATTTATTATACTTTATTTATTATACTTTGACAAAGTCCTGTAAGTTTCTTTAAATTGTACACGGTGGAATGACAAGATGACATTTAATATTGTTTTATGAATATTATCCCTATTTTCTAGTAAAATTAATTAACGATGTAATATATTCTTATATTTAATGAAAGCTTTTTGCAATTTCTGAAATATCATTATTTCCATTTAATTGTGTTTGTACTTTCGCAGCAAAGGATTCATTCACATCTCGATATACAATTCATTATTCTATACATTCAAGGTGTAATTCTATACATTCAATGTAAAAGATTGAGGTGCACAGGAAGGTAAAGTTTCGAATGAATCATGACTTCATTTAGACGTCTTTTGCAAGAAATTTATTTTAGGGGGTGGAAGACACGGTCTGACAACTATTTATCCAATTACTGCCACTTCCAGTCGACTAATATTTGCCTGGCGCGTGTCGACAGTTCGTCAACCGTGAAGCTTGAACGGCGCTCTACGACCACCGAATAGTCCTTTGTCTCTTTTGCGAATTAATTTCAAGGACGAGGACCTTTGTGCTTCGCGAGGGTTCTTACTTCGCGTCGAGCAAACCCAATTTGCGCTTAAACAAGGAGCATCTTCGCATAACTTAGCCTTGCGTGAAATCCAACGTCAAAGGGAGGAAACTTCTCTTTTTAAGGCAGCTCGACCTCGTAGGATTTAGACGGTGAACTTCAAAGACGTACCGGATTGAAGGAAAGAATGCGGAGGCTTCCCAGTTATATTAGAAAACATACTTTCAATGCAAATACGAATAATTTTTTAATTTTATGAATTTGTTTCTTAATCAGAATTTATGGTTTATGGTGGTTACTTGCATCTGTCGTGCGTAAGTTTGGAAATGATCACGAAGTGCTAACGAAATAAACTATATTGAATGTCTATTAATAGCACTAAAATCCAACGTGCGTGTGATATTAAGAGATACATTTTACTATAATAAAAATAATTTTGTATAATCCGATGTTTGATTTGTATATGAAGTATGATAGAGATTTCATAAAAAGTTAAAAATAGATTTTTAGGTCTTAATTATTATTAATAATAGTTAATAGTTCATTATTATTAATATTAATAATAGTACATATCGATACTCTATTCACAATAAAAACTGTCACGTGTTTCATTATGCTTTGGTAAAAGTTTCGAAAGTGCTTTCATGTTAAGATGTTTACTGAGTTAGTTAATTTCATTCAGTTGAATAAAGATGTATTTTTACGTTTATATTAAATTTATAATTTCTGTAAATTATTCTTAAGTTAACAACTCTTGGTAATTTAGGTATGCCACAAACTGTTTTACCGACAGTAGATTCTGTAGACTTGTACCATCGTTGATTATCTGTATCATCGTTGATACACTACGCGTAATACTGTGCTACTATAAAAGATCTGTATCATATACACCAACAATAACTGATTCAATTTCTTTTCTTTATAAAAAGAAAATTTACAGTTCTTTTAAAAATAAAACTACATATATACAATATTAAAGTGATAATTCTTCGCGTAAATATTGTGATACTTTATTTAATATAAAATTTATGTAACGAAGAATGTATGATGTATAGAGGATAACTGATTTAAAGAAAAATCGTATGCAGTGTGAACCATTACATGTACCTGTTCCTTATATCTCTTAAAATATGGTAATCATATTTCTTTAAAAGAAGTAGTCTTGATATTTTAAAAAGTTCAATTGCAATTTTAGAATAAAACAGTTGCAATCTATAAAATGCAGGATTATTATAAACTCTCAAGAAACTTGTATTACCTCAGTGTATATTAATAACATCAACTCTAATAACAGAATAATCTTGGAACCTGAACATTCTACTACATTTTCACTGCCTCATATTATCGTAGATCAAGCTTAAATTGTATGTTCATATTTCATAATTATGCAGTTAGGAAATCTAAGATGCCACAATTGCTGAGCCTCGAAATTTGAGCTTACACTTCTCTGGCTGTAATTATCCGATCTTAAAATTAGAAGCCAGAACGTTTTTATCAAATTTACAAATTGCATCTTCAATTTTCAATTCATCTGTTTATTCGTGCATATTTGTTATCTACATTTCTCTGTCTCAATTAATCAGCATATCTGCCGTCGGTAAGTTCGGAGTGTAGTATTCTCGTCCATTTGTTGTTTGCATAGAGCTATAGAGGACGCTATATTACTACTCTACTTTTCTCAGTCAATCTTTTCAACATATACCTAGATTCTGAATATAAAAATACCATATTAATAAAATCCTCTCACTAAAATCTTTATAGATTTCTATTTTGCATCGAAACCCTCAAACATTTACGATCATTTTACAATCAAACTTCATTTATAATCAATAACTCAATGATATAAGATATAATCAAAAAATAACATTTAAAATATCTCTTTCAATCAAATATTCGTATAACACCTTCTAAAATAGTGAAATCCATTTTCCTTATTCAAATGGTAATTCCCACGGTATTATTCTTGTATTATCACGTAGAATAGTAGGACTCGGCGCCTGTAGGTGTCACTAAGAAAGCAAATGGCCAGCAAGAGCAGTGTCAAACGATGTTAAGTCGTTGAATCATCCAGAAATTAAATCGATATTTTCAAGAATTTAGTTAGTAAACTCGAACGATTTGTCACTTAGGGTATAACGACCGAGCATATCTTGTATCTTTTTCAACAAACGTAGCAACGGCTTCGTGTGGGTTTCCCGTGGAAATCGATAAACTTCAAGGGTCAAACGTCGTACTTGCGCGCAGGTTTTCCTGAAAGTGTGTTATTTCTCTCATAGAGCATCCTACGCGTCAAAATGTCCACGTCGATGACAGACAACCTTCTCGATGACATGAACAGCATACCACTGGCAGACGATGATCCACAAGGTAGGGAACTCGTGCTCACGTCTCTGACCCAATTCTCTTAATTCCAATCATCGCATCTTCGTTATAACTTGTTCTTAGATTTTTCTTAGCGTTCCATGAAATATTTAAATACTCACCTTAGACGGAACCTTGTTACTCCAGTTCTTAAATCGACATTCTAATGTCCAGAAAATTTATAAAGTCGTGGTAAATCGTTAAATGTATAATTTATCGGCTAATTGACTAATTGATTTTGGAGTATTTACATACGTGTTGATTCTTGATAAAACGCGAGGTATTTCTGGAATTTTTGGAGCATAGTCAGTGTACTGTTCGTATATGGAAAATGCTATTATTTATTATATATTGTATAACAATAAATGTTGGGTTTTTTGAATATATGTCTACAAAAAATTGTGAAATTGTTATTATCCAAGCGATTAAGAAAATTTAATTTCTGCAAATTTGCGTTATATGAGATAACAGTTACAATTATTGTTTCTATATGCAGTGATAATTCCTGAAGAAGAACTTTTAGATAATAGCTGCCACATATCTGACGCACTTGGCAGTGGACACAGCATGGATTCTATACCATCTACATTTACGAATGGAAGTTGTAGTCCTAACAGTGAGTGTCAAATCATTTACACTCTACTATTTCACAAAATATCATCAAGCATTCAAAATTATTTGACTGTAGGTTTAGATCCAGATATAAGCCCAGATGAGCAAGAAGAAAAGGCAAGGTTGATTGCTCAAGTGCTTGAACTTCAAAACACATTAGATGGTAAATAAATTTCGAATGTGGTCTCTAATTCCTACATACACATTTAATTTACTTAAATCGATTTTCTAAAATATCTTTTTTCTACCCAGATTTATCCCAGAGAGTAGACAGCGTAAAGGAGGAAAACCTGAAGTTGAGAAGTGAAAATCAAGTGCTGAGCCAGTATATCGAGAATTTAATGTCAGCATCGAGTGTTTTTCAATCTACGAGCCCCAACACCAAGAAGAAGTGAATTCACGTTGTCACGTTAGATAACAAATGTCGAAGAAACAGGGATCTTAAAATAATGTGATTTTCAATCCTCCATGAAGAGTATGTACACGCATTTACACTTATAACTGCCTTATTTCACGAGAAGAGGATACAATTATTGTAGATATAAGGATTCTCAAAACAGCGTTTATTTATAGTCTGTTTAATATATTCTGTTTATTTCATATTTACATGTTTCATTAATTTGTGTACATACTGTTTATAGAGAAAATCATTTGCAAGCAAAAATTCGCCCGTCTTTTCTTGAAGCGCATATTCGAATCGAATTTGAATTACGAATTTACGATCAAAATCTGTAGGTCGAGGAATTCATTGTTCAACTTTTTCTTTTTTTAGTCACCGTATACGCTTTTTGCTTAAAAAACGCTTACACAGTTGTTATTTACTACCAAAGAATTCCATTTTGTATTTCGTGCAATGTCGTGTGTATTTGAAGAATCTCAGTTGTCATGACCTAATCTCAATTATCGTAAGTATGGAAGTTTATATGAAAGATTGAAATGTGCAATTTGAATGATTGAAATCAAATAATATCTTAGACTTATAATTAAGTATTATTTTCTTGACGTTTTCTGGTGTAAGAATCGTTTCCAGTATTAAATCGCAATCGTTGAAGTTAGTTATCGCTTTTTCGCGTATTTGACACTTATAAATAAGAATGCAAGGGTTATAAATGTTTGTAGTTATCGTATTTAATCGAACACCAACATTTTTTAATTCGAGCTTTTGCTTAAGGGTTTCGACATACGTGTATGCAATGTATGTAGATGTACAAAAGAGATAAGAAATAATTATATATATATATACAATTACATATAGATATAAATAAATATATATATATTATATACTAATATATAGTATAATAGTATATATGTATATATATATATTACATATGATTATATAATATATTAATATAAATTAGCGTTCGTGTAAATGCTGCAAGCACAGTGTACGTTTTAAGCACTAATTTAACTGACTAATTGAAAACGATCGACACTTTGCCTGCAGCATGTTCGATCAACGATTACTACTGCAACTGAGGAAGAAAAAAGATAAAGAAAAATTAATAAAGAAAAAGAAATGTACTGCAATTTAAAACTGCAACTTGCAATGAAGTTTCAGTTGGAGGGCACAAGCAGAATGCACAATCTCAAATTATTTCATTGTTGAGTAACATAGTGTTATAATAAACATTATATTCTATTGGAAGGCAACGAGGTTATTTATTTCCCATAGAAGGTATGTAATTGATTTCTTGTCGAACGCATGACTTTCATTGTTAGTAAAAAATTATATAAATTCTTTACAAAGTTTTTTAAAGTTCGCTATGATTGATTTAATTTAACATTTAGTTCCATTTTCCTTGTTTCAGATTCACATAATTGTTACGAATTAGTTTAGTACAGAAATATAAAATATTCGTAGAAATTAATCCTGTCGTATTGCTAAGAATTGTATCGATTTTTGGCCCCAACTTGTTTTTGGTCCTGGCTTTGCTCGTCCGTTTTTCTTTATTCCTATCCACCATCCATGATTCGCGTATTTTCGTGATCGAAAAGCATCGTAGGAACCGACGTTCCATTGCTCCCACTCTGTGTTATCTTTGTTTTCGCTTAGCTGAAATAAATTAATAACAATTATTTCAAACGACTAGCCCCTCATCATTATTTAAGTAGATCTCAAATTATATTTATTATTTGAAATAATCAAAACAAATTTATATCGATTTCAAAAACACAAATTCTACACCATAAGATACATAGAAATATTGAAACGTAACAACTTTGCAACCAATTTCTACAGATTTAATTATTCTATTCGCTACATCTAGTAATAAAAATCCGCGACCTTACCTCACCATATAAACGTCCCTTCTTATTGAAAGCCAAATACAGACCAGTTTCAAGACTTTGTATTCGAATCACTCCAAATGATACCGGTATAATGTGAAGCAAAGCTAAAAATTAGTAGAAGGAAGAAATAAAAAAAAAACTATTTTCTTCATCTATACTGCAGTTCTTAATGATTATAACAATAAAGTGAATCAATAAGATTTTTACAGTACAGAATATTTATTTTTATTTTTCGTTGCAGTTACCATGTGGTTCATTCGTGGCACTCAAACCTCGAACACGACCAGAGTTTGAAACACCAAGATGGTACCCGGTTCGACAGAACAATTTGATTACCAAACAATTGTACACAGGATTTTGTGCCGGTTTCCTGGGATCCCATATTACGTAAGGTGGTCGTCTAACCGATTCCGTGATGTAATGCGGAGTTCTGTAAGAGAGAATTCAATATTTAGAATCTCCAAACACACACCGGGTGTCTATAAGCGTAAATACCAAGTCTACAAATATACACTTAATCTTAAATGTCAATCTTAGATAAAAAGATCCTCGAGACGTTACATAGAAATTTCTTTGAAGTTTTTGGTCATCGAAATTAATTTTCAATCACTGTCCTTCCTTCTATCTAGATGCACTCTCTTGCGAAGTTTCTAAAAATTAACACATTCATAGTAGGCACTATGACAAACTTCTTTTTTATTATGCCATGAAGCTTTATTCGGATCTTTGACTTTTATAGTTTCTGTAAAATCTATTATTCTAATGCGTATTTTAATTTTTATATTTCGACGAAACGATACGTAAGTTAATTTATTTATATTTTCCAATAACGTTACGTTTGCACAACTTTCACGCGCTATTTCATTGACCCGGCTAATATTTATTAATATCTTTCGTATCAATAAAGTTGAATATATAAATTCATTCCTTATTTTTCGAATGAAAATAATATCGAAGAGAGGAAGATGAAATACTGTTCTTGACTATTGAAATAATAGCGACGAGAGTATGTTAAACTGTCATTTTCGACGAAACAGATTTAATGCGAAATAACATCTCGAAACGCGCTATATTTATAACATATCACTAACGTTTGGAAAAATGGGCCGATCGACTTTTCAGGTCAGTAAGCTTCGTGAATGAAGCGTGCTTCGTTACACCGTAGACGTTTTCCAACCCCGTTAATTTTAAACAGACGCTCGAGGGGAAGGAACGCAATACCAATAGACTTTATTCGACAAGCAGTGCATCAACCGATGATAATCAAGCTAATGGTACCAATAATGAGACGTGAAAAATACAAAGTGGATCACGCAAATTAGGACAAATTATACACGCAGTGGCTAACATCAAGTATTCAAACATTTGAAGAAACATTTTACGAATATATTATGCGTGTTACAAAAAACATTTTGAAATTTCATTAGTGATGAATCACGATTATCATGATCACATTAGCAAACTATAAAACGAACTTAAAAATGTATGTGTATACAAAAGTTACAATATATTTATCGTAAAATATAAAATTCAGCGAATGATTTGTGCATGATCCTAGTCAATGCAAAAAATAAAAGAAAGATGCAAAATACTGTCTGATAATGAAATATAGGTGAAAAATTCTAAGCGTACTGCTCCCACGATGGAATGAAATATTTTCCTCGTTTAAAATTCATCAATTTAAAAATTGTTACGTCTTGACATTGCGCGAACACGCCCCCGTTAATTACACGTAGAATGTGTACTATGATCTATTTGTTGAAACTCGAGCGCACACGGTCATAAACGTCGATCCTAATTTTGCGTTTCACGTCGTGCGTGTGCTTTAATGCAATTCACGCGGAATTGCAGGCTCGTCGGTTCGTCGGTTGCCACGGTGCTCGAATACCGGTAATAATATAACGTGAACCGTACCTACTCCCTATACCTAGTGACCCTGCAACAATATAGAGCAGAAAGTAAATCGAATCAAGTGATCAATGAATGCATATCGCATATCATGTCGTACGGTGTCTATTACACTTCTTCGTCCATATTCTAATTTCAAGGTCTATCATGTTCTCATCTTCAAACAGTGATTTCGTGTATCATTTTACGCGATTATTACGCAATTATTTTAGGTCATCGAATCATTCAATTTAAGATCACCGCATATAGAGATCTCAATTGACTCCCTACGTTCCGATTTTTTTCGTAAAACCTAATCAAATCTATCAGATGCAAAATAATATATTACTATACTTATAATTTGCATACGTTAATCTTAACATTTTGCCGTCCATATAAATTTACTAGTAACTTAGCTGGCGTCTTTTGGTAAAAAGTTTATGTAAAATAAACTTTACGTAAAGGATCACCCAGCACGTGACATCAACGTGGCGTCACGAAAATGTTAAACTTGAAGATTTAAAACTAAAGTTAGAATTCAACTTAAATTTCTTTATAAACAAAAACCTAAATACAAACCTATCTTTGTCGAATGAAATCATAATATGCGCTATAGGGTTGAATTTCGCGCCATTCGTTCAATGAGAAGAATATCCTTACCGCAAAGTACATTCTAACACGTGTAATAGTATTTTAAACAACAGACTGTTTTTAATAAAAATACCTCGCCGTTTAATGAACTATCGAATTAATCCCCGCTTAACGATCTATAAAGTAGAGCGTCAGGAAGATTGATAAATTTAAAGCGACTTTACGACGGTACGGAGCAGAAAATAAATCTAGTTAAGTGATCGATGAACTCATTACGGTTCCTTGTGCAACAACGTCCACGTCCCCTTGACTTTTGTTTATCGTAATAATCATCCTTCCATTCGGTACAAGAACTAGACAGCTTTGTGACAATATTCACTGACCCTTTTCTCCACGCAATGAATTGATTAATTTCACCTTCGAGATCCGAAAACGTTCCAAAACGATCGAAGGGGAAAACCATAATATGAATAATAGGAAATTTTAAACTGCTAACTTCGCAGTACGCTAGGTGGAGAATTAATCGATTCAAGTGATTAATGAACGTTTATTGTAGGTGGACGTTAAAAGGAAATTACGCCTACAGACTTATTGTTGCTAGCTTGCAACCCGTCCACGGAAGAATCCGCTGTAAAATATGCATCAACCCTTTCATCAAGGTCAAAAATTCATACATCGATGTACAAATCGTTACGTTAATGCGGATAATCGTGCAGAAACGTGCGATCCTGGTCGATCAGTTTCGTTAAATCACGAAGAAGAGAGAATTTATAGTAGCGATACTGAAGAATTTTATAAAATGTCGTGATAAAATGTAGCAACTAAAAGCATTAATTTTTTAAGATTTTGTTCATAAAATAAAAATAAAATTTAATATAGAAAATGGGCACGATATAGTGCAACAATTACGAACATCAATCTCTTTTTAAATCTTGCTCCTATTCTAATTTTGTTGCAGAGAATTTCTAATTTCCATATCTATACATAACATAATAATTTATAAGAGATTAGCTTTAATAGTAGACGATATCTTAATTAGAAGTTTTCATCGGATAAAGTCAGCTAATAATTAAAGTTTACCGTCGAATTGTAACTCGATTAATGCCTGTACAACGTAACGAAGATTCGATCTTATTCTCGGCTATCGACAGCTCGTAATTATCGGCAAATACCCGTTCTCGTCGAACTTCACTGTAGTGGTCGGATGTCTCCTGGTCTCCCTTTTCCTCCTGCGATCCCCATTGATCTCCTTTTCGTTTCCCGGCCCTTTCTCCTCGCAGATCGATAGATCGGAATCGTAGCTGTCGTCGCTGCAACTGTCATCGATGTCGCTGCATTCCTCATCGCACGTTGGTGCTTCTAAGTTTTCGTGAATCCAACGAAGACTCATTCTCTTGTAATAATTCTATTCCCTTGATTACCTTGATAATTTAAGAAGACAAATTTTATCAGTGCAAGTAGACAAGATCGATTACTTTTCCTCGAATGAAGAAGACAATTAAAATATTTATACCCTAATACACGATACGTCTATGTAGAACGATATCAAAGTACAATGGAATTTTCATCCTGTAAACTTTTGAGAATCTAACGATGATAGATCCTCCTATGGTAATTCTGTCCCCTCTACACTGTAATTTACGATTGACACGACTGGGGAAAGCAAACTTTATTTGTGGAAAGTAACGATTTTTTTGTGGACAATTCGTAGGCTGAATTTCACGTTTCGCGGGAAAAGTATATTTTCTCGCTCAAAACTATGTTTCTTTAGTTTATTTGGAATTTACAATGTTACAGGGTATAGGATGTGAAAAATGGTTTTGTGAAAATTATTAGTTTGATTTGGAATGTAGGAGAAGAAAGTAGAGTGTAGATCATTAAAGATTTGAAGTATTTAATTTATCTTAATTTAATATAAGCTTTGTAATTTCTTTGTGTTATGTTTAAACAATATAAGGATTGCGAGAGGATAAAATGAAGATGAGTATGGGATTAAACGTAAAATATAACGGAGAATAGTACGGTTGGGAATTAGCGGTAGTCTCGGTCTGTTAAAAGTTAAAACAACAGGTCGAATGAAAAACAAGCGTGAATAATACGGAGAAATTTACACCCATAAAAAGCGATTGAGATTTTACGTGGTTTCAGATGGTTATAAACGTACTGTTAGTGTTGGACAAGTAAAACAGTATAAATATGGTTTCCAATTCATTTTATGCTTCGTTGAATCGATGAAACAGACCATCGATTGATAGAAAATGTAAACGGGAAAATCGTCGAAATTGATTATTGCTTATTGAACTTTTTATTTTTGTGGGAGTATCGTGAAAAGCACTTCTGTTTGTAGTTTAGTAATTAGAAAACTAACGGTGTTTCCGGTCTGGTAATGTCCAATTACAAGCATAAAGAAATGATAGTACGGATTGTATAGCATTCGATGTACTATCACAGATGTAACATAAATTAGTCATAGTATAAAAATAAATTAAAAACGTTGGTTAACGTCAATATGTCTTTACTTGGTATCCTTGGAAAATAAAATTTAATTAAGTAATTTACTGAATTTACGAAACTAACGATTACAAAATGCTGCGAACGTTTCACCCGTTACATTCGATCTCGAAATTGCACGAGTTTTTCTACATAAAAAATTCACTTTCCAGTTTTGCAACACTCATTTTTCCTCGAGGTGAACCTGAATCTGATCGAATAAATTTTTTACGCAAATCTTTTGTTAAAACTCAAGCAATTCGAAAATGTTAGATCTCAGTTCTACGTTTCTTGGTGGATACTATAATACATTGACGATTGATATTCGTAACATCCAAGACAAACAGTTATGAGTTACATTATACATAGATAATCTTAGTACAAGAAGCTACGCACACGATGATCACTCGAAACACTCGACCGTGTATATAAACATTTCAAAGGAATTAATATTTCAAAGCTTAAAGAGAATCAAAGGTTTAAACAATTTTGAATTCGTGACAAGAATGACTAATCTCACGATAATACGAAGCAAATTCTATTTCTCGATATGAAGTAGCAGAGTCACGAAAGCTACACAAAAGCAGATAAGAAATTCAAACAACTCTTCTGTTATAACAAGAAGAAGAGTGTCAATTTCTCAATTTCATTATATGTACATATACTTATATGATCAGTGTTCAATTCTCGAGAAACAAATTACTTCCATGAGTTCATTTATTAGAAGAAAATTCCACTTACGTACACAATAACAATTTCGAAAGTAAATTTTCAAAGTAGTTACGTTTATAACATCATCGCCTCCTTTTGCTCCCCAATCTCTAAAGTTTGATTAATGTAGCTTCTGAACGATTGAAATTATCGTGCAGCTGATAAACCAATGATCTGATAAAACAATTACATATAACGAACTCCCACGCACAATACAAACGTCTCACCTGCCTGAACGTCCGGATACCAAATCGCGGATCTCGGAAGCAAGTTTCACTCGATGGATCTCACGGTGATTGGGATTCGAAACAAAAACGCGGTAGTAACCGATCGACACAGGCCTATGGGTTTCGCAACAGTAGAGCGTCAATTGAACAACTGTGGTCGCGGTTCCGTTTCACGAGGTCCACGGGCACATTGTTCGCGTAGTGCACGATTCACCGGCGTCGATGGATGTGCAGACGCACCAGAGCTCGCCTCCTACCCAGGTGCCTCCGCGTTTATCATACGACTGAGCCGTCTCTGCTCCGCGAACCTACGTCGGATAATACTGGATATGACGCCGGCCTATTGGTAGACGGTGTAGCCAGCGGTGGTCAGCAATTCGAAGTAGACTAAATAAAAAACGGGACATGCGGCCAAAATGCGAGCTCAACGAAACGAAAGATCTTTTGTCAGCGCCTTGCGGAATTTTGTAAACGAGACACCACCGACGACGCCACTCGTCCAGATAACAATGTCTCATTGAAGGTCTAGATTTTCGTGTCCGTTTACTTTCGTTTCATTTTATCTATTAATACGTTTTGTGTCACGCGAGATACCTCGTTTAAACAATTCATTTTGATATCTTGAAAAAGAAAGAAAATTGTATATATTAATAAAATTATTCTTGCACAATAATTTGCTGACTGATAATATCAATGAATTGACAAGTGGGAATTTTACGTCATATAGAATAACCAGATGATTTACAATTTACTTGCAAAATTTTATTTGTATTATCATGAAACTCTTCATGATGAGAAACAGAACATCTAGGTACATGCTTTATTTGTTCTTCTATGAAAAAATTTCTCAAGACGAGGTTACACTATTTCAAGGAGCACATGTAACGGTGGGAAAAATTTTTCTTGAAGTCGCTCTTTCTACGCAATTTCAAAGTCATCGACATTTTCTAGAAGAAACCTTATATTTTCTTATATAATTCACCAATGCACTTTCTCATTTTCTATGTAAAAGTACGAAGGTAATTGTGTCAGAAAATCCACTGAAGTGTAGTGATCGAGAATTTGAAGGAATTTGTTGCGCAATAGAGTATAGCTGAGCGTTCAGAATTCGGATTGCAATCTTTGTTTAAAAAGAATTTCCGAATGAGTATCGTATGCCTCGTTTCATATCGTGCTATCGAAACCATGAAATAAAATGTCTAGGAATTTTCGCTGTTATCATGAGAAAAATCAATGAAACTGACATATTCACGACTCTCCGGATTTCAATCAAATTATTAAAATTCCACAGTCCTTTTCTCAGAATCTTTCAAACTTGAAGTTAAAATAAAATGATATAAATTATTTCTATGCTTTTATGAATCACAATCTACGATCAACACGTGAGTATAAATTTATATTATCATTGCATAATATCTATCAACTCCCACGACACCATGATAATGATTTATCGATTTTTTATATGTAACTTGCACGTGTAAACGTATATTCTATGTTCCTAGAAAATAATGGGAAACAAATAGAAAGGAAGAAATAGTTTGTTGAAAACATGTCAATGAATATGTGGAATATAAAATTAATGATCGTTGTGCAATGTGCGCATTATGTGTCATAACTAGATAACGTTACCTCTAAAATGCAACCAAGTCTGGTCTCTGGTGCCTCGTCAACCGCTATGGGACATGCTGTAGTTCCCTGACATGTAACAATGGTTGTGGTTGGAGCGAAACATATATGCATGTAACACGGCGAACGACCGCTACTTTTCCTGTAAAAGTTTCAACTAGATTATCGATGACCAAAGTTCAAAGCTACATAGTTACATAGGGCCTGTCTGGGATGAAGGCATCGTTATTTTATTTACTATCGAGTAAATAAAAGTATCGACTTTCGCGTTGTTCTCTTCCGGCGGATTCTGATTTACTAGTCTCGCATCACCCTCCACGCTTTTCCTTGTGGAAACGCGATTCAATTAGAGCGGTGTATATTAGCTGCTAATGATCGAAAACCGGTTTAATAAATTATGTTCCCTTTTCTAAGGATCCACGCTACATTGTTTAAGTGATTTTATGCAAAGTGCATTCACAATCTTTTTCTGCTTTTCTTAAGCGTGTTTTCTAAAAATCTTCCTAGGAATTCTAAGAATTTTGTAATATTAATTCTAATATTATTTTTATGAAGGTCGCAGGCGAAAGACACGATAATCTAGCAACTCTGATTCTTTTCAATCATATTATAGCCTTCGTCAAAATGTAATATCGATATATGCCGATATCGGAGTAAAATCTCTACACATCACCTACTGTCCACGTACATTCCTAGAATTGCTCTTTTAACATGAATATTCGTTCGTTCATACCGCATTCGTGGGGTGACGAATAATGAAAAATAAAACAGAAATAGAGGAAGTATGTCACTTAAGTTGACACAGTTATGTTTCTCGTGATGATGGACAGCACACACTTTGACATTTAATGGATCTACCACCTATAATTCAAACTAGCTCGCGAAGTATTTGTTGCCTGAAGGTTGAACTATTCCACCAATTCTATCGAAAAAGTAATTTTGTTCCTGATCGCTATCTAACGTGTAGCATACCGAAACAGATGTGCGTCTGTTAATAGAAGATATTCGAATTAACCAGACTGAAAAGATGATTCGACAAGTTAGATAGTTTTGTAGGAAATCAGACTAGTAAAAGCAGTCTGTTTTTAGACGAGTGATGATCGTTTGGTATTTCTCTAGCATTGACAAAGTCGAAGATTACTATGAAATTGCTCGGTGTTTCTAGAGCGGAGACTTCTTATTCCTTAATCTAGACATCGCGTGCTGTACTTCTGTGGCAAGGAAGAAACGATAGAAATCATAGTTTTGAGAAAATTAAGGACAATTCCTGTATCGTGGAAGATCGTAAGGTTTTGTAAGTTACCGGAAAGAACTTGAATGATTTACGGTTGCGTGCGAGTATTGTATCGAATTGATTATCTATTCAACGGGTAAATTTTACGGTCGACAAAGATCTGAGCTGTTAGAAGTGCTACGCTCCACTTCGGGATATCTATTGTACGTGTTTAACGAACTGAGTATAAAAACGTGTCTCACATATAAATATCTTGTAACGGTATCAAGAGACTATCAGAATTTCGAAATTAACTTGCATTTTGATTTTTATTAATAGATTCTTCTACCAGTTTTCTAATAATGTTTTATGCTAATCTTCTTATATATCCTCGTAGAACATTTTTCTAAATCTCAAGATCACGTTGAATCTGTTTCAATGGGATGACGTGAAACAGAATTTGTAGATCATTTTAAAATATGAATCAGATGTCTTAAAATCAAGCCGACATAAAACGGATAAAAATAAAGAAGTTACGCAAAATTTCAATTAAAATAATTTTAACATATTCCATTTGCAATTTTTTTTCGATCAATTTACATTATCGATTTCTGCTTCCTAACGTTATAGCTATGAAAAGGAATTCCAAGCACTCGCTTAATATTTTTTCATCTCTATCTATCTCTCCACCTATATTCTACGACTTTATGAAATTTAATGAATTTAAAGTATTTATAACATTATGGTAATCTGTATGCATATATTGTTCGATCTGTAATGAGTTAAATTCATTTTCCATCCCAAATTTCTTTCTTTGATCCAACCTATCGGCAAAGGAATTATCAAATCTACAGACCTTCAAACCGGTGCGCTCAATTGTCCGTCTTCTATAATTCTATAACACGACTGGGAACAGGACGTACGATTTATCAAAAATCCTGAAACGTGAGATTCGTGTCATCGCGATTTATCCCCGTGTGATGAACGTGCATACGTTCGACTATTAATAGAGGGATGTTACTCGAATTACTGAAACTGATCAAGCATGTCAAGAGATGTCTGAGTAATTCAATTCCCCGTGACGAGCTACAACGCAGTTACAGCCACCGATTCGTCTCTCTTCGACGCCGGCTTTTCACGCTGTTACGCAATTCAACCTAGAATTAATCTTTTGCAAGGAAGCAGGGTGCGGCGAAACGGATATCCAGCTTTCGTGTGCACGTGCATTATACTATATTCTGTTTGTGACACGGTACTCGTCAATCTATGCCTCCAATTCTCATAGCGGTGATGTTGACGGAGTTTCTTGTGTGTTTCAACACGTGTGAGAGAGTTGAGTGAAAGTTTGTCGAATGGAAAGTGTCGTGCGAATTCTTGGAACTTTTCCTGTAAAACCATGCGTATAATGTTGGATATAATTGAAAATCGAGAATATCCTTGTTTTGCTAAATTGTGTCTTAGACAGAGGAATTTGTTAAAATTTCAGAAGTTGATTCCTGTCGATAAATACATTTTCGAAGTCTCAGAGCTTTGTATGTATATTATAAGTAGAAATCTATTTATTATAATAAATTCGTTCTTCGCGTCTTTTTCTTGTATTGAAAAAAAAAAATGAACATGAAAAAGATGGGAAGTAAATGCATAGATTATCTATAAAATATATTCCAGTTTTTATTACAATCGAAACTGCTAAGTTCAAGGAATTCAAGGAATAGGTCCGTAGATAGAAGAACATTACTGTTTTCAAACATCTACTTTTACGTCACCTCTTTAACTACAAGCAGTTTAAGAAACTTATGATTCAAACATGATTAACTTTTTCTTTATGTAAATATTTTAATTATATTTAACGTTGAATAAACAAACTAATTTATTAACATTGAATAAGCAAATTCTTTGACATTTATTAACTTTATTATAGTAACTACTTATGATAAAACCAGTTACGAAAGTTTTTAATTAAGTTCACTCGAGGAAGTAAACGACGACCTTTAGTCTCTTATTTTTCGACGTCAGCAGACTCTCTTTTTATCTGATTAGCTGTAGTCTCTGCTAGTTCTTTTACGAGCATCAAAGGCTCTAAATATAGCCTGATGATGGATCATCGAAAATTTCCATCACAGGAAAAGATCCACCATGTTTGCGTACCTTTTTATTCGTACAATCAGGCGGTTAAATTACCGTATAATTAATTCAGCGTTTTTTAAGCAGGATGCGTTGGAGAGACAGGAAATCGGGGTAAGATAATCAACTTTATCGCTATAATAAACATTTATTCTCAATAATATAAAATTACATGTTCGCAATAACACGAGACACATATCATACAATATTTCACAATAGCAAGTATGCGTATGCGATGCGATATGACGGTTGCACGTGACGACTATTATCGATCAAAGAGGCAACGAAAAGTAATCGCGCGACGCATCGAGCATTTTTCATATTTTTTCTCTTTTATTTCGTCACAGTGAAGGGAAAGAAAGAACACAAAACTCGAGGCTAATTGCATCTCGTTATGCAGCTTTACAGTTAATGGCGCTGCACTACCATAATAATCAACTAGAATCTAAATGATCGCTTGTGAAACACAGAGGCTTGTGTTATTCGATTTGATTGAAATCATCTACTGATTTGTAAGCATTTAGAAGAAAAATTAGAGAGAGAGAGAGAGAGAGAGAAACAGTGAACGAAGTAAGAGCCATGTATTGCAAAGGATTAGAAAAAGGAGGAGAGGGTATGAGTTTCGTATTATAGCCGTCATACATCAAAGGGATTTTCTCTCATAAATACCACACGGAGTAACTATATTACAAAAATATACATATGAATCGTTTGCCGATATTTCGCTAAATCCACACAAAGTCGACACATTTTTTTTTTCAATGTGTCGACAGCTGCCATTTTTGCCATTTCTCATTTGACTGAATATTATTTCCCTATTATTATGCTAATTACATAAATACACGTTTATTTACATGTTGCTGTCTGTACGTCCTAATGGTTAGTCGATTGAAAAGAAATCGGCGTGTTACGTGAAAAAAATCTTGATTCCATTTTTTTTTTTTTATTAATTAAAGCGCACGAAGGAATACCTTACGTAAAACGAGGACTCCACGTCCATTTTGCTTCTCGCTCGTACCGTTTGTCGGACTTTTATGTACAGAAGAGAGGGGTATTGTTTTCGTTGGTGCCGCGGTCGTGTATCACCGGTAGCTAAATGATCAACTATAACTTATAAAATATAGCTGAACGATGCTATATTCAAGTTAGTCAATGTGGTCCCATTAACTACTGTTTCGTTTTGGTTTCACACGCAACTGAACTTGACACCTGGAACATTTTATAATAATATATATAACGTAATTTTAATAATAAACGTAATAATAAATATAGCATAATTTTTATTATAAGATAGTAAGATTGAAAACTAAAGAAACAACAAAATATTGCAAGCTAATAGAATGTAGAAAATAAATTTGTGGTATAAAAACTCTTTACTTCTTAATTACATACTTTATAATCTATAATCTTTTTACCAAGATTGTTTTGGAAAATAGCTTTTACGTTTATCCATTCACTGATCAAAAAAAAATCGTTGGCTGGGGATCATTGACGTTTACCTATTTTAATCATAGGTATAAATAGGGTAAGCTAAATGCGGATACCGTCGTCACTGGAGTAGCAGTTATGGCAGTGAAGCTTTTGATTCCTAACGCGCACGTCTGTTCCCATTAATCCATCACCGAGCCGAACATGACACACGCAACATTTGAAACATTCCATGTGATAGAACAGCCGCAAGCTTTCGATAATCATCGCAGCGCCTCGACCTGGTGATTAAAAATTAGTCATCTCATTTCATTTTCCAAACGATTTAAATTAGTACAATATAACAATGACTTTAAACTGACTTAAGAATGTGGAGAGATGATTGACAGATTTACAGGCAAAACGCTTTACAATCTTTTAATTTTTCTGTCAAATATTATATTCTATAACACTTTTTTTTACGCACCTAATTCATCTCCACAATGGGAGCATTTCTTTTTTCCACTGACGCTTAACATTTTCTCCTGATTCTCGCTATTTATCGCTGGTGGTTGCTGAGGTTTTTGAGGCTGCATAACATGCTGCTGCGGTTGATGTTGCAACGCAGAGAGATGCTCCTGACTGGTACTATGTTCTAATCTATAAAAGTTCAAAGCGAATTGAATAAATAATTCCCAAAAGTTATGACGAATTTGTGAGAAATTTCTTTGTTTCAATATTAACCTTCTTCTTGGCGGAAGAGGTTTCTCCTGCGCTCTGTTCTGCACTCTTTGCGTAAGGGTTTGTATGATAGAGTCAGGCAATGGTTTATTGTCTGACCTGGTAGGAGCCATAGCATAAGGAACCGACGTCCCTGTTACGTGCATTTGAGGTTTCCGCGGTGGCGATCGTTGATTCTTTTCACTAATCCTTCTTTGTTCTGCTTCCTGTGCATCGTACCATTTAATTTTGAGATCAATGACATTAATTATGTAGGTTAATATCAATTAAGTTAAATTGATATTATTTGTTTTCTAGAAAACATGATGGATTTATCATCTATTTTCACTGGCTTATATCATCGAATCTATTAGAATATTCCCTTCCTTAAGTACACATATTAAAATATTTCTATTTAACCAGCAGGAGACATAAAAATCAGAAAATCGATAAACATAAACTTGTCATGTTAGTCTCGTGTGTAAATATGTGCAATTTTGCGTTATACTTTCGCGTTCCGCCTATTTTATATTATTAATATCATCAGGTGTAAATGTTTTTTTTCAATTTGATATAATAAACGATTTGATATATGACTTGATAAAATAGTCAAAATTATTCGTGTTATATCTTAATTGTCTCTTGTGAAATATCATACAATATTTACCTGAATGAGCCAGTGCTGGTAATTCAAATCATGAGCGCCTCGTGGCACGTCACTCTTCCTTCGTTGAACCCATTGATCGCCTTGAACGATTCGTGGTCGAGGAACTGCACTGAGAGCTTGCAACGTTTGCCTACTCATCTGCTGACCAGCATGGCTCGCCAGCGTCGTAACCGATGCACTATGTCGCAAAGGAGCGTCCACTTGTTGAGGGATCGAATCTGCTGACGGAATTCTGCTGCTCCTGTTCATTTTACAATGTTATACACACAAACTATTAACATTTCATTCGATCCTCGTTTTAATCGTTGCTTTTCTTTCTTTCAAACTTATAGAATCTGTTCAAGTGTCGAAAATTTGTACGACATTTATTTGCATATCGTTAAGGTATTATTTTAACTTTGAATCTTATTACACTTAATCTTTAACTTCTGTTGTAAAATTGTGTTAAGCACAGGCGATATCAACTGATCAAAGATTATGAATGACTGCTCTGCAAGCAGAGATTGCAACGACGTATCGTCCAGATAGACGAGCGTTACATCAGACGCAACAAAGCGTAAAGTTTCTGCAGGAAATTAAGTGACACGATTCGTAGTGCTATATTTTGTCTCTAATTTGCATTTCCTGTTAGTTACGATCTGTTCCAAACACCGACGTAACAATGTACTGTTGCAATTTGGCGAACCATCTAGAATTGAGTCTGCTCGATGTAAAATTCCTGTCACTCTAACAGAATGCAACTATATATCTTTAAAAATATCATTTTAGAAATATCATCTTGTAATTATTATATACATTTTGAGATTGATTGCAAATCATATTGTTAATAAACTTTCAAAATGTTTTGTATAGAAACTTTTCTATAGAATCAGTGTAAGTAGATAGAATAATTATTTTCTTAATGATATACATTACAATTAAATTTCAGATTATATGTACCTGATAGTAACATCTCTTTGTCTCTGTTCTATTAAACGCAGCGGTTTGGCTGGTGGTATAGGAGGAGGCGGAGGTCTTCTTCTTTGCACGTCTTGAAGTTGAAGATTTGGCATAGACGATCTATAATTCACCGATGGTTGACTCTTGAACTGTTGGATATTGTTCGCCGACGTATGCGCGACATCTTGCAAGGATTTCCATTGTTCTTGCAATTGTTCTGCCAGTTTAAGCTGCTTTTGTTCGCGATACGCCAAGTTGCTTCGTTGGCGCTTCAATTCTTCTTGTTCTAACTGCAGCAATTCCCTTTCCACTCTGAGGACTTCCTGCTCAGAGAATTAATTCATTCATTCATTATGATTTATTATTATTTTGTTATTAACGTGAATTCTTTTTTACAAAATGTGTACGCTTTCGAATCATCTTTTTACTTTTGTTTCGTGAAGCTTAGAAAGTAAAATTTGTAATTCCGCTAGATTGCCTTGTTCTTGTTAGAAGCAAGCATCGAGAAAAAACGGCAAGAGTTACAAAAGATACTGTTGCCCTTACCCCGGAAGCAAATTCGTCTTCTTCGTCGTTCAAACCAGCACCAACCAATGACGTGTTCTGCGAATCATTATCAACGATAGTCCCGTTAACGTTTACAGTGCGATATACTTAATTTACAGCATGCAGCTATTTAGTGACTTTGTGAGAATATTTAGCGTTTTTTTACAATGAAAAATATCCTTTCTCAATATAAAATATGGTTCCATCGTTTGATAAAAAATATCGTTTCCTGTAAAAAGAACTAACAAATTCTGGCAATGAGACCAGAAATATGTTTTGAAATTATTAAATCGTAATTCTTTAATCTCAACCATAGAACTATTGCCACTAGCTGATGAAGACTCAGAAATAATATAAATAGATCAATTAATATATAAATGTGCAACATATAATATGTAGCCTAATTTAAGAAAAGCATATCGAAGATCTTCTCTGGAACAAAATGATTTCGTAAGTTCATTTATCGCAATGTTTCACTTCTACCGAACAAATACATATTTTGCTCTGTCAAGCTTTCTTCTCCTGCTTAATTCATTTAGCCAAACGGGACTCTCTTAACATTTAAAAATTATTGCACAAAACTACAAATTTTCTTTTCGAAACTGGAAATATAACTACCTCGTACCACAAATCTAATTCCAACTCGACAGTGTTCCAAAGCATCCGCACCCACATAATAAAAACACCAACAAAAAAAAAGACATATATATATATATATATATATATATATAAAGAATGAAAAAATAAAGACCCATACCTCTTGTTCACGAATTTGGCTCTCCATGGCTCTGATACGTTTCTCTTCTATGCGACGAGCATCAGCCACTCTTCTCTCCTCCTGGATCTCATTTTGAATCCTGAGCTGTTCCGCCTGCGCCCTCAGCTCTTCTTCTTGTCTTTTCTCTTCGGCACGCTTCGCTTCTGCTTCAGCCCTCGCCGCTTCCTGTTGCCTCGCGGTCTCCTCCTGTTGTTGTTTCCGCAACGTCTCCTCCTGCTTGCGTATGTTATCCTCGTTCTTCCTCAGTGTCTCTTCCTGTCGACGTAAGGCCGCTTCCTGGGCGCGTTCCCGTTCTAGCTGCATCTTCTCCTCTTCGAGCTCGCGCAGTTTGTGCGCCAATTTCTCGCCCAAGTCACTGTGTTGTCATGAATTTCTCGATTATTCGACTTCAAGCTTAAGTCGACCTTATTTGTGATTTTGTTCTACTTGTAAAAAGGCTTACAGGATTCGAGAGAAGGCATAGCGATAGCGATAGTCAAGCGGCAGGAAAAGACCATCAGTGTGTTCAAGGTAAAAGTGTTTTATTTTATTTCATCACCGTTTGTACATTGTACATTGATCCCGAGATACAAGTTCATTGTAGTTCCATTATGTACATATACAAGATACGCTTAGAAATATTGATACGTTGCACGTTGGTCTAAGATATGAATTTAATGGCTCAAATGACTTTCAGTGAAAGAAATAATCCAGCTTTCTATCGATGAATTTGGACAGGTTAAAAGTAAGTGGAAGAATAGAAAATTATTTCTCATGGTTCAGATTTATTGTCATATCTATATTTTAATTATAAAAAACAGTAATTAGGAATACTGAATCTCCGAAATAGTAGAAAAAATAATGTAACTTTGAAATGACTAATTTTCAATTTACATTCTTAAGTCATATTCGGAATTTCTTGGAAAATTATTTTAAGGAACCTATGATATAATAAATTCTTATCCACTAAAATTTTTGATTCTGTTTTCTAAATCATTGAGCTACTGAATTCCGTTTATACACCATCGTGCATCGTAGTGATCACTGAAGACATCCAATTCATGAAATCCTTCATAAACATAGAGCGTTAGAATTTTAAAAAATTATCTAAATTTCTTGTAATTTCTCTTATACTTAATAAAAGAATGAATAATAATAGTACTTTATTAAGCGATATTGACGTCTTCGGTTTCACTGGCATGCTTTTGTCCAACAGCAAGAAAAATTACAACAAGAATCTTCGTGCAAACATACAAGGGAGACGTTAAAGAGAACCTCAAGCACTTCCATGAAACTCAAAAGAACCGAAAAAGTAAGAATCCTCTATCTATCTGGAACTGTATATGTATATGTATAAAACTGTATATGTATGTAAAGTTCAGAAACAAGTGTATATAACATTGCACTCAATCCCGAAGAATGTTCGAAGAAGAAGAGGAAAATTTACAAATTTATGTAGAGATAAGCGATATCGAGCCTAGTCGATTTTACTCTAACACCCTTCTTGGCTACAATACCCCCACACGATACAATTTTTCCCTGGATAATTCCTACCTGTTCAGCTCACGATTGTTGCCGTACCGCCACTGTTCCTCTTTCTCAAGGACCTCGATTATCTCCCTTTCTTTCTTCGTGATCTCGTCTTCTTCGGAAGAGGTCACACTGGCGCCGAATGGCTCACTGCTTTGGCGACTATGTTGAGACATATCGGGGCTGACCGGTTGCTTCGTCCAATCTTCGACGTGGCCCAGTTCGACCCCTGAATCTCTTTCGTGGCTGGAATCCTGCTCGTAGTTACTGTCCGTATCGTACGAGCGACGATGAAGCTGTTCGATGCGTCTTTCCTCCGCCAGAATCGCAGCCATGTCTGGTGGCTTTGTTAGAGTCAATTCGCGTTCTAGCTCGTCATCGTTTACCTGAAAATTGAAGCATGGCTTAGAATCGCTTGTGTGGTGGAATAGAAATTTTTTTTGGTTTGGAGGAATGTGAAGTGTTTTTTAACTCTCAAAGCTTGGGTCCTGAAACAACAATGGAGATGAGTTAAAATAGCTCTGAATGTATATACGGCCATCCATATGTAATAGGATATATCTTGATTTAATATAAGACGTAATAATTAGTTCAAGTTTCATCCATTAAACGATTAATCGATCAAAATTTTCTACTTAGGTAAGATAAGGATCTAATAATTCATAACAACTACTTCAGAGAGTAAAATTATTTGAGATCCGAGAGTTAGGAGATAAATTGTTATTTGTTCGAACTGTCAAGATAACGTGTATCGTTAGAAATTTTTTATGAATGTTATATACTAAGAATATTTTTATTATAATAAATATGTTCGTCTTAATTGTATGTTTCCTCTAAATGATAATGATGTAACGAGCTGTAAGCATTAAATCATTTTGATAGAACATAGTCTCTTCATTTGCTAACTTCTTAATTTCTCTTTCATATTTTACCTTACATGTGATATATATATTATATGTAGTGTTTAATCACAATACCTACAATATTAATAGTATTGATTAGATGGCGATACCAAAAATTCTTCGACTAATTTATAAAATCAAGACAAATAAATTAAAGACAACTTTTCATCGAACAAAAAAGTACTGAAACTATTAAGACGAAAGAAATTATTAAGAAAAATTATTCGCGAGAAATAAACGCGTAGTAGTATCGCGATCAACGAACGAACACGCGAGTCTCATCAGGCTAGGCTAACGTACAGCATAATTGTGAATGTGAGTTACGTAAATCCATTCACGTGCTCCAATTAATATCATTAAACGATGTTACGCCTGCGATATGATCTCTCGCAACGTTAAACACGGGTGCGCTAACGGCCGTGGTACACACCAGCTTCCGGAAATAAGTGAAAGCAACTGGAAGGAGGTGGAAAGCCGTGAGAAGAAACGAAAGTTACGATAGAGCGTCGATGTTCTGTCGTGAAACAAAATTTCGAGTCTCGTACACGCTTTTCCGTGCTGAATATTTCAATATACGTCGAACGGAGAAAATCGAGAGCGATTTCATTCGACGCATTGGACACAACTGTCGCATACCCCTTCGATTCCAAGAAAATCAGAGCGCCTCGTGCGTAGTTCCTTTTTTATTCTGCGGGTAGAATTCAATCTTTTTAGAGGTTCCACTGGAAGGTTTTCTTCGTCGCTAATGTCCACTGGTGGTGGTGGTGGTTTCTCTTTCGGAGGTTCCACGCTGGTTGGTGGTCCCAGAGGAAACGCCAAACTGGCGACTATTTCCTCGTCGCTTGATAAATTTAGTGGCAAAATCTGTAGAAGAAAAACTTAAAATGAAAAACACAAGAAAAATATTTAGCAATATGTAAAGGCCATGAAGAAGAGACACGATGTGTCATATTTTTCGTTTTTCATATAAGAACGACCTTAAAACCATAATACGTTAAATCATATGAATCATATGAATCACATGAATCACATATCATGAGAACTGTTTTCATAAAATTTGGTTACGAGGTTTTAGAGAAAAACATATTGATTTCAGAAATGTTGACTGTTATCGCTACAAACTCGCAAATCACAATCACTGTTTCATTAACATTGGAACTACCAAACCTGTTAAGTGATACATTTCAGAATTCCTTTTTTTAAACTATTAAAACGCAGATGTTCTTAACAAAATTAAATAATCACAATTACAGTTTCTATAAATTTAATGTAGCTCCGAAACCAAATAAAAAGGCAATTTTGGTAACGTGTAATTAATCGACAAGGCACTGAATTTTGAAACTATTCTCCGATAAAAAAATAAGAAATGCGACTTATCGTGCCCCCCCCCCACCCCCAGTCACCTTCACATATAATATTCACGTACTATCAAACTAGTTCTAGCATTAGCAATACCACTGACTTCTAAGAAAAGAAAAGAAAGCTAGCACACCACGCGATTCAAGAATAAAGAATCATTCTATGCAAATTTGTAACTTGATCCATCTACCAATCTCCAATCCAATCGATTCGAATCATCGAAACAAGGGTAGTTAAAGAGCATCGTATCTCTTTACCTGTTTAGAGATGGGTGATATGGGGCTAAGAAGGCTCATCGTATCCATCTTGGCGATTTCCGGTTTGCCGAGGGTCAAGGTCGTTGGTCTTTCAGGCACAGGGACGTTCGCGGACGGCTCGCTTTCAGGTGCATCGTGCACGTCGATCGACTCCTTGATCGAGTTTCGTGCCGGTAGCTCGTACTGCTCGATCTTCCCGTTCATCGTCACTTCCTTTTCCTCGTGCTCTTCGTGTTCGACTGGCGGGCTCGGCTGGCAAATCGCCGCTGCCTCCTCGTCGTCCGCTTTCTCGATAACGATCGGTTCCTGAAGAGACGATCTCTGCGTTATTGCTTCTGCCGTACGCGTATTTCGCAACGCTACATTCTATGCAAATCAACACCGGCGTGCTACACCCGCCGACCAGGGTTTCTCAAACTTTCACGGCTCTTTTGTCGATATAGCAAGGTATAGGGTTATTTGAGTCAGTTACGTCCCAAACGCCTTCAAATTCAATATTGAAGTTTGCACACGATAATCAGAAGCTTGTTGTATTGTATGCCATTAATTCTTGATGTGACTGGTATTTTAGGTGTAGCAAGAAAATATAAAAAAAAATGAGAAAATGATTCTGATTCAAATAACGCTACTTTATGCTATATTGATTCGTTCTCAATTGACAGAGGGAATAGTGTGTGAAACGCACGATGGCATCAATTTTACTAAAATTTTCTACAATTTCTTTCGTGGCAAAATCATCAGTCGAGTGAACCGATAAAGTTTTATCTATAATTGATAATCGATTTTGTGGTTGCTAAGAATTTTACCCACGTGTTATGAACATGTGTCCATGAAACTTTTAACAGAGCGAGATAAACTGTTACATTTACACTGTTAACTCTTTCAGGCGTAAGCACAATCTTATCAACTGATTCGTTTCAAATGATGTTTTATAAGACTGCAATTAATATTCTGTATATTAATGTTGAATTGCTTTTAATATATGAATAGATATTATTTCTTATTGGTGTTATGAGGATATTAAGAGAAACAAGTGTAAAACGAAGTTTGAGAAACACTGGATTTCGAGCAACAGCTTCGGAGGCAACTGCAGTTTCGGATGGAAGATCATTTTGCATTCTAAGAGTATCTTTTTGCTTTTTTATTGTTTTTTTTCATGTTCGATAGACACCGATGCATCAGCGTTCATGCATGACTATCGTAAACTTTTTTTCTCGTAAAATCCGTGCAATAGTGCACACATAGAACGATGAGTTATTTTACTAGAACTAACAATTACGATAAACAAACAAATTTGAAACTAAACGTATACAAATTGAACAAATATTAATTTAAAATGGATATAAAAATCTTTTAAACATTCATTTCCCAAACATAACACATATATATAACTATCGATGCATAAATGGTTAAAAGAAATATAAGAAAGAAAATAATGGACAATAAACTTCATATTATATTATTAATAACTCTGATGGTCATTACTAATTAAACAGAATTTTATAATGAATTAAAAACATATTTGTAGTAAAACTCCATTTATCCGAACTGATGTCATCATAATGTCCAATTTACGGAATATGTTCCTCAATTTGATTTCCGGTCATACGAAGCACCGCTTATACGAACAAAAGCTTTTGTTTTAATATTTACAAATTTCAGTTTAACGAAATCCAGTTATATTAATAAAATAAACCTTGATTATACGAATGATAAACAGCGAAGGAAAGGAGTACTAGTAGACTTTTATTATCCGATTGACCTAACTATCGGACCGTTTTGTCCCCCACCCCGTCATCGTAAATCGAGTTTTACTGTAGTTATATAAAAATATAGTGCATGCATCAGTGGCGAGAAGCGGTACATTCACGCAGTTTATTATTTCGTAAGTTTTCGTGCAAATATGATGTCACGCGTTATTACCATCGCCTAACAAAGTGCGAACAAACAAAGATAAGACGTTTCGGCAATAATGATAACGTTTATCTAAATCTAACTGCACAGGTAGAAACGTGACAAAGTACGCTATTTCTATTCTCAGTTCTCAACTGACTTCTAAAGTTCAATGCAAAATATTTAACTGAAATGTCAATTCCATCGGTCATACCTAATAAAGAATGCGGCATTGCTTATCGACGAAGGTAATCTGAAAAGAAGCTTTAACAATAAAACAATACGAAGATAATGTAACTTTATACTGGAGAATATATTTGAGAAGTACCAATCATAATTTTTGAAATGAGAAATCCCGCGAAAAAGGAACAGAAGAACCACTCGTTTTAATTGCCCTAATAACTTTGTGTAATCTTTTAGAAAATGATCCGACTCGAGATAAATAGTTAGAGAAGTTGAAAGTAAAAAATGAAAGTAAGCATGCAAACGTTTAAAAGTAAGCGTGGTTCTTCGAATACAATTTCCAGTAGACTCGAGATGAAATATATCGCATTGAAACGTCTAACATGGAATTTTCAATAGAAACAATGTGAATATTCATCGAAGATTTTGAAATTAGATAAAAATAGGAGATCTTGATAGCAAATGCTTTGTTCAATCCCGATCCGTCAAGATAACGTATAACAGGAAACGGCTTAGAGCTGTTTGAAAGCCAACAATCAATCATATTAATCGCAGTTGTTTTTTCTTGCGGTAGAACCGTAAATGAAACAAATAAAAATTTGAGCTTCTGAATGCAGATATATCCATGATTCTGATAATTGATTTTTCTAATCAATAAACAGTTGAAAATAATGCAAGAGGTTTAAAAAGTCATCTGGTTTACGACGAAACGAATGCTGCGATAAAGTTTCTATCACGAAAAACTACCGATTTACGACTATTTGGAACGGTGCCAGACAGATAATTACTTCAAAGTGCAAAGATCGCCGAGTTTACAGTACATGGAGGACTCTATCACGCTTAGGTCATCGAAGAAGAACATCTTTGTAATTGCAAACTGATTACCAACATATTTCATTGCTTTCTGGATGTATTTCAGGTTGACCTGATACTTCATCGACTTGTTAAAATGCACGCTGCAAATTGCCAAGAAACTTTATGTCAGTTACACAATTTATCTGTTAATCATTTCCGTTTTAATAACTATGGTACGGTAAATGAAAAAAGAACCGCAATGTGATCAAGTGGATAAATTCTACGTAACGCGCACAAAAGTGTCAAATGTGAATTTCTAGTCGATAGAAATGTGAATTTCTATTTAACATTCGGGGAAAACTTTTTACATCGATTTCAGAAGTGGAGAAACGAGGTTTGTGCGTTGATACGAAACCGAAGATCGGCACGAAACTAGGAAACTGATAAAATCAATTAAGCTGGAGCCATGCATAATCTCGGATCGATAGCAAATATGAAAACTAGCGATAAGCAGGATAGAACTGAATATCCGGTCGTAGAGGGTAGAAAAACACATGGTCGTGTGGGGTTTATCGCTAGCTTGAACAATCGAAAATGCCGTCTTACCTCTTTACAGTAGCGGAGCTTAGATTTACAACACTGGCTTGAAATTACACGATGACCGTTGACGATGACGGCAGACAAGCTAGTAAAAAATGGAACGAACTTCTACCACTTGGTATAATTACTCTTCTCGACCATGGATGGATGGATATGGAAACGATTTCCATTAAGTTTATCACAAATCAAAATTCAAGCGATCAATAAACTTTTACGAAGAGGAAAAATCGAAATTAAGAAAAATAGGTGCTATATGTGGGGAAAAAGTAATTTTGTGACACACAGAAAAAGGGTTTTTGATTGGTTTTATACTACAGGTCAATGGTGTTTGGATATTAATGATATTATTAATTAGTGCTGTTGCTAAATAAATATCGATATTCACGCGTCATTATTGCGTTTTATTTACGCATGTTTCGAAGGAAAACAATTTAAAAAAATGAAGGAACATAATGAACAGTGTGATGGAGCAAACGTTACTTGGAATAAATTTCTAACGAAAAAAGTGTGCAATTCCAAATTTTAGCAGCGAATGTATTAATAACTGACAGAATAATGCATGGAAAAAGGACAAATCAAATGGTCAATAAAAAAACTTTCTCAACGATCAAAAAATTTCACCAGACGAAATGCCACACGAATTCTTACCTCGTTTAATGCATCGATTAACATCATAAAAAAAAAAAACGAAGTACGCGATGACTCGAGATATAGTAGAACGAATAATCGTAGCAATTCAGGACACTTTTATCGTTGCGTGGGTCAGTAACGAACGTCTTTCGTAATAATTAAATGTCACTCTGACCGATCTTCGACCCATGGTTCACGAGGACGATACATTGAACGCGTTCGTCGCTTGATTGCGACTGCACGTTAAAGCTCGACGTCGTTGTTTACCGATGACACGTATATCGCGGAGACGATAAGACGATTCTTGATCGACGAGGTTCGTCCGACGCTTGTTCAATACGAAGTTTACACACGTTCATCTTTCATCGACGAATTAATCGAAGCCCAGTCTCGAAATGCTCGACGATTGGGGTTATTTCGTGAACAAATCAGTGGAACAGACAGTTTGAAAATTTATACTGTTTCCCCTTTATTTACGTTTCGAATATATTTAGCAGAATTTCCATGTTTTATTTCGAACAATCAGGGTGACGAAGACAATGGTAAAATTGATCGGTCTGTTACACATCTTTAAATTCAATATTGATTTTTCGGCAGTTTACCGTTTCTCTCGAAAGGCATTCGATAACGATTATCGCGTATTTGTCGAAGCGAAATCAAGATACTTTGAAGCAAAAATGGATACGTCGATTTTCTTTATTTCTATGAAAGATTTCATGGATTAAATATCACATGTTTCATGACTGATATACTGTCGAGAGAGAGAGAGAGAGAGATGTTTAAATCTTCGCAACTTTGATTCATTCGTGCCTCAAAATTCTTAATCAAGGAAATCTGAATATCCTCGGTTACGATGGAAACACGATACGACAAATTTCTCTGCCCACTGAATTTTATATTTCGTTAACAGCATACGCCTCCCCCAAGCGTTACAATCGATCGATATCCACTATATAGTGCGCGCCAAATGTCGACAGGTCGCATTTTAAGATCGGTTACAAGTTAATCTAAAACGAAGTCTTATTTTTATCGTGTTAGAATAGTTTCGGATGATACCTATCTAGAATTCGTTTTCATCCATTGGTTCTTTATTTTATGAATAATATCAAATAGTTTAATAATGTTAAGAATATCATGAATACTGTTTAGAGACACATCAAAATTTTCTTATAGCTTAGAATATCTTAACGATTTTTCTTACGACAGCGATCGATCGCATTTAGGCATCGGTGTTTAGGTCCAAAATGTATTCCCTGTTTGATTAGGCCACTACGTTTTCCGCGATTATCGACGTTTGTACGAATTGGTACAACGTTTACCTCCGTCTAGTACGTGTTTCTGGTTACCTGATCTAATTCTACTCGATACTGGGGGGTTATTATATACGTTTTGCTCCTGCATCGTCTATTTACATCGTTAGCTATGGTCTCACGCCTTCGTTTCCAGCGAGATTTGTGCGTAATGGCGGATAATAAATACGTGTGGAAGCGATAGGCGAAGACGGGTTAATATTATCCGGGAGTTCTAAGTGGCAGGATTCAGTTTCCTGATCTTTATAAATCCCTGACGCGAATACGACTTCCCAGTATTTTATCGAATCAAAACGCGTTCTGCTTTAAACGATTACTTCATATAATGTATATCATATGTATATGAATAGTTATCATAGAAACGATCGAGGCACGATAATGGAATTGTTCAACTAGGTACGATATAAGCTCACGAGAGTAACTTTCGTTAGAAACTCTTCTTTACTGTTTCGTAGTTTCATACTAATCTCCGAATAATCTCTGAATCCTTTCGTTCTGCTCTTTAATTATTGATAAAACGGTCGTGTAGCGATTCCCGCCACTTGAATGCCCGTTTCTAAAGCCCATTCTTATGTACAAGATCTAAATGGAAGTTAGACGAAGCTAGGTCTAACGATAAGGGCGAGATAGAGACAATAATGCTACGCGAGGATAGCCATAAAGACGAACGAATTTTCTCGTTTCCTCTTTTAAGACTTTCTCGAGGGGCTGCTAGATTGCTGATCGATCCTAACCTCGGTCGCTGAGCTCGGCTTCTCATTGACGCGATCCACGGTGATGAATGGCGTCACTGGAGATGTCGTAGGTGTCTTGCCCTGAGGTACCACCACCTTTTCGCAAATTTCCATCACCGTTCGGCGTCTTTCTGCAGGCAGTGTCTCTTCACCCACCGTCACCTGGTGTTTCGTGCTGAACGTTGGGGACGAGATATGTTTCGTGCTGAAGGATGCCAATGGTGTTTGTTCGAGATTCGAGGATGGTGACAGGGGAATATTCGAGTTACATGATACATTAGAACCAACGGGGATCGGTATCTCTGATGCTTTTGGAAATTGCGGACAAGACAACTGATTGGTTGGACTCTTAACGTTTGACGTTCTAGCTTTTAATGACGGTGTTTTAGAGGAGGATGGTGAAATAGGCGGACTCAGAGAGGAGGTAGAACTGGTGGGGGATGATTTAGTGCCTATCGTTTTTCGAGGAAGCGGAGTGGGAATCTTGGATGCTGCCCGTGGAGACGTGACTGGTGTCGTTATGGTCTTTGGAACTTCTTTCGCGGTACAGTTCGAAGCTGAGGTAGCGTTAGACTCTAACTGAAGGTTCGTTGGAACGGCTGCCACTCTAACAGATGACAGTGAACAAGTGTCTATAACGGCAGAGTCTAATGGTACTGGAGACGAAGCTGTAACTTTGGTTGAATCCTCTTTCGAGGCACCCTGAACCTTTTCGTCGACACCGAATTTCGGATCCTGCTCGTTCGCGTAAAGTTTGCTGTTGCACGCGACAGAGTTCGATTCTTTAGCGGGCAGAGAATCTGTTTTAGTTTCTAAATGTTCTTTGGGGCCAGGTAACTTTGGTTTGGGAAGCATATCGGGAGGTGATCGTCGCGGAGGTACTTTGGGACTTTGATACACGATCGGGCGACTCGTAGCAGGATAGGAACGAAGTGTACTAGAGTTAGTAACTTCTATGTGTGCCTGCGATTGTGATTTGTTAGTCGACAGTTCCCCAGAAGTGTCAGCAGTACCCTAGAGAACCAAAGAGTTATTGGATAGATCGTACTACCTGCCATCCCGTTACCAAACAACAAGAATAGTAGGTTATCACTCAAAGTCACGATTGTTAAAAAATGTTTCAGGTGCGGTCGTCAAGTAATAGCTTGTTTGAAGTCATTTGAAATTATGACGGAATATGATGATAAAATATAAATTATGATATTTATATGACGGAAAAATTATACGTTACTAATATATAATCAATTTTATTAAAATACGAACGCAATTTAAAATTCATCATCTTTACTTTGCAGCGATTCTTTTCAGCAAGAGCATACGTTTCATTTTCGAATTTACGCGTGAAACATAATGATAGATATAATTTCACATGACTTTATAAATTAGTTTGAAGGATTCCCAGAAACAAATCCTAGAATCTAAACTTAGATGTTACTTGACGCTCGTCCTTTACAACCTAAACCGACCCGAATACTTAATCTTAACATCTACGCGATTACTCGATACTCGATAACATAGAAAATAAATTTCGCGAACGACAAGCAAACTCAACTTGTATCCCACTCAATAGACTCTCACTTTTACATACGCCAGCCAAGTAGATATAACGACAACTAAAAGTAAATTTACCCAGTAGAGAAACCGCCATGCAACACCGTAGTTACGCCTTACCTTCTTTGTTACTACTGCGTCAGGTTGGCTGGCAGAAGTCGTCGAGATCTCGTTCACAGATACAGCGGTGCTTTGCTGTTCAACGACAGTTACGTTCGTTGTCTCGACGTCGCGAGGTTCCTCCGGTTTCTCCTCGATCACCTCCTGTCGCTCGATAATCGTGCTAGCGTGCACAATGTCCTCATCGACTGGTTCGTCCGCTTGGCTCACGGAACAGCTGACGTCAGCCGTATGGATCCCTGAATCCTCGCGATCGGTATCGTTCAGCAATTCGGCGGATGACGACGACGCCGGATAACGTCTGCCGTAATCGAGTTCTTCCAAGCTTTGCACTCTTTCGAACGTGTCGGGACCACTGGAAGCGTCCGCGTCCAGAGAATCCAGGCTTCTATGGAAGGCGGCTCTTGGCACGCGATACTCTGAGTCAGGCGACGAGCTTCTCTCACTAGGAGTCGAGGTATCGATTCTGTTCTCTTGATCTCGGAAGCACAACGAGTGCTTCCCTACGGAGGTTGATCTCTTATCGGCTGATTCTTTGCTCCTGGCCGCGTCCAGGGCACTCAAACGATCCTTTATCGATCTGGCGGACAGCTCGCCATTGTGTCGTGACTCGTGAGCGGTATTGCCAGGTGCCGATGACTCGTCGCTGCTGCTGTATTTTTCCAAAGTGGACAATCTATCCCGTAGCGGTCTGACCGTCTCCAATTCTTCGGTGCTCAGCTTACGATACGCAGAGCTTTTGTTCTCTCTTTCCGACGTCTGCTTCTCCAGATGAGATAATCTTTCACGGATCGTGCTCATGTCACCAGACAGTCTGTTTAACGTTTTATTCGCCATCTTGTCGATGTGCTCCGACTCGTGCTTCTGTTTTTCTAGATTCGATAGTCGTTCCTTGATAGATTTCGTACCGGTAAAATCGCCGGAGAGCCTGTTGTTAGTTTTGCTCTCGTTGCTCTTTTGCGAGGCTTTCTCGAAGATCTCTCGCCTCTTCAGGATATCGACCTTCACTACCGGTATAGTGGATTTACCTTCGTCGTTTAAACTCGTCTTTGAACCGTTCGTTGATGACTTGGTGCTGTCGAGTTTCGAGTCCAGGTTGACCAATGATCGTCTTGGTATATTTTGCGACACTCGAGACACGTAACCGCGAATCGCACCCTCGTACGTATATTCCTCTGGTTCTGGGGAACTGGTCGTCGCTGTTGTCGCTGAATCGTACTCCTGATTGTTGTGACTATGGTTGCTGCTGTGAAATCCGTTCCCGAATGGTTTTTTCGTCGTCGTCGTCGTTGTCGTCGTCGTCGTCGTCGTTGTCGCTGACGCCGTCGTGGTCGCCGATGATGTCGTGATGTCGTTGTGGATCACGCTCTCGCTTGCCACGTTGTCCACGTCCGAGTGATTTTTTTCTATTTCGCTGTCTCTGTCGCTCTGGAAAATGAAAATTTTCGCATTGAGGGAAATTGTTTTTTAGTCAGGCTAAATTCTTTCTTCACTGAAGTTTTTGTAAGTGTGTTAACACTAACACTCCTAACACTTATGAACGAGATGCAGCTAGATAAATATTGATTATAAGCGTTCTTTATATTTTTTAAAAATAAGAGATATACGAAGTTGAATTACATTTTATATGATATTGATAAAAATATGATTTTTACCAAGACACTGTGCGTGTCATCGTGCGTATCGCCGCTAACCGAGCTCTTTCCGCTGCTGGTTCCTATACCAAGGTCACTCAGATCATTGGCATCTTCCTCGTGGTACATGGCCAAGCTGATGCTCAGTTTCCGACCCCTACTGCCTCTCTCTTCCATCATTTCTGAGAAAGTCTTGCTTCGACGACGCTGTCGATCGTGTTCCTCCAGTTCGAGTTTCTTAACCTCGACCACACGCTCAATGATGTGTTCCTGACGCTTCCTTCGACTACTCTTCCAATTGTCCAGATTCTGAACACACCACAGAAGCAATGATTACTCTTAAAGATATTTGAAAATATCTTCATTTTTAGCGTAGGAATTTTCATTCTTTCCTTTTACTGTTTATAAGAAATGATCTTACCGATTGCCAATCTTCGGGATCATCGCGAACTTCTTGTTTTATTTTCTTCACTTCCTGGACTTTTTGCAATTGTTCTTGAGCTGTACGATATAAAGAGCACGGCCCAACTTTAACAAACTGAAGAGGGTTGGTCGCTTGTTTAGGAGGCGTTTTCAGGGTCGTTTTTAATTTTGGCGGCTCGTGTGTGATCTGAAATAATAAATAATTAATATACTAAATATATTTATTTCTAAAAATCCAAATTCAACGAGAAAAACGTTCAGGTGACGAACACGCTTGAAACTTGCTTAACCATAGAAGTTTCTTGAACAAGAGGGTGTAGCCCTTATGAAGTGCAACGACCGATCATCGTTTCAAGGATCACTTCAGAAAGAGTGAGTCAAATCGGGTCATTGATCGATGAGTGAAGGAGAAACGTATCTTGACGGGACGAAGACGGAAATACTAATGTAGATGTATGGATGCAGTCAAATTTATAGAATAAAATAATAATTAAGTGACTCTTAAAATTAATAAATATTACCATAATAATGAAATAATTTTCAAAATCAACTCAAATCTTTATTTTTCACATTTAGTAATGTGAATTAACTGCAAAACTTTTAAGAAATTATCTAAACTCTTGAGAAAAGGTGGGGAAGAATATGAAGCAGAAGATAAAAGAAATAAAAAGAGAGCGGAAGTGTATAATAAGAATAAAAACAAAAATACGTGGGGTAGAAGGAGAAAAGTAATCAGTTTCTAGTTTAAAGTCGATAGCCAAGCAAAAACGGTTGTTACGGCGTCGTTGACTAACCGGAAGCGGAATCACGCTCCTATGGTACTAAGGCTTTTCAGAAGCAAACATCGATGCGATCCGCTGTGCGGTAGTTGGCGATTGTCGATCAGACTCTCGGAAAATTGTGTTCCTTTGTCTGTTTAACTCTTTCATATGCTACGAATCCGATGTAAACGTTAGAAGCGACGTCCTGATTACTGGCTTTTAACTCGTGTACAGTTTTTCTCGTATTTGAGTGCGATGCGTTAAAATGTTTCCTTTTCTAAATTATCACTTTTCTAATACCACACATAGTGATACTACAGTTAATGAAACTCATATTTTTCGAAATCATCAAATAACGTTAATAAAAAAATAATGTTTGCAAAAGTTTCCCTCATTTTCGAAAGTATAAAGTTTATAATACCATATTTCCTTTCCTAACATTTATTCTATATTCTTTTAGATAAAAACGTGACATGAAATAATGCCTTAACAAATCTCTATTTATATTTTCTCGATTTGTATTTATGAAAATACAAAACTGGAACATTTTTTATACTTCGTGTTATACTACATGGTTGTTACGACTGCAGCTATTGGCTGCCAACTAGTAACAATCGAATATCACTAGTATCACTAATCGACAGCCAATAGTTGCGATCGTAGCAACCACGTCTTCATTACCTTTGCTAACTCGTCTTGTTAGACGGATTATAATTCAAATAATTCAGAAAGTTAGAAAAGTCTTTCAATTCGAACATGTGAATACGTCCAATCCTCCACTAAGTCTACAATTTTCTACTGTACTCGAAACCAGATAGGAAACGAAAATCTCGACACTTCCATTTGCGCTTTCATCGAGAGAAAATGGAACGCTATTTCCTAAAGCATTCATCTCGTCACCCCCTAACCTTTTTTTGTCGGTCGCTTCCTGCGGAAACGACATCCGTAGAAAGGATATATACTCACCATCCTCTCGTTTCGCCGCTCCGTGGCGGCGGTCTGCGAGGCAGGCATCCTTCGTTCCTTCCTCCTTCTCTCTCTTCTTCAGGGGAGCTCCTCCTCTTCAGTGTAGGACGACTGCTCGCGCGGTCGGGCCCATCCTACGCCTCGTCCCTGGAACCGATCAACAGGAAATCTTATTAACTGACGAACTAACGGGAAACGGACGTCTCGCGGTGGCAGAACGCCGTTCAATCCGAGAAACGGCGAAGCGACGCGACGTTCCTGAATGTTATCTGATTTCACGGCTGGCGAATGGAGCTGTTCGGTAGGCGAACGTAGACATTGTCTAAGGGTAAAATCGATATGATAGTGAGAATGAACACGACTGGAGATGAATAACGTGGTTGTAGTTATTTATTGAAGCAGGATTTTCAGATATGTAGCGTTCTACAAAAGTCTTGAAATATCTATATTGTCATGATATCTAAATCATATTTTTAGGAAGTATTTTCACACAGCGTTATATAAATACAAGCCTTTAAATTTGTTCATAGTACTATTTATTTGTAACTTAGTCTTAGGTTATACACATTTTTTGAGAATATATTATTTCAATGAATTCTAAATTACTTTGTATTTATACCTGAGTTAAGTTACACTTGTGTCGCGTGCTCTATTATTATTTATATTATTATTACAAGGCACGAACAGTGACCATAACCGCGTCATGTCTTGTAATTAACGACAAAACAGTTTTCTTTTGTGTTGCAAATATTTGTATAAGATGAATAAATATCGTGTACGAATAATACATTAACAATGTATAACCCGTGAATTTCTCGATTATTTTGGATTCCTTTTTCCATAGAAAACGCTTATTGATTTTGAATTATCCTAAATATAGGTTGCTGGATTTAATTCTTATGTAGATTATTTCGTTGGAAAATATTCGGGACGCACTACAATACTGAACTGAAATATTTTTCCAGCTACCTCTCTAGACTCCCTTTCTTGGTTGAAATTGGAGAAAGCTGAGTGGAACCAAGGGAATAAATTTCTCGAAAAGGTACGCGACAAAGAGAGCAATTAGTCTCGAAGAAAAACCGAGCAATTGTAGGCTGGAGACAAAACTCGAAAGGGACAAAGTATCGAGACGGTGGACAATGGAAATTGAAAGGAGCTCCTCCTTTACAATAGACGAAAGGCTTGGGATGAAAGCAACCGGGTACAATGGACGAACGCATGAAACCAGATAATGAAGAAGAACGAAAGAAAGAAGCTTTCATAGAAAGATGATAATATCTTGTTGCGTGCTATAAATCGATATAAAAACTGATATAATGACTTCAGAAAATATTCGAGTATTTACCGATATTCGAGGATTTTAAAAGGCACAACATTATGTGCGCTATAAGAAACTTTTCGAAGTGTCATTACATCTCTAACGAAATATGTGTATCGCGATTAAATTGGTAAAAGAAGCAAATCCGAAATGCGTGATTTACTTCCTGATTCATTTCAAAATATTTTGTATAATATATTTACAAAAAGTTTCGATAAGTATCCAAATGCTACCCTGTGAGCCACTGTAAGTAAAGTATCGAATCCTAAGATCATCAGCAGTATTCAAGGCTCAATAAAATAATGATAATTTGCTTAATTACCTAAAAAAATTATCTGAAAAAGAGAATGATCAGACGAAGAGAAAAGAGGTAGAAACTCGAAGAGATTTAAATTGTGATCCTTAAAAAACCCAATAAAGAAATGTTTGAAGTTCTTGTTCGGACGCCGTGAAACCAGACGAAGATCAAACTAGGGAAATAATCCTTGTTGCAGAATTCTCTTGGAAGAGAAGATAAACCGAGTAAAGAGAAAAACAGGAGAGATCGTGTTAAACTGGTTCAGATCCAGCGTAGAACGATATTAAAGATTCGTTCGATCTGGGGAAAATCAAGCAACAGAAAAGATTATTTTATCAGAAGAGAGCAGAAAGTCGCTTTTGCCTGCTCCACTAATGAACTGATTAATTTGCCACGTATTTACGCAAGACAACATTGAAACTATAATTAACAGGGACGACTTCAACGATTTTCCTTTGCTACATCGATTTTATGGCAGCCGGTTAATATTGATAACAAGCAAGAGAAATGCAACGAGATCATAATTTATTTAATTTTATTCTCATTATTCGTTTGCAAAATAAATGTATTATTATAACACTCCTTGATTATTAAAACACTCCATTGATCAGAGCAATGATGGAATATTGAAATATCGATTAATGGACAAATTGATAAATACAAGAATAGAAATGGAAAGAAATCGTTACATTTTTATGTAAAAATAAAAGATACTTTTCTTTATATAAAAACAAAGTTATTTAATTATTCCGGAAAATTCAGTTATTTTACGTAAGTAGTTTTGAATTATCAATGGTCTATTACATACACTATTAATTTTTATTTTTTTAAATCATCGATAAGACAGAAATTTTTACGATAAGGGCAATGAAATTTCTATAAAGGAGCGTCATTTCGTGCGGCAATATATTTCTTCCGGCTCTTATTTCACTAGACATATCGTTCGACGAGCAAATATTATTGCAGGGCAGCTATGTTTGCACGATGCATCCGCTGCGAACGTTCTATTTCCGACGCAACCTCAGCTTTCTCGATCAGCTGAAAGCATTTCAAGGCTGTTGATTTTTCGTCTCGCGAAAAAAGGAATCGAGTCTACTTCGTTCTCTGACCATCAGTAAAAAGATCAGAAATAAACAAAATCAGGTGAAATAAGAACAACTGGATAAGAAAAATTCTTATATTTGTTGTTATGTACTTTGATTCCATCGGCCAATAGAAATAAAGACTAATTAACTAAATAACATATTTTATAAAGGAAAAATGTTGAAACGAAACAAAATTTTAGCCTGTAATATTTTACATTTTCCAAGATAATGACGAAAATCGTCACAATAGGAAAATTAAGTAGTAATGAAATTATACTCTGCCAGTTATTACAAAAAGAGTTAATACAGTTCATACTACGTTTATGTAATAATACTCGAACGCATAATCGAAACAAGGCATCTACGCAATACTGATGATATGCAACGCAAGGGAACACCCTTTTACCTGTATATGTTAAGCTTAGTTATTTATTAAAAGAAAATGTCTTTCAATCTGCTGATATGACAAATTGTGTCCGGTGGAAAATTGCAAAAACGCCTGATCAATATGTAATAACCAGGAAATTAAGAAAACTCAGGAGGCATACCATGAATAATCGGTAATAGGTTTCAAGCAACGGCTCGCTAATCGTTGAGAACCAGAATATGCAAAATCATGTGTAATCGTATGCGAGCTTATTTATTCATGTAGAGGAGTGGTCATTACAAGAAGCGTGTGTTGTGGGAATGAAAAAATACGACCACGCCCTTAATTGTTTCATTTGTTTGGGAATGATATCGACGTTTCCACCATAAATCTCTCACTTTTTCATTATGATGTTCCCATCCGTACTTCGCGTCATATTTCAGTCTTAAGCTCTGCGGAATAACTAATATCCGATAATTTATCTTTCTATTCAATTTAATAATTGCTTTAGCTTACCTTTTACTTTCTCATAATCAATTAATTATTTTATAATATTAAACACATATAGTACAATATTATATTTCCATAATAAATTAATGTACCATTAATTACATTACAATATTTTCTTCTATTGTAAAATATGAAATTGAAGAAAACGATGAAATTGGAAAGTCTGGCTGGCTTTCTCATTTGATGTATAAGTTGGTTTACAACTATTTTCCTTCATTTGCTCGATTCTAAAAAATTTTCATTTCTCACTGAAAATTGTATAACCACGGTATCTGGTCGGAGAGGTAAACCCCGACGCGTTCGGCGATTTGTTCTTCACGATCCAATGGATCCAATTCGTTGAATGCATGGATGATTCCGTTTGCCCGTAAAAGTTTGTCGGTGTGGCGTAGCAACTGTACCATAAAATTCAATGTTAACAGAGAATAAATCCTTTTGTGTTCCACGATGAAAACGAGACAGAGTTTCACAAAGCTCAAACGATAAACATCCGGAAGTAGAAACGTCGGTCTAATCACTTTCGGTTTTAGGTCGAGGAAATTTACGAACAGAAAGAGAGAGCATAAAAGATACGAAAGAACTATGAAAAATCGATTTATCTTCTCACGGATCGTTAATAGACTTCGTAATCCACGCTGGAGTATTTTTAGACGAAGCAGTGCACCAAGTTTATGGATGTTTACGCTCGTGAGGCTTTCCCAAAATATTATTTCTTTTTTACTTAGAAGTACGTAATAACTTCCTTCTAAATTTATTATACATTTCCTTTTTTAGAATATATATATTAACATAATTGTATCATAATTATACATTATAGGATTTCAATAATACAAGCCATTTTTATTAAATTTGATTACGGGGTCCCTCTTGAATAATATTTATATCCAAAATACTGATTACTCGATCCTCTTCTTTTACGAAACTTCGTTGAACTGAAAATTTGAAAATCGCAAATATTTGCACTCATCGTACTTTTCTCCTGTAGCGTTCAGTCAAAGATCTTCCAGTATCAAATAATAATATTCGTAACTGTCGAAGGAAGTTTGAAAATTGGTGACAACTCTAACCACGATGATGATGACGACACGCTCTGTATCCGCTGGTACGATGAGACCGAGGGCAAAATCGAGGAGAACGATCAAAGGCGTTGGGAACGTGGTCGGAAATCAGGATGTATCGATATAGCCGCGTGCATTTCGCCAAGGAATGAGAACATGTATAACTTGATATCATCGTAAATCTGAGCTGCGTGCAAAGATATTATCGACACCGAACATCTTCGTGTGATCAGTAGAGTTTATCTTCGCGCCAGTTCCACGGTGTTAATTGGATGCGCTTGTGTTCCGCGCAACGCTTCCCGAAATTTATATTTCCTGCGTGTGCTGCTGTCTCAAAGTCGATTTCCGTCAATGATATTCTCACTGATGAGATTTTGTTGAAATTGTCTAACGCTTACCGCGAAGGAAGGAATAGAATAAAATAGATCGTACATCCTGAACTTGCAACGAGTTTATGGTTTGCGTTTTACGACTATGGTTAAACGTTTTATCTGGTAGACGTAGAATTTTTGCAGACGAAGATAAGAAGCATGGTTTATTTAACGACACATGTTTCATCACTGGAATTATCAAGTCTGTCAAAATGACGGATTCCGATTTTTTTAATTTTATAATTGCTAGACTGTGAATGATTATATTTATGGCAAATATAAATATGTAAAATGTACCGAATGTATATAAACATGAACTACAGTACTTGTTGTCATATTTCGAGAGTGAAAGAAATGAAATATAATATATAATATTACGTACACGCAATATTATAAAAACATAAAATTTAACCGTGTCAAATGTGTAAAGTAATCGTTATTAGGTTCTTTCAAGAATTACAACACGCTAAAATTGCTTGCAAGTGATTCTTATTTCACTCTATAGACAGATGTGTCATGGATACGTGAAAAAAAATTAAACAATCGCGATACTGGCACTAATGTGCCAATTCACATTTACTTATAATTGCAAGTAATTAACGTCTAGATATGTCAAATACCGTAGAAGCAACTTTCACCCTATTACAGTGTCCTTAAAAATTAATTCCAAGAATCTCCTTGGCCTCCTTCAGCAACCAGACAATCATTGTATTCTTTCAGCTCAATGAACTTTCCAAGATATACCGATTAAGACAAATTTATCGATTAAGCCATAACATCCTCCATATTCCTTAGGAAAAGAAAGTTTATTAGAAATTTCAGGCTCCCTATAAATTTACGAGGAAATTTCTCAATTAACCGTGTAATTTAGTAAATCACGATTCCAATTACTCGATATTATTAGTCACGCGATTCACACAACCAACCGAGCATCATTCAAGTATTGTCACGCAGTTTTAAAATCTTCGATCGCTTAATCAATCGCATACAGCGTTTATTACAAATAGCGAAAAATATATTCTCCAACGACAAATACAAAAGAAGATAAAAATTACATTAGAAATGCAGTTTTTCCATAATCGAGTAATTCAACGCAACTTTCGAACCTTTCTACTTGATACATTCACGGAAGGTAAACCTTCCGTGAATAATAATAGGAATAATAATAAACGATATGATATATATATGACTTTTGCCACGAAGTTACATTTACACAGAAATTAGAAAATCGAAATTAGAAGATAATTAGAAAATTAGTGATCCTTTCATCCTTTGATCGGATGTTACCACAGTGGCGGCATTCGAAATTTCTCTTTAAACTATAAACATTTATTAGCGTTAGTTAGTAATACAGACAGAAGAATATATCGACCACAAAAGATTCATTTTGCCAAAATTAATTTTGTACCAGCGATATAGAGACTACAAGAAGGAAGATAAAAAAAGTTCTAAATTTTGCGATTATTCGCGTACTTGGATCGAAACAGTGGAATAGTCAAGTAGTAAGCAGCAAGACACCCTATAACATCAGAGTGTCGCGTTCTCGCTTTGTGAAAGCCAGGCACGTTTGTTTCTTCTGGCAAGACTGATCTGCATGTCAAAGAGGGGAGGTCTGGTAGGCGCAGCATTATTGACACAAGAGACCTCAAGGAGGTCCAAGGCCGGTTTTACTTGCCTCCAAGGGATTCCTGAGGAGTGACTCGTCCGAGAACACGTTCTTCCGCGAGCGTACGGTCGGAATGTCAGGTACAACGTGCTCGTAAACGAGTCACGGAAAAGCGTTCCGCGTCCACTCGTATAACTGTGTCCGTTCTTGCGACGTTTTCGCGCCGATCGTACGGAGCCTGACATCGGGTCAATGCAACTGTATATCTACCTACGGACTGCTAAAGTGACGTGGCCGCACGTACACAATATACATATACAATAATACATATATCATACTTTGGTGTCTACAGTCCAATCGATTCCTTCAGATACCGTTTTGCGATTTTAAAATCACGTTCGTGAAATATTTCTCTGTTTCATAAGATTTTGTGAAAGTATTGCTCATATATAAGTGGAGCAGTTTTTAATCTTTAATTGTATATCTTTTTTTCTTATCCTGTCGGACGATATATCAGTTTAACTTAAAATTCAAGTACTAGATACGTATATCGATAGCATATTTGGCAAGGTTTTTCATTCGTTTTAAGAGGATTCTACGTTTTAAAATATGGACAATGAAACATACGAATTTATAGTATCGATTTTTACGAAATATAGAAATACAATAAGTTCTATAGTTTTCTATTATTACAATTTCTTACATAGGTCTGTACTGGTCGCTTATGTTCATAATGACAATGAATATTTTGATAGAATCTCTTAAAATAATCGTCAAATATGTACTCTCGTTACTTTTTTTTTATTGCTAAGTATAGAGAAATGACGAAGTCACTACAGATCTTGGAACAGAGAATACAGAGAAAATTAAAAAAAATAAGAATAAAAGTCGATGCAAGAACGCTCACGCTTAGGTACCTGCTAAATTCGTTAGAGACAGCAAAGTCCAGAATTACCTTGATCCCGATAGCCGCGGAGAAACCATATTCTTTAATAACAAGCACATACTAGAAATTTCCTAACCTGATTACCTTCTCGTCGCTTGACATTACCTACCACTTCTGTTGAAAAATGTTCTCCACGCGCCAACGAGCAAACGAAATCGCGGCTATCGGATTGCGCGTTTCATTCTACGCGAAAACGCGCAATCGTACGAAAATTCTCACCCGACTGCCATAAAACAAATCGTCCAAATAATCATTAATCTTTCTCCGTGGCAGAAAGCAACCTCGATATTTTAAGTAGACCAACATAGACAATACATGACAACACAAATATATGGTAATTGTCTATTATCCTACCGACTGACCGGCGTCTCAATCGTTCGACACTGTAATATTATATCAACAAGATTATTATTCTCATAAATTGTGTTGTAGTAAGATTATTTTCAACGTATCGCCATAATCTTGGATATTGTCTGGTTCTTTAGATAAGACAAAGCAGATCTTTGGATCGATAAGTCACATTCAAAGTATTAATTCAATTATACTGTCGAGATAAAACATAACTAAAAACTATCTTGCCGTATAACAAAGCATTGCAATTACAAGCGAGCGAGTGTTTCGAATATTTTTTAGTTACAAATATTTGCATATTTTTAATAAAGTATATGACATAAATTGTCGAAATATAGTTTTGAGTGTAACCAATTCGCTACTGGTGGCCATAATAAATATGATTCTTCCGAGGAATGCAGATACTATCGTCAATAATTTACCATAATAAAATACATCGTGTGATTATTAAACGATATCGTTATTAAACAAGACCGCAAGGAAGAAACGTGATACGTTACATCCAACCAAATACCTATTATCAAAATTCTCGTTTTTATAAACAAATTTAATATTTGTTTATAAAGTTACAAATATTAATATTTTAGAACATAATTCTATCGCCACCATTCTAATTTTGTAGAAATTTATCGACCGGCGACTTTGCAGATTTCTCGTTGTTATCATTTCTGCTAATCTAACAAGGGATACCATGGCGCCATATCGAACCTCACGTGACTTCAAAACGACGAAGATGATAGAGAAATATGGCGAAAGTATGGAATTAAGGGGTTCGAGGTCGTGAACACGACTTGGCGAATATTCGTTAGAGCTCGACGAGGTGTTAATGTCGTGGTGGCGAATAGCAACTAAGAAGATTACGCAGATTTGCGTTTAGCGTTTCGATATTAATGGCGGTGCACGGGCGATATCGCGAGGGAGGATAGAAGAAGTGTGGCGTTAAGAAGATGAAAGGGAAGGGGACAAGAATCTTAACTCATGCCTAAACATGAAAGCTACCGTGGCGATTTATACCGTTTCGCGCGTACTTTGCACCGGGCCGCTTTAAATCGCAGTTCAATGCACGCGAACCCACGTTGTGCCACGATCTATTCTGGTAACGCCACCCGGGAAAAATTGCCATTTTTCTAGACATCTATAGAGAGAATCGAATATCAACTAGTTTTAGATTCAATTATTATTACCAATTTACATTTTTCACGTTTCTAGTAGTCAAACGAATTCGTAAAATTTTTGCAAGATTAAATAATGTGAAACACAGAAATGTAAGTGTTTAAGCAATGTGTAGATAGATATTCATAGAACATAGTATCCGATTGATAATATATTACTTATGCCCTCGTTACGTAAACAATTACATAACCATAAGGTTTTCCCTTCCTGCATTCCACCTCTTCGCCGATTTATCATCCCCCTCAGGAAGACTCACGAGTTGAGATCGCTGGAGAAAGGAAAACAAACGATATCTCTAGCTGTCTATCATTTTTATATACCTTGTACAATCATTAAAGAGCGTTATTAATTTCACAAACTGTCACAGGACACGAATAAACGATCGTTTTGAGGCGAGCAAAGGCAGCACCGGTACGAGCACAATCGCGATCTTCTCTAATTGCCACGTAGCTAACCTTAATTACACCTACGATCATCTATCTAATCGTACCATCGTTATTTGTACCAGCGCAAACTCGTCGTTAGTTGTACGCGATACAATCACGTAGGAATCGCGATCGATAGATCCTCCTTAAGAGACTATCGTTTACTTGAAAGTAGAGTCGTTGTCTTAAAATTCATCGAATTTATATAATTGTTACCTGAAGGGATTTTCTCTCATCGTTAATTCTTTCTTCTATGTACAAACGTACGTGCGCTAAAATTTAAATTTTATACACAACGGACAAAGCAACGATCTAATATTAATCTGATAAATTTAACAAGCATCACAATTCTCCTATGTTGTAATGATAATATATCTAAAGCGTTGTATTAACTGTGTAAGTTTACAAGTAACAAATCGCTTCACAAGCAAAAGCAAACAAGTGATAAATCGTTGAAACGCAAGAACACATTGTTCGATCGTTCGATCACTTTCGATGCTTCCAGTTCCCTTCTAGGAGTTGTGTATAGTCGTCAATTTCAACAAACATCGGCGACCACCGAGAATTCCTACAACCTAATGACCAACCATCTAACTGTAAATCCACGGAAAGCAGCGTTTCACGCCTGTTGAGGAATAAATGTAATTTCCATTGAGATAACGAGGCGTGCGTGTCGAGTCACAGTCGCTGAACGCAATAAACGAAAGAGATATAAAAACCGACTTGGGAGGATGTTACGTATCGAATTTTAATGATTGCTCGTTTTTCTACCTCTTTTACGTCACACGTTATACGAAATTAGGTTTAAAACAGTTTATATAATTTTATATAAAGACAAATAATTAAATGTTTTATGTTTGCGTTTCGCTTAACGGGTGATCGTTCATCCTTTCTATCACTCTTGTTAGATGAAAAATTACTGAAACTTGTAAAAATTTAAGAGTATCATTACTGCTTCTTGCGAGTAATACGTGCGTCAATTTATAGTATTTTAGCAGCTTTTATTACTGATTAATTTTATGTAATTTCTGTAATAATTTACTCATCTGTTATATTTGAAAGGTTCATTGTCAGAAGAAAAGCGGTGTGAATGACAAAATAATATAAATGTACATCTTATCTATTATTTTCTGTACTTATCTTCTATCTTGTATCTAGGAAAAAGTACGTTCGTATATCTTTTCCACTTAATTTCTCTGATAGAAAATCTTCAATCATTTAGTATTAAAATTCCCCCCCCCCCTCTTTTTTTTATTATCAAGTGACGTAAAGTTAACAAAAATAGACTCGTCATGTAATATTTTTCCCGTGGTGGCATTCCTGTAATAAACAACCTAATAAAAGTCAATCGTAAATTTTAATAATTACCAATAAAAAAGGAATAAAATCTAGTATATCTTAACGAGTAACACCTTCGTGCTCTGAGCGTATTTTAATTCATCAAATTGCAGCAAAGTAACAGTATTCCTTCGATTTGATGAGGGTAACGTAAACCACGCGTTGTTTTAACGGTAGTCGAGTTATCGTTCCGCTGTCTTTCAATCTCAGAGTATCGTTCCGCGTTCCTAATCGCAAGAATCTCGATACTGCGCTCTGGCTTCGTCCATTTAATTCCTGTGGGAACCTTTTTGCATTACGAATTCATCACCGCGTCCCAAGTAGATTAAATGGCCCGATAGGCGATTATGAAGCCCCGTGGCAAGGAAATCCATTTCGAATTCGTGGAATTCAATCGGGCAAGATTGGAAGGGCAAGATTGAAACGTCATTACGTTTCTCTGGCAGGAAATTGAAAATTGAGGAAACTTTAAGCGCAAAAAGGTACGCAAATAGCAATAGGAGAGAAAGTTAAATTGTAAATGGAGATTACACTTTACTTTGATGTAAAAATTGATATAAGTCTTCAAATGTTTTATTAAACATCAGTTAATAGTAGATTATGAAACTTTTTTTTTGAAAGAAGCTTTTTTTGATTCATATTATATATATATATATATATATATATATATACACACACACACGTATCCTGTTATTATAGTGTCATACTTGGAAAGAATGATTAGAAAAAGTGAATGCGAAAGTCTGCATTCGAATTAAGGCGATGCGGTGCGTTATTGAAAAGATGGTAATTAATAACGGAAATAACTTAATGTGGAAATATCAGCGAAGAAAATATAGTCACTGATAAAATTAATAGAGTCATAAAATGTGGATACAAAATTCCAGGTAGAGTAAAATAATGATAAAAAGAACGATTTCTCAATTGCAATACATCATGATATTCTAAACACAAAAACATATTAAAGAAAACCATAAAATCCTGTAAAAATTATCACCTATATAAATCTACAAAAATACTTTTCCCAAAAAAATTCAAGCCAGCGAAGTACAAAAATATATTTATCGCTCAACACCACTGAAACAACGATTAAAACACATTTGCATATTTTTTAGGATAACCAAAACCGTCAATAAATGTTTTTTAAATTTAGCGAAGCGCAACTTAGTTGCGATGAATTGTTTTTGGAAATTCAAATTCTTCGCTACGATGTTCCGTTCGTGACACGATCGTTCACGCCTGAAAGGGGTTCGTGATCGTTTCCAAAGAGGATCCCGACGCAACAAAGACGATCGCAGGTCGCAATTAAGGTTCATCGAACGGACGACGTACCGAGATGGCGGCAAGGGTGTAATAAAAACGCAGGAATGAAGATAAAGGAATTTCTGGCGATTGGGTCGTGACCCCTTTGGCCCCACGATGAACCCTCGATATACGGGCCGACATTGCCATATTGCACACGTACTGTGCATTAAGATACGCCACGAATCCAAGGAAGAACGAAGAGTAAGAAGAAGAAAGAGGGAGAAAGAGAGGAAGAAATCTATGGGGTTTAGGGGGATTCGTAGACGACGCGGAGGGACAAGAAAAACGAGCAACGAGCTTCCATTTGATTTTTCTTTGCTTTTTTGTCGAAGTACTCTACCATCGTAAAATGCACTTCACGTCGATTTATGTAGCACTTTAGACGCTTGATCTTTCGACGACACGGAGCTGAAAAATTGCTTTTAACCACTTGACGTGTAATTTTTGCTTCATCTGCCGGTAGAACGATCGAATTATTTTATAATAAAAAAACAACGAGACGTATGTGATCTTTTATTATGATTGTCATAAAACGGACAATTGTGGACAAATTAAAAATTATATTTTTGCGAAGTACTTGAAGTTAACCAACGTAATACAATGCTGGTTAGATGGTCATAAAACTGTGACATAGGGCTCGTCGCGTAGCCATCTTGGACGATGTAGGTCATCGCCATGAGCGAAGTCAAGAAACAACAAGAAATCAAAATAATGAACATCACCGATCTGGAAAATTTCTGTCTGTCTGCCTGCCTGCTTCTCTCTTTCTCTCTTTGAACTTGTCACGCTCCGAGGAACGTCCAAGCTTTTGCTCTCCCTCTAATGAAAATATTTACACACGTTTGCTCGAATTAGCTCTACAATAGACTGGAGATATATTTTCGAAAATCGTACGTTATAACGACGACGCCAAAACGTTCGCGAGAGACAAAGTTCTACAAAAAAAAAAACCGAAAAAGGGTGAGTGTGTAAAATGAACACGAGGTCGCAGACATGTTAGATCTGAAAATATATTGAGACAATCGCAGCTGTGGTTTCAATGGCGCAAAAAATTGGACGAATCACACGATAAATTCTCTAATTCGCCAAAATAGCCTCGTATTTCCGAGATCTTACGAGTTCCCAAGTCAAAGCCGACCCTAAATGAATTTAATCTTTTCCCTCTGAAACCATCTGCCATGTTTTTATTTTATCTCACCCTACCCCAGTTTCTCTAATGTTGAAATGAGACTCCTTTGTGTCTCGACGAAAGATTCGCGCGCTTTGCTTTACAACCATATCCTCCGAAAATATCAGTTTGACTTGTATTCCGCAGTGCGAAGTATCTTGTACAGTGACCGGTTATTATTTGATTATAAATTGGACGGGTTGTTTGAGGTTTCTTGCGGAAGAAATTAAGTGTTTGACGTGTTGTAGAGTGACTTAATCTGACAAAGTCTACCTTCTTTCCTCTTTTTCTACATTCTGGAAAAAAACTTTATGCTTTGGATGATTTCCACAACTATTGGGATAAATTATTTTTTTATTTTTGACGCGACAGAATTTCCCTATCAATTTTAAGACAAATTTTTAATTATACGCATGAAATTGTAGGTAGTGTTATATAACGAAGGCGTTCCATGCCAGGACAAAACATTATTCGATGAATACCAAAAAAATATATAAAATTATTCGATAGTCGATAACAAAGAATTATCCACAATAGCAGAACTTGTCTGTAATACTAATAAGTGCACAGTAACTTTTTACCAGTTAGATATTTTATCCAATTTCAAGACAACTTTTCATAATTTAAAAACCACCGTGTAATTTGATCAATGTTACAAGCAAGCTACAAGCATGTCTTTATGCGTTGCTCCCCTTTCCATTTTCGCTCTCCTTTTTTTTTCTTTGCTAGGTGTGCAAACGCGCCCCTGGAAGAAGTGTCGTAACATTTTATGGTACATAAAACGGTGACTTTATGTTAGCACAATTCACGGGCTCAACTGGGTCTTTTATTAATCTACGTCATAGCATTTTACGGCCATGACACGGCCATGCAATTCATGCACGTCGTCGAATTTAAGTAGAGCTTTGAAACTCGTTAAATCGTTCGCAACATTACAAAAATTAATTTCCATTTCGTAATACATTTCTCTTGATCGTAGCATTTCTCCATTTTATCGTGGTCCTTGACTTTATTATTCCTTTCATCACCTCCCTCACAGCTTCCGTTTATGTGCTATTTAAATTTCTATTGAATTACGTCACTTGGAAACTTTTGGAAGTAGAACGAAATTTTTTTAATGTAATAGCGAGATTACTTCAGAAAATATTGACATAAACATAGTCCAGAAAGCGTTTAGATAAAAGACAATCCAGTTATCGCCTTCCCAGAACTAATAGAGTGATTTTCCTGTTAATTAACTGAAAAACAGTGCCACCAACCGCAGACCACACACGCTCGTTTTTCTTTTCGTATACGCTTCCGATGATAGATTTTGCATGTACTGACGCAGCGTTATTGCTACAGCGGCATTTCCTTTGAGTTAACTAGCTAGTGAATCATCCTGTATTTTCAATATTACCAAATAAGATAATTGTTTTAAAGTTTCCATTTTTTATAGAGTAATATAGCTTTCCTGAAGCGAAAGTACTTTATTAAACGAAAGTAAACTTGATAAAAACCGATGCTATAACTAGAATGTCACTGTGACATTTACCTTTTCTATTAGTTTCACATCGCAATAAGTATGTCGCATTTATGGAACAATAAACCCACCATTTGTCCTATCCATGATGCGTCTGCCACCGTATCCATCTTCATTCTCAAACTAAGCAGCTTAACGAATCGAATAATTAAACCGATATGCATACCTAATACACTCTCATCTATAAGTATCAGAACACTTATGTACGCATGTATAAAAAGGAAACTATTTATCTCTAAAAACTTTTTGGAGAGTCAATCGACGAATAGATGTATCTACGTTCAATGAGTAAAACGATGGAATCCTACGTTCTAGATTGCACGAGGCGAAAGTGGATAGTTACTCTCGATATGGCCTCGAGACCCGGTATATCGTGCGCGTATAATAGTTATGACGTCCATTTGTATCCGGTGTTCATTGCTAGATACTTTTCCAACCGCATAGCGCGTTCCATACGCGTGTACTTACATCGAGTGTGAATTACATCGATTGCGTGTACTAGTGCCGGGCAACGATGCAATTCGCATCCCTAGCTGTTTTTCTCTTTACCATGAAATTTATTGCAGGTAGAATGTTTGGAAATTATTAACTGTTGAGTCGGATCGTACGGCCATGAAAGTCTCCTTTTGTATTGGATAAAGGATGGCGAAGTTTTCTGTGAATTGTGTGATAAAACATTGAGAAAATATTCTCTTATCTTTCCTAGCTATTGTGAAATGTAGGGGATGTTTAACCTCTTAAGATCCACTGGCGTAATATTCACGTAGCTGAATTTTATTTATGGCTATCGTGTTTCGTGAAAAGGATAACTGCAAAGCACTTTCATTTTGAATTAAATTCTTTAATTAGTAAATTTAGATATATTATTTATATAATATTTTTAAAAACTGAATAGTAATTAAATAAAAGTTCTTGAGAAAGGGATCATATTGGGTGTCACATTCAATAAATTATTGATTTTGCACGTATTAAAGCTTCGTAGCACGGTCAATTAATTTCATACTGCTGTGACTACATAAATAAGTAGCAAATAAAAAGAAAGTTACTTGAAAATTATTAATCGTGTGGTTCACCGGAACAGAGAAACGGGACGCAAACTTATTCATACGAAAATATAAAATATATGACGAAGCATCGATAAAAATAAATTTTCAATGTTTCCAAAGAGTTACTGCGATAATACTGAAGAATCATAAATATGGCGTTACCATAAAATCTTTGCGATACCGTGACTGTGTCCGCAACGAAGTGTATCTCATGCGAGTTATCGTTACCTTAGCGTTACGCCCTCGTGCTTGGGTTCATCGAATACCGCCTTAATGAAAAGATATATGTACCATAAATTCTTGCATGCGTACCCGATACGTTTCAATTCCCTTTCTTTATGCGCCGCGCTATTTCGTTCGTTACAATTTAAGCGTTGCACGCGAGCGGGGAAAAGCAACGAAATCATGCAGTAGGCACAGTTGATTCCAGCGTTGCGGATAGTCCCGCATGCAAGCATACGCGTTCTTGTAAAATATGTTCGAATCTGCCCGACGGAGAAAATTCGAATTCACGCTGGTGGCTAGTCGCGTGTGGAAGCTGTAGGAAATTTCTCGAAATTAATGAAACGATCTATCCGGAATTGCATCCTCGCGAAATAATCGCAGAAATGGTCGACGTATGCCAGGAACGAATGCAGTCAGGGCAGATAATCAGGAAGATGTATCGAATGAATTTAATTGGATCGGCGAATTTATGTTGATTAAATTGTCGAGACACCGTATTAGGAAATTTCAGTTGCATTATTGAATGCTGAGAATTTCGATATGCTAGATCATGACACTATATGATTCTGTCGTGCTTTAAAAAATGTGTAGTTTATTATTCTGAATAATTTAATTTCTAATCTTTGCAATTTCTGTTGGATAAAAAAGGAACGTTGGACTTCGACGAAGAAAAAAATATTCTTCTTTTAATCTTTCACTCTCATAAAAATCTATCAATAATAGAAATAACGTTTGTTAATATAGACTGATTACAGCGCGACAATACGTACAAATTTGTCACAGTGCAGCCATAACGATAGACACGGTAATAAAGCACGCATAAGAGTTATGCGTTGTCTGACCAGATACGAACGTATTCTACTTCGAATACATCTGTCTTGACACGTGATCATTTTCTAACATAATTTCCATGATAATTTTTCCAATCATTCGAACGTAAAATATTTCTTTTATTCGCTTGCCAATGATAAGTTTCTAACACGAGTCTGCCTATATACAGACACATTCTACTAGTCGAGGAATTCCTATTCTTTTTGAGAACATTCGCAATGTACGAACATTTTCTGAGATTATCATCGACTATCGTTTAGAAGAAACTACAACGTAGTACATTGAACGCGAACGTCCATCACGAATCAGAGATTATTCTCTCCCTTCGAAGGGAAAATGACAAAGGTATCGGGGCTTGATTTCGCTGCCGGCGGAATCACGCTGATGGGCAATACACGCGAATAACGCGTCCTGGGGAGGCCGAGACGCAACGATAGACACGCTCCTCGTCACGATTCGCGTGATCATGTGTGCACAGTATCTTCGTGCCTCTGCGAATGCACTGATGAGAATAAAACGCCTCGAACTAACAGAATTCTCTGTCTCTTAGAAAAAAAATTCTGCTTAACGCGTACATTCTGTCAGAAAGTTCGAAACTTGGGAAAAATTCTATTATACCAAAATTAGATGCTCTTCTCGTGTAACCTTCATACCCTTTCCATTTCAATTTGTACGTAATTTAATAACGAAAATTTCGTCGAATACTCTGATGTTAACAAGTTGTTGATCGAGCATCAGTAAACTCGTGCGTTCACGCTCGAGTGTTGCTGCCGAGCGTCGCTACGCGTTAGTTTTAGCATAAAATAGCCGGTCAACGATATGTTAGGACACACGACGGAATGACGATTCGATTTAATACCGAATGAGATTTCACGATATCCGTTCGGTGATCCGAAGGAAAGCGCGTTGTTCGGTATCTTAGGTTGGCTACGTAGCCGCTCACATGTGTGTAGAAACATGTCGTGCGTGTGTGCGTTCGCCTGAGGAGCGGTGGCTAGGTCACGGTCAGGGCGATGCCCTCTTCCTTCGGAAGAGAGGAGAGACTTTGCGTCGGCTCTCCTCTGCTTCTTCTTCTTCTTCTTCTTCCTCTTCGCCTTGTTGGATCATGCTGAAAGTCTCCTCTTGGATGATCCACGCATCCGTTCGAGCGTATCTTTGCCGCGCGGGCTATCCACTTCGGTTAGGTCGGCCCTTTTTGTGAATCGAGCGCCGTTTTTAGACGCGTTGCACGACCGACGCGTGGTGCACGCTCTGCGTACACGATCGTGCTATTTACGTGACAGCCACCACGTGTATTTATCTCTCGTAGCGAATTTATCTATCGTTGAAAATCGATTTTTGACTCGATACAACGAGGGGGGCCTTTTTAGGCTTCGACCAACTTCTGAAGGGCCGTTTGATTTAATAGCGTGAGTTAGTAGTTATAAATTGATTTTAATGGCGGATATACTGTGAGAGAATCGAATAATTTCTATTTCGTTGGAAAAAGTTGTTTTAAAGGCTGTGTATGATGTTTTGGAGAATTGAAGAGAATACTTCTTTTTACGTATGATGAGGGAAAGCGTTACTTACTGAGATGTTTCTTTTTTAAGTAGATACGATGCTTTTCTTAAATACACTTGGTTGTAGCTGGTTGGATATTGTATGCAGCTTTGGATATTTTTATATTCTGTATATTCGAGACTCACCTAAAACATAAAATAATATGAGAATATTAGTACGGAAGTTTTAATCGATTACATTTGGAGAAGTGCTTTTAAAATATGATGAAATACATATATAGAATATGCATGTATTTACATCCAATACAAATATACAATATACATATACATGCGTTTTTCTGTTTCTATCTCTAATATGATACTCGTCATTTCTTTTTTAATTTTTATCTCGTTGAGTTCAACTCAGCCTTAACAGCCGCTAAAAAATCGCCATAAACAATCACGCGTTTACGTACAGAAAAAACCGAAGGCGCTATTCCTTGGAACTACTAAAAATAAATATTACTCTGATCATAAATATAACCATACTGCATATATTTGCACGTTAATGCAAAGTTTAAAATTGCAATAAAACATATAGTATGCACGTAATGTCTGAAAGCATATAAAACATCAAGGACAAAATACGGATTATAACATTTAATAGCCGAAACAAATCTCTATTCAGTATTTTCTATTGCTCTAACTTATGTTTCTAAAAACGTGAAACTACATAAACATCCGCAGTTCACTTCCAATGCCGCTAAATACTTAACATACGAGCTCATAAACAAATGAAACGGAGCCTAAATAATAGTTTGCGGAACGCTTCAGGCGAGCACGATAAATTCGTTCGTCCATCAATTCTCGCCCTCAACTATTGCGTTACGCGCGACGGGTTTGTCCACGCGCCATGTCCCGCCGTTATAATTTATCGTCTGGCTTGGTCCGCTCGGGTTTCTACGCGATCCCTGTCGAGAGCTACGATGGAAATCATCGATAAGAGAACTCGACTTAGCCTGTCACACCCTCGCGGAAAGATCATCGCGGAAGTCCTCGCGGGCCGAGTGATCGACTTTATTCCAAGCCGCCCACGTGCACTCGTAAATATAATTTCTCGCTAATCATGCACGCCACGGAACGCCGACTATTAACCACCCAGAGAGCCACGCCGCACAGCTATGCTTTCTAAGCGGTTCCACCGCATCAAGGGTTCGTTTCATCGAATCAAACCCACTCGTGATCGAGCATACTGTATGCGAAGGTTGTACGTTTCGACCAATTGAATATTCTGTTTGGTACGTGCGATGATTTGCTTGGGAAAGAAAGGAATGTCGATGTAATGGAAGATATGCATCGGTCGTTTTGCCGCCATTCTATTTGTTTTTGAGTGTGAAAATACGAGGTTTGTGTATTAAATGAGCTTCAATTCTACTTTTTCTAAATTCCTCCATTTTATTATCTAGATACACGATTAATGTTCGATTTATGCTATGAGTAATTCTTTTAAACTGTATCTCTTGATAGAGTAGATTGCTTATTAAATAAATAAATTCTTACACGTCATTTATATTGACATATATTTCAAATACATGTTTATATTATGTATGATGATTATGAAAGATAATAATTAATGTAGACTTTTATTATTTCAATTTTAAACTTAATAGAAGGGATATATTAGAGATGTACTAAGACGCGTGTATACCTGCTATGAGCTGTAGTAAATGAGCTGATCAAAACTAAGAAAATACAGATATGTTTGCAGTGATTTCGACAGACAAAGCTGGACACCACGCGTCTGATGACAGGCACGCCATTTCTACTTACAGCTTCATACGTTGCTACAAGGTCCGGCTGAATAACGTACAAACGAGCAGGACGTGATTCCTCGTGGAAAAATAAGAAAAATATATAGAATAAAATTTGTCCATTCTCGATTTAGTTTCCGAGGAAATCGAATTTGATAATTTATCAAGTATAATCGAACGTGGCTAATCCCGGACTGGGCAAAACTAAATAGTCGACAGATTATTTTATGTGAAAGTAAGTCGAAAATGTAGAATGAAATTTTTCTCTTTAAGATTTCATTTTCAATAAGACAAAGTTCGAACATATTTAGTTAAGAATCTAAGTTAAGATTCTCGGAAACAAGTAAAAGAAATGTTATTCTACATCCTCGATTTATTTTCACACATAGAACGACCTCTGTCGATTACTTAGTTCTGACCAGTCAGGAATTAACAATGTTCAAGCATGCTTGATAAATTTTCAAACTCGACTTCTTCGAAAAGTAAATCTAGAATGAAAAAATATTATTCTATATCTTTTTCTTATTTTTACACAAGGAATCACGTTGTGGCCAACGTGAACATACTATTTGGCCCGATCCTGTATAATGTACCTTCCACGTTCTTAGCAGTAATAACACTCGTTTCTCTAACTTAACAACGAGTTCAATTTTAATTTTACCAAATCCACCACACTTCCAATACTTCTCTAATTCCTGTGACTAATACTAGTACGTGATTCAACATTTGCAATTGCACGATACTCCAAGGGTCTCTCTAGAGAACATCGTGCGCGGTTGCTCTTATTCACCGGTATCGACGATCGTCCGTGAGACGTCAGCCTATCAGCGTATGCAATCGCGAAACCAGACGGGGGAAGCCCTATAGCTGCACTCTCCCGTATAATGCAGTTATCGCCGCGGCTGGCCACGTTAATTGCATCGCGAGAAAGTGGGGCATCTCGAATCAGCGATCTCTTCCTGTCCTCTCTCTGTTACGGAGGCAAGGGGACTCCGAATACCCTTCTATTACGCGCATATATCTAAACGCCCTACGCCCTCTCTTAGGATATGTGAAAAGGCATGCAGATGCAAGTACACGCGTGTGTGTGTGTGAAACACATACGCTTATATAAATATATCCTCCGCTATCTCGACGATTTATTCCCGTCACAGCCGTGAGAATCGTTCCATGCATCGGCTCGATTATCGTCCCGCGACGCGACGCTAGTCACTTTCTCCGCGACGTAACTCAAATTCTTCGTAGGCATACGAGCGTCGCCGTTTCGCTCGAGCCCGTTTATTTTCGCCGCGTGACGAAATTCTCCTACGTTTGCAGCGAAACCAACAGGCCAGGCGATCACACCGTTCCTTCGATTGGACTCGGGAGAGCTTCTCAAATTGGAGGTTTTAACGGTTGATGAATGTGTTCGCGTTTCCGGCGCGCGCTCGATAAGATTTCTTCAGCTATATATGTATTGTTCACGATTTATATTGATTTTGTAACTCTGCTATACCGTTCGCTTCTTTGGAATATTTTGTCTTGTTGGAATATTTCATTCATAAAAAGCTACCTATATTTTCATAATATTTATCGTAGTATAATATTATTCGTTTTACGACATAGAGACTCGAGAAGGAAGCGAGGTTGGCAAGTGTTGATTGTGGTGGAATTAATTCTTTATTCGAATTGTTTAACTCTTAATCGTACAATCTTAAGTGTTACCAGTTCGTACCTATCGCACCTACGTTCTCGTCCACACCTGCTAATTTTGTCAATGAAGAATATTTGAAAATTTTTCTTCATAGAAGAATAGTTATATTCGTATTTAATTGGAATATTTAATTCGAATATAAATCGTAATTTATATTGTTCATTTTTGTGAAATTCTTTGTTTGAAGTGATTTTCTGATACTTATAATAATACCCTGATATTAACATAATCTTTGATTTCAAGTTTTTATCCCAATCAAATGATATACTATATGAGAATGTTCATAAATACGGCTAATATTAACATTGCTCAATCATTGAACTTCCTTATACGCTGTTCAATCTTTAATACGGTGTAACAGTAGTTAATCACTAGGAAGTAGTGGTTAACTACTGTTCCAACACGTACAAACGCATCGTCATCTAGCCGTACAAATTCAGTCTTCCTGCATCCGTGAGAAATGCATCATCGCGCGACTAGAATTCGTAAAGATGATTTCGTGATTCGAGCCACTTTCTCTTCGGTCGCAAATCGAATTCCATTTGTCAGAATGGAACGAGCGTTCGCGGCCAACCAAACGTAATCGATTGTGTCTACTTTAACGCTGATTATTCATTACCACATTACATAAATATCTTGCTAAACGATTACCGGAAAGTAGCTTGCTTGGATTTCAATACATTTTATACCGTTGCAGCTGAATTTCCTCTTTCACGAAGACAAACAACAAAACGATAATTCTGCACGTTCCTGCAGGGAATCGGCGTGTGCATCGGGAACTTTGCAGAAACGATTTCGTGATTCGAGCCACTTTCACCTCGACGTAATTCGGATTCCTTATATGAACGCGTGTCCGTGTTTCGTTTCACGTTATGGCGTGCTATCGGAAATGATTAAAATCTGCGTGAAATCGCGGACAGAGGCGAACGAAAACACCGACATAAGGACAACGGACGAATTGCGAAATCGGGTCGACGAACATTGATGTCCAAGGCAAAAAATGAATTTTACATTACTGCAGGAGATTCTGAACGCGGCCAAGATTGTTTAGAAAGCTGATTTCGACGCCGCTTCGGAGAAATGCTAAAGCTTCCTCCGTTGCCTTGCTCCTCTAAATAAGAAGGTTAAGGTTAAAGGTTGCTGCTAGCTACCCGAGTCTTACAAGATATCGTACTTTCTGAATGTTGCAACGCGTTTTAAACGACTTCTACCATCGTGAAATTTGTTCTATTAATCAAGTGACTTATTAATTAAGTTGAAAGAAATCTCTTTTCGTCGATCGTTTTTTCGTTTCTTAAACATTTTACTTCGTTCGTCAAGTTATGTATATCGAACGTCTTTGTCCATGAAAATAAAGTTTATTTTAAGCTACTAACACATAGAAAAGTAAGTAATTTTACTTCAACAAAATTGATTTTAATTTTTCGAAACTGTTACAACCTTACACACTTATGTTTCAAACCCTATTCATTTATCCCATCCTATGTGTACAAATCCAGCATCTATATAAACTGATATTGTATCAAATATATGTTCTACCAAATTTTTTAATATAACCGTATTATTTTTCATAATCGTATTAATAAAGTAACGAGTAATTCTGAGAAATTTTTAAGTATCCATCCAAAAATCTCGGAATGTTTCTATCGCGCGTAACCAATTAGTGTGACGAAACAAGACACAGAAGGAATTCCAACGCAGACGAGAACAACTTTTTGCAAAAACAGTTTTGCCTTGTAACTAGATCTACGTGCAGGATAAGTACGAAACAGGGTACATACATATAACGTGAGCGCGATATACCACATCGTTGCGGTTTTCAAATTCATTTCTCCGGTTAATAGATCATTTCTCATTATCCTGTTCTGCGTTTCTCGGTAGAAACGTGTTACAGAAGCAAGCACTCGGTTTCTGTTTTACGATGTTCTACAGCTCCTAGAGAACATGTCCACCAACGAATTCGTGTGCTTGACGTGTATCTAGGATACTTAAATAGTTGGTGGCGCATCGACACGCGGCGGTTCGTAGCTTTACGACGAACTATAATCGTAAAAATGCAGACCTCGTAAAACTAGCTAAGATTTACGATCGTAATTCACCTCGTGTTACGATGATTCTTCAGGATTATTGTCCATGACTGTTCCTTCGAGTTATTTCGGTTTGCGGCACTGCTTTCGCGATAGCTCGAGTGTCCATAGACTTCTTGTGCGATCGATAAACACGAGAATGTATATTTGACGCGGTTACAAATACAGATATATCGAGAAACTTTTTGTCAAGCAGTTTGAAAAATTAGTAGGAAATATTCGACGTGTCACCAAATTCATGTGTAATTTGACGTGCAATAGAATTGAAACTTGTAAGATGTAGCTACCAAAAGTCTCCTTTTTGCGCAACTAAATAAATCTTATTAGTGAAATTTTTCGAGTCGCGAGTCACAGCTTGCCAATACTAACAAAGTCTCTTGTATCACGCAGATCTCTTCTATTTCGGTAAGAATAACAACTAAATTCTAGAAATGATCACTCGTTCGATCATCCGATGTGATATAAAATCGCAGAATTTCAGAGAAGTCTATAACCTACAATTTCTAATTTTTTAAATGATCAATATTATTAATTGCCAAGTTACTAAAAGTAATCAATTTCAGTATATTATATTTGCATGAAATTTCATTAGATTTAATCGTATTACGCTAACGAAGAGAATCGTATCATAAACATGTCCATATTGAAACAATTAAGAATAACGTACGAAGAGTCTACCGAAGATGGAAGGAAAAGTCGACTGAACCATAGAAAGATGACTCCGAGACTGTTAATTAAAGAGAAAACCTTAATTCTCCATTCTACCGTACCGTATAATGGGAATGCTATTGAGCTTAATAATTCCATTATCCTCGGCACAATGAATCGAGATCCGTCCAATGAAACGATGCATCAAAGGTTTCGATTAAAATTTCGCGACGGAAAAGATCATCGTACCAGTCGTCGCGACAGGTGTTTGTTCCTTGTTTTACGTTTTATTTGCGAGGATAAGGGGAGATCTTTAGATTCGCACGATCTCGTCATAAAAGACTCAGGCGAAAGGAAGAAAATAAATCAAGTGAAATTCTTCCAGATAAATAAGCGATAAATATGAGCGACGGTCTTAGACGACGTACAACCGTATCTTGTTTCTTTTTAGTTGAAAGAGCGAACGAAAGACGTTCTTTCTTTCGCGAACTGCGCAATACGCGACGAAATAAATCACCAGGAAGAATATCAATGAACAGATAAGACCTCGTTGTTTCACATGATCGGTGCAAGGGGTGTCGTTGATCCACCTTCAATGGTTCGTTCTCACGGATGTCGGGAATATTAATGATCCACTTAAACCGACAATAATATGTTTACAACGGTGATTTATAATATACACGAAGCAACCAGCGGCAGCTCCGTATCTTTCACATTGAACATTATTCGAGCAGTATCCGAGGACGATCCTAAACGATTTATGGCAGTTTTGTCGCCTCTTCCTTTAACGTGACGGGGAAAGTGTATATATAGACGAAAATTCCGGAGTAAAATGATCGTAACTCTAAAATTAGTAAAATTTTCTATATTTGAGAAGGAAACTTTCGAACCTTTTCCTTTATACGTAAGCCAAGATTTAATATTCTTGTAACATTACAAGTCTTTTTATTCAGCATTCGATATGTTCTTAGAAAGTCTGTCTGTATGTAGATTTTATGAAAGTAAAATTTGTTTTTATAGTTTAGACTTTGATCTTAATCTATGTTTCTCTCTTCTCTTCTCTTTTGTACCTCGCTACTTTTTCATTTGTAATTTTTCTGAATCGTGCTCGTTTTTTTTTTTGTCTTTTTTTACTATAAATCTCTTTTTCGATTTAAAATGGACTACACAGTTTTTTTCTAAAAAGAAAAGAAAAAAAGATAAAAGACTTCCATGTACTTTCATATAATTCCGAGAAATTTCCAATGACCGCTTTATGTAAGCTAATGAGTGAACACGTCGTTGAGTAGACATGTAACATAAATTGATTTAGTGGTAGTCTTTATGGCAAGGATGACGAGATTAAGGCTACGATGATTAGTTTACGTCTCGGTTGAAAGTGATGACTTAATGTTTGTTTCATGATAGCTATATTCAGTTGTTCATTTACCTTTTTACGAGCATTAACTGTTATGGTTTGGAATGATATAATGCAATTTTATGCACAAACTTGTTCTTTCGTATTAAATTCCATTCGAATTTCAACACTAAATGAAAAGATATGGTCATTTAGGTCGTTTCATATATTTAAATTTTTCGTTGCAAAATTGAAATTCTTTATGCAACATTTTTGCCAATCTTATTATGCAAATTCATATTTTAACGATCACGGCGATAAATGTAGAACCTAAGCAAAGATTTATTTCCTCTATGAATTATCATAAGAATATCATGCTTTGAATATTTCATACATTTTTGCATACTACGTGCTTTCTACACGCTCTTGTATGTTCTACTTTGCATGTTTCATACATCTATACGAGTTTCTCAAAAAACGTACGATCATCCTCGATTGACTTATTATCTATAAATTCCGTACATCTATATCATATACAATGTAGATTTTATGTAAGCTAATGAATATAAGCTAATGAATAAAAAGAATTTTCCACTTTATTCCAAATAATCTAAATTAAATAGCAGAGAGTATCAACGAGAATTCTGGATCAGCCGATTAGAACAAAAAAGAACGATGCTTTTAATCGGACGAGTTAACGCTGTTAACACAGAGACACGACTACACGCGAGTAAATATTCGTTGTTCCTTTCAGTTTATTTTACTGGAACGAAACCATAAATCGTGTTGGATGTAACGCGACGAAACGGCTGACGCGACCATAAAAGAATAAAAAAGGGGAGAGCTCGCGTATTAACGAATCAGATGCTTAAAACATCAAGGATAGACGTAAATAGACGGCGTGATTAACGGCAACGCGTTAATTGGTCTCCAACGGTGTGCGTATCTACCTTTTGGTTAAGTGAACCGATCAAACGGCGGTCTGGTCGCCAAGCTAATCACTGAGACGCTCGCAAACTCGTATTTTCGTACATCGGTAAAAAATCCGATGGATTAATGGCGATACGGCTACCGGCCTGATATTTATTGCCACGGCTTTAATAGAATGTTACAGTCGTTACGTTGCGCATTAATAAGTCGCGAGCCGCGAAATACGAACCTGTTAATCAGATGGGAAACGTTTGTTACGATTACGATATACGCCGGGAGAGTAAAGAATACCAGAGCTTTCGCGAAACAGCCTCGATCCCGGCTTTGATATATTTCTCCGCGATAAATTTCCTCAGAAGGTTTTTCGCATGTAACGAACTGTTACACACCAGTGAACCAGTATGTTTACTTTTGCATTTGGGTTTTGTCGGTTTGCGCTGAATTTGCATTTATTTCGACTCTGCGAGAGAATTCTCCATATAAGTAGAAAGCAAATTTTCGAGAGCTAGGTGAAAGTTTCGAATGACATTTAGTTAAATCCTTAATATAGTGCATAATTTTCGAATGAATTAATTCGTCTCATTAGCTGCTTAGCAGATAAATACAAATGTTTACGAAGTATCTGGAAGAAGAGTTCCAACACTCCGTTGAATAGTATTCTTTGATACTGACGATTGTGAAATGAATGAAACGAAATGAAACGAGTCGTGAAGTTATATATTATCTTGTCAGATAGTTTTAAGCAAATGAAGTAATCACTTACAACGAGGACATTCTACACAAGCGATCAACGAATCAGATTTTTCACTTTAAAATTTACTACACAAATCTTTTAAGAACAGAGTGCAACGATACCACGTTTGTAGGATTATTTATTTTACCGTGGCATATATTGGCTCGTACAAATCACGAATTTATAATTTCAACAACTCTGATAATCCTTAGCGCTAAATGCACTTCAATTGTTACATTTAATTACATCTCCTTAAAGATATTCGTATCTTCAGAAACAAATATCTACACGATTCACGGAAAGTAACGTGTACCAACCGAAAGCCATTTAAACTAAGCTAATCCCACAATCGAGCGAATATCTAGATTCCATGTAACACGAACAACTTCTCCCATCAATAGCGGACTCGTGTTCGTCAGCATGAGCAGAGAATGAGCGCGTTCAGGGAATTATCCCCGCAAGAAGAAGGTTTATGGAGGCGGAGGCGCGGCTTTGGTACTCGCTGTGAAATCTTCGAACGGAATAATAGCGTGACGATCTGATAGCGATTCGAGGCACTGGTATTCTCGCAATTCGTTGGCAAAGGACAGCTTTATGCGCGACAATCGCTGCATACAGTAGCAAACCAGCCGCAAATGGCGTCGACATTGTTGCGTAACTGCTCGTTAGAGAACTAAACACCCCGTTAAAGAATCCTCGAGATAGATCCTACCTCGCCTTTCCTTCGAACTCATCATCCGGCAACAATGTGTGGATAACTAGATAGTATTCATTCGAATGACAATGTAACATAATCTCGAAAGCTTACGTGACGACCATAGGAGATAGTTGGAAATTTATGAAAATCGTAAAACGATGCTGAACACGCTAATTTTATTGCCTATCGAACAAATTACGTGATAGTTGTTAAAACCATCAAATTTGAATATTCAAATTTGAGCAGAGAGGCAGAGATGTTGTAAGTAAAGTGCAGAATCGTAGTAGCAACGATTGATATTGAATTAATAGCCTTTAATTTTCTAGATAAAGTATTTAAGAAGCAGATAGAGCCAACGAATCAAATGCTGCGTCGGATCAGCTAAAGTCTAGATCAGCGCTGACCAAGCTTTCTTCGCAAGTAAAACAGCCTTCGACTTGGCGTGTGCTTTGAACAATTTGACACGCGATGAACGTAAAGAAGTAATATATGTATTCTGCAAATGGTCTTATTTGTAGGAAAATATTGTTCTGTTAGTATCGATAAAAGAATTTACAGGCGTGTGACTATCAAATTTATTCCTCTTAGTATATAGATTTCTGATCATTTTGACAGTTTAACATCAAGGTTCCTCGTTCAGATTAAATTGGAAAAATGAAGGAGGTTAAATCGTCAAGCATATATGATATTTGATAAAGAACATTGATATTAACTATTAACCAATAAAAATCTGGATTACCAACCAGCCTTACTCTCTAAGGATATCAAAAGGCAGCTATTGAAAAGTGCAACACTCTAAGAAAATATATCTAATATCTAATACAACATTTAACATAAGAAAAATGACAAACGCGTATGAAAAAGGAATATTTCTTACCTGCTAGCAACTTGACTTGTATCACATCAGTTAAGAAGACTTAAGACAAGAAACGAGGGTAATATCGTATTAGAATTGTTCCCCTGAATCTCTCCGTTTCTTAGAATCCTATAGTTACAATATCTTCGTACATTCTATACCGATAAACTAACATTACTCCTATTGATACTATGAACAAATATTTTCATAGCATCGACGAATGAAATAACAGAAGGCAAGAGGTAGCAACTCGTCAAGGTGATTTCCTGATGTTAATTAAAAAGCTGTCCATGTGCATTAGCGGTATTGAACGTAACGTGATAATCCTACTCGTGGCGGTACAAATCTGGGTTAATCGGCTTAACAGCTACGTCGAGAAAGAAACCGGCTGTCGGAAAAAAGGACGATAAACTAGCCCCGAGCGAACAAAACGCGCTTCTTTGCAAGGACGTAATCGAACTGCACGTCAATCAATTCGCGACATCGATGTTCCTCCATTTTTTCTATATGCACGCTATAACGAACGTACTAACGTGTTTTGCAGATCGTGCATGTGGCATACTCGTATATAGCGATCGTCGTGTTACGTTACACATAGCGATGAACGTCGACACGCTCCTGTTAAAGGCTAGCTTCTTCTTTTGTGCTAGCAGTAACATTACACGGCGTATTTCTCAAATGGATAATAAACAAAAATCTGCTGCATTAACTCGATGCTGCAGGATCAGCAAAAACTGTGGTAAATTTCGCTGATGCACGAGACGAGCGCATTTTTCAGAAACAGAGAATGTCTGGTAACAGCGTATGAATTTTTGTGCGTATAGTTTAAATATTTTTATCGTGCTATTATATTTAATTATACTATATTTTTATTTTCATTATACCATATAATAGTTAGATTGTAGTGACTATTATCTGCTTTCGAACAGTGAGAATTTTAATCGTACCAATTGATACACACGCACAGTAATCGATAGACACGAGCGGTAAGAACATAGATCGATGCAATTTGAATTAGGTCAGGTTTCTTGACTTATTATAACGCTTTAATTATACTCTAAACATTTTTTATTACAAAATTATTCTTTCGTATATTATCCTAATCGTTAATTGTATATTGCACGAAGAAAAGATTTAATTTAATTCGAACTGGAAGTGGATATAAACTTTCAAAAGTAAGATTGATTCCCACCTGCAAACGTGATAGAAGAAATGTAGAAAGGAAATGAATTATTTAAATGAAAAAATTATAAAAGGTTATTCAGTTTTTTATCTAGAAGAAGAAGGCCAAGTTTAAGCAAATTATGACAGGGCAATCGATTGTAAAAAAAGGCAGCGATAAAAAATGACGTTTTTGCGCAGGAATTTAACGGAAACCTTGGACGTCAGCTGAATGTCAAACGTAAATACCGCAAAGGTAATACGTACTAGAAGTAGAAATCGATCAGCATAATAAACTTCAGCGTTCCACGGATTATTACGTGATTGCAAGGCCGGAGAATCGACAGGTTTTTACAGGTTACACTTACGCGTATTTTCTTATTTAATTCTCCCGAGTAGATCTAAGAACGAGACCTTAAACATTCTTTTATAACTTAAGTTATGTTTCATTATAATCTTCATATTTACAAATATTCTTTCCCAGATTCGTTTTATCGATTATTTATTACTCGACGAGGAATCAAATTGTGTAGAATCTTTTTCAAACAACACCTGACTTATTCCATAATCAAACCGTGGCTATTAAAGCTTTGAAATATTCATACCGTCCAATTAAAATCAATCGTACGAAGCACTAATAACGATCGCGAAACTTGCACCTGCAATTTCCATTATACGTTGCAAATAGCCACGTACGTTAAAAATACGCGGCGGAATACACGAGAAAGCAACGAATAACCACGGCGTTACCCTTAGGAAAGTCGACGAAGAAGCCACGACTCGATGATTTAGAGCCGTACAAGGACATTCCACGCGGTAATCCTCATGTTCGCTCCCTGTCTAAGATCACGATCTATTTACAACTCGTAAGTTAAGGGCCGCGCGGTTGTCCACGATTAAATTATGAAATGAATTTGCAATTACACTCAATGAAACTAACACGAGCAAGAAACGAGCGTAGCGAAAAGCCACAGTGTACGAAGCGTTACTAAAGAAAATGGGAATAAGAAGAATGGAAAGCGAATGAAGCAGGGAACAAGAAACGTCGTGAAAAGAATGAAAAAATAAAACGAAATCGAGGAAAGGAGAGATGGAGAGAGAGAGAGAGAGAGAGAGAGAAGAAGTATAAGAAAGGAATAACATGAAAGGAAGCACGGATAGAGAAAAAGAGAAGATCAGAGAGAGAGAGAGAGAGAGAGAGAGAGAGCATTCGAGTTATTAATTATCCGAGTAGCTGCTAGAGAGCCGATACGCGCATAAGCGTCGACGTTACATAAGTTCTACGTGACTGGAAGGTATTGCACCTTCGTGGCCCGACGATACAGAGGGTCTTTGGTGTCGAGGTTTAAGTTCATCTAGGTGAATCTACCTATCCGACACGAATATGATCTCTCTCACGAAGCAACGCGGCCTTCCGAAGATTCCAGCCACTCCTGCTGGCCTTGAATTCATCGAACAAGGTCAAATGTTAGTGCCAGTAGGAGGCTGCAACTCAATATCGCCGCGATTTTTTCCTCTCCCGTCTTGAATACAACTTTTCGCGATCTGTCGGGTGTTTTATTGGTTAAGTGCTTCATCGATCACGTCTTGTAAGTTCGCTGCCTTGCGCTTGATTATTCATGCGTGTTCTAGAAATTAGCTGAATTATGGATCTGGAAATCGGATGTCCTGGAAATCGGAGATTCGTTCGAAAGATTAAATAGCCTGGGAATTTTAAAGGCAGATTTTAGAAACTAGGTATACTGCACCTTTTCTGATATATCTGTCCCAGAAATAAAATATTCTATGCTTTTTCAGGATAAAGATTTTATAGCGTTTAATACATGTTCTCGAATAGAAACGATAATGTTCGAGAAATACATGTTCGGTAAACAAGGTGCTTGAAAATGATAAAGAACGCGAAAGGATCACAGAGTTGAGTATCTAGAATTACATTATTTTTCTCAAATTCTTTATATCATCGACCAATCTACGAACTGACGTTCGCAACTTTCTCGTTCGGAAAGTCCGATACAACGATCCTCTGTTTGTTCGAAGAAAAAATTTATCTAATATTATCTGCAAAGACAGCCTGAGGCCCGTATCCCGCTAATTTGACGGGGGATTTCGTAGCGGCGACAGTGAAAGGTACAGACATAAAGTAAATCAGCGTGGACACGAGATCGAGGAACGAAGGAATACAACTTTACAATCTATTCTTCCCACGAAGAACGCGCGCGCCTTGTAATACTTGATAATGATCCGACAAGGATCCAAGTAATAATGGTAATGGCACTGTGGAATGACAGAGATAATGACGACGTAATGCGAATGTTAATGTATCCCGTGGGCGGACGTCGTAAAATTGGACGCAAGGGTAACAAAGGTGATCTTTTCTGGCGAGGAGTCTCGAATTATAATATCATTTTCGCATAAAACTGGCGTCGCCAGATTGCTCTTCCGATCTAACGATCCGTCGAACAATTTTATCTCGTCATCGGCTGGGAACTTTATGAAGATAATTAAGATTTAGAATGACTGTTTTAAATAAGATCTGCATAATTGTAAAAACTGAATACGATTAATTTCTTCACAATGCTGTAGACATTATGTGTAAGTATATCGCTGTAGAATTTTATTCAATCGGGTCACGAAGTCAGGTCACCGCGTGATTAAACTTGATTTCTGGAGCGAAACATCTTCAAGTTATGTTGATAAAAGTCGAAGACTACGCGAGAACGTATCCATAATTTCTCGTCAAGGTTCTGCAAACGTATGTATCTGTCTTTCCAAAACCACACCCGGTGTTGCTAATGCGATATAACTGAGAAAAATTTGTCAGGTCGATAAAGCTCGAATAAAAACACGCGTGTCTTATCTTCGAAGTAAGTAAACATCTCTTATCGAATATTTAATCACACGTTTCTATACAAAAATTCATATTCATGCGCTTCATGACCTAAGCTTGTTTTCAAAAGCGTAATTGGAATTGAAATTTACGAGACCGTATTGGCCGAATTCAGATCAAACAATCTGATCGAGATTGAAGTATAATGTAAAATATACGTAGCAGATATAAATCCTCTTTGCTGTCATATAGACAATCGTATAACCAATCGTATAACCATGTTAACACGATTGTAGTAAATCTTTTATGAATTATTTCCTCTTCCTCGGAAGAGGTTAAATTCATGCTCTCCAGAAACTTCAAATCTACGCGATATCAATAAGAAAGCGATGTTACATCGCGTTACTTCTGCGGTGTGAAAAAAGCGCGACGGAAACGACTCGACAGAACTATGCGTGGCACCATGGTCGAAAGAAGCGGATTAACGGAACATCGAGGCTCGTTAAACTCGTTGCATCGCGTTGTGTTCGAGGTGCACGTGCGATCGTTAAAATCTTCCAACTTTTTTGCCATTTCGTCAGCGGCCGTTCTCGATCGGACTTTCTCGCTCGGCGGGGCGCCATCGTTCACCTCATTTGCAAGCGCACGTGTATCGGCGACCGATACAGCGACACGAGTAAATCACACGTTGAAACGCGTGTAGAAATGCGGAGGAGAGCGTGCATTCCATCGTGCAAATAGGCCAGTTCAAAACGAAGGAACAGACAGGAAGCATAATTGCGACAATAGAGATAGGTAGCGGAATTATGAGAAGAGTATCAGGGTCGTTGAGTTTGTTCCTTGGTTATTACGTTTTCATCGCAAAATACACGTTGAAATAATACTTTGTCGAAATAATACAATAGTTTCTAACATTTATTTTTAGTGCGTTTCTAACACGCAATAAGTTTCTAACTACGATAGTTAAACGAGTGGCCGTTGTTAGGCTTTTCAGATCCAGAGATTATGGTTAGAATATTCATAATCAACCATGAAAGTGTATACATGCCCGTCGAATTTGTTTGGATTTGACCTATTAAGAGAAATTTGAAGTTCATATCTAAATATCAATACAGGCTGACTGAGTTGATTCTAAATGGAAATAGTAAAAGTAATATACAGTCGGCTCGTAATAATCTTGAGACGAAATTATACATCATTATTGATAACGGTATTCTTCTTCGTATCTCTCGATTAAATATCGTTCTCGTGTCTTGAAGATATAGAATAGAATTGCAGCTAATGTTTAAAAGAACTGTAAGTAGGCTGTTGTATTTTTTTCTTAACGTTCCTTTTTATCCGATAGAGATAGTATTATGACAGTGTGCGGGAAATTAAAGCCTCAAACGATAACTAGGATACTTAGAAAGCAAATGTCAAATGAAAGTTATCGTATAAATATCGAAGATCCAATAGACAAGTAATCGTCCAGTATTAATAAGTGGTTACGTTGCTTTACCGGTAAAAGCCGGCAGAGATAACGTTAAAAAATATTCATAAGCTTTTACGATATTATATTTATGGTCACTTTGATATAATTAACTATTTTCACTAGTGTCGTGATCTGACATCAAGTGTAAATTAAAGCAAAATTTCTAATCAGTGACATTTAATGCTTGGACGTTACCTTGTCGACATTTATTATTATTATTATTATTATTATTATTATTATTAATTATATCATACATAAGCTTCTTTCCAAAATAGTGCGATTGACATTTCGCTGTATAAAGCATCGTACAAAGCTTAAAATTTCTAGTTTTACTCTCAAGCTATCATAACGAGGAAATCGCGGTTTCAGTAATTGAAATTTAAAATTCTGCGAACACGCGACAAATGCAAGAACATTCCAGGCTAAATTGCTTCTGTTCGTGTAAACGTCTGAGGGATTTACCACCAAAGCTTCCATGTAATCGTATGCACTTCTCGTTACCCTACTAATACAGAGTGTCTGTTATTCAATATGATATACAGTGCCCGACATTTATTGTCGCATATGTCACTCGTTCGTTTCAATATGCACGCGTTGCAGCCTCGTAAGGATACTTCTATAAATCAAGTGGCAATAAAGTTGGGGCCAATATAAGACACGATCGAAAAGAAATTCGATTCCTATTTTATTTCTATCGTACGTCCTATGTACATCTTACGTTAATTACGCTCTTCGTTTGAGAAATTAATTACGAAATAATGGAACAAAATTCAAACAGAGTCTCGATTATCAAGGCATCGGTTAATGCAGATATTGATAATAATCCCGTATAAGAGAGATTAAAAAACGAAAGAAAAACTCTCTTTTTCGAGATTTAAATATTTTTTGGATTCGTTCTATCAATATTCTTTATTTTAATCCTGAAATTTAAAAATTTGTTATATATTCGTACCAACTATGTATCGAGTATGTTACTAAATGGCAACATACCGCGTGTGTAAAGGTTATTAATCAGAATTGCAATCCTCTTGGATAAAAACAGAATCTTCTTATACACGTCGTAATTTTCTCATTTTTCTATCGTTCAAAGAAAACGGAAGTCGGCAATACGTACCGATCGAAACGTTCACGAACAATCCAAGAACACGAGATCTGGATTTTGAGTTCCTCGACATCGACGATTTTTCTCATTATCTACTAACTACCCTAGAGCCCCCGTGCATCGTTTGCACGCGAGAAGAACAAGTCCCGTTTTTTTTTTTCACACGTCATTTTCCACGTAAGAGAACAAACCACAACGAAAATCGTTACGTATCATTCTCGTCTAATTTTTTCCAACGACCGTATGTCACCCCACTTCGAGGAAACACAGCATTGTACATCTAATTAGAAACGCACAATCGCGATTTTTACACTGGAAAACGAGATGGAAGTCGCTGATTGCTGGTTAGTAAGGACAAGAAACGACCCATCGAGATCTTAACGATATGCGGTTGCTAGAAAATATTGGAAAATGAACAGGAATGTTGACAGATAAAGGAGGACAAGAACGCAAGAAGGTGCAAAGCGTGGATCGTTCGCTTCTATCACGACGGAAAACTAATTGCTTGACATTGTCGCTACGCGTGTACGTGACGCACGTGTTTAAAGGGTTTCTGGTTACTAAGTGATTTACTGTTCGCGATAGTGTCAGAAGACTGTCTTGCGCGTCTTTTTCACTGCACAGGCAGTCGTAGCCACTTCTTGCAGTCACACGATCAACTTGTCTATCCTACGAAACAGTGGATGCTACGCTCAGTTCTTCATAATCCCTTTTTTTCGAGTTAAACATAAACAAAGATGAAGTTTTCTTTAATTGCAGTTGCTTCTTGAACGTATAAGAACGAGAGAACGCGAGAGGTGTTCGTTGATAAATCGATCGTAAAGGAGATCTATCGTTAATGAATTGTTAATTTTGATCGCATTGATTCATAATATAAAGATATACAATATAATATATAATATAAAGATAAATATGTACGTACCAGGCCAGTTCTTAATTAAATGTGTTTAAACTATATTTTCTTGGAAATAAAGCCTTACTTGGAAAACTGTCATTGTACATTTTTTTTACTTGTTTTCACATGTATAATAATCTCCTTTCGATCGTTTATTCGTATCTAGTCGGTACCTGGCCAAGTCAGAGTATACTTGATAAATTTTTAAATTCGATTTTTTAAGAATGAAGCGTAAAATTCACTCTCTGCCCGATTGTATTACAATTAGTTAGTAGTAGTTTATTGTTCTTCGAATGAAAGTATAATATATAACAAACTAATAAAAACGTTTCTGGTTTCGCAAAGTATTACGAGTTCAAGCAAATTCTACGTGTCGTGTATTATTCATTTCCCCTGTCATCGGTGACACCATTATTCATCTCTCGGTTAATCAACGACGGCAATCGTCTGAAATTACCGAGATCCTTAACTTTCTTCGTACTTTTCCACTCGATATATCATCAAGCGAGAATCTACCTGTGTCTTTCCTCGGCCAACTATCGAAGAAAGTGGAATCCGTGGATTCCTGAGTGTTCTTTTGCAACATACACGAATTAATCAACCATATAATTACCAACTAGAAGACCACCAATCGCAATGAAATTACAATTAAATTTCAATTATATTGTAATGCAACACATAGACCATCAACCTAGATACGAGATTTCCAAGACTTTAACGTTCAAATAACAATTTTCCACGGAAGAAAAATCCGGACAATTTCCATCCAAGCAATTTCACCTCTTTATTTTGTGTCTGGCAGGGGACACACTATATCATCCTAAATACCGTGGAAATTGCATTATCTTAGTTAGTAAAAACAACATCCTAAACGTCCTAGAATCGTCGACGGATCGAAATACCGTCTGTCCATGGGGATTAAATCGCGATTAATTCGCGGATATTAATTAGCCGACGAATGGAGTGGCGTTTCTAAACGTTCTCCAAAAAAAAAAAAAAAGAGTCTGCTCACGACTCGTTGAACCAACGCCAGATAAATCTTATGTAATGCCGTGAGCGCGCGCGCGTTTCCGCGTGTTTCGCGTGCCAGCTCGTGTATTTCGCGAGCGTCTCAGGGGACGTGTCAGATCAATGCCACCGCTGGTAACGAGAAATCATCGAAAACACTGGCTGCTTTCCCCCATTACGGACAGAGTCCACGCTACGGTGAGAACCTTTTCATCTTCCCACGATAATCAGGTACCGAAGAAAGTGCAAGGGGAACAGGTAAAAGACAGGGATTCATTGGGAATGGTCGGATCTTTGATCGATCAACTGGAAAAACTAGAATCTTTCTTTGTGGAACATGGCATGTTTTGTTGGGACAGTGTCTTCTTCGATTCTTAAAACTTAGTTTCAGTGGCCTGATTCACAGTAATTTCTCAGCAAATCTAGTATATTCGAATCCAAATTATACCGGTAATTTTGTTTTTACGATTCGATCGCTATAATTGTACGACACTCTATCCAGTGATTCGAATGAATTTATTAAATTCATCGTGTTTACCATTTTTCTTGTATCGTGTTGTAGGCACATCCGATTACACCTATAATCAGAAATTGCATACTTCGAAACTCTACGACGTCCTTCTTCAGTAAATTAATCTGCGCACAACTTGATCATCCAACGAAATGCCGAATAATTTATCAAGAACTACGAGACGATACTTTTCTACATCCCCTATAAATTTGTCCTCCTCGATTCCTTCATTCCGGTATTCCTTCGCATCTTGAAGCACGCCAACTTGAAAATCTCAAATCCGACGCCGTGCAATCGTTCGATTTAAAGAATCTCGAATGCGATGATCCAGCAATCGATAACGTTACCTTAGATAACGATCAACCCTCGCTAGAAGGAAGGCCATTAGTCAAATTCTCACGTCGTAGTTCTTTTCGGAAGTGTTCGAAAGCGACAAGCACGAGCCAATGACGGCGATCGAAGTGTGTCACTTGCACTTGCCGCGCGGTCCACGGAGAAGAGAGAAAACCTGCACACACCACCGACGCCGATCGTCGCCGTACAAGTAGGTCGAGAAGAAATAGCCGCGATGCGTGCGAATCCACGCAAACGAAACGTCGACAACCGGCCGCGATCGAGGTAGAAATTTTCATCGAGTCGCGTGTATCGGTGTCAAGAGACGCGGCGCACTCCGGATCTCTATCCGTCCCTGTTTTCTCCGGATACTTTTACGATTATTATCACAATTATCGCATAGCCAGTAACGTTTCCTTTGGGAGTTTCCGTGACGACGCGAGTAGTTTCCATGAAAACGGAATAGCGGAACGAAAGAGCCTGATGTATAGTAAAATTTCTCGATCATCCGAATTTATTTGGGTATACGCAATTTATGTAATTCGAGTTTGATTTTCTTCGCTATCTATTATTGTTCGTCGATAGTTGGTGTTCAGATAAGTGGATTCAGTTGGCGATAGGTCGGTTAAGCTGGCATTAATTAATATTTCGTTCCGATAAATGGGATAAACTTTAACCGAGTTCAATTATCTATGATTTTTTATCCTTATAATGGGAATGATAAATACACGCGATCTACAGAAGTGTATTCAGTGGGATAACGAAATTTTTATTACTCTTGATTTTTTGTCTTTGCATTATAATTTTGATATATAATCAGTTATACATCGGGCTAACGTGCTCTGAATCTTGGAACTGCAATGCAATGAATTTTCCAGGAGAAGTTTCGAGACAATCGTGTATTCGATAAATTCCATCCGATCAACGATGATAATCGTAAAGAGAAGAGAGTCGACACCGTAAGCGACGCTTCATAACAAATACCTCGCGAGAAACGCTATTTCACTTAAACTGACAGGAATTTAGAAAACTCGTTAATTTTCTACCGTCAACAATCAAACCGTATACAATTCTTTACCATTCGTACATAATATCCAACATCAATCAGATAAAAAATTATTTACGATTTCCCCGTCAACAATCGTGTTTCGAAACTTATCCGATTCAAAAGTTCCAATTTTCTGCACAATGATGGAAATATACTTGGTTACTCTGACAGAAGTGAAAAGCTGAACACTTTCGCCCAATTCGATCGCTTTTCATGAGAAACGGATACCGATTGTTGTAACGTGTTCGCTTTTTAAACCGAACGTCCCAATTAGGAGAAACTCTACGACGACGAACTTTCGAATTGCCTAGAAAATGGATTTTCCTTCCACGCTTGACAAGATATTTACTACGATTCGAAGGATCGCGAGTTCCTCGCGGTTTCATCACTTCGCGACGAGTGAAATTACTATCAATTAAACGCTCCATCGCATTGTTCTTGTAATTGCTCAATTGTCCCGACAGCATAACGCGACACTTATGAATTTCTCCCTTCCATTCTAAGACTTTATTTCCTGCGATCGTAATTAAGGGAAAAGATGCTGCTCTTGTTTCGTTATCCGTCACAAACACAATCGTTATTTGATCCGTTGAAGCATGTTATTGCGCGATTGATCGACTTTCAAAAGTGACATCGTAATTTGGCACTTTCCTCTTTTCGCGATTCATCCGTCTCTTGACACGATCGTACGATTGATCTTCGTTGATTCGTTGATCGACGGTTGATAATGCAGTGAATTGTTGGCGAAATCTCTGCGTCAGATTCACCGGTCGTCTTCTCCGAAGGACAGGACTATACGTCTTCAAATTGTATTGAACCGTCAAAATAGTTTGATACGCTTCCATTTACAGATGGTATTACTTTTATCACGCTTGTCTATCGAATAGGAATTGTATTTATCATACTGTTCTATTTCCGATGATATTGAAACAAAAATAGCCAGTCATCCTGGAGTTTTAATTGGTGCACTTCTAAGAGAAGACCAGCTGTACATTCGTTCGTTTATAATTTACAAATATTGTGCAAGATATACTTGCAAAGGTTTGTACATTGAGATATCCAGAAAGTATGCTGGGAGTATCCCACGGCAAGAATCGCTACGAAACGATAGCTTGCAAAATTGAAACTCGTTGAATATGCTCGAGTCTGTAGCAACGACCTATCGTGCAATTCAATGGAGGTAAATCCGCGAGTCATTCGGAATATCGCTTGTTAATTGACTGATAAAATCACCATTTAAACTTTTACAACCACTCGATGCACATTATACGCATAACTTTCTAAACACTTGAGTTAATCGGTCTCAAGTTCACGCTACTGCATAGAAGACGTCTACCGTAATCTTCGAATCGTACGGTGAGCGTATCGTCGATATCTAAATTCAATTCGTTAATAAACTCAATTTTATCCAATTTTTATCCAAATAATTTTAATAAATCTAATTTTATCCACTTTCCTATACTAATTATATATCGAACGAAAATCTTCATTGATCAACGAGACGAATCTAAAATTGGGGAAGTGACAAAATAATCTTCGTAGTACCTTCTCGAATTACTTAGCGTGTCGAAATTCCCCGAAATATCTAACGAATCTCCCGAAAAGCCAATGATAATTATAGAAGACAGAGATCCATTTATCCGGAGTGGCGATCACGCGGAATCCGGACCCCTCAAACGCGCCGGTGGCCGACGGATATTCCAAGAGAAATATCAGCGATCTTTACGACCCCCGTTGCCACCAAACCAACGAAGGATTCAGGGTAGAACACGCGTGCTAACGCCAGAAATACATCGGGGCCACGTACAACGCTTCATCCTCTCTTATACTTGTATTTCGGTCTAGGGTAATGCACGGAAACGCGACGCGCGTAAACACATGTTCGCCATATGGCGAACAGTGTGTGTTCCTCGTGATTTTTTCGCGTGACCCGGACCTTGAGAACGCGTCACGGATCCCGGAGATCGCGCATCGCCACGTTGAATTGGCAATACATGATCAAAATTCATTTTGTATTGTTGTAAGTTTGTAGCAGGCATCTTTGTACGAAATCATTTCTGACAGATAATACTAATAATGCACGCGGGTTTTTGCGATGGCGAAACGAATTCGTTTATTTATTTGGCACGACTGCCAATTAGTCCTTGTTGGACTTCCATGGTATATTATAAGAGAAGAGGGTACGTATTAAGTTGTTTGGAAAGTTTGTAACGCTTTTGTCGGCTCGAATATCCTGTTCTGGCTTTGATGGAATCGAAGAGGATTATTTATTATAAACTTCTGCTAAATGACAACATGAGGAAGTCAGTTCAATAATCGATATATATTATGAATATAATGTTGCAAGTAATTAAAAGGGAATATCAAAAAGCTACTAAAATAACGTATGTTTTACGAATGAATGGTATGGTTTAAATAATCCTACAATTATTCTGATTATAACATACACGCAAATGAAACAAAGATTTCGAAGTATGTATCGCGATAGGTACGTGTAAAGCTCCATCGCGCGTTTAATTTAAAAAGCCATTAGAAAGGGAGTAATGGAATATTTGCTTATTAACTCTCAATTAAAACAAATATATAGCCTGTTATACGGTATATTAAGTGTCAGTGGTTTCCGAAATCCAATCCCATCGCAGCATCCCTGCGAGATTTAACGCTGACAGTTTGCAAAATTTATATTTGAGCGACGAAAATGTGCGCTTCACACGTGACCGATAATTACACGAAAATATGAGGCAAATTAAGACGTTTGTGATAAATTTCGATTAATCGGGTGGAACGGTGGAACGACGTTCCTGGACGGCAACGTTCCACGATCTAACCCTTCCAGCTTCTCCACCCCCGAAAACTATAATTAGCCAGCACTTTGGCAATTTGCCTATCGTTTCCTTCCATTCATATTCCTGTTGCTGCCGCTGGTAAAGATAAAAATAAACCGACCAGTTACAAAGCTCCCTTAACCAGAAACGATCCTTCTACCTTATCATAACTACGTTCGATTGCTTTATTAGCGATATAACCGAACAAGTAATACGATCTTTCCTTCGTACAACGTACAATTTGTCAAATGGTGGTACAGCCGATTTATAAAACGACGGAATAATGTAAAATTTAAGGATGATGCCTTGCAGAAAGGACTGGGAAACGAGAACAGAAACTAAAAGAATTGTTTACATTTTATTCGAAAGCTTTTCTTCCGTTTATAAAGCGAACGTAAATATTTAAAGGGAAAAGAAAATTGTTAAACTGCCGACGATGCAGTTATAAAAAAGTTGAAGATACTAAAAAACGTATTTAACTGCATTTACAAAATGTACGAATTCGTATAAACAGCCGCAACCTAGAAATAATCTTCCCTTATAGAAGGACAAAATTATTCGACTATTCGAAAAATTCTATTATTCGAAGAAAACGTGTGTCGTGAGCTGAAATAATCATTTGACGTCGAACTGTTAGAGTTACTCTATGAGTTACTTATTCCTTAACATTCAGCTTTTATTCGCAGAGTCAAAAGGTTGAAAAATAAAAGTCATACGCAAGATCGTACGATGGCTGATATCATCCGAACAAAAAGTCTGCAGCGAAAGAAACGTATGAGGTCATTACGTCTGAAACATAAACGCGACATTGACAGCTATATTGGCAAGATTCGAAAGGATATTCCAACGTCTGCCGTCATAGGAGTGTGGATAATTTCGCATTCACCACGTGTGGCAGGTATTCGAAGGTAACACATGGTGGGGAGCGTTGCATGAAAGGAAAGATCGAGACGTACCGATCCACTTTGACAGCGAGAATAAGTAGAAGTCGCTCGAGAAACGTAAATTTTCTATCGGTTCAGAGATCAGCTTCGTATAATGCTATATGGTAATGAGAACGTTTCAGCCCTTGTTACACGCAATGCAAGCTGCGAACACGTTATTGATTAATTTACGACGCGTACGAATTAACAGTAATATTTCTGCAACTTCTATCTAAGAAATGCCAATTTTCATTCGTCCAAGAATTTTCAGTAATATTTTAGTAAAACTTCGGTAAATTCTCTATACGATATAAAGTTTTTTGTAAATTTCCTTCGTAATAGGATCCCGGTATTAAATTCTCTACATAATAAAATTCCAATATCCATGATATAATTTCCTAATAATAAAATTCTCTTTCGAAAATTATCCTTCTACTCGCACCATTTCAGAAACATGTTGCTCGCTTTTCATTTACATATCGTAAACCTCCCGATGCTCGTGATACTCGTGTAACGTAATAACGATACAATTTATTATAATCAGTGCTCCCGTACAATTTACGTGTAGCAGCTTCGCAGGCCCATTAGCAAATTGCCCTTCGTCCGAGTTAATTGCAAAGGTTCGAACATGGTAGGAGCGTTTAAAGGCGAGAAGACGACACGAAGAAGGGGAAGAACACGTTGAATCGCACAGGTGCGGGTCGACATATTCAGCACGTTCTTGGCGAGTAACGCGGCCTTTCTCCGTGACATTTCAGAGGCAACAAAACAGACGTAGGTGGAGCTCTTGCATCTTTCATTACGATGCAAGGACGACCGGCTACGAAGAACCGACTCGAGATTCTGCTATGTCGATCTTAACCTCCGATTCTTTTCTTCGAAGTCTCAACTTGTCGCGGATTAAATGGACGTTGATCGTGATTTATCGATTCAACATCAAAAGAAACTGAATAAATAATTTCAAGTTCGAAAGGCAATGCTAAAATGATAATTTTGTTTTTGTTATCCGTATTTTTGTGCTTTTATAAAGAGAAAAAACAACAGGTTGAAAGACAATGTTAAAATTGTAATTTTTTTTACTGTACGGTTTTTTTGGTGGAAAAAAGTCAATGTCGCGGACTTATATAACCAACAATCCGTACTTTCGTATAGTTCTGTGTTATTTAATTTGCACAGGCTTAAAACAACAGATAAGATTATGCAACAATATAAAGTCGTGTTTCAAATAAAAAGCTTTCATTCCGCTACTGTTTTTTTCTTACGTTACACAAGAATACCAAGCGAGTCATCTAACTCGACGACCTCACATTAACTGGCGAACGACGTGTGAATCCGTGATATTGATTTACTGTATCCCCTGAAAAATTTGCATCTCTGCAGTGTCGAAAAGACACGATGCAATAGGCTTCTTAATTCGTATTAACGCATCAAAAAGGGGAACGTCGACTGGTACTTTTAAAGACGAAATCTCATATTTTTATAAATACAAGCATTCGCAGCATTTCACGTTTAGAAAAAGATACAATAGACAGACGTTACAAAGAAAAATGAATATTTTATATTTGGTGTTTTATTATTGTGGTGTTGTATTATGTTATGGTTACGGTGTTGTATTATTTACATTATATTATATATATATAATATATATATAATATAATATAAATAATAAAAATATATATAATAAATAATAAAATAATATAATAATAAAATATAATATTATATATAATATAAATAATATATAATAAAATACAATATATATAAGAAATATATATATATATTTCAACACACTCATTAGTATTGACGCGTATACTGCGTTAATGCATTAATCAGTGAAATACTATTATTAACATAACTGTCGTGTCTTTGTCTTTCACGTGTTTCGCTAAAATGATCGGACAGTTAAAAGAGTGCCTAGTGAACAGTATGTTCGAGTCGTTATTATTTAAATTAAAGACGCTTTTGAAATACTTTACGTTCTGGTATTTTATAGTTTGAGTTGGTATGTAACAAGATATACAATTTTAAAGATGGGCTAGTTATGTCTCGATAGCAGTGAAAGCGTTAAGCCATTCAAAGCTACCCTAACAGTATTAGTCTTTTTTTCCCCAATGTTTTTACGTTTATTCCTTCGAATTATAATATTAGAGCGCTGACAAAGCTACCGTTATAACATTTTCTCTGGGATTAGTGACGTCTACGATTCGGTCAGCTGGCTACCCGGAAAAGAAATCGTAACCGGTTGTTACGTAAACTGCACGATTGACTAGACGAAAAGACACGTTACCATAGAACTGGTAGAATGTTCGCGTATTTTATCTACAATAGTAACGATTCCCTAATTTTACTGTCTGCATGCTACAATTTCAAAATCCAGTTATGAGCTCTCTAACTCTTCTCCGAACTGCTTCCTCCTAAACTGGTTTCAGAAAGACATTCACTTTATCCATGCAACACCACTCATGTAAATACACGTGCGTTAATCCTTCGAGAGTATAATAAAATAACGAACATTTTCAGAATAATTTTTTCTTCGTCGACATTTCTAATATTTCCAATGTCGGATGTAAAAAGAAAAAAAATAGATATTCCAAAGGTTTCGTAGAAGATACACGAGGCGTTAGAAACAAAGATGAAACTTAAGAAGTGAAATTCGTAATACTACACGTGACGGCTTTCCCGAAGCTATCTCGTGTTGCATTGTGAAAAGGTTAAAGTAAATCATAATAATTTTACATAATCTGCGTTATTATTACCACCTTGTTTCGTGTTTTTAATAACACAGAAGCCAGATAAAGAAATTAACAGAGAGAAACTACGGTTCGTTCAAAGTGAAAGAATTCACTAACGTCTAATCCTCGCGACGTGTCGAAGCGGAAGTGAAACGAGGATGGATACGTGATAGAATCCCTTTATTAGAGTCACGTAACGTCCCAACGCGACGTTGTACTCGTATCTCGTGCGAAACTCGCTGTCAATATTAACACCGTTTCCCCATTCGACGTGTTGCAACTCGAAACGAGGGGATTTTTATTCCGGCGATATACCAGGAAAGGAAAATATCGGTTGCGCAATTCGCAACGAAAACCAGCGAGGCCAGAAACGAAAGCTCCGCGCGACCGGTAGCTGGATTTCGTGTATACGTATGTTCAACAAGTACTACCGCTCAAAAGTATTTGGATACTTGCTTATCCTTTCACGAGATGTGTTTCAATTATACGATAACGGGTAAATCAAACTGCGTTTGTTTTCCTCTTTCTGATCAGCTAAACTGTCCAACTAGCACTAAAATCTAGTAGGAAATTCTCAATTTCATTAGTCAGGTACAGAGTTTCCAACTTCTCAAAAAAAAAAAGATCTTGTTTTCATAATTATGAATATTTGTTATTACAGATAGATAGTACATAAACGATTACGAATTTTGAAATAAATTTCGTAAATTAACATTTACTTTGTCATCTTTCTCTGTAGCCAGTAGTCTGAAAAATCGCGTTGACTGATTTTTAGATCACGTTGTATAATCAATAGTAAAATACAACTTATTGCCAGCTGTTTAATAGGTAATTTACATTTATAGTCTGACGATTCTATGAAAGTATAGCAGGTATTACTTCCGATTACTAATTTTGATAACATTCACATACTGTTACTACATACTGACCAAGGTTTCGGATTCTGATAAACAGTAGCGTAAGGAACGGTATCCAAGTTTCGCACAGGTGGCGGTGAGCGGCCAGGGCAGAAATTTTTCATTGGTGTTCGCGCGGTGCATTTCGTCACACGGAGCCCGCGACCGTACAACTCGGCGCGAACGCGCGTTCCGCGATTAAATATACCGTACGGACGAGCGACGGCGACTTTAATTACTTCGCGGAGTGCCGATTAATGACCCGCGTGGACAGCGACCGCCTCTCGTAACTCGCATCGAAAATTTCTAACGACTTTGATACATTGCGCGCTCGCCGTTTGTACAGGTGTCACGCGGAAAAATTACGTTTCCTATCCTATTGGCGAAATTTCAAGTAGACAAAGACAGTCGGGGCATTTCTTCTTCTTCTTCTTTCTCTTTTTCTTCTGGCAACTTTAAGTTTTACTTAGTTAATTTATTAACGAGAAAATTTACACATTGCCACCTCGTGCAAAGTATCGACATGTTGGTGTTGTAACTGTTTGAGAAACTTTAAAATTGGCTTGACTTTATTATAGCTTATATAAAGCTTTATTAGAGCTCGGCCCAAGGAAGAATCTGAATAGAATTATGACGAAGACGAGACAGTGTCATAGCAAAATTAACAGAGTGATAAAAATGACTTCTTAAGTTTTCATGGGAATTTTATACGCAAAAGATTTTGAGGATTTGTCCGATTTTGTGTAAGATGTTACCCATTTTGATTTCATTAGAGAGTACAAGTGCCACGCTTTAAGAATCATTAATAGCTTTAATAATTATAGAAATATCGACTGATACGGACATAGTGGAACGCTTCGTAGGAAAAATTAACTATCTGTAGAAACTCTACTATGTTGAAATTTCGTTTATGAATCAAAGATTGGTGAATTGCAGGCAATTTTCGAGCAAATTACAAAATCACGTGATCCGTGTAAACCATGGGTTTCAACGAAAAAGTCGGATCTCGTTTCAAGCAATCGACGAGAACACGCTAAATCTCAGATCGATCTTTCGAAATTGTACGGTTCAGCTGCGTCACCGAGGCGACTAACGCCATGGTTCGCAGGCCAAATAAGATTTGAAAGGCAAAGCGTGCTGACCAGGCGAATTTTAAACAATCGCGTATCAATCAAACGCCGAAGATTTCTATGAAGCTTTTCGCGTGCAACTTTCGTTCTCCTTTTGTTACGCTGAAATCGCGACGACGGCACGTTTCCGCGCACGTGTACAAGAAACTCGTCAAGGATAACAGCTACGAGGAATCACGACTACTATAGTAGCGAATCGCAAGGAAGAAGAGGAAATCGAGATTTCGCGAGCAGGTAATTTAATTTTGCTCGTTTTGCTCGTTTATCCGAGTGTTTCTAGGTCGCGCATTATCCTCGATGAAATTGAAGGGGAATTTCAGATTTTCTGCTTTTAATTGACTTTGTGTTTTATCGAGTCCCAGTACTCTAAAACGCTTCACTCTCGCAAGCAATCTTCCCAAACTTTATTGCGCTCCAAGTTTCATTATACCTTTTCGTGGCAATAATTACGATTCGATGTTTTCTTATGTGAGAAACAATTTGTTGGAAAGTAGCGTTACACTTTCAAAAACCATTTCGCATTTTTCTTGCAACAACTAAGGTGTAACTTGAAACTGAGATACACGCGTGGATGTATCGCGATTACCTATAGATCTACCGTGAAATTGTAACAGTGAAATTGCGTTCTTATTAATCCCTGTATCGATTCGAAATTTTGCCCCCGAGAAGAAAGGAAGAAAAGTAACGAAACGCGAAAATGTAAACGAGAAACGAGCGAATACATTGTATATCCAAGCATCTGAGACGGAGAATAATGGAGGGTACGCGCAACAAAGGGCCAAGAGGAACGAACGTACGAATTACGTGCCGGGTCAATTATCCGGCCTGCACGACCGTTAATCCAATTTACGAAATAGCCGGTCACGAGCGTACCACACGCGGCGCGTGCGACGAAAAGGAGTGTTGGACGCGGTTAATCGTGGGTGGAAAGACCGCCCAGTGATTCGCGGCCTCTTGGAACGTTCGATTCTAACATAACGCGCAGAAACGAGGAGAGAAGGCCTGACAAAGTTGCAAGAGCCGCCAGTTAAATCATCCGGTAGTAGTATCTCGCGTTGCGTGCAAATAAACGTCGAATCGTGGCATTCGTGGCTCCTTTCCAGTCGAACAGAAGAAAAAGAGAACGAGGCAAACGCTCGACCACGATTTTCGCCCCACGGAGAACGTTACTCGGGCAACAGGCGTTAATTTTATGCGAATACTGGCTTGAGAACGATTAATGGCGATTGGACAGACTGAATCGAACCGATTTCAAATTCCCCGGCTGGTTGCCACCACACGGTAATCTCACCTTTCGATTCATTTATCTGCCGGCATATATTTGTGCAAGTAGAGGAAAGATTAGATAAGCAGCGGTGTAATGATATACGGCAGAGAAGGGATTTGAATCGAAGCGATTTCGGTGAAGTTGAGTTCGTATATATTCGTAAGAAGATTTGTAAAACGATTACGAGAAATTCTGTGTGAATGGTAACGTTGATTTTGCCACGATTTTGCCGAGAACTGTAAGAGGAGAGGCGTTTGAAAATTTACGAGGAAAATATTCGTGAAACATTCCAAGGACGTTATAAGGCTGGCTCGACACAAGATATGCCACCGCTATTCGGGAAGGCAGTACTACCTTCCGCTTATTGCGTCACAAAACAACCGAAGATGAGCCAATGTTGTTGCAATACTAAGACCAGATTGATAACAGCACAAAGTAATAATCGTACCCTCTGACGCAAAACTGATGGAATTAGAAACATGTTTCGCACGATAAAAGTAGAAACGTAATGTAAACTTTGTACGCGATGAAAGGAAATTTGAAATTTTTTGAATTGCGCTACCATCGAAGAAAAGCGGCAATGTATATTTTATTCTACGGAAGTTCTTCTTATGAAACTAAAAACAATAGCGCGTTGACGTTTTTAGGAACGAAGGTAATCGAGCTATATCGTTATTCTGTACTTTGTACGCAACTATGTTTCGTTTGTTTCTAAAAACACGCCAGGCAACGATAGTCGTAATTATATTAACTCCGCATCGTACCCCAGAGATAAGCAATACGACGTACTTGCTTGTTGATTCTTCGTTTATATTTCTTCGTTTCAAAACGAAAATAGATTCGAAAATAACCGAGATATCAAAAGACAGGCACATGGAAATTAAAACGATCACAAATCATAAAGCAAATAATCCTAATTAAGTACTCACGTTTTTAAAGATAGCCAAATTCGATGGGACACGCTGTCATAATGCACTTCGAAATAAACCACACTTCCACCAAAACTAAAGTTCCCAAAATTTGTTATTGCGTTCGCACGAAAAACCAGTTAAAAATTTATACACGTTCCTGTTTTTATAAAAGACTTATCAAACTCGTCGAACGAAGATTTCTGATAGGAAATCGAGTCACCGATAAGACAACACTGATAGATATTTCTTCGATCGTATGATGCAATCGTCAATGTCACGCGAACGTGATTGAACAGAGGACGAACGCCTCCACGCTACATCACCGACAAAGGACGGAGGATGACTGAGGAGGATTTAATTATTTCATATTTCAGGTATCTCCCACTTCCACGCTCACGGCTGCGCAGTGGCGATTCTCGTGGTAACTACGAGCTGCGTGCATTCACTTAACAATTTCTTCGGCTCTGCGCAACGTGCGACTATCACGCGGTGTTCCTTCGTATTAATCAACATCCGTATCTAATAATTTCATTTATGCCGATTTTTCAAGATTTCACGACCTATCTGTAAAAAATGCATTATTCGAGGTATCCGAAGCTACTTTAAAAAAAAGAATTGTTTGACATATTTACCAACGGTCAAGGAAGAAATCGGTAGATACGCAAGAAAATACAAGGAAAGAATGGCAACAACATACCCAAATCAGCTGGCTGCTGAAACGAGCAAAACTCGTATATTAGGTTGTCCCGAAAGTTTCTTTCCTTTTTTAAAGGAAATAACATATGCACGACCTCTTTTCGTTTTATATTATTTTATTCAATCATCTACGATCTATTTTCTTCTACTTCTATTATTACGATCATACGTGATTCGACGAACATAATATAAAACAGAGAATATGGTGCACCCATTATTTCCTTACAATGGCGAAAGATACTTTGCGGACGAGCTAATAGAAAGAAGACTCAGAAAAAAAGCATCCCGCTGTGGATAACCATGCACATGTTATTTCGCAACAATGATATACAAATTTACCAAATGTCCCGTTGGACAAATTGCAAAAACGCGGAATAAAATAAATAAAAAAGAAATTTGACATATTTTAGTAAAAGCGTTCCCGTGGATCTTTTTAAACGTAATCTTGTGAGAAACTAGATACTGTGTAATTCGTATCGTGAGTTCTCCCATTAATTGTAACTTGTACGTTTTTACGTTAGTCACTTTGCTATCTTTAGTTTGATAGAAATATAGCATAACTGCTTCTGCTATTAGACCTATTACGCACTCGTTACCCGCAGCATAGATTTTGTAACTTGCAGCGCGCGATTTGATTTCAAACTTTCAAAAAAGCCCGCGATACAATAAATGTTCGCTATACAATTTTCACATGCTTACTTAAAGGAAGAACAAAGTTGTTAATAATGTAGTTTGCATTTACAAATTCAATGAAACAAGCTTATGTAACACGCCGCCTTCGACCATGTATCGCTTAAACATACAAAAGTCATTAAACGTAACAATTCTACCGCCCACGAAACCAATGTCAAAACATCGAAAACCTTGCAATTCAATGAAACCAACCATACCACCTTCGAGATAAATGCGCATGCGGTAGCTGTGCGCTTCCTCCAGTCAATGTAGCGTAAATCTCGCAGACCATAAAATTCATTGACGTACACCTCCGTTCATATTTATTGGGACACGTGCTAGTTTCGTATACATCGTGATAATTGATGGTTATTGCAAAGGAAATAAGTACTCGAATGAAATTAGCGAAAGAGTTTAAGGTTCCAATTCTAAAGCTTCTAAAGTTTCCAGTTCCAAGGTTCTAGAGTTTCAATTCTGAAAAGTTCGCTAGGGAAAGTATTTCAGTTCTCGTTCGTTAATAGCGCAATTAGGTCACTTTTTTCGTGACGCAGGCTCAGAGCACGCGTATTTACATTTACGACGCCAAGATGATCGCATTTAAAAAATCAGACGCCCGCATTTCCAAATCTTAGAAAAAGGAAAACATTTTGTGACACGCGTCACGTTTCGTTAACCAATTTTTCGCTCAATGAACAGTACAATATGCGATACTTCCACCGAAACTATCTGAGAATGAAACTTCGAACAATCCAACCGTAGACACAACAGCCAATAAATCGCTTGTAAATCGTGAATCGTGCTGGCAATAGATATAACGTGCGAACAAATTGGTGTAGTTGGAAAGAACCGGAAGCAAGAGCGGAGAGAATAAACGGCGGAGGCGTCGTTTTGGCGCGTTCGTGGTAAAACAAACAGTGCACACGACGCGACGTTCGAGGCGCGGATGAAAAGTTTGGCGCGTGTTTCGTGCATACGCCTCCAGCGTGATGCACGTATTACAGTAACCAGACACGGTGAGAAAGAGAGACAGTGGTTAGCAAAGATCGTGCAAACGACCAGGCGGCGATAGAGCGTGCGAGCAAGATCGCGGCCGCACGATCGGCCACGGGACAATGTAGTCGAGACGATAAACCAGATAACTCGTAATTAAAGTTTGCAGATCGATCCGTGGCCTCCGTGGAATGAATTAATTACGAGTAAATTGCCAGTTCGCGTTTATGTAACTGCGCCGCGCCGATTTTGTCGTAAAAGTAAAAGGAATCGGGTTCACCGGTTTAATTTATCGATCTGCTGTCGGTTTGGTTGGCAGTTTCACAGTTGAAAGTATCGAGTTTGGTGTTTTATTTAATCGTGTTATGGTTTTCGATTTTTCTTTTTTTTTTTTTTTTTACATTACAACCTCGATCTCGTTTCAACGAACGAAAAGATACTACACGTTTATATACTACAACGTTGAAAGGGAAAACTACCAAGAAAAATCAACGACTTTCTCGTGTCTTTTTCTTTTTTTGTCTTTCGATTTAAGAAAACAGGTTTAATTCAGAATAATTTGTCCAGTGTTATAGAATGCTCGTAAAAGTAACGAGCGTGGGAAAATATATACGATGTAAAGTCTGCAATTTAAATCGAAGAATACGTAATCGTAGTTTTGATTTGAATAATAAATTGTTTACGTAGAAGCATTTATACGAAAATGCAACGCAATAAACTTCGCAAGGTACTTGTCCATCGTCCGAAAGAAATTAATTTAGATATAAAACAAGACGTTTATTCTAAATTATTTCACATACAGAAACGATTACTTGGTCGGAAAAAAAAAGAAGCGCGACTTTATTCAGGTTACTAAACGCTTGTCAGAATTTGTAATATGGTAATTACGTACACGAGCAACTATCAAAAAATTGGAACCTGATGATTAGATTTCTCCGACATCACATTTCTCTTCCTAACCAGACAACTTTTACTTAAACAACATTCCATATTATCAACAGTTTGCGAAATAGCCCTGTACATCCGCATGAAACCTTATTTAACAGATTGAAACTTCAGGCCAGTTCTCGTACAATTTTCTTTGGATTACACCGTTACCTAATACTTGTAGCTTCATTATTATGCACGAAACCGGCGGGCAAACTAGCGTAACCGAAGCGTTTCAACGTTCAATTTCGACAGCAGGAAACTCTGAGATTTAACATGGTTAATCGTAATCGCTGAAACCAATCAAATCTCATACACGATCGATCAGGTAGAACGGGGAATTTTGTAAATTCTGATAAATCACAATTAAAGACCGTGAGTTTATTATAGAACGGAGGCAGCGATACGAGCAATTTAACCGTGAATCTGGGTCATCGAAATTCTTTTTATGGATAAACGTGCATACACGCGCTATGACCTGCCACGTGCACGCATGTAAACGCAATTATGCATGAAGTGTATTGTCGACTTTACTTTTAAGTCAGTGGGACCGGAAACCAAAACGACCGAACGATACTGGAATATTAAATTAGTCGAAAATTGACCGCTATCTCATTGCGAAATTAAACCTGTTTCGTCCGGGACGTTTCCTAGCTGCATCGTATATTATATTCTTCGAGATATTAAATATTTCATACGATCTTAAGAAAACTTGAAAGAGGAGTAATTTTGGTATTACAAAATTCGTAAGACTTAATTCCTTCGTACTGCAGAAAGGATGAGATATACGAAAATGAATCGTTGTTCTTTAAAGATATTGCTATTCGTTAGTGACGATGTTACAAAATATCGGGATTGATCGTGGTAGTTCAGTTCCGTCTTCGATTTCGTTGCCGTGTAAAAAAGATACAACATTTTCATTTCGAATTATTGAACGTAAAAAAGTCAATTAATTTGAGCCAAGTAAAATTAACGAAGCTCAGTGATCGATAATCCTATGCAGATAATAAAAATGTAGATATAAATCGAGAAAGAAGAAATAGTCAGCCTATAACTAAAAGCGCTTCCTGCTTTAATTAAAGGTTCACGCGTGACCCACGGTGCACAAAGCTTCGTGTACGCGCGAATTCGTGGAAAAGCAAATTCCGCGGCAGAATGGCGAGCGTAGAACAATATTTCCTTTGTAATAATTAGACACGACAAGCTTCGGAGGAAGCGAAAGATGCGTTCCTCTCGCGACCATGATCGAGAGTGAGAAACGCGTGACATGACGCGAACGAAAAAGAGACGGCGTAGAAGAGAAATTGCGTACAATATGTAGTGAAACAAGTGCCGTTAGTCGTGTTGGTGTCAGAAACGGTTTCACGTTCCGTCTGATTATACATCAGCTTGATTTAATAATCGCAATATTAAATTCTGATAATAATTAGTGCCAATGAACATTGATGCAATGTCTCACGGACATTGTTTCGAGGCTTGATTTACGAGCTACAGCCGTTCACGGAAGTATATCGCACATCTTATTAACTCATAGATGAAAGGTAATTTTTTAAACTGAATATATTTATGTAAATTTATATTTTTGTCCATATAATTAGAAAAATAAAATGCGAGCAGAAATATATTTTATCCGTTAAACGCTATTACAAGTACCGCCGTGCTTTCAATATTTTATGTATTTTTGTATCTTCGAGTTTCCCCACAAATGCATTAAAATTGTCTTAAAATACTACGAGTTTACGTGTCATGGAATTGTGGAAAAATAATTTTTAAAAATCTACTTTCCACCCAGCCATAGAATTACGTTAATATTTTGTGCAGATCTTGCGTTCTTTTGAAGGTAGGCACGCTTCTATAGAAACAGCCATAGAATACGCTAACTATACGATAAATTCATTCGGTAAAATGTTATATCAGGAAACACATCGAAACTGTTATTTTTGCGGAAAATTTCGTGACTGATCGTATTTTCATTGTCACGGTGATGTGGTGGATCGGTATGTAGTTGTAGTTATTCATTCGCAACATGCGACGCTCGTTATGCGAAATTCGTCTTCAACCAGACGTTCGGACAACAATTAACGACGAGAAACAAGCTGCGCTACATGAGCGAGAAACAGGACCGGATAGACGAGAGGAAAATAGAGGAGCAACGAGAGAAATGACGTGAAAACGTTACCTGACGTGAAATCATTGTGCACTTCTATACGACCATTGTGCACTTAATGAATACTCGCGCTTCAAGAATACCGTTCGATTTTCAACCACTCCGTTTAGCAATTTAAAGCATCTTGCAGTTTCGCTGGAAGAAATTAGTCATAATACGAGTTACAAACGCGTTATAAACGAGTTATAAGTTGATGACATTAAACGGAACTTTACAGTCGGATTAATAATTACGCAAGACCGAGCGGTAAAAGCCCTTTAGATTTTAATGTAATCGTTTAGCGCGTCTTTTTTATCGCAAAGTGTTTAATAAATATCGGTCGTACGAGTAGATATTTTGGAGATGGATTTCTGTAAAGTAGATTAGTCTCGGTGGTAAAACGCGTAAGGTTCGCGCGGTAATGCTTGATGATTTATGACTGGTAAATTAGTTACGCGTACTTGTTAAGCTTGTGATAACCAGTGAATAAGTCAACAGCTCTGAACATGTTCGTCGTTGAAACAAGTAATGATAGCGTTTACGATGTGTGAAATATTTGATTCTTTAGATTGCCTCTAATAAATTGTCAAAATAAATTCGAATCTCAAATGAAAGATCGTAACTTAATCTACGATTACGATGTTCCTGACTTTTACACCATTTACATGACCTTCGTACATAAACTAACACGTATATAATGTAATAAATAACGAATAATAAATAATAAATACAGTGCTAAATTAATCATTCAAAATTGAATTTTTTCTTTCTTTGATCCGCTAAACTTCAAAGAATACCAATCCACGTTACAAAGCCTCTTCAAATCCTTACTTCAAAGACACGATAAGATAAAATCCCCGTAACTCTAAGTCTTCGTCTCCGCTGAATCAACAACGAGCAACATTTTCTCGCCGCTTGTTTCTGCACGTTTCGAAACATATCCAATAAACAGCAATTTACAGAAATACTTTGTTCGCAACGAGGCAACGTACGACGATGTTTTCGATAAACACGAAGCAGCAACAAAATGTCACTCGACGTTGCCTCAGTGGGGACGAGACTTCGGATTTCTGCTCTTCCCGAACACTGTACTTCTCTAACTCGTTCTTCTGCAGATTTCCATTGTTAACAAAAATCTACCATGCCAACACGCGGCATTATGCAAATCAAATACGAACCGCATTAATATCCCTCTCGGTGTTCAGTCAAGTTACACCGAGGTACCCGCGGAACAGACAAATGATCGCGCTGCCGGCCAATCTTTCGCAAGTTTAATTTCCCCGCGCGTGACAGTCATCCATGACATTAATTACACGGCGTGCATGCCTCGAACGTTCGAAAGGGAAGAAACTGTGTGGCGTATGCGTGGGTAGTGCGCGGGGTGGAACGACGTGGAAAGCACAATTGAAAATGAGAAACACGTGACGGGGACATGAACGTGAAAATATAGCGAGAAGGAAGAAGAGTAACGGGCCATGGGCGTGCGACGGGAACAAGTATCGCGGTCTGTTCGCGACTCCGTGCCATGGAACAGAGGTTATTAGATGCAGAACGTCGTGTCGTAATAAATGCCCTGAGCATAAATACGCTGCAACGGTGCGGTTCGTTTTCATGTCGTCTAAATTCTTGTCGCGACTCGTGGAATGCTCGCCGTGTGTATTCGACAGTTGCACTTGAACCAGGAAATTGTCGCGGTCCCGTGAAATTCCAACGAAACGACGCTCTATCACCTGGCACACACGCCAAAATATTTGGGAAATTAACGTCCACCAGCTCGCGATACATTGCCCGTTATGTCTTCGAATCTAATTTCTCTGCTCTAACGGAAATTCCCAATTACGAGATGAACTGGTATTACGAGTAAAACGAATAGAGTAAAATTCATAGAAAGGAGAAGAGTATCTATGATATGTACGTTTATTGTTCGAGATTTATAGGAGAAATAGTGTCGAGATAAAATATGTACTTGATAGTTCGAGTGCATGTCCTGTAGTGAATGTTTGTATTAGGTGTAGATAAAAATTCTGCGCTTTTAGATTTAGAGGCCACTTCATTCGGTCAGAAAATAGGAAGAGAATCACTACATCATTGATAAGAATAACGATTGGAAATATTCGAACGTTTGAAACTGAAGATACGAGTTGTTCGTATAAACATGAGAAACAATAAGATCTAATAATAAGATTTACATATAATAATAAGACGATGAGAGTACAATGACTATTTAATGATAAAATAATACCTAAAATGATTTCGATTTTCCCAAAAATTTTCGTCACTCTTAACTTACGCTTCACTTACACTCTCGTAGCTGGAACAATCACGAACAACTATCTATCGCGACTGCCTCGATTCCCGATTACATTGCACTTTTAAAGGTTTCACACGCACAACACACATTCTTGCCACGTGCAGCCAAATTTCCATCGACCGCCATACAACCATCCTTTGTGTATTCTAAGAACAGCTGCTCGGTCCCAACCGATACTTAAGTCTAAACATTTGCAAACTCTATCGAACTCGCGATATCACTGCAAAGACAGAGTGGATTTTTCTATGGAAATAGATCCATTTGATCGAAGCTATTCAATCCAGGATCGATTAATCAAACAAACCTTCGCAAGATTCTTTCAATCACAATTTACAGCAACAGCGAAGAGAGATACTTGAGATTTCCTAATAAACAGAACCTTCCTCGAAATTCATATTTTTACGAATACAGCTTACGAAATAGAACCTAGACATTTGAATTTGGTTTCTTACTTTCAAATTTCTCATGCATAAAAATTCACTATCCAGTTATTATATTCCTGCTTATTACCAGCATTCTTGGCGGAAGCGGAAGAATTGTATTCACCATAGTATCTTGTTTTTCCTCAAAAAAAGAGCACATGGGCGAAGAAAACAAATTCCATTACATGGAAACTAGATCTAGAATCCTAGAAGACCAGCAATTTCCCTCGTACTATCCAACGTGTAATCTCACAATCGGAAGAGAAATGCGAGGTACGTACACAGTATAGTAAATCTCGACGGGCCACGCTCTGTTTCGCTCTGTTTGCACAGAATAGCGAAAACTTTGATCGTACAGCCTTATCTGACATCTGCACGAGTTGCAAGCATTACGATACATTATTACACGGTCGTGTCGCGCCGACAAAGCGCACCAATGACCAGGTGCAATCACCGCCTCGCGTACAATTAACGCGCTGCTCGCAATTATGTCCCCGAGGCTTTCGAAACTGTTGCTCCCTTTGCCCCTGACGTAGCGACACAGTGTGGGTGTTGAGACGTGTACTGTGTAGGAGACGCACGGCGTCACGATGATTACTCAATTACGGCTGATCAACGGTTCAGAGTCCGATTGAATCCCCTTTCTCCGTGGAAACGACCTTTTTTCGAGCTACGAGCTCGCGTAGGACGCAGAGGTTAATTGTGCAATTGCGACCAGTGAATGGAGCGAGCTATGGATGGTGCCTGATTGTCTATTACTTAGTGACTCGTTTCGACTCTCAACTTCTTCGGATATGCTCTAAGCAAAGCGATAGAGTTTACTTTCGTAGCGATCGTATTGTCATTTTTCTGCAAGGACTGCAGCCACTTTTGTTACGTGTTTCATAGGACGATGACTGAATATGAATCATGTTTCAATGCACGCGTTTACTTATATTTATGTGGTTTTGTATGCCGCGTGTGGGATGCCAGTTTCTTTACGGTCGATTGTTTTAATTCCGATGGATCTAATGGATATAGCGGACCGCGATATAGAAAAATCGCAAAATGAGTCGGACAGAAATTTCGCGATTTACGAGACTTGGAGGAAGATAGAGAAGTGGTATTAATCGATACAAATCATGGTACACGCGATAACATATACCCTCCGTATATCTCGATAGGGCGTTTTCAACGTATAAAATATCCATTTTAACGATTCCGAATTCTTTACCAATTGCTAAGTCGCATCGAGAAGAATTTCGTTTCCCTGCAGCGTACTTTGCGCGAAACTGAACGTCGAGACGCGTTCTTTTGTTTGGAATGTCGGAAGTTTTTCAGAATTCTTTTTGACAGCAGAATGAATACGTACGAAATTTGAGTAAAACAGGGGATAATAAGATTTTGAAGAGGATGCTGCTAACGTACTAAGTTGTATTCATCGTTTCGAGTATTTTAGTATTTTTGCCCTATAGATACTCGTGTACAAATATCGGCAAAATTCTCTACTCATTTCCGATGGAAAGATCTAATCGTCTAACGAAATACTCGTCGCTGCAATCAATTCAAAAAAATGCCCATACTAATCCTCTATCCTGTTACTTTACAGAATCCTACCACATTCTGCTTCCATCTCACACGTTCCACCCTAAACAATTCATCATCCCCCCTCGTTTCCCAACACTTACTAAATCCAGTTACGAAAATTCTTGACTACGATTTCCAGTTGACAAGAATACAAAACGACAGTAGAAAAGAACGGGTTTCAAGGAACGTTATGAAACCGGGATTCCAGATGCTTTTGTCATCTGGTTGCAACGATATTCGACGAGCGGGGCGAGCCGCTCGTTAACCGAAAGCCTCTCTTCGTGGGAGATCCGCCAGGGAGCCTATTTGCTCGTCGTGGAATTCTTCGTTGGTTCGTCATTGTGCGCTCATGAGACAGGACGTCGTCTGTGACCCGGTGCCGACGTAACTCGCCATTGTCGCGAAACCGCGAGGAATGCCACGAAATAACCCGTTTTCTGTCTCGCGTTGCGCAACACGCCAGTATTATTCGCTTCTTTGGCCCTTTCCGAAACACCTTGTATGTAAGTTCCAGACGATGACAAGAATTTTTCACGCGTTTCAAAATATCCCGCGTTAAGTAAATAATCGACAGAACATCGCTCTATAATATGCGGGAATAAATGGCAGACGTAGAATAAAGATTTTTCGTGTAAGGCCTCGTATTGGAGAAAATAGCGTTTGAACATATTAAGTCAAACGTTACCTTATTACGCGTGTACTTGATAAACTTTCAAATTTGCTCGAGTCCTATTTTATATCGGCTCTTTCTCTCTGACTTCAATTGTGCCACGGTGTATATACTCTGATCGCACATTTGGAATGACTTTCCCAGCGTTACTTGTATTAAATCGCGCGCTAATTTTGGTATTCGAGTAGAATTACAGTAGAATTTATTCAAGTGTCTCCAAGTTAATTTTGGTTCGCGTCTGACTACATGAATTCCTGGCGGTCGAATCTACTTCCTTGAACGCAAACTATTGTTACGCGTAGGAAAAATACTAGGCGTTGGGAAAGTTTATGAACTTCGGTCGTACAAACTGTTTGTATAAGCTTATTTGTATAAAATTAATGATACAGATATCGATGATAAGTTTCTCTTCCTTTTTCATACATTTTGACCAACAAAGTCTTAGAGGAATGCTACGATATAACTCTTTCGCTGCTTTGCATTGCACAACACGTCTGTACCCATTGTTAACCTTCGCAGCTCTCTTCGAAACACCTTGCATGTACGTCCCAGACGGTGACAAGAATTTTTCACGCGTTTCAAAACTCCTCGGCCGCGTTCCATGTCGTTCGTGCGCGAAACACTCGACCGCTAACCTCGACAATGCGGCCATTGTTCCATCCTTTCGGTGCCGAAAATCGACTGGCACGGGCTTTTTCAAACTGTGAGTCTGTATTACGTATTGTTCGAACGTGTGACAGGCAATCGCAAAAGGACTCCAACTGGAAGATTACGTGGTCGTGAGACGAGCTCTGCATACGAATCTGTCAGTAAATTTCTCTGTCAACGTCTGAAACTTGCCGAAGTGGCAGTCGCTCCACTGTGCGACTCGTTATCTTGTCTCTGTTTGATCTACACGCTCAGAAATTTCGCGGAATCGTGGTATCGAATTGTCTCGTAATCTGGATCTTCGCGATGTATTGTTGAATTATTGCATTGTATCGCAACACGATGCTTTTACGCTGAAATTACTATCCGCTTGTGAATGTTTTCTTTCGGTTATCGTAAAATATTAGGAATTTTCTGGGTGACTGAATGGAATTGTGTATATACGTTGTTGTTTGGAAGTTGGTTAATAATAGCGAATGTTATGTAATCGCTGTCGAAGTATTTCAGCTTTGAGCGATATAAAACGTAATGCTTTCCGTAGTTTACACGCGCGATGAGTTAGGTGTAGTATCTAGACAATATCATGACTGTTCCACGTGAATTTTCAGACAAATGAAACTGATCTGAAAGAAGGTACAATCGCTCCAAATCCACCGATCTCTTCCTAACAGTTCCGAATTCTTGAGATTTCACGACATGTTATACGCAATCCTGTAGAAACTCGTCGCTTTGAAAAAGCTCTTTCTAAAGACTTAAAGTAAATATATATATTTATATCCATATTGCATGTTTAAAAAATTCTGTCGTCCAACTGGATTTGTATCTGCACAAAAAGATTAGAGAACCGTTTTCGTGTCTTGACGTAATTTAGCGTATATCTTAAAGTCGATTTTCATCGCAGTATCGTACAAACAATAAATAAATCTATCGAGTATTCTCGTTTCTCTCCGCTTGGTTGACGCAATACAGCCGCTCATACTTATTTATCTATCTCTGCATTTCTTTGTTCACTTTCACTATTCGAACACTCAAATTGATAAAATTTCCCTACAAGAACAACAAAAACCATAATTCGTTAGTTGCCGGCGTGAAAGTAACGTTTCAAACTAGTCGTTCATCGCGGCGTTAACTTTATTACTACAATTACACTCAGCTCCCGAGTTCTCATCAATCCAGAACTTTCTAAACGTTCTCAAAACCCGCGAAAAATAATTAAATTCCCTTCCATTAAAATTGTTCACCTATCTCGAGTATCTGGCCGAGCGTCCAGCACTCTTGTAGATCGTAACTCGAGGACGCAGCGAGAGGTCACCGGCTCGTGGATCAGCTGTACTCACCTGAAATCAGAAAACACAAGGTTCTTGAGTGCATTCGGTCTCGTGCGTGTATAGCCCGTGTTCTTTCAATAGAAACCTGGCTAGAAGATCGTAAATTTACCTCGTTCACCTTGCGCGGATAAGATATGCGGCGAAACTCGTGAGAAGACGCGCGCGAGTAGAAAGACTCTCGTAAAGTACAATGTTCGTATATCCGTGGAACGCGACGGCTCCGACCAGAGGAATCTCGGCTTTCCGAAATTTGCATTACCGAACGACAGCGACTGTTGGTCGAAAATTAACGGCCCCACTGGAAGCTTAATTATTTCCAGGCTGCCGGTCGTTTTTCCTATCCCATCGACCCTTGGGAATCGCGGCAATACGCTTTCCGAAATGCAAATCCCCTTCGACGCTTTGAATCGCTAATTTCTGTTCTCTCGACCTCGCCGCTTTTTTATCGTCTATATAATCGAGAGTTCTAGCGACAAAAGGTAAATGGCATGTAATGTTATAAATTTAGAGAAAAATTTGGGAGTAAATTGCGGTATGTTTTAGATGGTAGTCAAACGAAATGGTAATTCGGGATGTAAAATTGCACTAATGATACCGATAGACGTAAACATTGCTAAAGCTCAAGATCTTTCACTTGCTTTTGTCTTACTAAAAAAATACGATACCTCTTTTATTGGCCAACTTTATACCGATATGTGTATGCATCCGAACTTGGTATTTTATTATTCGATAGAAATTAGCAGTAAACTCTCTTGCGTTACGAACTAGAAAACGCCAGTTGCTGGAAAGGCTACCATTTTCTTTTACGTAATTAATAATCGATATATGTTTCAAGTATCTCTTCAAATGTGTTTTCCTCGACTCACTATCAATTTAAAATATCGCAAGGTTTCATTCAATAGCATCTTGGATTTAACCTCGTTAATTTCGATTGCTCATTACGGCTGGCTTACCAGGATAAAGTAACTGATAAATACGCGTAATCTGTACTTTACCCGACCAAATATGTTACTATGGTTCGTTAATGCTAGCGTATATCGTGTTATTAATCTGTAAATCGTAAAATCGCGGTACAGAAATAAAATTGAAACGCGTGAAATCTCGCGTACCTATTGATACGACTAGCCAAACAGCGATAACGCGACTTTCGGTAAAATACGATGCTGCAATACGCTGATATTTCGTACGAATCGTATTTGCCTTAAATACGCCCATGATACGTACTAAATGATCAATTTCATACATATAAAATACGTTCTATCATTCATATTCTATAACCATACTATCATCGACGGGTTATGGACAAATCTTTTAGCATAAATCGGCCGAAACCGACAGATTCGTTCCACGTTGGGAACACAATCCTTTCATTTATCGATTTTCTTTCCATTTATTGCCTATCAAAAATCCTACATTACGTGTCATTCCTATTAACATATCTATTAACCCATATCAGTCTATAATCAAGAACACGATTCTCAACGTAATTGAAGGGGACGAAATCACGTCCAGCTACGTCATACCTAACCGAGATCAACAAAAGAAATTACAGAAGCATCTAACTTCGAAAAGAAGTCTCGAGAGTATAACGCAACGACATCGACTTTACGTCGTTCGCCAAATTTCAATTTGCTCGAATTCTGTCACGCCTAACCGAGCTTAATGAAAAAGCGGCACGAACATCTAACCTCGAAAACAACCACAAGACAATGGCACCAACTTCGAATCGTTCGCCAAATAGCAGCTTCTCACGCGCCACTCCGTAACCTTCGTAAGCAGCCTGTAACTTCTCAGGAAGGTACCATTCACGATCAACGCGATCATCCCAGTCGTGACAACGATCGCCACGTGGACAATCAACAACGAGAGCGGAACAACACCCAAGCGGTGTACTCGAAAGGAAACAACGGGCCTCGGTTACAAAGAGAAAGATGGCGACGAAAGGAGCGGCAAAGGAGGTTCCTAAGAGGCTTTGGGTATCCATCGACGCTTCGACACCGACGACGCCTGTTCCCGCTTGCGGTGCATCCAACTCATCCGAGTGAAGAAGTGCATTCACCCCGGCCGTTTGCATCGTTTACAGCCGCTGCAACCGTCTCTCCGGCTTTTCTAGACTCCTCGCCGGAGAGCAGCTCTATCTCGACCACGGTCCACACTTATGCACTTACGCGTTAATGCCGTAACGACCGCGTCGGCTGCCGCGGTTACAGTTGCAGTTTGCACCGATAGACCGAGGGCAGGCCGGGCTCCTCCGAGGGCAAGCTACTAGCATCGGCATCCGATTTATTTCCCTTGCTAGTCGACTTCATCTCCAAGCTTGCCCTCGCTTTCATTTCATTGTTCCCGTACTTGTTAGAACTGAAATTTCATAGAAATTGCCGATGGATGAAAATCCTATTATTGGGTTAGGTCCGTGATATTTCTCCGTGTGTTGATCTTTCAATGCCTTATCTCGATTTGATTGGTCGTTTAAAAAAAAAAAAAGAGCGAATACCGCGATGGACGGTAGTCGATGAGAATTCGTGGCTTTTCCGTAGACTCTCTGGATTTTTCGCTATGTAAACTTCTCAACCCTCTAGAGTTCCCTAGATCAATAATTATATACTTGACAATTTTGATATGGGCGTTTGAGTGGGCGTACAAATTCGCCATTGTTAAATGAAATATCCATGTACGTCTTCAATTTCATTAATTAATTACGCCTAACATTTGTATGCGTAAAATTCTACCAGAACACGTACCTAGCCTAGGTACGCTTAAGACTATCGAGTGTAATCCATAAAACATTCAAGCCAATACAAACACATCATGGGTCAGCCAAACTATTTCATTCGCTGATTCTCCAAAAGCTTTCCACTTCGACTTCAAAACGCTCGAAAGCGATAAATCAAACTGCGATTAAACCTTACTCGAACCGACTGCACAGGGTTTACCATTTCACGCTAGCGAGTCGAACGTACGCGATCATTGGAGAAAACGCAACGAATGTCACGCTAGCGAGCACGTTGAAACCAGTGCTAGCAGCAGCTGTCGGAGGTCATTTTTCAGAGCGCGTTCCCTCCCTACCAAAGGCCGCGCGCGTTCTGGAGCAGAAAGGTGCGAGTGACCGGCGTAGAGTAAGTGCCCAGACTCCGGGTAAGCGATCGGAAGAAGGCCTTCACGGCCGTACGCCCGCTGTAAATTTTACTACGTCATCTCCGGGAACGACCTCGTCCCACAACCGGCATTAAATCCTTTTACGATCGGGCCGGCAGCCGAGCAAACTCCGTTCCCCGATGTCGTTGACTCGCCTTTTTATTCCGCTCTTCTAGTGGCAACCTCTCGAGGAAGAGTAAACAAGACATCGAACGCTCGTGCTGGCGACTATCATTTGCAACTAGGAGGCAGATGTTCGGCCGCGCACAGAATTCGACTTTTGCTAAGATGTTCCAACTTGATTGGGATAGACGTGACAGAGGTGTCAGGTGTATTGGTGTTGCTCATCGTATGTGATTTTCGAAGTGATTGGTTTAAAGCGTAACTCTAAGTCACGTGGTTTAAAAGTACTAAGGTCTACTAATTCGGTTTGAACCAAGTCGATCTCGATTCGACCCAAATGCAGCTTTTTGATAAATAATTCGCACTTGATTTAACTTGATTCGTGACAAAGTTAATTTAATAACGAACCACGTTCTTATTTTGCTTTATATTTGAATTCCAAGTATTTTATTGAGAAGGATAAAAGTTGTACCAGAGTGTGAAACGAAATTTTGTCTCTATAAATAAATAAGGAAAGGCGAAAGAAAGTATATACGTGCACTGTAATTTACAGGAAACAATTGGAACGATCAAACGGGAATTCCACTGAATACGCGTAAAACGTTCCGCGTCCTGCCGGTTCAACCGCGAAATCGTGTTGTGCAATCGTTAAGCGAGTGCGGATAATTGCACATAAATGTAAGCAATAGTCATTAGCTTAACAGCGTTCGCACACGGGAAAACGTATCACCGTGTCAATGTCTCGAAAGTATTATACGGTCGCGTTGAAAGTTCAACGAAAACATACTTCCTCCTGATTACAATACAAACATTTCTTTAATTTCACGCGAATATTAACGAATAGCGGTGTGGCTACAAACAAATTGTTGTGGGCGATTTAAATCAATAAAATTAAAAGTGTATTTGTATATACGTAACGCAATTTGTCTGTAAGATAGATAACTGGCAAGTTAGTGGCCATAGTGAACGAGTATAGTCAACACTTTTATTAGAGAAAGTAAGTTGGACAGATCTCTGGAAAAGGAGACTCTTTAATTACCGTGGTTTAAATCTTGATCCGTTTTCTGGTGGTTTGAAACATTTCTCGGTTCTGGAAGGATAAATCTGGTATATATCATTAAAAAGATCTGATCGAGATACGCGCGTTCGATTTGAATGAAATTCTGATACTCGTATCGAGTACTCGACGCAACACGGCAACGAAATTACTTCAATACAATTACGGTGAAACGTTCATTGATTGAAATCAGACGGGAAGGAAATATTAAATAAAATAATCGGTAGAGATTGCGAAAGGATGAAACGACAATTCTCGTATTGCTACAACTCGTCTAAAAGTTGAAAAGGAGAATAATCTGTTAGACCTAAATGTATAAACTTCTCAAAAATATGTTTGTAACCGATAGCATGGATATCAACGTTCTGAAAATGTTCAATGAAGAAAGAGAGAGTTTTAGTATAACATATAGCGTAGAATTATTTCCACGTAAAGCAAGGCTGGTGTAACGTTTCATATTTTTTTCCAGCATTCTTTATTTATGATGGACGTTCTATAGAATTTTCAGTTCAAGAACGCCAACAAAAAGAATTAAGAGCTCCGCAATGTTAGAAAGTACCTAGCAAAACAAGGGAAACTAGGCTCGTTCGAAACTAATATTCACGACTTATGCAAAACAACCGCCGCCAGAAGGAAATTTTAGTCTGGCGTCCTATGAAAATAAAACATATCATCTTTCGCTTTCAAGGACTGCTAGACGAATTTTGTTTTGCGCTGGCGACCTATGCCGCTAATTAAGCGCTTTCACCGTTGTTCGCCCATGTGTAGCGATTTCTCTCCACGTCCACGAAAGACCAAGTTCGTCAATTCGTTTGTATTAAAACTGGATGACGTGTTCATTTACGTTCAAGGGAAGTTGCCTACAGTTCCTCTTAATTAATACGATTCATTTCGCAATCTACTCTGCAACCTGCGCGTTCAAATGGAAAATGGCAAGGGCTTTGAAAGTCTACGAAACCTACATAAGTTACGCTATTCCTCGAAACTATCTGGTCGTTCGCTTATCTTACATGGAATTCTATTCAGTTATAATGTCATTGTCGATGAATCTGCAATGATTTTATTCCCTGTGATTATCACGATCATATACGGTAGAACATTACGTATATAACGCGATAAAATTTAATCTGCAAGGCTAAGACTTGCGCTGTTTGGTAATTGTCAAACTTTGTAAAATCATTTTGTTATTTGAGAGAGAAATCTTCATCTTCAGAGTTTCAACTTCGTCTTACTCGGTGAACGATTGTATAATGTTTCCAATTCGAAAGTTGATAAATTTTGTCAGATTTTCCGCAAGTGCAGAACATAAAAAAGCTTTAAGATCGAACATGCACGATCCAATTTGTCCGCGGAGTACGAAAACAAATGTTTGTCCGCAGAAAGTTATTTATAATGCACATACTACTGTTTATACTCTTCTTAGTAGATACGTTTGTATTCTGCTAATTTCACAAAAAAAAAAAGTAACGAGAGTTGCTCCTAATCGCTAATATGTAGATTTTGTAAAAATGTTCAGACAGTTACGACACAGTTTACATTTTCATTTGCAAGTTCGGTTTATGATTTTACTTATCACTACATTGCGTTGAGAAGCAATTAGGATACACTTCGCTTACGTAATTTTAGATCTTCCAGACAAAATACCCGATAAAAGTTAGGGTCGTAGTTGAAATAGTATAATTGGCCACCATATATTCGTACGATGTAATTATCCAAGTGCTAACTCCGCCGCCCTATTAAACCGTATTTTCGCGTGAAAATATTCCGGCGTACACACGCCCCGCAATGTTACACCTGTCACGCACTATATCCCGCGCTCATGATGGTTTTATTGTTCCTTAGAACCGCGCTTTCATATATATATATATATATATGAATATATATATATTTTATATATATATATATATATATATATATATATATATATATAAAAGTAATTCTTCGTGTCGCCAATGGATGGAATTTTATCCACTCGATGATCCAAGAAACACGAAGGAAATACAAGTCACACACGATCATCGATTTCAAATAATCTCCTATGCAATATTCTCCGGTCGTAAATCGGTCGGATTGCCCGAGATCAACCTTCATGTTGGATTCATAGATCCTGCACACATCGTAGATCGGCACGAACCATCGAATCGTAGCTTTAAGTCGTGTCGATCCACGGAAGCCTCGGAACACGTGAGGGTACAACGCGCGTCTATTATACACGTTCGATATACGTAATGTGTACCGAGGATGTGCAACAAGGTATCCTCCCTTTCCCAGTGGCTGCGCCATGTACACGTCGTGAATTATTGTAACGATCACGAAATTGCAGTTTAGCCGCCATCAGATGTTGCGATTCCGTTGCATCGTCGTCGTGGTGCGATCACCGAGCTGCGACCGATGAGAAACATCGCCGGATCTGCGCGCAACGGCTACGAGGCGTCGAACACGGGCCTTTATAGAAATTGAAATCGATTTCGTGTCGGATCGCTGCTACATAATCTGCTCGTGATCGCTCGAATCCGGCGATCGGATGACTCGATCAAAATTTTTGAGTACCGAATGCACAGGGCTCAGAATAGACGTTTGGCAGCTGTTTCTTATCGTCGTATTATAGTTTCGTATTAAATATAACAATATTATTATTATTCTTTTAATACGTTGATTTATATCCTCGTCGGTATCGGTCGCTGCTTACGCTGTCCTTTTCTACTTGCGTTGTTCTATTTGTATGGTACTTGTCCGGACCTGCAGCAACCCCCTTAAGCGTTCACAAGCAATTCAACATCTTTCACGCGTGCGTTAATCGCCTCGGGGCGTGCATCTAAATCCACGCGGGCAGCAATTTCTACATATTAATTTCGAGCAACAGACAAAGTGGTAGGAACTAGCCGGACACGAGAGACCGCGTTCCTTGCGCGTTAATTTTCAGCTGTGAACACGAGCATAAATCGCGTTAAGTAATCCGCCTTTCGGTTCTACCGGCGTATGTTAATTTTCGCGAACGGAAATGTTCGTCGTCGGCGATAAAGTTCTCGCGTGCTCCGATCCGGATTTATCAGCGCTCCGGATAAAACGGCCACGATTTATCGATTATTTCATTAACGGCAACGAATCGACGACTTTCTAACGACTTCCAAGGAGAGCACAATGGACCACACAGTCCATGGGTCACGGTGGACCGATGTAACAAGTAATCGGTTTACGCCTTTGGTGCCGATTTCTCCAACACACCCACGTGTTATTTTGATAAACGGCCGCATCCTGGTAGTCTTAAAACACGGGGATAATTGGGTATCGGTTAGCGGTTAACCTTAAGCGTTTAGTCGATGGTTTGCTTGATTTAGTTGGTAATTACAGGCAGGGCAGAAGAATCGTTCAACGTTAGTTCGAATCTTTTAACCGGGTGATTGCGTAGCGTGAAAAAATAGCGTGAACAATTTTCTCTGTAATGTGACGTTCCATTAATAAATTAGTCTTTCGTAATAAACTTAAGTCATTAAACAAAAAATTGAAATTTAGAATTTTCGAAGCTTTAGAATAGTAAAAATAGTAAATAGCAATGGAATGCTCAGGGAACGTAAGAATCGCGTGTGACCGCAAAAAGCCAACTAAAGATCCAGAGATCAATCTCGAAAGAAGAAACTCCTAACACCAATTACACAACTTTAATACTATCCGCTTCGTCGGTCTTCTCGTACTACAACTTCCTGTCCAATCCATTCACCCACGGTATTCAACAAAGAAATCACTTATAACACAAGAAGCAACTCCCAGCAGAGACGCTTGCAAGAGGAAAATCTCGAAAACGCTCGTGTTTCACGCATGGCGATCGTTTTCAACAACTTAACCGTACGGTTGCGAACATTGGTCACTGGTTACAAGTCGTGGAATATTTACATGCTCGCGTGAGCCACAGGGAGCGACGCACAAAGAACCCGCGAATGGAAAATAACGCGTAGAAGGATGATCCTCCGCTAGAACGTTCGAGTCTATGCCACAAAGAATCCTGAAAAGATTCGTATGCCTTTTGTATGGAAGTACAGAGGACGCGCTCCTCCTTCCATTCGTTGCCGCTTTTGAAAAGCGAGCGGATCCTGTGGACTCGAGAGAGGGTCTCGACAAGACGACATGCATAGATTCGAAAGTACTCGTTGTTCGTTAGCGAACGCCTGTTAGATCGAGAAAAAGCGGCTGGGGTTCGAGAGGAACACACGCAAGGGTTAGATGATCCGCGGCACAAGAATCGAATTATTATTCGAGTGGATGTTATTATCCTATTGGGAGGTTATTTGGCGAAAAGAAGCAGGAGAATTATTCTGTGGCTCCTATTTTGCGACTCGTGGATTCGAGAACTTTGAAATATTTATTTGAATCGTGCAACTTTCAGTTGAAGTTCGTTTGAATATTCTTACGTATCTGTATTTTGACATTTCTTCGAAAAGAAAACTTCAAACTTCAAGAAAAAGTAAAACTTCAATCGTAGGACACTCGCATACTTTTGGTGATTGGAAAACCAAAAATATGCCGAAACACGTTATCTTCACTCGACGGATTAACTATCGGATACAATCTTTTAGACCTTTGTAATACTTTCGTACGATTGTTAGCAGCTGACTGCTGAAACGAGCAAAACCCATATAGAAAGAAGACCAAGGAAAAAGCATCCCACTGACCTCGCTAAAGAAATAGAATGGACAATCTGTAAGATGGTATCCCGCTGAGGGTAACCATCCACATGTTATTTCGCAACAATGATACAAAAATTTACCAAATGTCCCGTTGGACAACTTGTAAGAACGCAGAATAAAATAAATAAATGAAAAAAGAAAAAAAAAAAGAAGATTGCTTTCTTCGAACACCAACACAGATATGCTCAGAAAGAAGGGCTATCGTGTTCATAAACAAGCGGGCAACTGCAATAATATCGACGTATCAAGGTTCTAATAACGGGTAAACACGGATGTACAGGTGCATGCGATCCGCGGCGGGTTTCAATTAATCGGATAAACAGATACGTTTCGCGGCGAAGGAGTTAAGTTTCCTGCCGGATTTCCATTCCATGGAAAATGGGTCGAGCTTTGAAGAGGCGGCACCGGTAGAGTTTTATACGGCGATCGAAGCCTCTCAAAGCGCGTCGTTCCGTGAAAACTCGCGTGTGGGCGAGAAACAACAAATCTTCGTCTAACCGAAGCTCGGTAACGATCTCGCCGTACGAGCACCACGGTGGAATAAAGGGACCCGAAATAACTATCGCCCGCCTATTTTCGTACCGTGACCCATCAGCTGCTCAAGCTGTTGGGCCTTTTGAATATGGTCGAGACCAGCCATGCGGGATTTCCGGGCCGAAATTAAACGTTTCATGACGAGACAATGTACGAATTGCTTCACCGCGATCATCGATCCTTTTCGATAGCCGTTCGAGATAATCGGATAATCATCGATTCAAAACAGATCCTAACATCGTATGCGCGATTTTCTTCTGATTTTTAAATCATTTGACGAATGCTTAAAAACGATCGTAGGAAAAAAAAAGTGAGAGGAAAATAGAAAATAGAAAATATCGAAGAATATTTTATTCTTTATTCTAGGAAATAAGAGATACTTTTGAGAAAAGAATCACTTCGTTTCGCGCACGATCAATCGACCTTCCTACTTTTCTCTAACTTATTAACGCATTATTGTTAAGAAGCTTGCGTCGCACGACGAGCTCTACAGCAATGGTGAAACGAACCTTTCTTGGCATTTCTAGAAACTAACGATATATCGTCAAATTTCATTTAATTTAGTTAACCTGTCGATACGGATTACTTAACGAAGAAAATTAGCTTTTGGACGAAGGTTAAGAAAAGATCGTGGTTCAAAGTTCGAATCCGTGCTTAACGGCGAAGAAAAACTGAGTCGATTTAAATAGAATTTACACGTTTATAACAGCATCTACACCCGAATGATTAAACATTGCCTCAACTAAACAGAATTTCTCCATCGCCAATGTAAAGTAATACATGTTCTATTGTTACGATTTGTAATTCTGATATTTCAATTTCTATATCGATAGATTGTCTTAAACAATGTTATTAAACCGTATTTCAACAAGTTATAAGATGTTTGTGCCGACCTACCGCGTACATCTACAGCGTTGACCATGACAGCTGCAAATCCATGTCCTCTGAATCCAGACACGCACGAATTCCAAAGTTTTGGAATTTCTCGAAATAGCACCGCCGCTTTACCAAAACAGTCACCATGGGACGGTTACTGCCATCGGTGAGTGCTTTGAAAATAAGCCTAGCGGAATATTTCCGCAGCAAACGAATCGTGCTAGCCCTGAGGAATTCGAAGAACCGTATCCAGTCGTTATATTTGGCAGAAAAATAATCATTCGTGCAATGAATCAAGCGAAAAAAGAGCGATGTTTGACGCTTTTGGAATGTGCTGTTTCAAGACTCGGTGTGAGTAGCAAGAGTACGCTATACATACGTATGTATGTTTATTTAAATATGCTTTAACGTATATTGACACCAGAGTCCTTGGTTAAGCATTTTAAACGCGCGACACGATCGTCGATAAATTATGTATCATAGCCAGAATATGCGTCGTATGCAAAATGATTTCATGGAAATAATTGTTAAATTACGTTGTTAATACTTGCGATTGATTTAAAGATGCGTTGAATATTTTACGAATACGACTTTGCACGAATGTTTTACAAAATATTACGTCATGAAGGAATATTTTACGAAACAAAAAACTTGACGTTCATTTATAGCATCGATTCGAAGAAGAAGAAGAAGAAGAAGAAGCCGAAGATAATTTGTGTTTAATCACGTTTGGGGTAATAAGCAGACAAAAATCGTTGATAGATCGTCTCTGTTTATCGAGTTCGTTGAAAACATTGCGCCGGTACGCAACGTCCCGTTGAAAAACAGTTTCCTTTCCTTCCTGAAAGTTTTTCGTTTTCTCAACCGCGGAGAAACCAGATTTTTCCCTTGCTTCTCCCGATATACACCAGCTGGAACAGTAGCCACGACAGCAGTGGGAGTGTACGAGACGATACAAAGCGTAGAAATCCGTATTAGGAGAAAATCCAGTAATCGCGTCAGCTGCACGTATAAGGTATCGATTCATAGCCGGTTGAGTTAAGATTGGTTCGGTTCTATCTGCTAGGAGCAACGTCAAAATCTCACTGCCAACTTTGATAATTACGAAGAAACATTGCCGAATATATTTCTCGTCTATAACTATTTTAATTATCCTAATTGTTCCATCGCATGGGAATAATTCGACAAGAAACACGAAGCGCATTCAACTTCTTGAATCAACCTTCGCTGCGACAAAGCAAAATTTCAAAACCTTCGTTTCTCTAATAAAGAAACTTTGTTTCGTTAAAGCAAAGGCCAGAAGCAACTTCCGCCAAGTAAAATTCCGTATATTACTTTTTTTTACCGAATGTATATTTCCAATAAATAACTTCTATATACATTTTCAGATTCGCTACGAACTTTAATCGCGGCAATCGCGTTTCGTTATGGTACTTTGTGGTATTATAACACGTAGAATTTCAAAATGCCAACGTATAACACGAACAATATGCGGATAAAAGTTTCTATAACAAGTTAAATTCTTTCGGAAAACGCTGCGTCGGTGGATCGAATAGCACACAATAATCCAACATTATCGTCCCGTTAAGACGGCGTCAGTTTGCTTTTGCTGGGATCGTTGTACGTCGATACCAGGTGAAAGTCCTAAAGTCTACGACCGGTTACGCCGAAACCCGTTGCAGGTGCATGTATGCATCAGCGCCTCGGTACCGGTGCATCCGAGAAGAAGGTCACGAGCGGATGCATTCCGGGAGTCGTTTCGATCGTCCTTCCACTCCGGCAAGGTCGTTTACAGGAGCGTCCGATAAATTGACCAACAGGCGATGAAAAAAAGGATTAACAACGAGGGAGAAAACGGGTCCCTCGTTCCGTTATGAGAACCCTCCTTCGGACACGCTTGCACTTCGGCCCAGTCCATTGTTAGGAAACGTGACATTGCTCTTTTTATACCGATCAGGGTCAAATTTTGACGAACAAGCATTTGTAAGTTTTAATTAGGATATTCGATTGAACGAGATATTTGAAACACGTGGTTGCTCGATTGGCGTGAACATACGTTGGACATGAAACGTTAAGCGACGCGTAATATATAAGAAAAGGAAGGTAATTTTTGAATTTTTCACTTTCAAACTGTCCGATATTCAAATTCTCCGACTCCTCGATGCTCAAATTTCTTTACGTTTGAATTATTTTAATCTTCGAATTTTTCAATTTCCTAACTTTCGAATCTTCGACCCGATACTCGAAGATCGCAGGACTTGAAAACGCTCGATTCGATTCGATTCGATCCGATTCAACGCATCGTCGATCCTTCGTACCGAAACGGTACACTTTCGCGAGCGCCGCTGATCAATCATCGCTGCTAATTGCCAGCTAATTTTCCGACGCGTATTTCCATTAATATGCTCGCCGTACGAGACGACCTCCTTGACGTCGGCTGATTTTTGTCGCGTCGTCGAGCATCGCGATTCTGTCTACAATTTCCGTTGCTCGTCGACTTTCCTCGCGCTCATCGCGCGTGTCTATCGGCGCGAGACATCACCGCATTGACAGGAACCGGTAATCCACGACACAGGCAAGAAACACAGGCAAAAAGGTCGCGTAACTTCGATTAAGTAACGTGGCTAATGCATTGGTCAAACAGCGTGGTAATTATCCCGCGTGGCTGTTGCTGCGCCCTGCAGCGAACGCGTCCACTCGAAGAGCGTCGTTTACACGCTAACCGCTGTGGAACAGCAACTTATAAATCATTTCTTGCCTCAATCTCGAGCAGACCGCTTCTCACGGTGTAACCATTAGCTGTTTCATTGCGTTCTCCCTTCTTTCGATCCAGAGACCCGGTGCAACTTGGTCGACAACTTTCCGCTCACGTTTTCCAGCGACCAGCGCCGTGTCGATTCTCGCCACGAGATTCCAAGCACGCCTCGCGTCTGTGAGGTCCTAGAGGTGGAAGAGCACGGGGCTGTAGAGACCCGAGGGATGGGGTGCATCTTTCCCAGCGTCCCCGCGTTAAACTCGTTTCGACGCGCGCCACAGGACGCTGGACCCAGACACGATTTTCTTGCGAACTGTGTCGGCCGAGTGTCGATCGAGCTTGTTGCTGAACCAGTTCGGGACACCACGTCCACCGTTTCTTCGTCGCGGTCTAACGAGTCGGATATGATGAAATATATCACCACCGATGATTTAGCGAGCAGCACGTAACGCCAGTAGAATGTCAAGCCTACGAATATATCGATGGCGATGCCGGAGTTACACTTACAATTAGCGTCGGCATACCAAGATCGTTCGTACGATCCGAGAAAACCGTGTAATCGCTGGCTATCGTCGGTAAATTGAATTTTGCTCGAGCGATGATATATGTACATCGTGGATGGAATACTTCGTACAATCGCGTTACCGTAGGATTTTGCATGAATTTTGCATATCGAATATTTTAGTTCTGCAGACGCACTCGGAGAAGAGAAAACCGTGTAATTGTTCCACATCGTCGACAAAATATTTTCTATAATTAAACTCGGATAGAATTGGTACATTTGCATGGATTTTGCATATTCTATATACATCTAAATTTGTTTTTACCTTTGGTAATATATCCCGAGCAAGTTTTCGCGTGCTCGAATGAAACCGTGTAATTGTGAAATCGTTTACAAATTGAATTTCGCTCGCACGATGAAATATATCGCCGGTAAAATATTTCGTATAATTACGTCCTGGTAGGTTCGATTTTTACACGATAGATATTAGCTAAGCGAATGTTGCTCGTACAACTCTTCTCGGTACGAGGGATACGTAGGTAGAAGCTTTATGTTAGGGTTTATGTTAAAGTGTATGGGATACTCGATGGTTGTAGTTACTTTAGAGAATTTTACATAAATCGATATGCATACCGGTTAGCTCCGAGATGCTTCGAGAGTAGGCATCCGCGCATTTAGGTTTCACGGCAATTTTCGTTTCTCCGCCGGTCTCCGTAATGCAACCCGATTACCCGTCGAATGAAATTTTCATTTGCAACGTCGAAAGCAAATGACAGGTACGATCGCTACGAGGAAACAAGTTCATTTTTTCCCTTTTCTTTCTCTTGATTTAAATTAAAAAAGAAAATGATTGATACGAGAAAAAACTGTGCCTTGTCTAGCAACATCTTCGCTTGTGAAACCTGTTAATGATCAGTTGCCAGCTTCTGAACCTGCCTCGGCCACATTTACCTGCTCGGCTTGCAGTTTCTACCTGTCGATCAGTATGTCGAAACTTCCTCAGTTCCTTCTTTCGATCCTGATCCGGATAAGAGAGGAGGCAGCATAAAATAATCCGTGGTTACAAATTAAACGAGAATTTCATCGGAATTATTTTCCTCCTATAAACACGGTCAAAGTTTTATCGTTTTTAACTAAAGGAACACACATCCCCTCTCGTTTCTCTTTCTCTTTTCCTCTCTTGGCAGTTAAATTTTATTGCAGTTACAACTGCTTAAGGTACTTAACGTTATTTTCAACGATCAGGTCGGTTTGCCATATATTTTTTAGTTGTTTTCAGCAGCGAATGCTATTAGTTGCTGGCGGATGTTCTTCCATTTATCCTGTATTTCCATAACAATCTTCGCATCAAGGGTCTCTGAGAAACCCTGTAATTGCCATAAAATCTATGACGCAGAAAAATCTCTGTTACACGTACAAAGCCATCTTTGTTTCGTTATTACAGCAATCAGCTTACAAAAGAAGATAAAAACCTAAAGGTATCAACTATTCATACAGTGATTCATATTCCATCGATCATTAACGTTTCATAGTTTACGCGTACATTTCATACATTTTGCCATTACTTTTCTCACAAACAATCGTACGTGTAAATCTTCTAAAAATCTGCAGAAACATAGTCCGTAAAGAAACGTTTCGTTCACGACCAAATCCAAATCCTTTCCTCCCATAATCTTCTAAATACAATCTCGTTTTCGTCACTTTCTAACAACACCGTTCCAATCCCATCGATACGCGTATTATTCGTCGGTTGCATCGTCGATCGTCCAGCCTGTGCATCGGCACGGCCATGATGCACATCCGGTAGCGCCTCACGACCTCTCTCCGCTTCTTGCTGGTCCCTCGTTGTACATGTGTTCCACGTAATACGTGGTTAGGATCGACATATACAACCGCTCGTGGTCTGCCACGCCGGTATTATATAAAAGAGCAAAGAGAGAGGCGCGGCCCCTCTAGCACCGTTTACAGATATTTTATGATTTATCGTCGTCCTTGCCGCTGTAGAAATTCCACGAGAGATTTTTTCAAAGCGCGCGCGCGCGCGCGCAGACGACTCGCGCGTTCGAAGGAACGCATGCGCGCGAGCGGATCGGCTGGTTCGCGCGAACGCTCCATCGCCAAAGCGTAATTTCAGCCCGTGCGGATTTCCATCGCGACGCGTGTTCCTTTCTTTCCCTTTCTACGCGTCCTCCCTCCCCCCTCCACCTTTTCGTCCACGATTTCACTCTTGCCGCGAGATTATTAATGGATACTGACTGAACATTCGAAATTCCACTTCCACGCGGATACTATTCTACGTAACCTTTGAGTGATTCAGTCACGGATAAAAGTGCACGTGTTGGCATTTGATCGTGGGGGAAGGGCGATGTGGACTCGGGCGGGACTCAAGGTGTAATAATTCGTTCCTGCGTTTCGTAAGCGAATTGCCAATTCATTACGGATTCTTAGATCGATCGGCGAGGCGGTGGTCGTTTCCGGGCAAATCTGTGTAAATGAAATAACGCAGGAAGGACAGTTTTCCAGAGATTCTCGCAGAATTAGAAACTCGCTGGCGCGTTTAGGTTGATCGGTTTCTTCTTATTACAGAACTCTTTCGGCCCATTTCTTCTAATTACTCGTAATTCCTTTAACGACGCGCTGTCGTTGCGTATAACGAGCATGAGAAGTTTTTCACCGGTTTCATTACCACGGGCGCGACTCTCGTAAAGTGTTTAACTCGGATAACAACTTAAATTCTCCCGTGTATAGTAATAATTGGCTTATTCCGGTAGGTCTGCGATTTAACGCAGCTGCAACTCGATTAAACGTCTCAGAGGGTTGCAAGAACGCATTGTTTCTGCCAGTCTCTTTAATCGCGTATCTACTCAATTTTTTCCTTCTCTTCGTAACTGACAATTGGTATCAAATACGAAATACGAATACGGCATAAAGAAAATCCTTCTTTTACGATCGTTACGTTCGCTAAACAGTGACAAGAGGAAGAAAAGAGGTTTCCTCGAAAGGACAACTCTTCGAAAAATGCTTCGGGAGTGGGTAGATCGTTTCTTGAAAAAGTGACTCGCCGTCTCGAAACGAGCAATTATTCGCTACCTGCTGTTAGACGCGAGGGGCGTGCTTATTCGAATGCAAATGAACGTAAAGATAAGATTCGAGGGAGGCGAGGTAGAACAAGAGGCGCGAGTACGGAATACGAGGACGAGAAAGGAAAGCAGGTTCGGACCTTGTTGAGGACGAGTTCAAGGACAAACCGAGTACACTGGTCATCGAGCGTGGATTCTCTTGTTGTGGATCCAGAGGAATCGTCGAGATCACGATATACCGATAAGCTCGTCCGCCATATGGCATAACTTGCAACGAGCATGCATCTGGAACGTACAAAAGTGCATACACGTGTCTTCCGATAGATAACATCTGTAATTCTTACGTTCGCTCGTGTAGGTCTCGTTACCCGAATAAAACTCCATCTTGATCGAGGACCGCTTTTGAGTTTCCTTATTTTTTAGCGCGACGATAAACACACTTCCATTATTCGTCGAATTTAGCCTTCCAACAAGCTTTACATTATATCGCGTAACCTCGCGATCGACTTTAACGCTAAACCTACCGCGCGCGGTCAAATGACCGTTTTTGAAATATCGTTTAGAGTTTCTTGTATACAACGTTAATGTATCGTCGTGTAACTTATTGACTCTTCCTATAATATGCATACAATCCGTTTTTCGATATTCGCAGCTTTCTTTATCGTTTACTATCCGAAAAAAATGAACTAAAATCTCTTTCTATATTAAGATACATTTTTTTCTTTTCTTTCGAAGCGGTCATTTGACCTCTCGAGGTAGGATTAGTTATACATGAAATATCGGTAGGTTTAGCGTTAATTAAAATACGTCTGTTCTACCAACATCGTTATATTGGCCATTCAGTCTATGTACGGTATATTCTATTTAGTATTTTTAATATTTCAACGATATAATAATAAAAGTTACGTTCTTGGTTTTTCAAAGATCACAGTCTATAAATTAATCGTTTATAGCCACGCGAGTATTAGATCGGCTGTTCGTTAATATAATTAGGTATCGTCGATGTATTAATAGATAATAAAAACGGAACAAACGAAAACGCTCTCGAGCCTCGCTTAAACTCAACGTGCGCGTCTCGTTGTTTTATGTTTTAATTAAAGCGCCACCGTAGACACACGCGTCTATTGTCGTCAAACAATCAATCACAAAACGAAACGAACACAACGAAAGCCCTCTTCCTTCTCTACGTCTGTCCCGCATCGTAGCATCAATTAACCGCGGCGCATCGCAATCTCGAATCAATCCAGCAGAACGAAATGTCATTAATAATTCTCTACGGACGAATCGGGCCTGCGGCTCACGTTTTGCACAATTGTCTTCCGGCGTACCGCAACGAAATTATCGATCGACGACATTCGAACCATCATTTCTGATCGTAATCATCGATTGTGCTGCCCCCTCTACGGACGCAAAAGTACACGATCGAAGAAGGAATTTCTGCTCCGAGGGGGATACTTTTCTCGATCACACCCAATCCTTCGTTTCTATTTCTCTCTTTCTCTGTCTCTCTTACAACGCATAGAAACGTCCAGAGACGTTCACTTCCCCGTCCTTCTATCTCTTATTCGCCGCGACCTTTCGCCCGTGCAATTTTTCCTTTCGTCTGCTTCAAAAGTTCAACGCGACTGGCCTAAGCCGATGTCTTTCCCTTTTGCGAAATAATACGCTGCAAGGAGGAATGTTTTTCGCGGATTCCATCGATGGATTTTCAAGCGCGGTCCGTTGCAAAATACATTTGAAGAATACGAACGAACAGTTATCGGCGGAACGATAATTTTCTTGGCATATCGTATAAACGTTGCCGGATAATATATGGCACGATTGTTTCGTTGCTTACTGTGTTATCCTCGTGGCTGGCTTTTCTCTCTGCGTTCATCGTAAATGAACGTCGTCTTACTCACCTGCAACAAAAAATAAAGTAATATTGACACAATGTTCGTTTTTTCGTGGAGATGAATTTTTTGTTCTTTCTTTAATTCCAATAGTTAGAGGCGCGGATGATAATTACGGAGGTTTAGAAATTTCTTTTAAATTATACGTTCTGTGTTTAAAAGGTTCAAATGATTGATTTCGAAATTGCGTAATATTAGAAATAGGATAAATATCGATAGATGTGCTCGAGAAAGGTTAATCTCCTCTCATCAGTCTCAATTACACGTCCGAAGATTCTTACATGTAACCTTGGCAACAATTATTGCAACAATATTCAGCCTTTTCACGCTCTCCTGCGATTTTCAAAATTGTCTTGCGCTGCGATATACACTGCCATAAGTTATCGTTAATAACAGACAATATCGCTCTATGAACTGTATGTTCGTAAGCTACGCAAATAAGAAACATAAGAGTAATTTATCACGTCGTCTCAAGGTTCGTTGAATTATAAAGGTTTTACTCCAATTGTCATTTTTCTCTGTATCTCGATTTATGGAATTGATCATACGCGTGTAGTAGCTAGCTACAGAAAGTAGCTCCAGTGTTTTCATACTGCTGGGTTGGACATTTCCATTTTCATAGAATCAAATCCTCGCAGTCAAAGTGATAGCGAATGAAATTTAATATAAAATTGAACCTAATTAATTGGCACGTAAATGTCTATAACAAACACAACAGTGTACAGATACATTTTGTAGCCCCTGTTTGTGTGGCTTTTCTACGATTAAACTAAACAAACACGCAATTACATACTATCGGAAATCGAAACTTGGCAATTGAATTCAAATTCTCCGAATTTTAATCTACACTGCCCCCGATTTTCAGTTCGGTAAAATCTCTCGGGCCACGATTCATCGTGATATAATTAAAATCGGTGCGCGGTTTACCTTGCCAAAAACGTCCAACAGATCCCCCACCCCATTCATCCCAAAAAGGTCTGTAGAATCCAATTACGAGGAGAGCGCAAGACACGGCCGCGGAAATATCGAATTAACGAGTGGGATTTCGTTCTTTCGTTTCGACAATCCGTCGCATTGTTCGAGGAAATCGCGACGAGTGTCGAGCCACGTGAACGCGATAAATTCCGGCACGATCGAGAGCCGATTGTTTCGAGAATGGCCAATTTGGCCGGTGAAAACGACGCCGACGACAATCGCCAAACGATCACGGGCTATGATGACCGTACACCAACGGTGTACGTGTGAGAGCTGTTCGTATTCGAGATTGTAGGCGTGCACGATCGATTCTCTGCCGCAAACGAGCACGAAATTACGTGTTTCGCTCGCGACGATCGCGAATTCGCTTGCAAATACCGGCTGGTTAACGCGTAAACACACAACTAACACTCGGCGGATTACAGTGAAAACAAGAGGCCTTGACATCGATACATTGCCGAGGTTGCAACACGAATTTCATCGTGCCCGCAAATCATGCTCGTTTCGAGTAACGAGAATGAATTTAGATTCGTATCTTTGTGTACGAGCCGGAAATGATCGATCATGACAATTTAATTAATCCTTCTTGCGAAAGATCGCGCGATTCTCTGAGAATACTATGTACCATAAAGTCGTCGACGAAACGTTTAAAGAAAGAAAAAAAACGTGTCTTTGAAACGAGATATTAGGTTGTCCGAAAAGTTTCTTTCGTTTTGCAAGGAAACAATGGAACATCACATTCTCTCTTTTGTATTATTTTTTGTAGAATCGTGTACGATCGTAACAATAAAAATAGAACAAAGTGGATCGTACGTGATTGAATAAAATAATATAAAACGAAAAGGAAAGAAACTTTCGGGACAACCTAATATTTAGTAAGAATCGATAGAATATTCGCTGTGAAAAATATAACTCGATCCATCTTAAGAACGTGCAGAAGTCGTAACGCTGAAATGCGATTCCAAACGATATGACTCGAGGTTTTCTTCTTATTTTACATCCATTTTGTAAAATGTTTGTAAAATTAACAAAAGTGTCGGAAGAATCAGTGCGACGCGTTTCGTTGATACGTGGCATCAGCTACTCTTCGACCAACAAACAGTTCTTTAATCGTAAAAAATTTTACAAGGTTCGAATGCTAATGAAATTACCAATTTCAATTACCCGTCAATTTCCCGCGTATAATCTTTCAATCAGCAAGTCGCGATACACCAGTTACAAGTAAATATTCCGGATCTATAAAACCACGCTACATTTCCATATTCCTTCGTACGTATGGCGAGGATGGAAAGCGAATTCTACGAAGAAGAACATCGATATTCTCGGTGTGTATGGAAAACGCTTGTTCGTTTTCCTGCAATTTATATCATCGATTTGCATACCGTGACGAGTTGTGCATCGCGATCGCGCCGATACACGCGATTATCGGTTCGGCTTCGACTCCGCTTTTCCATGATCGAATTACCATTCGAGCTGGTCGTCTCCGATCTTTTGCTCTGTCGTAAATTTCCTGCACGCCTGTTACGCCAGAGATCCTCTTCGTCACACGTTCTTACACGGTTGTCTCGTAAAGAGAGCGGCGAAAGATGCTTTATAAATCGCGCGAAAACCATTAAGCCCTGGGACGCGATCCGTGCTGGGAATTTCGCCATTCTGGAAGCTCGATTGCGTTCCGCGTTACGATCTTATCCGCGTGGAGGATCTCGAGGATGGCGCGCGGCACTTTCTCGCAGATTTACCATTCGATATTTCTTCCGTTGCGTTCCTAGAACACCTGGATCGCACCAGGGTCGTCCGACACGCAGCCATATATATTTCCCAGTTTTCGTCCAATCGTCGTATCCTAGATGTACGCTGAAAACGTCGAGCCGTTTCTTGGTTGGACAGAATTTTCGGATTAAATTCTTGCACACGGAACGGGCAGTAATTGGAAACTTTTGGCCTGCGGCGTTCAGCCAACAGGCGAGATTCTTCTTCCGTTGATGAGTGTAGAGGATGGGAGTAAACGTGATGCGATGTGACATGTAAGCACGGCTGATTGTGGGTTGAAGATGATTAATTCGGTCCCGTAGTGCACTGATAGTTTCTTAATGAATAGAACATGGGAAGAATGACGAGGCGATGGTTTGGATGCGCTATGATAAAATATATAACGAGTGTTGCTGTGTATACAGAATGCCTTTGGGGTTCGCTAATGTTAACTGTTTTCTCATAAGCGCTTCGTAAACCCGTTATAATTGAGAACAGAAGACATCCGCAATAATGAATAATTCCAACTGTAGTGCAGCATGTACGCAATCTGTTCAAGTACCGACAATTAAGGATTCGAAAATAGAGAAGCCGTACGACAAGAGGTGTCGAGAAGATTTTACTGTTTTACTAAAGCCACGAAAAGAATTGTGACTTTTATAAAAATCCACGTTAATTAATATCAACTGTTCCGGCGTGTAAAGCGGTAATCCCCTGCGCTTCTTTCTATCATAAAAGAGACAAGAAAACATTCTCGATCGTTCAATGGCAATCCTTCTAATATTCCGATATTAATATTCCGATAATATTCACGATTCACATTCGTTGTTATCTGTCCGGTGATCGATCCAATAACAAGTATAATTCAAAGGATTTAACTCGACCAAAGAGACTCGACTAATATAAACCACGTAATAGAAAAAGTACGAAGCAAGGACGCGTAATAAAATGGTTGGAGTCAGTGATCTTCGGGGTATGCAGCGAGAGAAGAGAGTGAATGTAATCAACGAGCGAACGAAAGAGGAGTGGCGTTCGAGAGGAAACGCAAGGACGCGACATCGTACCGTTCCATACATATGCATAAACTTGCAGGTATGTTTCCGGTGTCAACACATTGGCGGCAGTACGAGAACACGTGTAAGAAACCTCTATAGACTTTCGTAGGAGAACTGGCGGCAGTTTGAACGAACGTTTCTTCGCAATTACCTTTTTCACGAAGGACAAAGAACGTGCGTACACGCAGTAGGAAGAATCTTGGATTTAAATTTTCAAATATGTGCAAGAATATGAGTTCCATCGTATGGCAATGATTCATGCTACGTGATTGACTATTAAATCTGACATTTCAGATTAACGATTTAATGACCATGGTACTATCGATGCACTTGTATACGGATGTAAACTTATAGAAATATAAGTATTCGGTTTTCGTGAAAGTTGCGAGTATAGCGTAGGAAACGATATGACTCAAATCGAAGTATCGCTCGAGTCAAAGTGGATTCTTTGAACTGTCGGTGACAAGTTGCTCCTTTTCGATAGCAACACTTCGTAACACTGATCTCGACCAACTATGTCGAACATCGAGCTTGGCAAAAATATGAAAAAGTTCGTTTTTATACGGCTAGCGATCCGATCGAGTCGAGCAACTTTCCAGATGGTAATTAAACTCTGCGGCGAGTTGCTTGAAAACTAGCTGACATTTCGTAGGTGTATCTCGAATTCGTCACGGTATTCGTGCGCCTGGTTAAACCTGCCAGAGCGTAGAGCTACTGGTTTCCTCGACAATCGACGTGGAATACTTTGTGAGTATGGCGTACCAAACTAATTCAATATCGTTTTACCAAAGCAACGTAACGTTTGAATCGGAACATACGCATGGTGTTCCAATTTGTTGCGCGGAAACAACGTTTTCCAAATGAAAGTTCAAGTTACAGAAAATGATCGAAATTGTCTCGTCAGTCTTGAAGCTTAAATCTCGTACGAAAAGATATTTAACGTAATCGAGCTATCGAACCTTTCCACCGACGTTCGCTTCTCTATCATATCCGAGATCATTGCCTACGCCATTTCAGGCAACAATAAAACTAGAACCAGTCGCTGTTAAACGATAGAGAACAGGGGAAACGTTCGATCCAAGGCTATCGTAAAAATGCGATCGGGATTTACATTAAAAGCGGCGTTTCTCGGCGGGGAATGACGACATTCGACGAATGTCCACGGTAGAAAAGAATTCGAAAAATCGGTAGACGTCGACACGTCGCACGAACGTTGCCGCAGAATTCGCATAATACGGCAATTACGCGAGTGCAGGCCGGCGCCAAGCGGCGCTCGAAGGACGTGCACGTGCAACGACCACGCGTCTAAAGCTGTATGCATAGTGGAACAAAAAATCGAGGACGCGAATCTAACGAATCGATCGTATCGTTGGTGAGAGTACTCGTTGTCCAAGGACCGGGCAGGTGTCCCAAGGATATTCGTGGAAAAGGGGTTGCAATTTTCGATTTCACGCGGCTGAACCGCTTTTCACAGAACTAGGTCTTCAGGCTGCGATTGGAAGATTATATATCGCGGATGTTGCGTGGAAACAGGATACAGAAAGTGTTAAAAGGTAACTCGAAATTATAGGTTGTTACCGTACTGCGAAGTACAGAGACGAAGATGAAGAGGGGCTATTACTGGGCCAGGAAAGATTACTTGTATTTCTATAAGTGCAATTACAATGCTAAAGATGCAATTTCGACGTTTTATATATCTTTTACATACTGTTGTATGTATCGCGTAGTGCACTCTGTACGTCTTTGCGCTTTCAAGTTTCCCACAAATGCATCCCGTCTGCTCGTAATACATCTTGAACTTGAATCTCGAAGCTACCATATTCCCACACTCTTTCCTCGAACGAAAAAATGCCTGTTTGAGTTTGCGTAGTACGTACGCGACTTAAGCTGTCCACGAGGAACGAGCATGCATCGAGAGCACTATCGGCATCGAGCATGATCCGGAGTTTATCGCTTGAACGGGGCCACCTTCGTAAGAAGTGCGTCCTTACGAAAGGCTTGTCACCAACGCGCACGCATTTCCACACCAGCAGCCCGTGGGAAACTTGCAGCGCTCGCCCGTACGACCACACGATAATCAAAAGCACGAAGATTGCCGCATCCCTATTCGATGGACTCGTAACAATCGCTATCGACGATCGGTAGAGACCGTGTACCTTACGCAGAAGGTAAATCTGTCGTGTTCCTTTAGGATTATGTAGATTCCTGAATACGTACACCGGTATCGTAACCGAGGACAGTGAGGCTCGGTCGAGAGAAATTGAACGTTACAGGTACAAGTAGTACGGGTAAATGCGAATTGAGAAATCGAAGGTTTCTGAGATTGTATAGCGTGTTGTGGGCTGGCTAGCGACGTGGGTAAGATGACTTTGCGATAGGTGGTATAAATTATAGAAGGCTTAGATCTTGGAATTGATCACAGTGGGTTGTACTGGAGAATACGTCGGATTTTTCGAAATGGAAATCAGCGATTTGTCGTACGTAGATTTAAACAGTTTAGTTTAGACGCTATCGACGTTAGAATATTTTTAGCACATTTTTACGATAGAACACATAGCGCGGGGAATGCTTTTAATTCGTAAGTAAACTCCCTCGGCTGAATCTTACGAGTTACTCATCTTCTTTGTATGTACGCAGTGATCTTTTAGATCTTAGAACGCGAGAAAACTAAGAAAAGAAAGTATTCGAGAAACATTGGGAAACGATGTTTCGCGAGAGAAATTTTTAACGATCCGAATTTATTGCGAAACGAAAGATAATAATTTCGCCGATTTAGTCGTTGAAACGGGGTAGATACGAAAATGAAGATACGAAGAGAAGTTACACGGTTGGCTTTTTAGTTAATTAATTAGTTGATTGGTTTCGATAAAAGAATCAATGTGCCAGAACGTGTCACTCGTCCGGATAATTCGGTATCTTTTAAATGACATTTTTGCAGATTTGATATATTCGGAGGTCAGCAATTTCTCTTCACCCTATTCTTGGAAACGACGTTCTAAAACTTTCAGCCTAACTTTCGTTGCTGGAATTATACGCTAAGAAACTCGACGTCTAGATGATAACTTAAATGAACTGGCTGAAGTATAAGAAGTAAAACGTGAACGACCTATGGAAGTTCGCGTTCCTTGGCAACACTTAGCGATACGACTTCTAAAAAGACGCGTATTGTTTTTCTACGTAGCTAGTTATTAACGGCAGCCTAAACGTACAAATATGCGCACGTGCATAATTCTGTCAAGGTGTACGCGCAGGTATGGATACGGACAGGTACAAAAGGTTGTGTAAGTACACGTGACATGGGAAGCAGCCTGGGGGCAATCACGTAGCTGCAGGAACGAGCACTTGCATCGGTAACCCTTGTCGTTGTAAACAACGACATTACGTAATTCCGTACGCGATGGAAGAATAATTCATGTCTCTAACGAAACCGAAAGGCGAGTGCCTTTTTTGTCGAGAAATCGATTGTTCGCGAATTTTTGCCCAATAACGATCTCGAGTTAATAACGACGTCTCTCAAAGACGTGTTTTGTAGTATAAGCGATTGTTCGAGTTTTGTATTTGCGAGCCATTGTGCAAGCGAAACGTCGATTGAAAATATTAACGGTACTACGTTTCGAATTTCTATTTTCATCCTTTATTGTTATATTGATTTTAGATACTTTCAGACTATTCTAACAATACGCATACCAATACATAAATATTATACCATCATTGGAGCACAAACTTACGTACAGAAGTTTCCAGGGGGCGATATTTATAAATAATATAAAGATTCTAAATATATTCCCTTTCGCGGTAACGTTACGACGAAAACGCTTAAAAATCTCTAAAATATAAAAGGATAAATCGACGTAGATAATTTTAACTCCATCGCGGGGCCACTTAGAGGATACTCCAGGGGTTAATGGATCTACCCATCTAAATTATTCAGTCGTTCGGTATTGATCCCACTAAATCTAAAAAGCAGCCGAACACCGGATAAACATACCACGCACCACTGGAAGAAAAATCTCGCGTTAAAAGCTACCATGTATTTGACAAATTACCAAAAAAAAGATTAAGTTCTTTTCAACGAATCTCCAACTATCGATGTTATATTAAACCCCGAGAAGAAAGATAAAGAATTGAGCACCGCATCAAATAACCTGCGCAGGGTGTAGAATAAAGAAAGGAAAGAAGAAAAAGGCTGAGCGATCCAAAAATAGCCGCGAAAAAGAATTCCTGGACCCCCTCGTTAACCCGCCCCGACAGGGCATCGGGACCCATAAACTATTTGTTCCCCAGAGGGTTAACTTATCGCGTAGTTCTCCAGAGAGCAGGTATGCGCGGGAATAAATTCAGCTGCCACCGAAATTCGAGGACGGCGCACGCGGATCGTTTCCAGGCGATTATCGTAAAAGGTACCGCGGAATGCGCGCTAATAACTCAAAGTCCACGTTCCAGCCGAGTAATTAGCATTCCGATCGCTGTCCATTACGCTAATTAAATTCAATTGTTCGATGCCGGCTCCGTTGCGGCATTGTGCGCCGCAAGGTTGCGCACACGCGAGTGTAACGAGTAATTGCAAGGAAAAATAATTAGTTGTGGACGCGAGGCTTTCGCAACGGAATCGATTAGACGTTGCGTCGCCGTGTCTACGGATATCCCCAGCCTTTTACGACAAAACAGAACGCCGGCACACAACGAGATTCGCGATCAAATTCAACATCCTTTCCCTTCTGCGCTGAGAAACGAACTCGGCGAGGATTTCCCAACGGCGCGATGGATGGCAAGGAAGTTTAATGGATGACGAAGAGACCGCAGTAGAGTACGGTATAGCCCGATGGAAGTTACGTGTCTTTGTAATCGAAGTAATTATCGATTTTACCCCTTTAGCTTTGGTTACGGCGTAATTCAAACGATCTTCCTATCAAAATCGTTTATTTTCTGAGTCGAGACACGATTTGACGGCTTTGTTATTTTTTTGCCAAGCGTTGATTTGCTTCTGTTTTGTGCATATTTTAATGCCAATCTCGAATTAACTTTATAAAGGGTGATCTAGTCCCGACGAGTAACAAGTAATTTTAATTTACTGGGTGCTTAGGCTATTAGGGCTGAGAAATCTTTACGATAAAGTGTTTTTTTCATTCTAGATTATTAGAAAAATACGCAAGGGACAAATGATAATAAAAGAAGATCGATGATCGAAAATTGAGAATGTCTCTTCTGAATTAACGCGGGTCTGCTTTCTACTTAAACGTTTGGCTTAGCGGTTGTTTCTCTGAGAATTGCAATAAAATTGGTAGTATCGGTGTCCTTCCAATTTTTTCACGGGAATAATTGCTTCCGAGGAACAACCCACCGAGATGATACGGCTTAAAAATAATAAGCGACGCGAAACGCTGGATTCTTATTGGCGATACCGCAATGAACTCCGAATGCCTGCGTTCATCGGCTGCTCGGAAATCCAATCCATCGATACACGCATTCGTGGCTGTGAAAGAGTCGATATCTCTAGAAAGAATCACCAGCCAGCGCTAAACAACGCGTCCATATACTCCGATTATCGACATTAAAGGACGCGACGAAATAAAAATCAAAAATAAAACGACAGTCGCCAAATGTCTGTGATCAAATTTTGCACTCGAAATACAACTCAATCAAACGACAAAGTTTTCCTTTGAAAAAGAAAAAAAAAAAAGAGAAAGAAACGAAACCACGTTCCGCCAACATTGTTTCGCAAATAGAATTATAGGCCACTGTAGTCGAATATCGATAAAACCATGGAACAATCGCTCGGCCACCGTTATCTCATCCGAGCAAGTACGGATCTAGGATGGAGCAGCGTGGCTCGTCTTTCTCACGGCGTTGAAACGCCACGATCAATTATCCGCGAGCATCAGGGGCATTTTTATTGACTGTACGATCGCACGAGAATTTCTGGCCTCCGGTCCGGTCGCACGCTTTTCGAGGAAACCGTCGAGAACCCGTCCTAGAGGCAAGTAGTTGCATAGAAGCGTGTATAACCTGCATTTCGCGACGCGAACGTCGTCGGCCTATTCTGGAATGTCACCCTGCCTGGCGCGTCCACTATCCAAGGTCCAGTTCTTCCTCGTGGATCAACTGGCCTTTCCTTAAAGCACGCTTCTCAGAAAATCTACCTGAAAACCGTTACGATAATACGGCCACCGACCGATGTCATCCAGAGATGGATGGGAGAAGAGACGAGCTGGTCGTGGCTCATCGCTCCACGAGCCAGCCAACTTTTACTGCTAGTTTCGCTTGAAAATCCCTTTTCGTCCGTAGAGCTCTAAATTCCTAGAGGCTTTTTGCACTTTACGATGCTCAAGTGGAATTTCGAGTACGGATCCTCGGAGACGTTGCAAGTGATAAATGGCTCTTATTAGTTGTGGTCTGCCTGGAGTAAAAATAAATGCTCCTCGAAAGCTGTTTAATACGATTGCTTTATCGACTGGCAGTTCGCTCTTAGCGTTGGCCAGTGGGGCCATCCATTTGTCGTTCTATTAGCAATATCTTCTTTTCCAGTGAAAATATCAGAAAAGTGCTCTGCTGTGTGTAACAGGAAGAATCTTAAATGTTAAAATTCTCTCGTATAGTACACGCGTTGCGTAAGATCGTCTACGTAGGAAACGTAAGAACGCCGATTAGAAGCAATCGAATCGAAGAAAGTGTAAAAGATTTGGAAGATTCGGTCTGTGACTGGTAAAAGTTTCGAGATTGCAGGAACAAGCATCTTCTCTCTTTATAATCATTGAAAATTGCATAAGCAGTGGATTTCGAAACGACCATAAAAACACTGCGATATTTTTCATTGAATCAACGCGGCTACTTTCGTAACGAAAGTGTATTCGCGCATGTGCCAGAGTAAAACTCGTTATCCTTATAATAACCTGTAGCAAATTATATAATAGAAGGCCAATTAAAGATGCTCGTTTTCTCGCAGGTGATTAACGCTTTCCAACCGAAATGATTACGGTGAAAGAGGCGTTGTATCCAAGTGTACGCATTTCGCGGGGAAACTTTCTCGATCGATCGTCACGATCGTTATGAATAATGCTGGAACACGCGATACGGGCCATTCCAGCCGATTTCACTGTGCGTCGATCTTAGTTTCTTAGATTGTATTTCTCCGCGAGCCATCGATACCGACGGCACCAACCGCCCCGATATCGATCACGCGAAACGTTAGTCCACGTCTTAGCAACATCCGAGAGGTTTATTAAATATTAAGTTCTGACACGAAACAGGTATCGTGTTCGCTTAAAAGAGATTTAAGGCTGCCCCGAAAACATATCGTTTTACGAATCGATGCTTGTGAAAACGCGTCCTTGCACCGGAGTGGAAAGCAAATTGCCCGTCAAATTGTAGATCCACGGAAGGTGGAAAGGTATTAGGTTGTCTCGTAAGTTTCTTTCCTTTTTAAAGGAAACAATAGATGCACAACCTCTGTTCGTTTTATATTATTTTATTCAATCACGTGCGATCCGTTCTCTTCTATTTCTATTATTACGATCATACATGATTCGACAAAAATAATATAAAACGGAGAATGCGGCGCATCCGTTATTTCCTTACGAAACGAAAGAAACTTTTCGGACAAAATAGTAGAAGTAACAGTAGCATAAAACTTGTATCAAGCGAGTCGGAATAACAAGTATATGAAAAGATATATAACGTAAGAGGAAAGGGAAGCATTTCGCCACTTGCCTCTGAAAAAAATCATCCGAATAATCAATGCCCAAGAATCATGAAACTTGCACGAACGAATAATACGAATCGGTTATTTCGACCACTTTGAAAATTTTATATAATTTATATAATTTTATATAATTTTTTATAATTTTATAATTTTATAATTCGACAAACAACGTTTCGTTAGACGTACTTTGTACCACGGTCCAATGGATATCAAGAGATCTCCTCTTATAAATCATCCAATTCACCGAGAATAAGAGAGCCCCCAACAGGAAGCAATTTTTGCGATGGTCAAGTCCGCGTCGTTGTCCGACCAATTTATTCGGCTTGCGTTTCAATCGAGCGGGATCACCGGCTTCGCTTCCCGAATATATTCTTTGGTCATTGTCCTACCCCTACCTGCTTCTGCCTGGTCAAATATCTTCTGCTGCTCCTCCCTTTTCCTCCCCTCTCTTCCTCGCTCATTCTCTCTGCCGTTTCCTCCTCCACGAATACCACTTTCGCAAGATCCGTTTTTGTTCTTCCTCCGAAAATACCAAGCTTCGAGATGCCACCGGCTCGTGCTGTATAATCAGATGCGACCACTCAGGGAAGACTATTGTTTGCTTTTGCGAGCACCTCGAGCGAGCGAGCACGCCTGCCTGGCTACTGTATTTCCTGCCACGTCTCGTCAAGAAACGACAGCCTCGTTTCGTTGACGAAGCACGCGCTACGACGTAGAGTAATGATATCCCGCGCGGCTCCGAAATACTCTCGGTTCGGACTTCTTCTAACCGAGGAATTTCGCGTAGGCAAATAAAATGAAATCTCCAATGTCGGGAAATTTGGTGTGATCGAAGCTGCCAATTCGAAGCTGCGAAATTTTACTTTCGCGAGTTTTTCATCTTGACGGAGATACGTGCAACGAGGGGAGATTCGAAGCACTCGCGTGTGATGTTTCCATTGGAAAACGAAGATATTATCGAAAGAAGCGTAGAAATTGCTATCTACCTGGCTACTCGATCGCGAACAGCGAGGCTAATCGTAATTATCGATTGGTCGATGAAATGAAACTTTCGCGCAGAAAGAAGAGACGTTAATGAATTTTTCGACGAATTATCGATTAGAATTCTTCGGATGTTTGATATTCGACAAAAGACGAAACGTTACTTGCCTCGGAGAGCGTAGAAGAGAATATCTAGAATCAGAGATATTCTCTGACTTTGCAAACGAGAAAGCACGAAAGTCGGATTGCTTTAGTAGCTGCTGTCTCGTAACTAGAAGTGACTACAAAGTGGTGTACAATAATACTGTACGCTAGCTGTCACTCATCGTCCAGAAGGTTATAGTTTGTAGCTCTTTCGTCTATTAGCACACTACACGTTTCAAGGAAACCAGAACGTCTCGGCAGAAATTATTCCAAGCTAACGTCGAATTTCAGCTTTCAGGTTCGCAACATTCTGAAACGACTCAAAGTCGACAAACTTTTCTACTTCAAATTCCGGAGAAAAAGGAATATACGTTTATTCAAATTTCAGTATGTTCGCGGTGTTTGTACACAGTCAATTATTCATCTTTATCGTCAATTCTATGTTCAAGATCGTTATTCATGCTGTGTATCATCTTTTTACTAAGTGTAAATAATTTGTAATTTCTATATACGTTTCCAGATCGATCCCAAATTTGTTCAATAATATCATGACAACTCGCGATACGATTGCGAAATTTAGAAACGTGGCGTATGAAAAGACGATATTATTCGATATTTATCACGAAAGGTTTTCACGAATGTTCGAGTACCTTCGCAACGAGCCACTTTTCACAACGAACGGTCCGAAAGGACAATATGTATTTCTAGGGCCGGTATCGAGGTCCCGTTCCAATGACTGGGATCAAAACAGCGGGCGTGTTTGGCACAACAAATGCACCGTTCAAGTGGACCACTGCTAATTGTAACCACGTCAGAGGCGTGGTTCAACTACGAAGGATTTGATATTCGACTTCTCGTTGCCAGAAAACTCGCTCTCCTCTTTCCCTTTCCCTCTTTCACGGGATTTCTAGGATCGTACACGCCGCGTCTAATTTCGCTCGGTCACTTATTAGTTTCGTACCACCGAAATATCGTTCAGAGGAGCCAAGGTAGACGACCATTAGTCCGAGGAAAAGTCAGCCGGAGGCCAGAAAGGCCGGGCATTAGTCGCGTATAGCATGTGGAGGTATTCGCGGAGGCACGTGGGAACGTAGCAATGCAAAGAGAACACACAGCCGTGCGTTAGCCTGGTCTGAACCGCTGGCCCGGGTACCATAATAGAAAACCGCGATAATTGTAGGCACACAGCCACGATCGGCGGAATGCCGCCTCCTGGTGAGCTTTATACCCGCCTGAACGAGAAATCCTCCGTATCTAACAAACGCCCAATTCTAACGTCTTCTTTCCTCTTCGCCGTCTTTGTAGTCTTTATTCTCTCCTGATTCTTCTTCTTCTTTTTTTTCTTTCTTGGGACGAGGTTCGGAAAACTCGAGCGGTCGATCAGAAGACACACGCACTCCTTTCAACAAAGTCTCATGAATGAACATTTTGTTCTCTGGCTGGGAGGAAATGACGCGGTGGCAATTAACTGTACTGCTCTGGTTATTTTTTAGGATAATCGCGTAATTCGGTTTAATTAGACCACGAATTTTTGCGTGAACGGTGACGTTGATGGAACGAGTTTTGATACGATATGCGTAGTACGTGACGATAAAGTTAGATAGGAGCGGGAAGACAGATTTAAACGTAGAGTGAAGTTTCGCCGTGTCAACTATCGTCCTTGAGAAATAACGTGTGAAATTTGGACGAAATCATCGAAGTAACTCACCGCGTCTACGACTCGGCTGTAAACGAATATCGAGCAATAATTCTCGTGCAAGGTAAAGACTAATAATTCGGAAATATATTATTCCGTTGATCCCACAAGTACAATATATACGAGGATTGATAAAACTCAACGATATTATCAGTGATAGTACGTATGACACGTTCTACTAAATATATTTTCCATTCTTCCAAAGACGAATGTTCGTACAAAGGCAATTACGTTATAGAAAAAAAAATCATGATTTGTTCATCGTCGCCTCCTGTATGAATCGATTCGAGCGGTTCGTAATGGTTTTAGCGTCTGGTATTAAATTTAACGTTCAGCAACCGCGTCAAGTATTTCGCGTCGTATTTTAGATTTGGGTTCAGAGGAAGTGGATCGCGTTTCAACGGAACAAGAATGTCTCGAGTGCGTTCCACGAGGCGTTTCCTCGTAACAAAGTGCTCCTTTCTTTCTGTCGTCGACGTCTCACGGTTGCTGACTTCTCACAAGAGACGTCGGCGACAAAGGCGAGGCTGAAGCAGGAAGAACGGAAATTGAAGAGCCCAGAGACAATAACGGTGAACGGGTCTTTCCTTTCGTACGAAAAGAATTATCTTCGGCTTAATTACATGCCGGTCGTGCTGACTCTGTGATCGAACGAGGGCGTCGCTTGCCGGCCATTGTTTCCTTCGAGTGCATTTTAAGACCATCGAATCGATCGGTTGAAGATTATGAACGTGGCCACTTGCAAATAAGGGAAATTGAATTAGTCTTATTCTCGTCGTTGTCGGAAACGTGGCTCACATTTTACGAGGCAAGCAATCGAAGAACTATGCACGGGAAAATTCAGTTGAAAGAATTTCAAGATTAATCGCGTTGGTACGAACATCGGGTTTATATGTACAGTAAGCGCAAGATAGATTCAAATAACGAATTAATATCATTGAACAAACTATTACACGTCTGATCTGCTGTTTCGTTATAATATTATCTACTACGTTATATTATCGCGTTATTACGGAACAATCTGCAAATCACGAAGGATACATCGTTCCACGCGTTCCTCGTGTCACGAGGACACAAATTTCTGCATATTCATGAAATCAAAGTAACGGATGATTATGCAGATCATTCGACGATCATTTGAGGAGTGACACATGTACACGTGATCGCATCGTATAAGTTAATTACTAGCGTGTCGTCCGTATCCATATCTATCCACGAAATGATGACATTCTGTTTAATAATTCGTCGCATTTAATAATTAATTTACTGCGTGATTCGTGTTATTTGGCACGATTAGAGTAAAATAACCAAGCTGATATAGTAAACGCGTTAATCGATAAAATTGAAAAATATTCATAGAGAAACAATTTTGTCAATTGTTTAAAATAACGAGAATATATTGTTCCACTATTAAACTGGGTCAAATTTAACGATACGACGCGAGGACGGTCGTGAAAGTGACGATTATTTTGGGGGAGCATGTGCTCGGTCCTAAACTATTTTTAAATGCAAGAAGAAAACGCATAGCGCATAGCTGAAATGTCATAATGCGTGCCTGTACTAATAAGGCTGCATCGTTTATAAATCTTCCCACTCCGTTAATCGTTCGACTCTCGCTTAAAACCGTGTCTACGCAAATCTTGCATATTTCTCGCAGAAAAACATTCGTTTCATTAGCACGCCTCTTAAAATTGTTGGAAAGAATTAATTCACGAAAACACGGTGGTAATTTCCGAATGCGAAACGAAAACGCAAGTACAAAGATACACGTACTATACATACAGCAATATGGAAAACAAGGTACTGGTTGTAATAATTCACGAGAGAAACAAACTCTTCCTTTCATTTCGTTCCAATTCCGCTCGCAAAGATACGAATTTGTAGAAACGTCGTCTGTCTAATCATCGCCAACTCCGATAATCAGTTCTCCTCGCCAAACCATCTAAACCATCCAAAAATGAACGAAACTATGGTCACCGTGAGAATTGCAGTACTTGCTCCGTCAAATTTCACAGCCACCGTTTCCCCGTAGCCGTTTTCCACGGCTACGATAGACCACGAGACACCGTAAAGCATCGAGAAGGTAGGCGGAAATCCAACGTGGAGAAGAGTAAACCCGAAAGGGTTCCGTTTCACGAGCCTCGAACAGAGAGCGAGCCGAGTTTCGAGCAAGTCGAGAAAATAGAGAACCCGTAGGTAACATCATACGCACCTTGAGATATCCATGAGCGGAAACACTATACTCGAGGTCGAGTGTGCACATCGTGCACCTGTATAGATCGCGCGCGCGTTCACGGAGGAACAAACGTCGCCGGATTTAGGGTTTACCGTATCTGGTGAAAGCTCATCGACACGGAACCAAGTTCGTACAATGGAAACGGAACCGTATCCGTTTGGAGTCGGATTTACTATGGCGCGCCGTTGAAAGGAAAACGGATTTCTCTCTTTCTAACGATGTATTAAAAATATATCTTTATTGCTTGTTACACTTGTTATACTTTTTTTTTTATTATTATTACTACATTTTCATTGCTTTGATACACGTTTTATACCGTTACGATCAATAGTTCTAGTATTAGTAGATATCGACTACTAGATGTACTCGATGCTATTTTTGTGAGATCAAAGAAACCGATCGAGGCGTTCGAATTGATAAATCATAATCGTAGAAGGAAATACCAGCGCTGTTTTTTAACGCGAAGCATCTCGATGTGTTTCGCTTGCAAGTAATTCTTTCAGTCTATCGTCAGCTTATCGCTGTGATTTAATTTATCGTCTAAGGACAGCGGTTTATAAAAATTACTTCACGAATGTCTCGAACAAATAAGAATTATAAATTATTTATATGTTCGTAGTTTCAAATGCAGACTGTGTTCTCTTCCTCACTGGCAATACCGGAAGGAAAAACGTTCTAGGTAATTGGATAATTTCGGTGCTTTGCGGAATCGTAAGGTTTCCGGTAAAGTTGTTATCTCGAAGTCGACGTGGGAAGAAGGATATGCCTTAAAGCTTAATGCTACAGCTACAGGGGATGCAGCAGGAATTTGCGGTATACGAAACGATTCCACAGAATTCGTGGATTCCTAGATTCGTGTTTCGTAAGACGAATACATACCGGGTGATCGATAACGTTTTTAATGTTCTAGTCCTTTATAATATTTAAAATGGAAATAGTTTGATCTCCAATGATAGACGCAAATCGTAAAGCAAAACAAGAAATGAATGAAATACCATAAAAATAGAAAGGAATAGAATTTCCGCTTTGCTGGATCTTGAAACTTCGAAAATTCTTATATTCCCGGAAATATTTCCACGATTTTCTGTGAAATATCAAGCATTAACTACGACGATTCTTCGTCCAAATTTCAACAATTATTTCAAGAAACAGATCGACCACAGTACGAATTAATCGCTACCCAAAATCAAGTTTATCATTTTCTATCATCTTTCTGTAACGAATACACGCCGAAAATTCAACTTGCGTGATTTCACGTTTTCCAAGAAATTTCATTGCAGGGCTCGCGAACATTTTAGCGACTGAATATCTATAATTAACCCGCAGAGCGGTTCAAAGACTAATTATAGGTTAAACGTTTATCAACAGAACCAGGATTCTATTCAAAAACAATGAACAGCATCGAAGAATATTCATAAATTACTGTGAGCATCGACTGACGTACCAAAACACACAGTTTGATGCACCGCTGTTTTCGTTCGAAAATTAATTTAGTCCGCCGAGAAATATGAAAGTAATTAGTCAGCCCTGCCACTACACAGACCAGTCGTGTTCACCAGAGAGTAGTGTTACCAACGTAAATTGCGTGTGTGCGAATACGCGCACAGTGCTCGACCTAATTTTCGCGTGAACGAGGACTCGACTTAATTAATGAGGATATACGAGCTAACACGTGCTAACCTGCAGCTCACTCCGATTTCCATTCGTTAGGATAATTAGCTGGGAGCACGATGGAACGTCTATGCCGTGTTCACTCACCTTTTACACTCTTTTATTGTTTCCTTCGTGCACGATTAAGATCAGGCTACTTGCTTTCTAACAATTGCCATCTAGCGACTGCAGGTGCAAATCATCGACCGAGTTTTATCATTTTACTATTGATCGAGAAATACAGTTTCGACGAAAAATATAAGAAAACAAGGAACAACGTACGTTTGGTGTATAACGATATAACAAGTCATTCGATAAGATTATCCTTTGGTCGAATTGGAAATTAACGAGCTTTTATTAATTAAAATATCTTTTATTACAACGAGCTCGATGAAATCTTATATTTTCAATTTTATTCGCGTCTTACGTGATTCCTGCGGTATCCTATAAAAACGTTAAATAAACCGTTAAATAAACAGTAAAAAGAAAAAAAGGGATGGCTGCTATAAACGAAATGTTACGAAAGTGTTTTTGTATCGCATACTCGAATAATACGAAACCGTTATCAATATACCAGATATAATATTGGTCGAAAGTTCGTTGCAATTTTTAAGGAATTTGATAGAATGATAAATTTTGCACAGTACCTGTTTGTATAACAATTGGAAATTAACGAGCTAATCGAAAATGAAATTGGTAAAATATCTTTTGTTACAACGAGCTGGATGAAATCTTATATTTTCAATTTTATTCGCGTNTTTACGTGATTCCTGCGGTATCCTATAAAAACGTTAAATAAACCGTTAAATAAACAGTAAAAAGAAAAAAAGGGATGGCTGCTATAAACGAAATGTTACGAAAGTGTTTTTGTATCGCATGCTCGAATAATACGAAACCGTTATCAATATACCAGATATAATATTGGTCGAAAGTTCGTTGCGATTTTTAAGAAATTTGCTAAAATGATAAATTTTGCCCAGTACCTGTTTTCAAGTGTATCGGTAAAAGCGGAACATAAAAAACGTTACCAAAGGTATCTTCAAATATACTCGTTGATTTCTAATAAAATATTACACTTGTTGAATGCAGCTCGGAAAGATCGTGCCGATTTTTAAGGAATTCGATCGACATAAAGAATCATATCGGAAAGTTCTTCGCCGAAAAACCCGAGAGGTTCTGGAGGTATGGAAGTTTTGCGAATTTTGTGGAACAAAGTGGCACCTATATAATTTAATAACATCGAATCGAAATGTAAATCGGAACGAACCTTCCGAGCGAGCGTTTGAATTTTTTCAATCGCTGCAAAAATACGCGGGAATTCAGGTCATATGCTTGTCAGAACATAAGTGTGTTAAACATAAGTGTTAAACATAAGTCGAACCGATGTTCGTAAACTAAATTAATTTCAAGTATTTTCTGAAAGCACCGCATTTAAAAAGAAATCTGTAGCTAAAAGTATACGGAGAACTCTATCGAGATTAGAGTCATGTAGATAAGTACTTACGTATATTAAAGTTACTAATAACTTACTGACGCTGTAAGTAGTTCAGAACTAATATGATATTTTAATGTCCCCTAAAATATAAATAAACTTTCCATTTGGTTTAAATTATCCATTTAAGCGAAGGAAACTCGTGGAAGCTTCTTCGTGTGTGCACTTCTACTCTGTTGCTACGCTTAATTGAACGTTTCGCTCGATTTAATGAATTGCTCGTGATTATCACGACATAAACAATCCTAACTAGCTGTACTTCTGACAGAGTAACGGAGTTCTCTCGATACAGGTTCACAGGCACAGATAAATTCTAACGTCTTCGTATATGACGAGGGTTAATCAGGTTAATCAATTCGAAACGACTATTCAAATTATTGATTACGGAGGAACGACTTCGCAATGAATGAAAATCAAATATATGTATAATTTCTGTTCCGTCGTTTATATACGTGGATATTGAAATTTTTCGTGACAGCGTAGCACTTAACATTTTACTATATAATTGAAAAAAGTCCAAACGTATTTTTCGTCGCAATAATTCTAATTTATTGCGATATCGTATCGTTCCTCGTTCGATCAAACGTGTAGTTTATAAATACCTTTGTCAATTGTATTATATTTTAACAAGAAATCTACATCGAAACGTACACAACGAAGATTCAGATGTCTCCTCGTGAAATATAAATTACCGATGAAAATGATGAAAAGTGAAATAAAGAATGTTAAAGTTTGATCAACAACGATATCGTCAGAATATAAATAGAATACAAATGTAACATTCTCGTTCTAACGTAAGAAACGCGTTATACACAACAAACTACGTGTTACACCATACATCCATCAACGGCATATTTAAATGATCGATTTCCGGACGGCTGACATTTGCAAATCTCTCCGAGAGTTAAATAGGTTAATCAGCCGAGGGTGAACGGTAGCTGCGGTCGTCTAGTCGGTTCGAAGGACACGAGCTGACATTAAAACGAGCGAAAGCTAGATTCTACCATCGAAGAAATTTATTTTCTTCGTAGTTACGCGGAACACGACGACGATCCTCTCGTGGGAATCGAATGACCTTGAAATGCAAATGATTCTCTTCCTTAGCTACCAGTAGCCCATGAGAAATCAGAGTGAACGAGGAAAAATAAAATAAAAGATACATTGATCGCAATAAAATTCTCCGCCAAATAACTTTCTCTTTATATCGCGGACGATAAAAACGAAAATGATCGACAATTTTTTCGTTGTTATTCCTTCTGATCATATTTCGAACGCAAACTTTCGAACACCCACACGTAATTAAAATAATACATGCAAAAAAAAAAAAAGAAGCTAATTTGAAGCTTCGACGCGAACTTTAAACAGTCGTTCAAACATTTTTAAATTACTTTATGACGAAAGAGAAAAAAAAAGATCGAACCGACATTCGATCGTGATTCTTTTCGTCAAAGCAATTTTGCATATTAACAACGGAGGTATTCGGGTTACAAACGACGCGGAGTTTCTCTGGTACGCCATGGAATGCCAGATCCGCGCTGATCAAACGTATCTAAGGCTATTACTCTTCCGACTTGCCGGAGAGTAATTAAACCGGCCACTCTATCGTTCGAATGATCTGACGTTAAACGTTACTCACGCGAATGTGGAAACTTAATGGAGTTTAAACTGCGAGTTTTAGAGTGCGCGATCCACCAAGTCCCTGACATCCCCTGGATGCGCCAGTTACGTCCGATTTATACGGTTGTTGCCTGGACACTTACCTGAAACGCGAAGATAAGCCAAGTGGTTAGTAAAAATTTCTTTTCCTCGTCGCGAGGTAACGAGCGCGCGTCTTCGTACGCGAACGTCTTCCGACGAATTCCACGAAATAAATATCACGGAAATTTACACGTTTCCTTCGCGATCGTTTCTAACGTGAATCATTATGTCGTTACGGAACTGGGCAAAGTTTGCAAGGTAAACTTGACTGTACTTTAGAAACGTAGAAAGCTCCAGATTAGATACTAATATTTGAAGCGTAGCTATTTGGAGTATGACGAGTGAGTAAACATGTAATTTAATTGGAATCGTAAAACGAGTCTCTATGGAATTCAGTTTAATTACGCGCTACGAAGACGCATTTGCAAAGGTAGTTTAATACAACGAAACGTTGCGACGGATTTTTCATCAGTTTTCCTAATAAAAGCAAAGAAACTTCGAATGATAACTTGTCGAAACGATATGATAAAAGATACTAAAGAGATACCATTATTGCGTTTCGACGAGTAAACGAGTTTCTTCTTTCATTCAGAATCGTTATCCTTACGATTAGTGACACCACGTTTCTCAAGGATACTCTATCGCAACGATAGACCAGCTCCGAGAATAAAGCAATCACGGTATCGGAATAATCGAAGCTTAATGAACCGGTGAACGGAGTCACGTAAATTTTCTAATCTGCCGATCGATACGTTCGCGATACCTTTTGCCCGCGTGGCTCGTGAAAGAAAAGCGGACGGTTAATCTGCCGGCCCGATCTCACGGGGAACGCGATCGAAGTCGCGAGAATGCCGTAACGATCGTTAGAGACTCGAGGATTCATGTCCGAGATCACTCTCGATACTCTTTACAGACGGGAGCAGCTCGTCGTGCGCATAATGCCTTCCGTGGAACGAGGAAAACACGCGTTCGAGGCGTGGCGTGGTCCGAATGGCAATAACGTAACCACTTTGGCAACGAACGAACTGAAACACACGCGGGCCGATCTCGAGCGTTATACAACTGGAATCCGTGTTGCGCCAGCCCTATTCTTCGCCACGTTGCATTTGCGTACCTCTCGACGCGATAACGATCGACTCTTACAGGTGTTGATTGCGAAAATTTCGCCTGGTTTCATTAGCGAGTCGCATAACCTGCCGCGCTTATTCGCGTTTAACGTCGCCATCAACGATCGTGTTTTATAATATCCCTTCTAATGATCGAGCGTTCAACGAGACTCCATCTATTATTTATCAAGGCACGCTTGGAACAAGCTAACGAACGCTGCTTCCTCTCCCACTTTGATCAAATTCAGCAAAACGAAAGTATAGACGAGCATCCGGAATTGGCCGTATGCGTGTTTCTACGCACGCGTGCTGTGCATTTCTGTATCTCCAAATTTTATATAAACCCGTAAAAGTCCGCAGTCTGATAATTATCGTTTCTCCGTCGGACGTCGCTGTCACGAGTTTCAGCGATAATCGAATTCGGAACAATTCTAATTATAACGATTATAATTATAACAATTATAATTATAACAATTATAATTATAATTATAACATTGAGCGTACCAAGTGCTCTTTCGGCGTAAGCGTAATTTCCTGCTCGTTTGGTCCAAGCCTAAAGGCGCCTTCGTACGTGTTTATCGTCACGTCGTCGATGATCTATCGTAGAAATTTCACGAGACTCCGGATGATGGATTTCGGATAGGACAATGCGAGATGATCGTGCAATAGCCCCGACGTTGTTCCATTGTGGCAAGTGATGCACGGAGATAAGTTCTCTGTCCGAGAACTGTCCCGTCGCGTGTTAAATGACGCATGGACAATACTTGGTGCACGCTGCTACCGTCCAACAGCTTTGCTAATGCGAACCGAGTACGTTTCTTGTAAGAAGAGAGAGACCGGAAAGTGAATATGTTCGATAGGCGTGTATAAATAATTTATCGATACAAATGGAGATTGCAGCGTTATACGGCTCTCGTAAGAATTTAAAATGGCTGTCGCTGTTCGAAGATAAGGTAGCGAAGAATCAGACAGCACGTACAAAGTACGTACCTTTAGATGAGACGCAGTCGATAACTTATTGTACGATCGGAGAAAATCGTGCATTTGTGTACTGTTACGAAAAAGCTTAGACAGCAAATGTTGACCGCTTAAAGCGTGAAAAGAATTTTCCAGCAATTACGATAATAACGATGGTAAGGTAACTCATTTCGTTTCACTGTTCGACTCCTCGGTATCTGCTATTCCACTATATTAGGTTGTCCCGAAAGTTTCTTTCGTTTCGTAAGGAAATAACGGATGCGCCACGTTCTCTGTTTTATATTATTTTTACCGAATCATGTACGATCGTAATAATAGAAATAGAAGAAAATGGATCGTACACGATTCGATAAAATAATATAAAACGAAAAGAGGTTACGCGTCTATTATTTTCTTACAAAAGGAAAGAAACTTTCGGGACGACCTGATACATGATCTGCCACTCGCATTGACCGATATTTTCCTGAAAAGTCAGCTCATAGTCACCGAGCATGTAATCGAGAAATTCAATGTAAACTCGAGGCGAAAGGAAACTAACGTTATTTTGAAAAACGTCACGAAAAAGATTCGGCGATGTCTGCGTTGAAACAAACGGGTCATCGTAATTTCCACCTAAGAACACGTACGAATTTCGCGTCCGGCCTTCCAAAAAACCAGCCATATTTGGAAGCAGTGCGTGTCCCGGACGAAAAAAGTCCCATGACGTGTCTTGTTTTTTCTTACCATCGGCCCTAGATAGATCTTGGAACTGTGCTCGGTATGAATCAGCAGGATCGAAAATAAAAACGTAAGAATTTGCATAACGTCGTTATTTGTCGCGCGACGTCCGAAGGCTTCGGCTCGAGCAAATTCCAACGAGCGCGACAAGTGCCGCGCAAGGCGTCCTTGCCTACACCCCACGCAATGAAACTGTAATGTGCACGTCGGTGGTGCATTCCGCTTCGTATATATACATTTATACGTCTTATACAGATAGGACGACTGCCGGTCATACTACGGTCGTTGCATTCCAGTCGTCGAGGGACGCAGTGGAACAAGTAATTGCTCTCCGGCTTTTATACGCCGATAGTTCCAAGGAAATGAACTGATTATGGATCCCTCGATGCCCGAACGACTCAATCTCCGGTTGGTCAAAGCCATCTTACGACTGTCTAACAGATGCCGACGCTGAAAGGCGAATAAGTATGGCGTTGAAACAGCGTGGCAAATTTTCAGCGATAAAACAGAGAGAAGACGGCGTATGTTCGGTGTATGTTCGGTGTTTATGGAACAATTTCGCAGTCGTATTTTCGGCACGTTTTTAGGCGCTGGTATTACCAGATGGATAGAAATCGTCTGTCGTCGAAACGCTTCGTAACGTTGTTTTCGTTCGGTCGATACAGCAGATGCGAGAGAAACGGTACGAAGTTTCGTCGAGTCAGTAAGAAGCGTTTGGTTAAAGAACAAGGATACGCGCAAGTACTTTTAACCCGTGCGTTTCTAATGATACGTTTTTACAAAGAGCTCACTGTTACGTACGAATTACTGATTCCAACGCGACACTCTCTTCATAAACCGCGAGCTCGGATTACGCGACCGGATTAAAATCAGCATTCGCAACGATCGATGCGCATAGCTAAAGAGCGTCAAGGCCGTGCAACGGCTGATCTTTGCATACGAAGCCGATGCGTGGCAAACAGAAACACTAGGAAACGCCGCACAACACGTTCTATTATCTTGTCGTATATTTACGCCCACCGTGCGAGATTACGAACCTCGATTAACCCTCCCCCCTCCCTTACAACGGGCCGCGTTTTTATTTCTCTTCCGATTCCTTCGTGTTCTGAAAAAGGAGAGAAAGGAATCCGTTTCTCTTTATCGCTATCGCTAGACGACAACGACGACGAAGGGGACCAACGAGAAGAGGGCTGTTGCGAGCGGTTACGGAGGTGAGAACTCGTTACGCGGCTACATTAAGTCCCCGACTGATTTATACGCCGGCGTGGTGACCGTGCCACGCACCTGTACGGCGCACTTTTATGATAAATAACGCCCGGTGCCACGGAATGAAAAGCGAGGCTCGCGTATTGCCGCCGTGGTTCGTCCTTGGCGAGGGAAAGGCAAGTTCGTCGTACCTGGTTCGCCTGATCGGTGGTTGGATTTCTGGAAAAACAGAGTCGAGGTGTACGGCAGCGACGCTTACGCGATCGGATGATAATAATCGGTCGATTAGAATAATTTCTTGAAACGGTTGTCGACCAAGCAGAAAAACACGAGTAGTTCCGTGGAACAGGTGGGCGATGCAAACTGCAACGCCTTTTCCGTACGATCGAGCCGGTGGAAAGGAACGCGGTCGTTTTCAATCCGTCACACCGTTCCGTTTCCAAGCACAAAAACGCGGTTTTTCGTCAGAGATCGCGAGCCGATTCAACCACCGACATTTCTCCATTTAAATACGTTTATCACGAACCATGCGAACCGTTTTACGCACCATCTGCCTGTGTATCGTTATCGCGCGTAAATACTAATTTACCGAAGAGACAGAGAAAGAGAGAGAGAGAGAGAGAGATTAAATTCGTTTTTTAACAGAGAAACTCGAGCGAAGGAGTTACTGGCACGAATAGAGCGGAAAACGGCACGCTGACAAAGCGCGTCTGTCGAACGGCAATTACCGAGGAATTGGCACCTCACTCGGGCTATTTTAAAGGTTTCTACGAACGTGTTACGCCGTTTCAATCGAACTGTGTCAACAGTCGTTTCTGTCTAAGGGTCGATAGCCCGACGTCCAATCAAACGCAGCCCAATCACCTTTCAATTTGATTTCCCTTTTCGCATATTAGAAACGGCCCGATCTTTTTCCAGCGTTCACGATGACATTAATTGCAACGCTTCGTCGCGAGAGAACTGATCAAGGAGTAGCGTAGTGGTTGCGAGAAACTTGGTCGATTCTAGATCGACCGATATAAAATAGAAGAACAGACGATGACCCGCGATGAGAATGATTCGCGAGAGGGAAAGAGAGAATAGAAAATCCATGGGACGACGTCTATTCGGCACCGTGTAGTTAGCACCGGGCTGGCAATTTTTGTTGGGTTACATCAAGCCGATGTTAAGAGGAAGCAAAAGGTATTTGGCAGCGAACACAATCGATCGCATATTCTATCGGTCGTTCTCCCTATAAATATAGATCAGGGATGCCAGGTACATCGCGTCAGAGGCCTCTCTTTGGCGATACTCCATACGTTCGTGCTCATCGTGACGACGACCTTTACGATTCAGAGCCTCGGAGAAGATAATTATATTGTGCTTCGTTTCGGGAAGTCGAACTCTTGTGAAACCGAAGACTCTTTCAACCTCGGCTACGAACCTCGCCGTACACGGAAAAGCTGTCTTCCTTCTCTCCTACCTGCTTTCGCGCTAATTTTCATTCGACTTCGTTCAAAAGCTGAAACGTTATACGTTCGTTCGGTGTGTCGTAAATTCGATTGGAAATTTTACGCCATTGCAAATTCTCAATTACAAGCAGCCGTTCGTTTCGGTAAATCCGATTACGAGCCTAACATAATTATTAGATCCAAGTCGTTTTCTAATCGATGCCTGTCACGTACACATTCTTTCGTAACAGCCCGCAAATTGCTTCTTTTGACGGGAACAAAACGAGCATTATGAATCTTTTGCCATTGCTTCCCACGAACGGAAGCCGGTATTCGATAGAGTATAAAATTCGTTCGTAAAGCTGCAACGAACGCTTCTGCTTCTTTTTACTGGAACGCTGAATTCGCTTTTCGAGTTACCAGAGTACCGTTTCGTAGGAGATTAGTGTCGATAAGGCGTCCTCCCGTAGCGACGTCTCTTTAATTATTCGCCAACGTATTACACCGTATTACACGTTATTTTCCAACTTGAGTAATACGGAAATAATTGCGAATCAGGCGAGTACTTTGTTATCTTTAAGGAGACACGGCGCCACAGTGTAGTACGAGCTAGAAATCTTGAAGAGGTTCCAATTCGCTAAGTAGAACGTTGCACCGTTCGTTACTTCATTTGGTATCCTAAACGCTTATTAGTCACATCGTCGAAGCGACGATTTCGTTACAACTCCTTGCGTAATACGTTTATCGGGCGATTCGTTCGCTACGATTCTGCGAATCCTTCGAGTTTCTTCTTCTTCAAAAAAAATCAACTTTCACGGACAAGTATGTGAGAAGTTGTTGCAGGATTACGTCAAAGGAGAAACCGAAAGATATTTAATAACGCAGTTTACGAAGAAAAATTCCAGAAGAAGATATCGCTCGGACTTTCGTATTGCGTAGTTGTATCCTAAACTAAATACCATAAATACCAACAGTCAGATACACGGATTATAGATATATGGGTAAACTGAGGATATTACCGAATAGCCAAGTAAATACCGTAAATGATAATGATTGAAGTTATCAGCTCGGACATTTAGCGACTTATCGTTAACAGGAAACTAGTCATGCGACGATAAATATTAAGATCAGATAAAGCTTTTCAAACCTCTTGCATCCGTAAACGGATGTTCATGTTACAGTGATGTCATGCGTGATAACGTTTCGAGATACCTTGTGCGTTTCATTTGTGATAAGTAGGACCGAATGGTGTACATGGGTAAAGAATGTAACATTCTATCCTACATTTAACGTCGACAAAACTGCCGTTTCCATAAATTGGTAGCTTTTCCAATCTTCGTAGAACTTTCTGACAGGAAAAACGTTCAACGCTAAAAGCTACATTATAGCGTGCCAGAAGAATATTTCAGTAGTAAGGAAAATGGGAAATGAAATGCTAACTAAATAAAGAAACTATCAATCACGGACAGGAGAGAATATTGTATCGAAGACCAATGGATCGAAATTTCAATGAAAATCATTGACTGTTTTCTCTTCCAAAGAGCAAAAGCTACAGGACTTTCCGATTAATCCAATAAAAATGAAAAGGAAAAAATCCTCGCCAGTAACATATTAATGTTGGAAACAATCGGCGTTTAAAAGTCACGAGTTTCACATGCCTATTCTTCCGTAGAAGGCTAACCGAAACACGCGAGAAGAAAGGCGAAAAAATGGACACGCCGCGGCGTCTTCTAAAAACTCGCGGCCGAGATCGAGCGACTCGAGAATGCATCCGTGAAAGCACGTATTGCACAGATGCGTTATGCAAATTCAACGTAAACTGGCGCCACGGTGCGCTCTTTTTCACCAGCGGCGAACGCTACCGTGGAAGGAGAAAAATGGCCGCTGCATTAACTCTTCGGGGATTTATCGTCCGAAGAGGGCAGCCAACGAAATTACCGTTTCGTTACTAAGAACTAGAAGAGTCTCTCAAGCGAGACAGCTCTGTTTACTTATACCGACAACTTGGCCTGTACTTATAAGTCATTAGAAACATTTACCAGGCGAACCATAAAGATTGGAAACACGACGAAGAGGATGCTATTCCTTTACCATGGGAATCTCTAATCGATGCAAAAAATCATGCTACTTTTCGCAACGATCGACGCACGCTTTACTACGCTAAAATATTCACCGCGGCTACGTTAAATAAAACTATTTGGCAGCGAAGGATCGTTAAGCATCAAGATTGTTAAACGTCTTTCGATGACACGACGAAGCTTGAAAAATTTGAGAGACGTCAATGGGGATATGTGAAACACATTTTGTCGAAGCGACTTGATTTTCTTCAGAAAAATTGCTTCTATAAATAATAAGAATAACGTCTAAAGGAATAAACGTTTGTATCCGTTGAATAGTTTCAGGAAGAAAGATTTCACAATGGAGGTTACGGTAAATTTCTACAAGTTGGACGAAATTATCGTTCGCGATAAAAGCGTTCCATCGACGAAGCGTTCAAACATTTATACAAACAATTATACAAGGCACGCATCGTCCTTCGTCACATTTGACAAGGTGAAAATTTTCTTTCGATCCTTATCGAGTTTATTACGCCTCTCGTTCTTTCACGAAAGTTATATCTCTACCGTTCGAACGGTGCATTGTACGCAGGAAGCGCATACGAAGTGAATACGTGGCCTGAAACAAGCGTGAGTCGTGGGAAGTGGGCTCACGGGAAAGTTTTTCCTTTGGTACACGTCGTCGTCGTTGGCGTTAGAAATTCACAAATACGAGATGTACGAGATAAGAATCTTTTTTTGATTTTGGCGGGAACGAATTTTCTGCTCACCGCTGTTCGTTTTTATCGGAAATTTTATCACGTTATATTGCAGGCAAGATGAAATATTAAATTGCCAAGGCACGGCTATATTACGTTGCTCATCTTCCGCTACTACGGAGAGAAAGTCGTTTCATATCTTGGAGGAAAATTTGTTTCATCCACCAGTTATATTAGGTTGTCCCGAAAGTTTCTTTCCTTTTGTAAGGAAATAATAGACGCACAACCTTATTTCGTTTTATATTATTTTATTCGATCATCTACGATCCATCTTCTTCTATTTCTATTATTACGATCGTGCGTGATTCGACAAAAATAATATAAAACAGAGAATATGGTGCATTCGTTATTTCCTTACAAAACGAAAGAAACTTTTGGGACAACCTAATGTTTATTGAAGAACTCTAAGAAACTTTACTGTACCCAATATCTAATATCGCACGACACGACTGAAATAAGAGATTTATAATAAAATAGCTGGGACGCAAAAGCAACAGAAAGTATTCGATTGCTACTATACGATGTGCACGTTTCCTGATAATTATATCCGACATAATGGTATATAGTTATAAAAAAATATAACGGTATATTTCTTTCGCTTTATAGGGAAATAATAGACGCACGACATTTTTCGTATTATACTATTTTATTGAATTATCATTATCATTAATTATTAATTAATGTCCCAATGGAAGAAAACGGGTCGTACGTGATTCGATAAAATAATATAAAACAAAAAATGTCTATCGTTTCCTCGTAAAACGAAAGAAACTTTTAGGACAACCTAACGTATTGCAGAATTTGTTCACGCAGGCTACGACCATATTACCCATCGTTCGTTTCGTTTCAGTGGACCAGAGTTTCGAAACTCGCAGTATTTTCTAACACCTCCGTGAAAACACTAAACGTTCTTTAAAAGCATTCCGATTCCGATTGCGTTTCCGACTTCACGATGCTACGTTGTCCCAAAAGTTTCTTTCGTTTTCTCAGAAAATAATAGATGCACCACCTTCTCTGTTTCATATTATTTTTGTCGAATCACGCACGATCGTAATAATAGAAATAGAAGAAAATGGATCGTACACGATTCGATAAAATAATATAAAACGAAAAGAGTTTGTGCGTCTATTATTACCTTACAAAAGGAAAGAAACTTTCGGGACAACCTAATACATAGCTGACTAAACAATATACTTAAACCCTACTACAGAACCGGCAAAGATGACAAATGCAGCATCTCATTGTCAAGGATGTCCGTATCTGTACGATCTTGCAGAGATACGAATCGAAGATCCCTAACGTCCTTGAAGGATCGTGGCTACCTTTCGTGCAGCATCGCGACCACGTCCGCGACACAATACCGTAAGGCAGAGCGTTATGAAGGCGTGCACTATTATAAGGCACAGCGTGTTTCGTCACGGTGTCTGGAACGGTTCGCAGGAGGAGAAAGGAAGAGTATCGAATATCTGGAACAAGGTGGGTCGTGCGGGTAAGACGAGAGAACGGAATACTCCAGTGTCGATTGAGAATAAAAGGCAGGTGCTTCGGTTCCCTCTTAGAAATACTATTTTCGAGCCGATAGTTTTCTGTTCTAGCTTTTATGCACGGCAGTAAAACGCGCGTACGAATTAACCCGTAGCTCGTTATTCCCGGCCTCGATAAAGGAAACTGGCGTGCAACGAAAGAGAGGAAACTTCCATCAGTTTCGTGACTATGATGAAACGATGTTAACGACGATGATCTCCGCGCGATAGCTACACGGTCAAGCGTTTATGCCGCGTGTTTATTGGCAAGTATTTCATCCGTGTCGCGCAGAAAACGCGATGACCGTAATTGTATGGCAAGTTTCGGCGATAAACGTCAGCCTCGACGCGTTTGCGCGTTGACGTCCTGGCGGCACGTTTAAATCGCGAGCAACCGTAATGGAAAACACGTAGATAAGCGAGAAACGATAGGATTTTCCCCTTTTAGAAAATACGTGACGCTATTTGAATTCTAAATATGTATTTGCAGAAAGGTTCGCTGGGAAAATTGAGAAAAACTTGACTCGGTTGCAGAGACCGATATCAGCCAGCGTGAAATTATAAACGATATTACCCGGCGACCGTGATTCCTTTCAGCTAAAAGGGTAGTTGAAAGAATCTTAACTTCAGCAGAACCTGAAATAATTTTTCAAATCAACCGAGATAACAGGTTTACGTCGGTGAAGTATCTGAAATTGCTTTTGAATTCTAACTTCCTAAAGTTAAATCATCTGACTCGATATCGTCGTGTTGATGAGCCGTAGGCAATTATATTTCAAGTCGACCAAACGATACGTTCGCGTTAATAAAACGGCGTAAACAAGATTTCGCCGACATCGTAACTATCAATGGCTAAAACTTTCGTATTAAACACGGATGCGTCGATGGGACTAGAAAATATACGAACGTCGAAAGCAAAATCGTTCATCTGCAAGTTTAACGCGTTCGAGTACGAGGAAAAAATTACGCAACACCGTGTAACCTGCATAAATGACATTTACAATTAGAGGCGTGGAACCAGTCTAACGATTACGCAGTGGAGATGGTGTGTGCGTTCACTGTGCGTGTGTTTCTTTATTACATCAGGCAACATGCACTACCTTGTATAAGAACCTGATTTACACGAGACGACCTTTATGTACTATCGATTCCGCGGAGAACCTAGAAGAGTTCCAAGTCGTACTACGACCATTAATATCAGAAAATACTTCACCCAAGTTCGCGCTTTGTTCTGTCTGCGATTTATCGCGATGATATTTGCGTTAATTCGACGACGTTTCCGTGATTAACAGAACCAGCGGGTGTTTTCTACAACTTCGTCTCGCCGTTATCTCCGAGACCGTGCAACACGATGATATTTTATAGAATTTGATTTCAACATTTTCTTCGTAACGTCGTATCGCGACCGTTTGTGCACGTGCGATTTCATAGCCTTAATTCTTTATTGCGTACGCGATCCTCCGCAACCTCGGAATCGAAACAAACACGAGAACGGAGAGTTTCGCCGATTCCACGATTCCTCGATTAAAAAGACACGCTAGAACATATATTACGTTGCCCTAAAAGTTTCTTTCGTTTTGTAAGGAAATGATGGATACATTCTCTGTTTTATATTATTTTTGTCGAATCGCGTACGATCGTAATAATAGAAACAGAAAAGAAAATCGATCGTACGTGATCGAATGAAATGACACAACACGAAAAGAGGTTGTGCTTCTATTATTTCTTTCCAAAAGGAAAGAAACTTTCGGGACAAACTAATGCTTCTCGTTGGTGGCCGAATGACGCAAAACTTAGGAAACGAAGAAAAATAAATTTGCCATATTTTCCCGTGCGATCTTCGACCGTCTTCATATAATATAACGTACGATGGATACACGAGTATCGACATGCTTCCGTAAACCGCTGTACTATACGTGTAATGTTATACGTAGAAAACGGAGAACGTCAGCGCCGAACGTTCCGCAAGTACGTTCCAGATTCTTTCCAGGGGGTCTCTAACAGCATGTGCGGACCTGCAAGAAATGTCGCGGCATTCTCGCGCGTCCTTCACCTCCAGATAGAGGGGAGTAAGCCCTCGACACGGACGGTCGGTCAGGTTTTATTTTCATGCTTTCGGTCGGCGCTCTCGCGCAATTGCATAACGGTCACGCACACGCATGGAACGCGCACGCAAACAGCACGCATAGCCTCGTGCGGTACACCGAGACCCGGTGACTTCTCTCTGCGCGTGTTTGTTCCAACGTTGCATAAGAATGCACTTGTTGCCGCGCACCAAGAACGAACGGAGCCACGTTGAATAGAATCTTAACCGAAGCCGAGTTAACGACGAACTCTACCGATAGAAGATCTTACGCCTTCGTTCTTCCTGTCCTGAATTGTAAATATTCACGCTTGCTGTAATTGATCGATCAACTCGCATCGAATCAACGAAAGATTCTATTTTCACCGTCATCAATCTTTGTACGAAGCGGTCATAACGATTTACTAGCTCGAGCCAGGCTGTTCTCTTTCTCTTTCTAGAGACAGCGTAGAAAGAGCACGCTATGTTTAAAGATCGCGAACGGCGGGCATTGATTTAGTCAGCCTCGTCTCGCTTGAAAATATCCTTGCGTCAGTGGAAACTAATGACCAGCGATGATCTAAGGCGCGTCGCAAGCAGATTCGTAGGTTGGCTGATTGGAGGCGAATATTTTGGAAAAGGTAAACAGTACTCTGGAGTGGAATCAAATACTCGTTTCTGTACTCTTGAATCGTTTCTCTTGGCTATCGTTGAAATCCAATATTGCGATTTTGTGTTAAATATTATGAATCAAATGTTACTTTGAAATAGTTGTAACCACGAGCAAGAAGATAAAATTTATAGGATTTACGGTGTTTTTGTGACACGGCCAACACTCGTAAGAGTATTGGAGTAACGATTCGTTTTAATATCGAAGTAGTACACATTTGTAAGCGAATTCTCGAAACTTGCAAGTATCCATTCGGGTTCGAAAAACGCTTGCGCAAATCGAATACTTTGCAAGTACAACGAACGAAACATTATACATTATAAAAAGTTTCTTTCGTCTCGTAAGTAACTAATGGATGCACCGCATTCTCTGTTTTATATTATTTTTACCGAATCATGTACGATCGTAATAATAGAAATAGAACAGAATGGATCGTAGATGATCGAATAAAATAATATAAAACGAAAAGAGATTGTGTATCTATTGTTTCCTTTAAAAAGGAAAGAAACTTTCGGGACAACCTAATATATACATAAATGCATTATGCATACATTATATATATTTACATGCACATATTATATACATATTATATACGTAGTGAATATATAAAACAATAAATAACGAACATAAATGAATATATACAAATACATATATATATGATATATTCATTTTTATTCAGATGACAATAAAAGGGGTAAATGCCCATTGGTGTACACAATGCTAAATACACAATTAAGCGATAACCTAAATATAAACATATATATATATATAACGAACGAGTCGCAGACGTTATAAAATATTTTCGAGCGAATTACACTTTTACAAAAAATTAGAAATATCAGTGGCAAAAAAGGCCCAAGTCGGTGCAATAACAGTTCGCAACGTCGCATATGCGATTCAGAGAACACGAACTGACCAGTAACGATTTATAGCGATGTGGTGGTAAAGTCCTTGCGAACCTAAACGACCTGGCGGAGGCATAGAAATTTAGCGACTCGACAAGCTGCGAACAATTTCGTAACACGGTTGAAGATCTTAAAAAGGATGAGCAAGTGTGCAACAATTCTCCTTAACTCCAGACACCGCAGATTCCAAATGGACGTAACTGGTCCGTAACCGTGATCAGTAAAGAAAATCCGCACACCTGCAATTGGTTTGTATTTTAGTCGGTTAAACGACCAAGCGACGCGCGCATAATCCAAGCGTGGTTTTACTAAAATGCAGACCAACAGTTTGAAGATTCGAGAATTAACGAAGTTCAGAGGACGTCGTCGTGCGACAAATCCTAGTTTCTTACAAGCATCGGTAACGATACGTTCGCGCAGTGTGGACGAAAATCTACGAGCGACGCGGAAGTGGACGCCCAAATCGCGCGCTGCAGCAACGAGAGATGGTCGCACTCAGTCGCTACAATATAATACGTTGCGAGCAGTATCCAAACGTTACGAAGCGAATCTCGAATGGTGGATGCGATTCGGATTTTTAAATACATATTGAATTTGATCCTATCGCAACTAATAACGGCGACTTATAGGTTTTATAATATAAATATATAATACATTAATATTATACATAATATAATAAAAATTATAATTGGTCGTGCAAACGCGTCAAGAGTCAAAACGAATCGTTTCGTCGCGGTTGAACGGCTATCGTTTGAGCGGCGTGCATCGTCACCGTTGTTGGTCCTCCGGTTGCGCAATCACCGCGATAGAAACAAGACTTTTTCGTACGGACGAACGTATTATGCCGGACACGCGTGCTGCAAGAATGTTCAGGTAACAGGCTAGCGCCCAGTCACGAGGTCAGGCATTCCTCGTATTATGTAACCGACATCCTCTCGTTCGGTTTACCGCTTTATCGCGAGCATCTGCCACGTCCTAACGCCTCCCTTTCTTTCGCTTTCTCCTAAGTAGCTCGGGGGAAAAAGCTGATCTCGTTGGCTACAGGCTTAATCGTCCTGCCCAACCTCCTGGATACGGTTCTCCGAGCAAGCCGAATCCCGATGATTTCATCTCTTGGCGGTTGTTTCATCGCGATGGTTTTAGCCATGGAAAGCGTCGGTTAATGTATTTAAACAGTCTTATCGAGAACGAAGCAGTTGTTGCGAATCTTTTATTAATTTCAGCGGGGAAATGTCGATTTTCGTGACGTTTCTCCTTTTCTGAAATTCTAGCTCAGCAATATGTAGTTGTAAAAGATACAACGGTATCGTAGAGTAGGTAATCGTTGGAACTGCGTTCAAAAAGCGAGCCTTTTCAATCATTTCGTTAAATACCAGATTAGAAATCCTTAAGTGGGCGGTATGTTTTTGAAATTGGTAGAAAGAAGCATCGTTCTACGCCCTGCTTAAACAATTTCGCTTTTACGTACACACGTCTCTTCAACCAAATACACGCCACTGGATCGTACAAATTTCGAACGAATCGCGCTTTACGCGAACGCACAATTCCTCGAACGCTTCCCTCGTACATATCCCTAACCTGGCCCCCTGTTATCATCGTCAAAGATCTACCAGACTATCCTTACGGTTGAATACCATTAGCAGACCTCGAACAAAATCTATAATGCTCCTCATCTTCTCCCTCTCTCTCCTCCGTTCGCTCTTCCCTATCGTTACAGCACTACTATTAGCTATTAGTTAACGAAATATCAATAAAACTGCTCGCTGTCGATTTACGCGAATCCAACTCTGACACCATGCTTTATTAAAGCACGATCTGCCGACTAGAGATGATTTTGTCTCGCAATTTATCCAAGTGGCATCGTTACGTTTATTTAAAGCCACGGATAGGAAGCCGCTTGTTCGCGGTCGTTTCACAGCAGTGGAGTAGCACGAAGTTGCATAATCATCGGCGCATAGCGGTACCCCGGCGAGAGAAGAGCTACCCATCCGGCATGTAATGACTTAACTATCCTTCAAAAGTAATAGTAAACGCTACGATCCGCCGTGTACCTGAATGGACGCCTAAAACGAAGAAAATCAGGCGCGATTTGTCATCGCGACTAGTCACGTACAAGCACGGCCACCGCGAGCTTTATTTTACACGGTCGAGTTGACGAGCGCTTATCGTAAACGCCTTACCGCATTTAGGCGTGTTCCGTAAAATGCGTAGAGATCGTACGATTCGTTGTATACGTTCTTCGATACGTATACGTTAAACCCACGCGATACCGTTATGATTGTCGACGATTCGTCGACGATTTCAAATAGTTACAAAGTACCGAAGCAACCATGAAAATGTTTAATTGGCTAGAAATTTCTGGAAATAGATTACCCCGGAATGCGAACGATTGGAATGAAAGGAACGTTAGGATATTCGTAGGCATTTCAAATTCAAGGATTACGGTTTATGGTGCATTTTATATTCCAGGATCATTTATGTAAACTAAATTGCGTTTTATTCGCTTTCGCAAAGATGCAAATCTTCAAGGACGATCTCGATCGATTGGAATTCCATCGAGCTGTTACATAAAACTACGCAATAGTTTCCCACTACTACTACCACTACTATTACCACTACTATTACCACTACTACGAATTCCTTATTTGTGTCGCTCTGCAAGCGTTCTCTCCTTACAGAAGTCATTCGGACCCCTTGCAGTCCCTTTTAGGAAAGATCTTCGAATTTATATCTCAGAGAGACACAAAAGAAACATTTTCATAAATAAGAACGCAGTTATCGTTACATGGGAAATATTTGCGCAAACACCTGGAAAACATCTCTTCGCTTATAAAAATTTCTTTCGCTTGTTAAATATCATGATTAGCATCGTGCTTCAAATACTTTGTATATTTGTCTATATTACACGTGATTCGCTCACTTTGACAACGCTTCCACAAATGCGCATGCATTTCCCGACCATGTTTCCCCCCTGTGATATTCAACTCGTACAAATTTCACGAGCGAATGAACGAATCGTACAACCGGGCTTATAAAATTCCGCCCCTTTTCCGATCGAACACCGCCGCGATTCCGCGTCCCAGATTCGTCGTTAAAAGCGTTCGCGCGTCGTCAAACGCGTGTCTGTCGTTCGCGAGCTCTTCGCCGGGTCCCCGGTACGGACTGAAAGAAACGACTGGCGGGTTGACACGTGAAAAGCGGCACGACGCGACGCGGCGCGACGTTGAAAAGCGTTAATCGTCGGCGTGGCAGTTACTCTAACTGTGCCTCGTACTTACGTAGAAATCAACTGTTCCCCGGGCATTGTCATTTTTCTCGGTTGCCCGGCGCGTAATTTACGTCGAGGACAAAAGAGCAGGATTCCTGCCTGGCGCATACCGCCGCGACCTCCGCGGATTCCTCGACGCGGAACGACGACGAGGCGAAGAAACGCGCGCGCGAGCCCACGGCCCACTACGTCAGGTGCATGTGCCGTGACTGCATGAGCCCCGGCAAGCAGGTGCATCTCACCGCGTCGTGGTCTCGTGCCAACGGTATCGCGTGTGTGTTTTTGCACCTTAAGGACCTCAAGGATGAGGTCAACGACTCTTCTATATCGCGGATGATGACGACACGTATCGACAGCTGAACCGATTATTCCACCTGATCGGACCCCTCTCGGCTTTCGTATTCTGGGCCACCGTTCCACGGCTCCGGTGTATCCTGTTTACGATCGACGTTAATCTTCTTCCCTAGCGGCAGGTATACTCTTTTTTATGATTCTTCGACGTTTTATCGTTGACGTAAAAGTAGATTTTTCGTGCCGTAGAGTTTTATGTAGGATTTACGTAGGATCAAACGCTCGGCAGGCGGCGCTATAGGGAAGGCCTCATTTAAGAATAAATCAAGCTGCTTCGAGTTTACGAATAAATTGGTTTGCGCTGATTTTGTGGTCCGTTTGTAAGGGAAAAGATAGGCGATAAGAAAAGGAGACGCTTTCGTGGCATCCGGAGCCTCGTCCTTCCACCGGAGAAGCAAAAATGATAGCGTGGACGGTAAACAGTCGTTGCTGTTTGTGCGATTCTGTTCAAAAAGTTTAAAGGTGAAATTTCTCTGCAGTTGTCGATGACCCAGATTGTCCGAGTAATATTGATCCTTCGGTCGGCCGTAATTTCTCTGAATTCTTCTATAAAGCGGGAACGATCTTGACGTAAGTGGAATTCGTCGAGGAAAAAAAATATTGATTGTATTTTATACTTTTAATTTCACAATATTAATTTACGATCTCTCTTCTAACCGGCTGCGAGATACGAACCCTGAGATCACTGACGTACCACCTCGCGGTGCTAATGTATACCAACTAAAGCGATACGTAACGTGTTGCTCTTGATTTTGATAAACGAACAGGCGAGATATCGGTCGTTGAAAAATACAGACCGATACACCTCGTATATGTATTTCATCGGCGATGATTCATCGCTTGGCGTTCGAGAATAAGTGTCGATGATAATTGTTGCACGCAAAGAACGCATTTACGAGGCGAGTGCATCGTGTTCCACATCGGTTATTCCACCTGTCCTCATTTGCCACTGGCTCATTTTCAACGTTTTCCATGAGCTTCCGAGAGCACCCATCGAGACAATTTATTGGCCCACGAACGGTATTAATTGCGAACGCTGTTACGTTTTTGTCAAATCATCCGACAAGTGAACGATGAATAGTCAACGTGTCCCACGTCAGTTACTCCCACATAGTTGTTTGCAATTTCGCGCGGGATCATCATTGCCAACAAAGCAATCCGCCGGCGTTCCAGTGACACGCGAATATATTATTTGAAAATTTAATCAAGTCCACGCGTCACTCTGACAGTCTGTACGCATTGGCAATTCTATTTACCGTCTCATTTATATCTCAGATATAGCAACAAGACCCGAAACAATTCATCAACGTCCTGTCCTTTCAGCGAATTGAATTTGTATTTATTGCCACAACTTTGTCGCAGAGTTGAAAATTTCGAAATATCCTTGCGCGTCCAAGCTTTTCTATCCGGCGTTAATTTTAAAACGTTCATCGAAGCGATAAATTTTCCGATTTACGAGCCCGAGCTAGGCTTGCAATTTACATCGAGCATTATTCCGTACGCTTCTCGTGCATCGCTACACAGATGAATCGATAAAAATGCAGAACGTGCCGTGGCAACGACAGGAAGTATTTTGAATGAGCAGGAAGACGAAGGTAGGTGAAAACCTTGCCAGCTGAAATGGGTGAAAACAAGATCGAAGAAGCTACGGGAGCCAGCCCGAGGTACGTGCTCCAACAACTAAGCGGGTCAGTTGGAAATAAACCGTAGATCGTATTGTTGCAGTTTCACGAAATATTTCGAGATCTTCGAGGTTTAACGGATTAGCGGTTAAAATATTAGAACGCGTGTTATCCGACGTTTTTACGTAGAAACCTAAGAAAAATACCTGTAGTGAAAGTAGATCACTTGTGTTGCAACGTTAAACGGTTATAACAGATTTCAAAGAGTAGTTGAAATATCCAGTTGGATAATAAATTGATATAGCAATACGATAAAATTAGCTTTTAATAGGTAGATTGCGAGAAAGATAAGTCTAATATAGAAGTAACATTATTCAAAAATTAAACTGAATGTTTATTTAGAAATTTATCTCGTTATCGCATAATTGCGTAATTATAATACATGGTTATTGAAGAGACGTTAATTAGAATATTTCATACGTCCCATAATACCGATTTATTTATCTTCAAAATTAATATACGCAGATCTATGCCACAGGCTGATGAATGGAAGTAAAACATTCCACTTAGAAAAGATGAAAATTAGCTTGTTCTGCGAATACCTTTGATGATATATATCGCTCGTTTCCACCGTAATTTGTAAATTTCTATGCAACCGTTCGCACGTTCCATAAATCGGTACGCGGACTTTTCCGCGCGTATGATTTTTAATTAGCGTCGACAAGGAAATATCGAATAGCGAGAAATCACCCGTTCCAGCATCCTGCGATCCAAGTAAACATTTAGTATATCGGAACCGTATGCCTTTCTAAACGTCGGAATGCCGCGAGGAAGTCGAATACTGGTGTTGCGCGTTTAAATCGCACTGCTGGCAATTATACACGATCGTTTGTCCGATTGTCTAGCGAGTCCTCGAACAAATTGAGATTACCGTACAATTAGGTATTTTTTCGAAAGATCCGGCACTTTAGAAAATTACGCGAAATATCTTGGCTCGACATATTTTTTCCATCCACTTCAATCACCGACGATTTATACAACGTTAAACTTATTTAGTTGATCGGATGAATGGTACTTTTCGCGCTCCAAGTTCGAATTAAACGCGTTTCGAAATGCAAACGAGGAATTAGTAGCAACTCGCTCGTTGAAATCCAATTCATTCTAGCTGTATTACGTGACAGGCCGGCCTATTGTCATCTATTGTTACCGGATATCCGACGTTTCCTGCAGAACCCATGCAATTCGTTGTCCTACTATTTTATAAAGCTTGAAAAGCCTGATGTGGTATACGTCAGACGGTTGAAATTCAATAGCAAAAACCAATTCTAATTTCTCTTTATGCTTCCTCCCTCGAAAGTCTACGAAATAAATATCGTACGTACGCTGTCGACGTAATTTTGATGGATCGTATACGACGCAAAATACCCATGTAGCGTGTCTAACGATCTAGAGACCAATTTATGAATACGCTGGCGACATTTTCTTACATCGCCATTTCCTTGATCGAACCAGTGCACCGTTCACGTTCATTACGTAGCTGAATATGCGTTAACGTTAATATGCATTTTAGACGGGTGCAACAGTCGCTTAACTATCGATATTAAATTAAATTTGCATCAACGGACGCATAGGGAACATGCTATATTCGCACCAATTTACCGCAGCTCGTGTTGTACGTGTTCGCAATCACGTCACGTATAGTGATAAAATCAAGGCGAGCACCTGTTACTTTGATAAATTATTCCAACTATCAGTTCGACAGTTTACTGCGGTAGATTACGTCTAACGGAATTTCCAGACTCGAAGAATGCGTCGAGAAGCACCCTAACGACCGTCTCTCTGCTATCGATTGAAATACTACCCCCTCTGGTTCGACGCTCGCGTAGGGGAGAGATTCACCCTATGCGACAGTTAAGCACCAACTTCCGTACAATACCATGCAAATTATATTCGCGACATTTCAAATTACTTTTTCCGTGTATTTTGTGTTTTTTAATCTTTTTTATGCTTTTTATTCTTCCTTTGGTAATTGGAGGATTTAACATCGAATCTACTTGTCGTTAATCGTCCATGATAACACATGGTATAGATTATACGCAAATATTGGATATTTTGAAACAAATGACTGGTAAATAAAAGTAGGAATATAGTTTTGGTCTTTTGGATGTATAACTCGGAGGCAAATTGTTTTTCTCGTATTCGTTCTTGCGGTGTATACAAGAGGCGAGATTTTAGAATTAAAATAACAAAATTTCTGTTTGTTCGTACATCGGGTAAAAATGAATGGCGAGAAAATTTGATATATAACTTACTCGTGGAAATTACGAGAAAGATATGACTCTGACGTAATATGTATTTTGGAGGTAGTCCTCGTATTGATCGCGATGCTGCTTCGCGTTTGACATGAGCGAGGGGAATTCTCCCTTCGCTTTTGCCAACCCAAGTGCCATGTACAAAGTTTACGAGGGTGATGTGCATTATATAATGAGAAAGTAATATTCCACACTGTTTATAAACATACACGTTCTCTACCCCTTCTACGTAATATCCTTAATCGTAAAAATGCATCGGTATTTCGTAAAATATTACAAAATGTAAGAATTCTATTTATATACTCGGCATTATGTTATTTGTTGCGAACATCTTTTAATTTTCATGAAATTAACCGTATCGATATTTTTCACCGCCGTTGGATATGAACTGAAACTATGTCTGCGAAAAACCTTTGCAGCGTTTTCTAAAGGTTGCGACGACCTCATAATTTCTCTCATCAGCATTTTTTTTCCACGATGCAAGGAGATCCAAGATTTTGTCAGCTCTTTATTATATTCGAGCCTTACTTCTCACGCTGCACGCTCGAACACTTACGAAAAGGAAATTCTTCGAGAGCGGCACACGCAAGGCGTGAGAAGTTCTTTTTTTTTTCTTTACGTCATACCGAGTTTCCACTGCATAAAAAATAAGGTGAGCGGGTGTCGGTGTGAAACGTGTCACCGCAAAGTTGCACGAAAAATTTCCACGACAGAGAAGAATTAAAAAATTGACGTCTCAAGCAACGTACCCGCTGAAATATCTTCCATGGTATCTGAATAATTCCACCGATACGAGTAGATATGTTCGGACAGGAAAAGGGGAAAATTTTCGTGACACCACAAATATTTAAGTTTTCTAAAAACAATTTTACAATCTCCAGTAAATTTCTCAAGCGTTCGCAATACGTTTATATAAATTGCTAAGAAGCTTAAAAATTATTACGATTGAACATTTCTTAGAATTCTTTCTAGAATTCGGTTTTACGATGTTGTTCTACGCTACTACGAAGGTGCAAAATTCTCTAACGAAGCGAGTTGTTAAAAGCTTCAAGTGCTTCAATCTAACACCTTAGTCGCTTTCGAAAGAAGCAAGCTTTAAATAAAGCCTTTGAAAACAGGATGAATGAAAGGAAATGCGAAGGAAAAGTGGCTGCTGGTAGGTGTGAAACAAGATGAGAGAAGACTGTTTACCCGAGACGAGAAAAAAGACCGAAGCTGCGATAACGTTGCAAAGAGGGCGCAACATACCACGCCGTTTCTACAAATATTCTTCCAGGTGTCGTAATAATTTTCTTTGTACCGGTGACTCGTTCGAATCGCCGGAATATCCGCCATATTTCGAAGTAAAGTTAATATCTTAAATATTTAGGTCGCGATCGAATGATCGAACTCGCAACAAAGATTCTCGTCCAAACGTTTCGTGTTGCTCAATCTCTTCTCCGTAAGACTCGAATTAATTACGCGCTTCTGTAAAATTGCTAGTAAAATTCGTCAAAAGTAGGTTAATTAAAGTTGTAGCTATTACGCTGAAACTATGAACGAAATTAAACGAAACACGTATATTTTACAAAATAATTCGATATAAATTTCGCTTTATTAATATCGTGTAGAATATCTCGTAACAATTTTATTTTTACGTTTAACAGAATATACGAATTCGCAGCGCAAATGTTCTCGCAATTAGCACGAATCACTCTCTTCGTTCGTTGCCAGACAGCATTCGATAGGATCGTAATCGAAATACAAAATTTCAGAGAATACCGCGGCCGTTCTCGATGCCATTCGTTCCGGAAGATACAGCTGAGAGAATGTAATGAGAGACCTCGATGCAAAAGAAATGTCGGAGGAGACTGCGCTGAGAAACGCCAGAGAGAGAGAGAGAGAGAGGGAGAAAATTCGTATTGTATTTTCTCAACTATATCTCGTTAATTTGCAGCGTGTAAACACGCTTGTATCCGTCTCTTCTTCGTGTCACGCCCACGGGGAAATTTCCATCTTGACCAATGATTCGTGTACGTTTTAATTATGAGAACGGTCCGCCCGAAACGAAAGCTACGTAAAAACTGTGATCAAACGACGATTGTATCTTTCTGTAAAAATTAATCGAACCGGAAGAATTCAATTAAAAATACGTTTATTTGTTATTCGCAGAGTTTCGTGGAATTTGACGCAATTCTATTCGGTAAAAGGAATTTCGTTTGCTTCGCGTCATTTTAGAATTCAACTGGATTAAACGGATACTGATAAAACATTAGATTTAAAGAGGAACGATTCGAGAGACGAATAACAGACGTACTCTAAATATGTATGCATAATCCAATGGTACGTGTTATGTAAACGTTACAAGTGGCGTCATTGTAAAATTGCGCGTGATCGAGAATAGACTGAGAAACGTCGTAACGTTTGACATTGGAGGTATTTAAATTTACGTATATTACGTCTCTACCTTTTCGAAGGAAACTTGCATCGTCGGCAAAACGTCGAATAGGAAATACTATTACGTTGAATCTTTTAAATTGAATTTCACAGTAATTGGAAATTTCACGATAATACTGAAATTGTGCAACAGCTAAGGCAGAAATCGCGACGATCATTTTTATATAACAAAAGGAAAACACTGGGGTTTAGAAAGTTGGCAACATTAATAAATGGGCAGAGCTATGATCGATGAAGTTTCCATTGATTTCCCACTTCCCCAAGTTACGGATGCAGCGAGGTGCGTTCAACGGATCTCGCGATTCCGCTCGTTCGAAATGTTTCAGAGAAAGTCACGGTAGATCGAGCAACAGCAACGACTACTGTTGCAATTTAATAGGCCGTTCGAAAGTCAACGTTTCCGCGAGCACAAAGGATACTCCGGCCTCTTTACCATCAATGCCTCGAATCATGCTGCATTTTCATTGTCTCTTTAATTTCGTTTCTCCAACGACCGTCATCGGGATCGCTCAAATCGACCAAAACTGGATGATTTGGCGGATACGTAGGTACTTTGCGTCCCGCGATTAAGAGTGGCCCAGTTTCTTCACACGAACCAGACAGCTTTCACGATATCAATACGCTTAATTAAAAGACCTATTTTCAAAAAATATCGTTCGAACGTTTTGCTTCTTTTGTCTTACGATTCAGAAAACGGTTAAGGTCGTTATTATTTATAGACCGTAAACGATAAAATCAAGTAACGATATTTACATATCTAATTTCTTTTTTTGCAAATAAAAAATTCCAAACTTGAACACGTCGTAATTCGGTACACACAAACGGTTCTACGATAAAGATGAATCGTTAAAAAAACGCAAAATTAATTGTTTGTAGCGAGACATGGGATTTGAATTGCCGTAGAGCTGATACAAAAGTCGATCTTGGAACGATTTTGAACCAAAAAAAAAAAAAAAAAGAAGATAATGGCACTGGTGATATTGATTTTGGTAATACATCGTTAAAGTAATAGAATCTAAATAAACATTCTTTTCAGCCTCTATCTTTCTTTTGTATTTATTTATTTTATTCCGCATTTTACAATTTGCCCGACGAGACATTTGGTAAATTTTTATATCGTTGTTGAAAAGTAACATATGGATGGTTACATCCCCAGTGGGATACCATCCTCCAGATTGTCTGTTTTATCTCTTTGCTTTTATTTCTTGATTTTTCCTTAGTCTTCTTTCTACGTATGTTTCGCTCGTTTCAGCAGCCAGCTGGTTTGGGCGAGCCTCTATCCGTAGCATTTTTTCAAAGTATTTCATATACTCTCGTACATTATATCCTATTCTCTACGTTTCTGTTCGTTGCGATTCTTCATAAACGCGTAAACACCTGAAACCTACTTACGACATACCTATTGAAACTTTAGAAAAATGTCAAGTAAAGAACCGTATGTTCTACAAATTTATACAGGACTTTACGAGGAAAGCTGATCCGTCTGTGCCATTAATTCTCTTCAACGCCAAATAAGGAATCAATTCGCCGTTTCTTACTAATTCGTTATGCGGCATTATCGATTCGAACGTTACAAAGGAAAACGTGGCATTGTCGTTAGAGATAATAAATCGTTAAACGGATACAGCGCGTTTACGCGTTACATCATCCGGCGAGTTAGTAAGGGACTTTCACGTTCCACGTTCTACGATTTCATTACCGTTCAATTTGTACGCCGAGACAAAAAGACACTCGGTACACCGACTCGCGAATATCGGACTCGTAATAGATGTTCCGGACAAGCTTTCCGTCTCGCGCGTAGGCTTGCAAGCCGACTGCCATATAAACAGGCTCGCGACTTCGGTGTAAATCTACGATGGCGCCTACGGCGAAAACAATAGACAACTTTCTGTCACATCGATCTATAGTCTACGTGACAAATCTGCCTGGTATACACGTACTGGACCCCCCTGTACAGCGACGCGAGACTCTAGGTCTTTGTCAACTAGATAGAATAAAATAGTAACCAGCTTGACAGGCTCGACTACCGTAAGAACGAATGAATTCTAGTAATTCGCGATCGTACTCGAGTTGAAGTCGAAATCGAATATTTTCACAGTCGTTTCACAGTCGACACGTGGTAAATTTGTCTCGAAAGGATACTGGTAACTCGTCCGGGTTCGGAAAACAAAATATCTATAACTCATAGTTGTCTCTGCGCCTGAAACGATCTTCTCGCGGACGTCTCAAATTGCTATGACAAAGAAAGAAAATAAAACTACATACACGATACTAAATAATAGAATGTCTGACGAGATAGGAAAATGAGATTTAGCCTCGAAATACACCGTACTCGTGGCGTTTCGCTCTCGTCGGTGCGTTAAAAAACGCGTCGTATTAAATCTGTCGATAATTGTGAAAGAAATTACGGAAATTTCTGCTCGTAAACGATCGAGTAAGAATTTACCACGTAGTGAAATATTTGCTTTAAAGGGGAAACAAATCGCCCTTGGGAAGCTAATAATTGATCGACTTCCTTCCATTTCCTAGCTACCATTTAGCAACTGTATCTTCGACTCTCGCAATAAATACCTTTCTCATTATTGCATCGTCGCATCGATCTAACGAAACGCTGCTCCTCCTGCGCGAGGATTATCTCAAGGCGAAATCGGCTTGCGTGTCGATTTACCGTGATGAATCTCCCACAAATCCGATTAATAAAGAGCAGAGGGGGGGAAAAAAGAAGATGCACGCGCAGATGCTGGATGAATCACGGGGACACGTTGGTCGTGGACTCGCGGTCGTTCGAACGCAGTAGCCAGCTCTACCGTACACCAAAAGCGACTTGCCCCATTGTTGTCTCCGACTAATTTGTTACCACTCTTGGCAAGCTTTTTACGGTATTAGCAGAGCGCATCTCTCGACGCGCGAAGCATCGTGCGTTCTCCTAGTGTTGCGGTCATCGTCGTGCGTCGACCTCTTCTGGTCTACTTAGAAGAGGCTAAGTAAATTTATTAAGCCGATAGGGCTGGCGTCGAAGAAAGTGTAATAGCCATAAAAGCGGTGCAACCGCTGACCTCCTGCTCGCTCCTAATGACTAGTTTGCAAAAGGCAATCGATTTCTCTGTTCGTTTGTTCAGCTCGAGGAACCCGAGTACTCGCCACGGTGTCCATTGTTATAAAATTAATGTTTCCGCCGGGGAAGAGGATTTAGGGGTGCATTATCGGACTTTGGCGAAAGCACGAAACGACGTTCAACCGAGATTAGAATGGTTAATGAAACGATGGTTTCGAGTCTCGTAATTTAGCAGCGTACCGTCGCGGTAAACTCGGTAAACAACACGGTCCTAATTTTCGTTCGAGATGGAAGGCTCGATTCGAATCGTCCAATCAGAAAGTGGCACGAGACAGTCGGAAGATACGTTCGATAAGGATCCGATTCGATTCAATTAGCCGCGTATATTTTTCGTGTCACCGATTTGTAAATTCACGCATAACGGAAAACATATTGGTTGAAACCGGAGCAAACCGGAAGACGGTACGATCGGCTTTCTAAATTTGTATCAAACGGCGTCACTTTCACCGCGTGATCGATAAATCGCCAGATGCAACCCATTGGTACCCGTGAGAGAAAACATAGCGTGAACAAACAATTTTTCGCGAAAATCCTCAGTCCTCCGAGTCGCTTACGTGGATCGATAAGTTGCAGAACAAGACGCTTCGATCCACTGATCCATCACACTCGGAAGGATTCACGACCACGGCTTGTTTCGAGTTCCCTCGTAAAGATCGAAAGCTAAGCCGGTCCGAGTTCTGGTATCAATGTGTTTCATAATCAAGACTCGCTATGCAGTAATATATAATGGCGAGATAGCTCTATGTTCTATATTATACAACTTCTATTGCGGGAGTTATAAGATAATCTACGCGGCACGATATAGCAACGTTGACTAAAGAACTGTTAAAACCGTATGGATCGAGGTTGATGATACGAACGAGGAAGTATCGTCGAAATTCGTGGAAAAATCTGATTCGATTTATGTGAATTATCGTAGGCGTTTGATCGTGTAGGAACAGTAGCGATATTTTACACATACTCTATACGCGTAAGAATTATAATTTCTAATGTCGAAATATATGTTTATTCTTTGTACTATGTTGCATTTTTGCATCAAGATCGTTAACTCGAGAGTTTTGAAATCATCGCCGAGGAAAACTGCCGATCTCTACGTCGGAACGTTTTGTAACAACATAAATTTTTAATCAGATAAAACCGAGATAAGAATTGTTATTATCGTAACTATAAGTTTTACTCGTCTCTTTCTACGAAGCCTCGAAGTAACATATAACAACCGTCGGAAAATATTTATTGCGCAACGATTTTCGTTCTCGTAGGCGTTATAGAAATTTCAGAAATAACTGAAATAATAGAATTATTCAAATGAATTTATTCTCACGATGGGAAACATTCCCGAAGAAAATCACAAACAGCTGCGCTTACTTTGTAAAGTCACGTCTTACGAACTAACGACATTTAATCGTTCGTGACCGAAAGAACAAACATTTCACTCGGCCGTAACTTCTCGTATTAGTTTCACACGAACACGCCTGCCCTTCGATCAAAACTGTATTACATTAAATTTAAATTAAGGCAACGCTCCGCGTAACGTTAGATCGATAACCTCAACGACGCGACGCCGCAAGATCTCCGAGAATCCTTGAAAACCCTGTACGTAGGTTCACAGAAAATTCCACTCGACACTCTACCAGGAAACATAACTATGTTTACCCTGCAGCTTTCACAATACCGTACACACTCGCTAATCAAGCCACATTAGAGTCCTCTCGCGAGTGCGTGCAAAGTGCTTGCAACCAGGCGCATTCCAACCACTCGAGACCGTCCCCAAACATCACGAAATCCCTTGCGAATACGTTGCCTGGTCAGAGAGAAGCATGGAAAGCCGAAACAAAGGCAATTAATCACGTAAAGCTGGGAGGAGGTTCAACGACTGATCTGGCGATGCTTAACGCGAGTTCGTGCGCCGCGCGCAAGAGACAGAGGAGGCCAGTGCTCTCGTCGCGACTCCAGACGATACTCTGCCGCGTCACGAAGAATCCTGTTTTCCATCCGTCCATGGGGCTTCACCCTAATACCGCGCGATGGAGACGCGGCGTGGCGGTTCAGGTTTATCGAGAGTTCTCTCGGACGTTGTAACGGCACTCGAAACGTCGCTTATGCGCGTCTCCCTCGTTTCATCTCCTGCGGCAAGGCTCTTCGCCTCCTCTACCTCTTCTGCTCGTACGCATGCACGCACTTACACTCGTATACCGGTGTACAGCTCACGCATCTCTCGCCTACAGGCTGCTGAACGCGCCACGCCGGCGACCGGTTTTCATTCCACCGCAAACAAACACGCGTCGACCGACGACAACGGTAAACCGATCTTCGTCGCGTTTCGTGAACCCCCGCGCATCCGTGTTCTTTAGCTCGCCCCCTCCCGGTTCCGTTTCCACGCGTTTCGAGCGACGGAGAGCGCGCAAAGGGGAACGATCGCGGATTTACGAGGCGTCTTTAGATTATTCGAGAGTCGATGAAATTCGGGGGGAGCCGCTGTTTGCGCCGAGGCAATCGGGTGCGATGGGCGACCTTCTTTGTTAATTCGCGGCGAGTGCATCGGGCAGCGGTAGTTCGCAGAGCGCAAGAACGATCATTGTTTTTGTTTCTCTTTTCGGGAGAAAGAAATTCGTGCTCGAGATTTTTCTGCAGCGCGTACGGAGTACAGTTGGTTTGGAGTAGAGCGGTCGCGTGTGCCGAGTTTCTACGATACGATTAGTCTTCGCGCTAAGTAGTAGTAAGACGCTAAGTAAGGCTGTTTTCGAGTACTTGTTTGACATATGGAGAAACGCGTGGAAGATAAGAAACGAGCGACACAATACCGATTGGTCGAACGTGAATTAACCGCGATAGAACGGAATATTTACTTGTATGGACCGGTGAAACGTCTACGTTGTATCGTGGAGAGTGCGAAGAAAAAAATCCATAGAAAAAAAAAAAGGAAAAGCAAACAGACACGCGTTGTTTATAAAGTTGCGGCATAACACTTGCACGAGTCTACCAGCGAGTAACGAACGGTATATTTGATCGAAGAATATTCACGACTGCAACGCGACGTTCGCTAGCAAATTACAGAAACGTTTCGTTGAATTAAAGTTTAATGAGAGGCTACGTTTCCCCTGTAAAACTAAGCCGAATCTAACCGAAACCGCAATCTGCTTGCAAGATTGCCAATGAATTGTACGGAATGACGATTAAAAAATGCCGGAGCTGCGTTTAAAATTAGTCGTTCTGAACGGTACCTCGACCGAGTCGCTCGGTTAAATAATTGTTTCCACAGGCTAGTCACGATCCATTTTTAAACTAGACAATTTCAAACCAGTGGCAACGTCCGTTGACGATATTCGCAAAGAACATTATATTCCACCGACATCTGACATACGGCAACGTCTCGTCGTGCGGTGGCTCGCGAGAGTGTTTAAACATTTATCGTAGAAAACTTTGCATAGGAACAATTTTGAAATTCCATCGTCGCTGTGGTAAGACACGGTTGTCGCCGTAGCACGGACAAAACTGACAAGTGATCTAAAAAGGTACGTGGAAATTGCAAAATGTTTACTGCGAACATACAGCAACGTTCTTTTCTGTGCAACGTTTCGGATCTCTTTTAGACTTTACGAACATAATCGCGATGGCCAGGTCCTACAACTACTTTTAAGAATATAATTAAAAAAAGAAAGAAAAAAAATAGCAGGAAATAGGAAAAGCAGGTAGGGAACAGTTTTGCTTGGAAAATATTGTAGAATGTCCTATACCCTCGCTGTTTTAACGTTTTCTCTTATTACGCGCAATTTTGCGCTTTTTCTATAAATGCGTACGATATATTTTCTGTAAATACGATAAAATTTCAACACGTTTCATACAACGCAGGCACGCGTGATACATTTATAAAATATTTCTGCGACTGCGAGTGAATGCATAAATGTACGTACACGCCGCGAAATTCGGACCATTTCCAAGAAACTTTAAGATGTGCATTAATTAAATTCGTAGTTGATAAGCATCGTCAAACGTACGTATGATTTACGAACGACCTGACAAACTGGAAATCTTAATTGGCAGTAGCTGCTAGGGATGTTTCTCGCGTTTTATTTGTAGATTAGTCAGAGGGTGACTACATGGGGTGCCCTACGAAACATCTTCTGAATCATTCGCAGAGAGTCGGAAAGTTTCAACTGTTACTAGTTTTAGACGCTTGTCTCGCGGGACGTTCACATTTGCCCGACAATTCAAATGGTGTTTACCACGCGACGCTCATGCCGAACAAGTGGATACGCAAGACTCGGTCAAATAAGTAACTGTTGTCCGCTTTGGTTTATCCTGGCCGACAAACAGATGAATTTAAATGCCAAAGAGGGCATTGAGCCGTGATTCCGCAGCGAATCTCGATATCTTATCGATTTATCAATGTGTGTCTGCTACTGTATCAATTTATACATGATAAAAAGGGTCGCGAGGAATTTAACGCTTGTACACGTGACAAAAGTCAACGCTAAAACTAAAAACACGCTAAATCAATAACACAATTGTTCTTTTACTTGCGACATATTTACGATTTGTAGGAGAATTTGAGATTTGGTCCAAATGCCTGTTAAATTAAATTAAATAAAATTAAATCTCACAGAGATATGCCTATATGATATTAAGAGAAACAACGAATTATTTTCGATACAGGAAATTTCTTTGATCTTACGTTGTCCCGAAAGTTTCTTTCCTTTTCCAAGGAAACTAAAGACGCGCAAGCTCTTTTCCTTTTATATTATTTTATTCGATCATCTACGATCCGTTTTCTTCCATTTCTATTAGATTGTCCGAAAAGTTTCTTTCGTTTTGTAAGGAAATAACGGATGCACCGCATTCTCTGTTTTATATTATTTTTGCCGAATCACGTACGATCGTGATAACAGAAATAGAAGAAAATGAATCGCAGACGATTGAATAAAATAATATGAAACGAAAAACGTTTCTTCCGACTATATGAAACAATAGTACGCCGAATGAGATTAGTATACCAGCAGAGTACCATGCCCTTAGCTATCTAAATAATTCAGTTTATTTATCACAGACGATCAAATTTAAACTCTCCTACTTTTTTATCGTATCAAGGGAAATGATTTTGCGCCGCGGCTCGTACAAAATTAGAACACAACTATCTCTATAAACACGACAATTCATAGTCGCTCATAAATGACTCACTACAGCCGCTATTTCCAACTCTGACAATTTTTTGTTGTCACGTTGCCACGATGGGTCAATGTGAATCGTAAACAACGATCTTCAACGTGAACCTGCCCGGATGTCGACAAATGTAGACAATCGGAGTAAACATCGTGACAATGTTGATACGAAGCCCTTCCCTATGTTGCGCCATCTCCAACAGCTGCAGGGTTTGGGGTGAAAAACAATCAGCGGTACGAAGAATTTATCGCCGAGTGAAATGGTGAAATACGATGTGACACGGATGGAAAGTGGATGCGAACAACGCGAATAAGCTAGCGTCTGGTGAGCGAAAACATCTTGCTAATTTTCTTCCTCGAAATAACGGAATAATAAATTCTGCGAGCCGCCCAACAGCAAACAGAATGCATATCTGTCCGTTTAAATTACACGGATAACCGTAGGAAAATATAAACAATACTCCGTTGAAAAGTGTCCAAGAACTAAATGTAACGTGTAGACGGTAATCGTGATTTGGCCGGTTCACCAGCCGGGTCTAACGTTTCGCGTAATTTGAGCAACTCGTCGTATAAATGTCAACACGTACTGCTGCAGCAGAAAATTTCGTGCGATACAGGCCGGCCACGCGAAGGGCTGCGGGCTTAGTCGAGTCCGACTATTTACGCGGTTTGCCGGACTCGAAGCGCGTCTTCCATTGCGATTTAAACGGTCATCAATTCTAGATCACAGGCTGTAATCAGGCGTCGGTAGGAATACTTCGTACGTACCGGCTGATCGATAAATATAACTTCTATTTCCGGCATCGTACGAAAGCTTTAACCTTCTCTCAGCCTCTCTAAATCGCTAATCCATTAGCGACGGTCCGAGTCGTTCTATTTTACGCCAAGAGAATCGAGCTCGATTCGATTTGAACGTGGATGCTTTAAACGTCACGAAACGCCTCGCAATAATATTCGCGGGATCGATCGAACTTGAAATCGGCCGAGCTTACCGCAGTTACCAGCGTTCTATGGATGTAGAACGTTCGATTTTTAGATGCGTGTCGAATTATGCCTGGCACACGGGGCAAACTGGCACGTAAATAATTTCAGTGCGAGCCGAATGCAATTCGATCGTAATCTACGATCAATTAGACGGCCAGATCGAGAAACAGCGTGCGCCTACGATTCGCCAAGGTTCGACTCGGTCGGCCGAGTCGAGCATAGTTCGCGTCGTAATTACACCGTTTTAGATCGATCTTAGTAACCTCGATTACGTGCGCACGTTTCGAACCGACGGCCAGGTAAGAAGCGCTGGAAACACGTTTTATTCAAGGTCCTCGCCGGCCTCGCCGTGTCTCTCTCTCTCGGTGGCGACGTTTCATCAACACTGGTTCATCAATCTCCCGTAACCGTTCTACTCGCGACACTTACAGTTTCGATGGAGAGAAAAAGAACGAACGACTCTCGTACGGAGACAATGCAGAGAATCCGAGCGATTCTCGATAGGTCGCATCTCGCGGATAAAGTATATCAAAGTCGTCCTACCTTTGAGAAAAGTTCCCGTTGCGGGGCGTCGAGTAATCCACAAGGAGACAGAGGGTAGAAATCCACAAACGGAACAGCCCCGTGCTCGAGGAGAAGCTTGTCCACCAAATAAATTGTACGCACTGATTGTTCGTCGGTGAATACGCGTGAAGTTATGCACGAGCAGGTTAGGTTATGTTTAGTTTAAATCGTACAACACTACCGTGGGCTTTTGTTCGACACGATGCGAGCAAACGAGAGAAATAACAAAGAGAGAGAAAGAGAGGAGTTTCAATACGCAGCCACCTACGAGGACGAGTGTTGCAAACAACAGAGACGATCGAAGAAGACCGACTGAACCGGCTCACCGTGAGGGACTGACGATGCTCTTCGATTGCTCGCTGCTCGTTCCGCAGTCTCTGCGCTCGGCTCTCGACGCGAGTGTTCGACGCCAGTCGACTACCTCCGGCTAGCTTCGACCTTTCTCGAGTCCTGAGTCGAACTTACACGCGTTAGAAAGAGAGGGGGAAGACAGGAAGCAAGGGAGAACGAAATAGTGATAGGAGGCTGGCCTCAGGCTTGGCAACCTCGACGAACTTTTGCTCAGGTCGAGGCCGTACGAGCGTTTCTGTTTTCGTGCTGGAATTAAAGAGCCTCCCTCGGGATCGGGCCGATGATAACGCAGAATGCATCCATCGGCACGTTCCTTTCGTTACGCAAGCGATCGAATTCTCTGGAAACTGGCCACCTCCAACGAATGTAATCAGGACCGAAAGATACGAGGCAGATTATTAGATTATCAGAGCGTAAATATTTTTCTACAAAATAAAAGTCCAATATTGCAATAACGATAATAGGTGGCACGTACATCGGATAGGAAATAATTGCCGGATAGATACTAGATATAGAAAATAGAGCTTTGTTCCTTCACTCTACTCGTTATTCCGATTCGATTGGCGGATACGACCGTGTTTGTGGCTGGTTTTTTACGGAGGCTCTTTTCTTCTACTTATTAGTCGAAACTTACGCGAGTTTGCTGTCAAACGTCTGTCGCGTCTTTATTAATTCCTGCGAATTCGCGTTATCCGCGATGGAGATGCGCGACGCTTGTCATCCGCAATTGGATATAGAAATTGTAGTCGTTTGTAAAAATTCAATCGCGAAAAGAAGTTATTATTCGTTTCTGAAGAAACGAAATAATTAAATTCGCGCGTAGATGAAAATCACAGGGGCGAAGGAGATCAAAGAAGAAAGAAAATAGAGTTAACGTTCCCTCAAAAGAGTCGAGAAACGATGTAAATCCCATTGATAATACGTGTATACCTCGTTTGTATTCCGCTCACGAACTTGTGTTAGTTCGAAGGCTGCGAAATTACGTCGGAAGAAACCGGTAGCAAAATAAAGCGATACTTCTCTGTTTCTCTAATAATAGAGTAGAAAGAAGAGCGGCGTGTTGCTTCTAGATTAAATGCCGTCTAGGACCTGAGAAACAGCCAAGGTCAAGACGTTCCCGAGATTGAACGATCAACGTTGGATTTATTACCAATTCCACGCACCGATTTAGGGCGTTCCTTTTACGGGAAAAGGAAATGAGGAACGAGCTCGGCCGCGAAACATCCTGACACGTTATACACGCTCGTGTTGGTAGACAACCTGCCCATCGAAAGTCGATGGGAAATAGAAAGTACGTAATGTCATCGTTGTCCTGCAGGTTTGTCGGTGAAACGTCCAAGACACGAGGCATCGCACGTGCATTCGAATCATGAATCGCAAAGGTCTCGGCGAAAATGTTGAAATTGCGCATCGTTACGTTCAACGTGCACTTGAATATGATCGATGCATCTTTCGATTTGTAGTGTCAATGTTACCAAGATCTGTGTTAATCCGTTTTGTAGCGACATTTACCGATCGATTATGCGATATTTGAAACTGGTAATTAGGAAGCAATTGCAAGGCAAGATTGTTTACTTTTTAATTTTTTTAAATCAACATGTACTTGTTCTTCTCTCTTAATTAAGATATCGTATCTTGTTAATTTATTATTATTTATTTATCCGAAGATTCTTTCAAATAGATATCTTTTAAATAGGATACAAGCACGAATTCGAGATTCGATGTTGATCGAAAGGCGTGAAAAAGGGTTCTACGAAGTAAAAAAAGATGCTGTTAAAAACATCTGGATAAATGAAGCGAACAGAGGGATGCGAACGAAATAAAACCTAAATATTTTTACTACCGTGAAACTCTGGCTGTCTTGTATCATCGTTGTCTTTAATGACTTTGCGTTTGGTCCGTGCTACATTTAGACAAGAAAGCGTAAACCAGTAGCTACCAAACCACCAGAGTTAATAATACCTTTTTATGAACTACCTTGGAAGTTCATTATCGCGTTTTCTCAATCGTATCCTCGTTATTGCCCCGATATTATCTAATTGAAAAGACAAACGCAAGAAGAAAAATCCCTGGTAATCCGTAATTACGGACAACAGAAACTAAAGGTCTCGATGACCGCAATTACACGAACGTCTTCTTTCGCCTCCATTTTGCCGATTGTAGTTTGATGTATCCTTCGACGAGCATTATTTACCAAATGACATTCTTTTTAAATGTCAAGACTAAATCGAGCACAATTAGTGACAACTACATAGACGGAATTCAGTACGATTCTATTAAAATCTGATTCCAATAAGGGTGTGTTCGCATCGATTACGATATCCCGGTCGGTAACATTCCTGGCGATTTCAGTCATTTACAATCTTATACGTGACTAGGGAAAATTTATCGCAATAACAAAAAGACACGCGGCGTATGCAAACGAAATGGTCGATAACCATGGTGCATACCTGTATAATTAACTAGTATCGTTTACAACGTGTTACACGCAAGAACCGGTAACAGATGGTTGGAAGACAGTGGCGCGTCTCGGTCTCAGAAATCTGACGTTCTATTAGTCCATTACGACGAACATGACGATTAAAAGTCTCCAGGAAAACTCATTGCAACGTATCGTATTCATCGCGGCAACGTCTCTATATCTTTGTCGAGTCGCGTTATTACCCTATTAAAAGCCGCAATGTCTCTTATTTGTCGTGGAACGGAAGAGCGATCTCTTTATGACAATCGTTTAGACGCGGAGGGGGGAGGGGGAGAAGCCACTGAGAAAGACGACGCGCGGCGTTAATCTCTTAACATTAGTACGTGTTTATTGATCGTTGCTCTATGATAAAGCAAACGAGATTCCACTTGGTCAGATCGTCGTACCACGATACGCCGTTGATAACTCGACGCTTGTACTTTCACCGATGCCTTTTCACCTAAAAGATCGTACGGTCTTTAACTATCCGATTGTTCCCGCAGCCGTCGCTACCTAACTCAATTTCTCATCGAACGAAAAACCCGAAGAAGCAGAAGGATACGACGTTGCGACTGCTCGGCTAGTGCGCGAACGCCCAAGGTTTCAAGCAATTTCAAAAATTACGAAAAGAGATTTTAATGCGCCTGCGGTGTACTCTGCATCTCGGTATCGCGAGGGATCTACGCGCCAATGTAAACCAGACGGAAAGATCGCAGCGGGAATTCATGGAATCGGGTTATCTGCTCGTGTTTGTCCAACAGGTGGATATTTCGTGGCCTGGTAAACACGCGACCCGATAAAGATAGTCCACCTAGACATATCGCAGATAAGAGCCGAAAGGGGATCGTTGTTGCAGCCGTCGGCTTACCGCCTATAATTTCTCTCGCCACGAAGCAATTAAACATTTTTTCCGTAGCCGAGGCAGCAGCGTTTAGGTCGACACAGAGCTCCCGTGTTCCGAACGATGCAACTTTTGTTTCTCCTTGCCGCCTTTTTCCGCCTCGTTCTTCTTCCCCTTTGCTTGTGTTTCTCGCCCTCCCAACACAGGCCGGCGAAACCCACTATTATCTACACGAGCGAAAAAAGGACGAGCATTAATATATATTCAGCAGATCCTACCACGCCGCTACAGATCATTATCCCGGCAAGAGAGGACGGATAATCCACCTTCGCGCGGTTCTTTCCAGCCTTTGTTGGCCACGATCATTCGACGCTACTTTATATTCGAACGTTTCGCGAGTCACGAAATCGATACTATCGGGCATCATCAAATTTCGCCGTTATTCTTATTCGTGTAAAATTTTCAGTATACCGTCGGTCATAAAGGATTTAACGCCATTTTCAAAGATTACAGTTTCGTTCTGCATGAATTTACGTTCGGCAAGTTACTCGTTCGAAGGAACCATAAGCACGTACCACAAGCTATCGATGTCTGGCAAAGAGTCGATGAAAAGTTTTATCGTGCCAATTTACAAAGCAAGCTCTCATCAAACGGGATTTACGACGGGTACTCTCGTCGTATTTTCATCTTATAACGCGTCTCGTTTCGTTTCGTCTCATATACTTTGTTCTCGCGCAAAGGAAACCGCCTGATTTGTATTCTAAAAACGAAATAGCCTGGACAAGAGAAAGACGCAACGTTTACGTCGAATCGAAACGTTAGGAAAAAGTAAAAACGACGCGTCAAAGAGTTTCTTCACCTTGATTTTCCAAGCTGTCGTTCAAATACAAGCATCCCGTTTCCAGGAATATCCGTTAAAGGAGAAATGCTCGTAACTTCTTTCGCGCCATAGCATGTAAATGAAAATATACCGGCTATGTTTTATCCGGTGTATGGTCGGGTGCTCGTGTGTCTCTGCAAACAATCAGCAACGTCGAAAATATCGGGAGTCGCGTGTATGCGTTACACAGGCGCGTACGTAGAATGCAGAGAGACGTTTCGAGAAAGGAAGACCAGGGTGAAAGGCGAGCCAGATGTATATATGCGCGCATAGTCAAGGAGGGTCGAAATTATCCCGGAGGAAAGGCTACGTCGGTGCCTGTGGGCTCTCGCTTTAAATTACAACCAGGAAGATGGTGGGCCCCCGACCATCTGGACCCTTTGTTTCACTCGAAGCTCGTCCTTCCCCAAGGCACGCGATACGTACGCCTCAGAATCTTCTCCTCGCCAACTGAAAATAAAGGACACCGACGTATTCCTCCTCTCTTTACTTTGACCGAGCATCTCAGGGCAGAAGCTTCTTCGAGCATACAGCGGCCCTGGAACGACACGAAGAAACGAGAATGTTGAGTCGTCGTGTACCTACTAGGATTTTTCAACCCTTTCTTGCGCACCGCCACGCTAATTGCTTTAATTGCAAGGGGAATGTAACCACGCCACGTAAAACGGGGCCTCAACGTTCTCACCTGGCAAAAAGATCGTGGCCATCTTGCGCGGACTTTGAATAGTTGTCGAGGGTCTGTGCACCTTGGATTTCCGAAAATTGATGGATTTATCGGAATCCATGGATGGCAATACGGAGGCAGCTTTTTCAGATTGTATTTATCAAAGAAAAGAAAGGAGCAGGTTTCGTATGCAGAGCTGTTAGGTTGTCCCAAAAGTTTCTTTCGTCTTGTAAGGAAATAACGGATGCACCGCATTCTCCGTTTTATATTGTTTTTGTCGAATCGCGTATGATCGTAATGATAGAAATAGAAGAAAATGGATGGTACAGTTGTGCATCTGTTCTTTCCTTACGAAAGGAAAGAAACTTTCGGGACAACCTAGTACACAGGTTTGGGATCGTAAGTTACAACGATCTATAACGCGTTTGAAAAGGTGATTTGGTTTTGATCGATTTTCAGTCGATCTTTGTTGACTTGGAATTGCTTCCCTGTTGCAGCACCTTCTATGGCGAGCAGGTGAAATCGAACACAGTGGCGGTGGTTGCGTTCAATCGTTCCATAGAGAGACTGTAAGATAAGAAATTTGACGACCATCGTCGCTTTAATTGTTAACTTACGCATTCGAAACGTACAACTCGTATCGAAGAAAAAATCGAAAACGCTTGTCCTATAAATCGATCTCGAAGAAAAGAAAATCGCAGACAAGCAAGAAGATACAATATTTGATATTTTCCTCGCCTACGATGTCACGAGAAACGATTATCCGCCCCTCGGGTACGAACTTCCGAGAATCACCGCGCGAAGGAATAAGGTTCGTCGTAGCGCGACTTTCGCGAATTTAAACGCGATCCTTTTCCAAGTGTCTAGCAGCGATTTTTATGGCCTGCCGCAGGGGAATATAATTATTAACGATACAAAGTCGATTTAAGGTAGTCTTAAACGTTTTTCTCTTTTTTTTTTTATGAAAAGATAAAAGCCACCAGAACACGAATCTGCTCGTTTCTTTTCTTCGTTATATTCTGTTATGCTTATAACTATATTTTATACTTTCCCCGCTGGATTCCACGAGGAGAAATTTTTGAACGAACTTTGCCGTCTCCCGGCTAAATTTCTTCACTTTCTCGATCTTTATTCGCGTCCTACGATTTCATCACGTTCACCGTTCTTATTCAACATCTTTATTATTTCAACAGATACACGCGCACGGTTTGATCATCCTGCAAGACAGGAATCGCAAAGAGACCGTTTCCATCGTGCTCACCTTCCTCGTCAATAGGATTCCTGTTATTAAGAACACAAGCGTAACCACGTTAGCGTTAAGTCACTATTTATGGCTAGATACTCGTTAAGTTTAATAGAAGCAACGCACACACACACAGGCCCGGTCATGAAACCGTTATCTCGAAAGAAAGGTGTAATTTTGCAATCGTTGTAAAAAAAACAAAGAAGAAAAAGCAGGCACGACAGCGGCAAGGACAGTAATCGAACGGTCCTTTATAATTGCCGAAGGCGCGAATTAATTTCCCGTTTCCGAATCTGGCCGGTGTTAGAGGAAGCAAGAAAACGGCGGCGCGTTTAAAATCACGTCGCTGGCTGAAAGCCGTGCTACGCATTTGCGCATCGTTCGATACCGAATTCATTTGTCATTCTAAACGAATCACGCGTTTCCTCTCGTGCATTCTGATCTGAGAAAAGGGACTAACGAACCGGCAGTTCGATAAATGGCAATCGTCCCCTCGATTCTCGTCGCTCGGTCGACAAGGTTTACGCACGTGGCATCGTAATTCATCCTGCCGTGATTTTGGATTCAGACTTTCTATCGAGAAAAGAATATCGTCTCACGTTTAGAGACGACCGATTCGAATACGTGCCTCGTACAAACGCACGCCTTGCGGACAAACAGCAAAAAATTGTCTCGACCGTGAAGAAAGTGCAACGAAAGTGATCTCATAACACGACGAGCTTCGCTTATTCTCGATTCCCGTCGCATTGTCGATGAAAGCGATCCGGCGAACACATTCCTGCATCTCGTTAAGTGTCACGAAATTTGCATATTCGCAGTTTCTTACCGGCCCCCTCCCACACGTTACTCCCTTTCGGTGAGAATCTTGTGATGTAACAATTCGTCACGCTTCCAAGAATCGACGTTGAATAACAGTGCGTGAACGGCCGTGCTGATCGTCTGTTCTAATTTCTGCGATGCGATATTTCATACTCGAATTCCTATCAGCGTTCTCTTATTAAATCGTTAACAAACACTTTCGTTGGAAAACTTATGATGTCATCGTTGCTACAATACGTATGCCATTTTTTCGTTCAACGAACCTTTCGCACGAACATTGTACAATTAAACGAGTAATCATGCTATACATAGAGTTACGTTTCCGATATACGTACGATATTGTTATCGTTTTAACCATTCGAAGCTCTTAACACTTTAGTTTTGCTAATTGATAGTGCAGCGCGAATTCCTGCCATGCAAACGGTTCTTACGCCTTACGCCGAGTAATTTCCACGAAAAGCAAGGAAAAACGTACACGCTTGACAGGTTGACCGTTCCACCTACCGTTTTAATCGAGCCGCTACTTTTTACACCCTTTCGGAGTAACGCGATCCGAAAAACCGAGTGCTCCGCGTAACCCGCTTGAATCGTTGATACTCGCGCATATTTGAGAAATTAACGACGAGTACCGGTATGACGCGCGAAAAAATTGAAAAGTGGCTCTGCGCGTTACCGCCGTACATTTTCTCTTTTTTTTCTTTTTTTCTTATCAAACTAAAGCGCGATAAAGTAGGCTAACGAAAAGTAATACGTGACGCTGTAGTAGCCTTTACAGCAGCTTAAACGAAATCGATTTGATCCATGTATTCTCGTACGTGTAAATGCTCAAATTGCAAATAGGTTTCGCACACGTGACGGTGTGCACACGCGTAACACGAAAATGTAAGAAGAAGTAATATCGTAATACATTATGTAACCGCGTGCATTATCATGCCGTAACGCCGAGTACCTACGATTACCTAAATTGCACACGTACAAAATTGTACGATCCTACCCACGGCGATTAATAAGCGGCTGATTGGAAATGGTATCGTAATTGCATCTTACGTATGCAATGGTATTCCACCGGTCCGAATCAACGAATCCCCTCGGAACGGTATTTTCCACGGGAGAAACAATCGAACCTGAGAACCATTTTCCCTCCATCTAAAAGTATGATCAAGCGTCGAGCAAAAACCGGTGGAAACGGAATGTTAATTTGTTTCAAGGAACTTTCTTCGTCGTGCAAGGTCTGAGTGCGCGTAAAGGGGAATCCCTTTTGCGAGGTTGCTACCACATCCTTCAATGTGCAGCGGATAGTAGAGTGCGTTTCAGAATTTTCCGCGGTGACCATTTACGTGCATCGACGTTCGTCCGCGTTTGGTATCGCGCGTGGATTCCTTTTTCTGTTACAGCCACGGCTCGAATTTGCATTAAAGGAGTGACGTGACGCGGTGTGCCGCTCTTCTAATGCACACTCCATTTCGCGTGGCCGCGCGCTCACACGAACGCAAACGCGTACAAGCGAACGTACGAGAAGAGCATCCGAGCACACGAATGCAAAGAGTGGCCAGGATCGATGCGAGCCACGTGGGCGACTTGTTAAGTGCACCGTCGAATCACACCCAAGCTGCAGCCTCGTATTCTGCGTTGCACCCATACAAGAGTATGCACTTTGATTTAATGCTCCACGCAGCGAGATAACACCCGACCAGTCAAGGGCCCGATTTTTTTCGGGATAATACAAATGTTCGTACGCGAGCATAATGGCGAGCAAGGTCGCGCAGAGTGTGCATTTGAGTAATCGAGCATTGTGCTTGCATTACGAAGATGGACTGGAATGAAACGGGTACAGATATGCTTGTTTGGATAACGCCGCGATCTTGATTAAACGCTCTCCACCGTCAGATCACGGATATATCGTTATTAAGAGATGTTTATTAAACATTGGCAGAGTGTCGTTACGCAATTAAATATTAATAGTCGAATAACGTGCGTGCTGTGAGCAGAATGCAACCAAGTGTAACGGGGTATTCGCCTTTTACGAAAAATTATTATAAAAATTATTATAAAATTATTATTGTAATCAACGGGTGTATAAAAAGTTGTTATCTTGCGCAAACGATTTATATGTCTATATAGTTCATATTCGTTGCAGAAGAACGGAACGAAAAAATGAAAGCAATTGGAAGATTTCTCGCGAGTTGATTTGAGGGTGTTTTTAAGGGTAAGAAGGTGAAATAGAAATTACGTTGCAACCAAATACATAGGATCTAACATAGAGTGAGTCATGAAGGTTGATACGTTGTCATTTATTCTGGAATTCCGTGGGAGGGAAAATAACGTTGTTAACGTTTTCCTCTGTTCCAGTTGGAAACTAGACTTCGGTTCCGGCGTAGACACCTGGCGTCTCCGGCCGTAACACTTCGCGAATAATATTAACGACGTGCCACGAAAAATCACCGCCTACATGATTTACGAAATGATAAATTAATTGCACAAAATCTGAAAGTGCTCGTGGATCCGGTTAGGCCTTGTACAAATCGGTGTTCCACGCAATGATTAATGATTAAAACGCATGAAGCTCTCAATCAGGAAAATAATTCAGCACCTTGGCGAATAATTGTCGTATAATTGCAGGAATTATCGAAACAAATCTGTAACAGATCAGCTTTTTTGTATCTTTTTTTTTCTCAGCTCGTCTATTTTTCATTCAATAAATTTTGCAAAGTTATATATTTTTCCTCGAAAATGGTTAAAACGCGTTTCCACGTAACTTGTTGGATTCTTCGAATTCAATTTCATTATTTCTATACTAGTCGACGTGTTGATAAGCCTGCGAGATTATCAAAAATCCACTTACTCATAAATTATTCGATGTTAACGAGTTTGTATGCAAAATGTTTGACAGACTGAGAAAATCCCAAGACACCAGTGGAACAATCAAACTTTGACAGCGTCATCTAAATTGCCAGCGCAATTGCTACAATGTTCGCTATTGCCACCTCCCATGCGCGATATCAAACGACGATCTTAACAGTAAATTAATATCGATTGCAACCGCTCCAAGTAATCAAACATTATAAATAACATCGCATATCCCCACAGACTTTATTATCAATTAATATGCTTATCCGAATTAAGTCATAATTCCTGACATGAATATTTTGCCCAATTCCTGATCGCTTCGCGTACCAGTTAATAGCATGGTAACGCCAAAATGGGAACGCCAGAAGGTGGTTAATAATATCGGGACGATAATTATAGGGTGTGCCACGCATGAACATGACTTTTCGGCCATCTATCCAAAACACGTAGAATCGTCGAACGAGTTCCACCTGCGCGGATATATGCGGTCCGGGGATTACTCACACGGCCTCTGAGGGTGCGTCGAAATAGAACGCTTAGTCAGATGTCACCAGGAACTGCATCGGGGGAGTCACCGACTCGCCACGCACGCGCGTCTTACTTTGTTACGCTTTATGTACTTGTCCAACGCTCTATGGAGGCTTAAAAGATCGCCACATCGAAACGTGTCCATGTCCATGCGAGATGCAGCCGTGTACTGAGAACGCGATTATAACAGGCTATGGTCGGACAGGGTTACATTAAATTAAAACGTGATCCTATCGCGACCGATAGAAAGCCTGCTACTGCTCGCCAGAACCTACAGTTATCTGAACGTGTAAGCTTGAGACTCGTGCAAAGCCAGAGAAATTGGATAGTGTTTTCTTTCTCGCTAGTTATACGCGAGGATATTGAGAACACTATCGTCTGCAGTTCTGAAAAAAAAAAAAAAAAAATGGAACGTTCAAAGGTGATAATACGCTGTGGATAGGTGCTTGTTAACTTAGAATCTACGAACTTAAAATTTATTGTATTCTGTACGGTATAAATCGTTTCCAGTGTATATTTTGAGTATATTTTTGTAAAATTATCAGTGGTATTATCAAAACACTTATTGACAGGACGAAGGATTATCGGAATATTAATATCGTCCAATGGATTAGAAATCAAAAGCAGTTTTCTAGATTTTCGTTAAAAAATTATTGCTCTCGTTTGATTCGTTAAAATCGTTCAAAATAAATGACCTCTCGTATGAAAACAACGTTTATTCGATTATTCGAAAAAATCAATTGTATCTTTGCAGCGTGTGTCACGATTAAGTCGCATAATTAAAGTTTGTAATCTCGCGACATGTTAATTTAAACGAATATTTCAAATTAACAATGATTACAATAACTAATCTATAGCTTCTTCAAACCAGTTGCTTGTAATTACAAAAAACTGAATGCACAACGTCAATAAGGAATTAATTGCATGTTCGAAAGAACCAGAGTAATAGTGTGGACTAGCAATAGGGTAAGCTTCGGTTGAAGCACGTGGCTCGGTTGATACTACATATATAGGTGGAGGCTAGTTTAAGATTGCTGATCTTAAAAGGGGAGCGCACCTGGATCGACTAAGATACTTATTTGCATCCGTTGCATCTCCATACTTCAGTCCAGGTGGTTAATCTATGTTGCACCGCTTAGATTACTTGCTTCAGGGTATACACAGGTAGCATCTTAACAAAGTTGTTTCCAATCACGTAGACATTCTTCCGTAAATTTATCTGAATTTTATATAATACGAGCAAAATGACTAAATTGAAATTAGTCTAAACTTCGCGATATAGTAACACGAATGGACAAGAGCTGCAAATGAAAGATCCGAATCGACATTTGCAATTATTATAACTCTTATAACGATGACGCGTTGCCTATTTTCGTTGAAAAAACGTTTGTGTATTAATAACTATGTAAAATAGTATTCTGTGTGATTCAAACTTACAGAAAATTTATATTTTCAAATAAATTGTAAACATTATATACAAAATAAATATTTTATCACCTAATACAATAATTACTTTATTACATTTTAGAGAAGAGTTTTAACTATTAATTAGACAACATAGTTATACGAATAAGTTCACATATCTCACATTGTGGTATTTATTTTTAAGATTTACTTACATTTTTTGTATTTCTTATTTTTATAGAGACTTGTACGTGTTTGTAAAACTGTGTGTCCAACAGCAGAGTGGCGCAGTGGAAGCGTGCTGGGCCCATAACCCAGAGGTCCGTGGATCGAAACCACGCTCTGCTAATAGTTGAACATTTTTTTTCCTGTTTCAAATTTACGAGACATTTTTTGGCAAAACTAAAGGAAGTATGCAAAATGTGAAAATAATATGAATAAAAATCGTTTACACCAGAAAGTAAGCGAAATTCAAGCCACAAAGGAAACAGCACCTCACCATTTTGTGCCTGGATTTTAATTCAATTGCGAGGGCGTTTAAATTGCGGTTTGAGTAATTTGCAATGCAAAAAGAGACAGGAGTGTGTCCTAAAGTCCCGTAAACTCAAGACACAACCGGTGAGCAATGACATGCACAACGATGGATGCCATTCCTTCGTCATTGTCCGCAAAGAAAAGATAAGACAACGAGTTCAGAAGTTCACGAGAGTTCACGGACGTAAATTTGGTGGGTGTCATATTCGCTTCGTGGAGTATCTCTTCAGAGTTTAAAAAGGAACTGCCTTTGACCGAAATATCTCCAGAAAGAAAAACATTGATACTATCGAGTGGCATTCAGGATATTACCTCCAGACCGTAAAAAATATTCATCGATCGTAATTTTCAACTGATTTAATATATTCATTTCTTTTTTCTTCTAATAAAATATATTTTAACATAGAACATTATTATAAAATAATATAGTTATATACAGTTGTATAGAAATTCATGTTTTATGATTTTACGAAATTGCATATAAAAACACAGATAACTTATCTACAGAGGAAGCATCGATTGTCACTTAAAATAACTAGTTCTTCTCTGAGCATAATTGGAGAAAAGAATTCCTGCGACAATTATTTTAGTTTGTTAGAGTCTAAATCTGAGAATACATACACTGAAAGTATTATAAAAATAGGTTATAACAAAGTAATGGACTGAATTTATAAAGGAATAGAAAGTAGATAGTAACCACTGCACGGCGCCTCCTCGCAAGTATTGATGGTATTTACTCGCGCTTCTTATAAATGGAATATCAATGAGATCGGGCGCGTAACCCTGGGTCGACATTATTTAACGTGAACACGTCGTACACGTGACAAAGTGGCTTGACCGCTTGTCAAACAGGCACAAACATGAGCTTTCATGGCTCCAAAAGACCGGATCAGTACGGGTCGCGTCGCGTGGCGCGTCGTTACCGTTAAGCACAAGCATCGAATTTGCACGTGCTCGTTCCTTTATACACACCCACGTTCATCATAAATCACGGACAGAGCATTAAGGTCTTTGTAATTTGGTAGAACCTCGATTATTTGGTTACACTTTAGATGAAAGTTCTATTTTGCGGAATTTGCGATTATACGATTGTCTATGAAAACTTTATATAGTTCGAAGTAACGCGAAACACGTTACTTAAATGAAAGGAGGAAAATATGATTTGAGGAAATAATGCAAAAAGTTAGTTTTATTATTTGCCAACGCATTATTTTATATTCTTTTTATTGCCCCTTGTAAGGAATAAATAATAATGAAATGTGAGAAATTAATAATAAAAAGAATTTCTAATTACAACGATTAGAATAATTATTATTTAATAGATTGCAAACTTTTACATTATTTTACTTTGACTTCTCAATATTCATATCTCTGTTTCATATAAGCAATATATAACAATGATAAAACTATTAAAATATTGATATGGCGTTACCTTTTATAGGCATAATAATTTCGATTAGGTTACTAAGAATTCAAATGTTTTGGATTACCCACCTTTTACCTACAGCAATTAAAGATAGATCTCGCAATCGATATATCGATGCAATAGATATCGTATTGTGTGATATACTTTTCGTATTAGAAATATATTTTATTTTTGTTTTCTCAAATAAATGAATATTCAACATCTCGTTAGTAGTATAAGTGTATAATTCATAACAAATTATTTCAGTAACTTAACTTGTAAAAAAATTAAAATAATAATTTGATATTTTATACTTATGTGGATCTAGTTACATAACGTAGAGTGTAGAGTGCATTTTTTCTGCATCAGCCAATCAGCGTTGCGATTCATTCCTGCCAGAGTTACAAGTGATGTGTAGTTTGGCTGGATTCAAGACGTAGCTTATACAATATCCGAATTAGACATAAAGGTAATTGAATTTCTTTATTCTAACAATATAGTATTTAAGGTTATGATTATAATGTGATAGATTCTAAGTATGAGTAAACTCGACAACTAAGTTATAAGTTAACCTATTAAGAAAGATAAAAGCAATCTTAACCAAATTCTTTCATCAAAAGGATATCTAAAGCGATACAGAATAACGTAGTCATTAAACTATTCAACTTGTAACATGTATAAATATTTGTCATTTCTGTTTTACGAAATGCACCTGTCGTTTGGTAGTCAACAATAGGTGGACAACCATCAGAGTGCAATTTGATCTGTATCGTTGTGTAGTATAGAAGTTAGGCAAGTGGCCATATTTCAAAGTGTCATTCGTGATCGAGTTGCGTAACGCCAGATTTTTAGTAAGTGTTTCTATTTAGTACGTAAAGATGATTAAACTTGTGAGCTTATAAACGCACAACACAAAAAATTGTGTTAACAAAATCTGTTTAAGTAAGTATCAAAGTCATTTCTAATGTACATGTATGTATAGTATATAGCATCTTACAAGACACTCGTCGAATGAGAGTAAGCAGGATACCTGAATTAATATTTTATTAAAAATACATATCTTATTTGTCATAATAGTAATGAGTTGGGACCATATGATAATGATAGTGAGTTGGGAGTGTTTGATAATAATAATGAGTTTATTGAATATTAAGTATTTAAAAATTATTAATTATAACCGAGATAGGTAATATTGCTATTTTACGAATTTGAAACCATTACTTAGCAACCGCCGCCATAATGATCGATATGAATGTTCGTTATTAGTTCAAATATTGTGAGATAGAGTGTGGAACAGACTGTCCGCGCTTTGACTTCGAGAGGGTGTTAAATTGTGTCAAATATCGAATAAAGGCAATTAAAATAGTGGAAATTAGTAACAAACTACACCAAATAGTATTCAGCTTTGGACATTTAATCAATTTCAATTCGAGCTCATTCTTTTTTTCTATAATTCGAGATTAAATGCAACAGACTAAAAAAGGTTAAATAACGTGATTTTGGCAATAAACGTTGTACACTTTTTATTATTATCATTAAAATATAGTTCGGTATATTTGTTTTAATATATTTATAAATTACGATACAGAGAAAAATATCAATCTGATTAATATTTTACGAAATTCACATTGACATATAACAATTGTTGGACGCCATTTTATGATTCAAGATACCGATATTAGAATTCATTCAATTCGTTAATGGTTCTAGAATGTTGACGCCATATTTGTAATATCATGCCGTATCTGTAAATTATGCGTCGTACTTCGTATTACCGAGATCTGTGTAGTTCTTCTGAAGTAACGCTTGATATGGTAATTTTTCATTTTATTTGATCATCGATTTCGTTTTTTTCGTTTCGTTCGCTATAAAATATGTCACGATTATTGTAAAAAATAAATAATGGGAATAATTAAAGTTGCTATTTTTCCAAAATCAGACATCATAATAAATTACGAATTTTTGTATTTTGTCTAGATTCGTGCAAAGCTGCTGATGTCTGAAAGTGAGTTATATGTGCGCGTCCAAAGTGAAATTTAGTTTCGTATTGTGAGTGACAAGGACTGTTTACATTACCAGCTCTATGCTCTATGGCTTTGAAGTTACTTTCGTACCAGGATAAAGAAAGCTTGGCGGTTTCTTCGATGCAACGGTATAGGTGAGTGATACCAAAGACTGATTTCATTGCATGCTTATAATCTTGCATGTGGAGTTTATATTTAAGTCAAATTGACTTTTGAAGAAACTCAACTTAAATTAAATTTATAATAATCCTATTTTGAAATGATTGTTTGAACCAGATGTGAAGTTTTAAATTAGAAAACTTGTTAAGATATGTAATTAGCAATCTCTGGTTACATCGATTATCAGTTAAATTTATCGAGTTCCATAAATATTTTTCACTAATAAATTCAGATAATCGTGAATACAAAGCGAAGTAAAATCAAATTGAGGTTAAGTTCGGCTTTCGCGAAGGGTTCACTGACCAAACTGTTTCTGAGAATGAAGGATCCTTTTTGTCTGGTATTCGGACAAACAATTAATTCAGGTATTTTACGAAGACGCTATATTTGACCCAGATACAGATATAGTAAATCTTACCACGCGATCTAGCCTTCCTAGAAGAGTCATGGATGCTGTCTAGGAGGCTTCGTGTATTTTACTTTTCATGTTTTGTTTTGGGTTGACGACGGCTTCTCATCTCTGGTAGTTATACGTTTATTTATATACGTAATCCTCTATCTTCCCTTCTCACCAAATTCCGTCACCTTCGCGTGGGAATATGATTAGCTTGCCGATTTTCACTTTGATTAATATTTGTAAAATTTTCTTCTCTTTTCTCTGCTGTACCTTAAATGTCATTATTATTATTATTATTATTATTATTATATTAATATTACTATTATTAGACGGCCAAGATAATAGTAGTTCTGTTATAAGAAATGCGATTTCAGACACTTAAATAACGTTGAATTTACAAAATTAAAAAAGTACATTTAGACTGAATAACTTAAAAATTAAAGAGGAAAAGAAGGCATTTTTAAGTATTAAAATAATATATTTAATAAATATAGGAATATAATATATGTACGAATGCAAGTCCTCCTTTTATATATATTTTCGATTATTTTGATTTTTCTAAATATTCAAATAAACTGTACAAGTTTCCAGTTTGATTAACGAGCATAAAGTTTAGGTATCACCAAGTAACGATGTTTGCTTTGACAATGTTTGAGGTTGAACCTTCTGTAATGTTTGCCAACTTGCAAAGCACCATGACGAGAGTCGTTTGCGGTTCATCAAAAGTTTGTGCCGGGGTAGACGTTCATTTCACACTTACGTATGTAGCTAATGAAACGTATACGCCAGATTATTTAAGTAGATAATATTTGTATTATTTACGATATATAAACTAATCGTATCTTCGTGATTAAATATATATTTTACTATAGATCTCTTATCTTGACGCACTTGCTGGGAATTTTTTAATATTTTTCTGATTATGAGATCTATACTAATTCTAATATCTGATACTTATAATCGTTACATTTTACATAATTTACGTTATTTATGTGTTTTACATTTGCACAAATTTTGAAATCTAATCAAATTTAACTCGTCACGATTGACGATTATTCTTATAAGATGGTCTCACGCGATGTCACTTCTTTGGTTTATAAACATTCCATTTTGCCAATATATCATCCAGTTCGGCACACTTCTCTCGTTCTGGCACGTTGTTACGTAATGGGCGATCATTTGGATGAATTTTATGAACCAAAGCATTGTCGTTTAATTGGTAACTTTCCTTAAAAAAAGAAAAAAAAAATGAAATTTAGTTTAAAAACAAAGCTAGAAATTGTACATTGTCTTATGGATAGAAAATCAATATTGTAAAAATGATGCTTTACAGAACTCAAAATATTTACTCAAAATAATAAAAATAGTACATTCAAACTTTAGATTACCTGTTTTTGAGTTTGTTTCGTTGCTTCTGTGGCCGATTCTTCACGAGGAATAGGATCTGTAGCTGGTGTTGTGGATTTATGCCTAAATTTACTTACTCTACACATTTCTTGAAAGCTATTCTCGCAATTTAAAAATTGTGATTGGTACTTTACGTTCTTCGACAAGCACCGCAAGCCATAATGTACCTAAAATAATGAAAATGCACACATGAAACATTAAATTTCTGTAAATATAACGATCGTAAATCGATATTAATCGTACAGCCATGTTTCCACAAAAATTTGAACAATGACAGTATTAAAATAACCTTTGTTTCCCGTTAGATGTTCATATACAGAATAGACGTGAAATTTACATTTTTTTTTGTTTCTGAGCGAAGCATTTTGTTTTAGACAGAACTGCGTCTCAGTACTCGCTGCTTTATACGCATACGTGTAGATTGCTTTAAAGAAATTTCAGATAATCGATTACGTAATAAATATAGTCAATAAATATCGACACAAACTTTTACCAGAGGTTTACGATAGAACGTTTCATTAAATAAAATTTAGCTAAAGTTAATTTGTAAAGACCGTTAGCCATCTAAAGATTCAATTGCCTGTGAATCATCGTATATCTCTCAAGATCCAATCACACAGGTATTGAACATACTTCTTTGCTCTTACTTTTGAGCATTTAAATGCTCAATTAATATAATACAACAAATGCTCGATTTATATAAATTACAAGGGAAAGTGAAAAGAATCGCGATAGTTTGCAATGCAGACATAGGTATCCGGCGTTTCCGTGAAAGAGATTGCTCCTTTTGCTGCCGTACTCCCGTACGATCGTGTTACCTGTGCCACGGTTGCATGACGTTAACATTTATTTATCTGGCCGAGTTGATGCCGGTTTAACTAATATCAGATACCAGATATCAGACGAATAAACAGAGCTCTGTGGTCGATGGTAACCGAAGACGTTTTATGACACCACAGCCCCTGGCTTCCTGTTCCAAGGTTGCTCGCCAATCACCCGATATTGCTCGTAATCATCTATTTCTCGTCTATCGATCGGAATCTATTTCATACGCGGAAGAACGATCCTCGTCAAAGGGCCAACCGTTATAGATCGCCTGATTTATTCATATTTTTCTGTAGATATAGTTTTCACTGGAATTTCGAGTTTTTTGCACTCACTAATATCTACGTATTCGTCTCTTCGACGTTAGAAACCATTCGTCGATCAAAAACACGCGACTCGTTTCAGGATTGATTTTGTAATTTAATGTACCAGTACGATACACGCGTTCGCAAAATGTATAACACGTATCTCGTAAAATTTGTATTACGATTAAGTAGACGAACGAATTGTACCACTGCTAAAATTAGCGAATCGCAAGGTGAATCGATAAAGAGTAGATGAGGCAAATATTTGGATTTTTGCATGCACGGATCACACTACACTACGTGTTTGCGGTTTCCACTGTAAAATGCATTACGATCGAGAAGTTATTGCATGCCTTGTGGTCGGATGCGAAGCAGAGAAAGCAGAAGAAACACAAATCAAAGCGCAAATCTACCTCGTATGTTATACCGTCTGAACGAGTGTCTTGGCGATATTAGAAAATAGAACCTGTCGTGGTATAACTCTTGTCGCGTCTGCAAAAATGCTCATTAAAGTAAACTCATCTCTCGTATATTTCCCCTTATTTCGTATTTTATTCGAAATTAAAGGGCACGAAAAGAAATAAGTAAGGCGAGTCACCTAAGGTTAGAATTCCAAATACTTTCGTTGTTTGTAGGAGAATAAAAAATAATGCGAGCCGCGCTATACAAGTTATACAACGAAGCTTTGTCGCACTGTGTGATAGATTATTCAAAAGTCAGTAGAGAACGAATATTTATTACGAATTTCTCTAGAGCTTGTACTATAGAGATATCTATTGTAACAAGTACTCTAATTGGAAAACAAATACCTCGATTAAAGAAACCAATACGATATCGACAAATAAAAGTTGCGTCGCTTTTCAACGATGCTAAACTCAACATATCGATGAACAGAACGCGCAACCTCATCTGTCCAACATATAACACAATTCCACTATCGTTTGGCCTAGCCTCTAACGAAATTTGTTTTATAATAAGAAATCTTATGAAAGAATTCATCGTTAGAAAGTGTCAATAGCTTCTCGGAGAAAAGCTTGCGAAATTATCCAGTAGATGGAAAAAAGTCAAAGAAGCCACGTATATATTATCACGTATTAAAATACATTGCTTCTACTTAATTACGATATCATTCATAGAGATTCGTATAAATCACGAACGTATCGTTAGAGGCTGCCGCGTAATCAGTGCTATTATTTAATGAGCCAGTAAGACTGGCACGCTTTAGCGCCGGTTCACGTAATTGCGAGAGCCAGGCAGGGAGTTGCGGAACTTTGGTGGCAGCTGGTCTCTCGGGCGCCTACGAGAGGCCGACGACGACGATCGTGCGAGGGATAACGACAAACGCGAATATAGGTATAGAGCGTAGAAAGCGAGACGGGAGAATTAGCCGATAAAACGGGCACGAGTACGTAATGATCGCCGGCACATAAATTTAGCGAGGAGACGAGGCGAAAGACGAAAATCCCAGGCGAATAATCCAAACGTGATGAATGCCAACCGGCTTTACTTTGGAACAGGTCCACGCGCGCTCGGCTCTATTCGGTCTGGTTCAGCCACGTCGCGATATGCACCGCCGAACCTACCGACGAAACGTTCTAACACGATTCGACATTTGACATATGCACCCACGTGCAACTGCTGACGTTTCCTCGACTCTCTGTCGTATCGATTATTTTCATAGCGAACGCGAAAATGAGTCTATTACGCGGGGCTTGCTCCGACCTCGGCCCTCGCTTTTTCCTGCGTATTGATTAATTTGTAAGTATCGTTATGCGGAGATGTTAGAAGAAAATATGTGGAAACAGGGTAAACAAATTTTTCTTTTTTTTTTTTAAGAATGAATCGATCTTTGTTAGACAGATAGATGTACAATAGAAAAATAGCATACGTTGCGACAAGGGATATGTTTATGGAACGTTTGCTGGTCACTTTATTATTCGCGAGTAACACAAGCAGCCTTATATCTGTACTTTAATTTACTCTCGACGAAATATCGAGCGATCGACTGACTTAACAATTTAATTTTGGGAGGCAAATTCAATGGAGTAAACGAGGGACCACCGAGGTTAAAAGGTACTTACTTTTACACATGGGAATTTATTCCGCGCAAGACTGTATCTAAGAATTTCTGTCGCTCTTTTTTCTTTTTTTCAAGCTTTGTATGACAGTTCATTTGGCATAACGACAACAAATTGTGATAAATCAGAGAGAAATTAAAGCGCATTAAATGCGTTGGACTTGCCAAAATCAGATATTTCTTAGGAATTGTACCCTCTTAAGGAGACCGTAACAATCTGATAAATAGAAAACTAATGTTCCACTTTCGGAATGTAATTTACTCTGAAACGTTGCTCTTCTGGTGAGGTCGAAATACCGCGGTTGGCATCGAACAAAAGTTTCGTTCTCTCGATATCTCTTTCATCAATGGTCGCATTCATTATTTCCGCTGTCTCGGCGAACCTGAATTTTGCCAAACGGAGGTTTCTTTCCAGAACAGAGTGATTTATCGTATGGTGGTGGGCGCAGCGGACGTAGCAGGCGTTTTGGCCCTGTTACGTTCGTTCGCTTGCGGAATCATCCAACGATACGTTTCGAAATTTACGGAAATAGCGTTTACTAATAAATTGTCGGATTTGAATTTTGGCGCGTTCGTTATTCCTTCTGTACCGTTATTTTGTTAGAAATCTGGCTGAATATACTGTCGCGATTCTCATCAACGTAATACGTATATCTAGCTTCGTATTTGTTCTTTTGAAGCGCAAATGAATTTCGTTATACCGCAAGTGATACGATTTCGTTTTCTTCTGCTTTTGGACAAATTTTCCGCACCGTAACAGACTACTTTAGACACGGAACCATTCAACGTTTAACGCTTACCCTAACTTTAAAGTCAGATTCATTGGAGCATCTACTTCGATTAACTCGCAGCGCATTTAGCGGATAAGAGTTAAAGCGAATCGCGAATAGTTAATAAGAGTATGGCTGGTATCGAAATGCGCGTATTACACAGTACCTACAATTGTACCATAATTGCACTGTCGACGTTATGGCGAACGATATTAGATAGGCGCGCCAGGAGCAAGCACGCGTGTTACTCTGAAACAGATAACCGTGTATAATGTCGAGTTGTAAACACGTGTATCGCTATGCAAGAAAGTACTCTGTCATGACTGTATCTGGCAAACTTAGTTAGTCACATTAATATCGCGAAGCTTTAGGAGATAGGATGGTATTTAACAAGGACAGAATTATTACAGGAAATTAGATTTATAAGAATAAATGTCATCCATCTAATCTGTGCTATTAGTCTTGAACATCGGTGATTTATCGCGAAAATGTCTCTTCTACTTGTTAGTTATGCAGTCGTATTATACCTACTCGAAGCAAATTCAAAATATGCGGAGAAAAATTGCGATACTTCGTGTCCTAATTAGAGCACAAATTATGTAGAACATCGCATTCCGCGTGTTACTTACATATACGCTCCGACTGCAATTTAACGAAACCGAAGACGAGTTTTATTTTTTATTTCTTCGAGATACAGTCGCCCTGTCTACGTGACTTTTTCCGTCAGACCAATAAATCGCAAAGATTGCTATCGACTAAATTATACATTTTTTGCTTTTATTTGCAATCATTCGGCTGATTACTTGACGCTTAATGTAAAATATAGCCGTCAGATTCTATACGCTTTTAACTGCTTCAAACGATTTTTAAAACTCGACAGCTAAGTTTGGTTTAACGCGATACGCTTACGATACGTATGCGAGATATTGAATTTACCAAGCCGCTTAAATTTCTGTTTCTACGTTGTACAACGAGTAAAGATTGCCTGCCAATTTGGTAGAATTCGTTGACGTTACAGAAATCATAGACGTCGAAAACAAAAGTTCAACGTCCTATAAGCAACTGAACGCTTAAATCGTGTCCCGCGATAAAACGCATCCCGAAATAACAATCATAGTTCATAGCGACATTGCATAATGCGTGGCTCGAGTGTTGGAAAAATGAAGCAACGTAAGTCGTATTACCGGCGCCAAGATTCCTAGGTGGCCTTTACCGCTGTACGCTTCTCTTTTTTCCGTAACTACCTAACTACCCTTGTCAGGTTTCGTACTCGAAAGCTTTGGCAGGAGCGAGGCAATTTATTATTCCCTTTCACATTAAGTTACAGTTCCGTTGAACTTTGATGTTTCTTGTCATTTACTGTTACAGCATTCGTTACGTGCTCTTGTTGACGGAAATACATATACGCATAATCGTAAGAAATAGCCGCTTTGCAGCGATTTCTTAACCGCGTCTCATTAGTACGTATAAATGGAACGGCGGAAATAATTGTTTTTGTACGGTCGATACATAATTATATTACGCGAGCTATACGTATAAAACGTATCAAAATTTCATTAGCACTGTGACGAAACACGACTGTCCCGAGCGACTTGGTCAAGTTTGAAATCACTTTGAAAAAGTATATTGCGTTTACAAGATATCTACCGCTTACGTACCGGTGCCTTAAATATCGTTAACGTTGGAAAAAATTATTTAGATAAGCGATTAAAAAGTAATATTAAATAAGTATTGATATTAGGATTTATTAATATGACGATCAATCGGCCGTTTCAACACCCTGTAGTATTCTACGTACATTTGCAAATTTCTTTCGAACCTCGATACAATCAAGATAGTCGAATCAGCTGCGTCTTACAATGCTACTGCAATTTTAAAATATTTCGTACAACGCGCATAACGTTTTCGCGAGCCACTGCACGTTTCTCTTTAAATAATGCGCGCTTCGCTTCTTCTTACAGCATCAATCCGTGTAATAAGACGTACGACGTTTATCGAGCATTTCCTGAACGGAGCAATGGGAGATTCTTTTAACGGCGCCACGATTCCGCTGCTATTTTTAATGCTCGAGTTCTCCGTGTTAGGCAGAGACTGGAAAGCATCGTATTTGGAGAATTCTTCGAATTCTTAGAGTACAATCGCGTCGTGTCTCTCGTCTAGTTTTGCCTCTGAGAAATGAAGGCAAAACCATGGGGAGGTAGAAATTTAGAAAGCTTTCGACTCGGTGAAGGAAATCGATATCGTAATCTGTTTTACTATGCAATATAGAAATGGACCCGGTGCTTTTACTCTAATTGCGTATTCCATTGATAAATCGTGGGGAACGAGAGAGCAACTATAAAGAGATGAAAGATAAGGAAAAGATCTTAGTAATCCTGTTTCGTAGGCGATACGTTCAGTTTACACTGGTCCTAAACGCGTCGTCGCTAACACACAATATGTTTATAGCTTGCAACGCGAGTTGCATCCACTTGGCGAACTCGACGATGGATATTATTTACGCCAATTACGGCGCCAAGCCTAATTACCTATCACCGTGCCAAAAGAGAAATTAGACTGCCACTTCTAATAATTCCGAATTACCGCGAACGTCTCCTTAATATCTCCTTAATAAACGTAATCGCCTAAAAGAAATCGTGTCCACGGCGATAACATAAATCGAAATAGTACGAAATACGTATAATACGAAATAGTTACATACTGTTCTCCTTCTCCTCCGCGTTCTAAAGTTTCAATCCTATCGATTACAAACAATCATCCACGAATTAAACGAACTCTCGTTCCCATTTCGTTGCTTTCCTTTTTTTTTTTTTTTTTTTGAAATTCCCGCTCGATAAGTTATTTATATGCAAACATTCGCGGCGCAAAATTAGCCAACAGCATTTCGCTTAACGAAGCTTCGCAAAAGTATCTAGAATGCGCCACTCGTCGTTAATGCGTTCGCCACCTTGGCGAGCCAGTTGGCGAGTAATGGAATTATTACTCGGTGACTCCATACAAAGATGTCTTGAACGTTTTAACCGATCGTCCCCGCGTACCTTTAACTATTTATAGTATGTGACGCGTATCTGACCGCGGCCAAAGGATTTATCGTGTTGCCGAAAGCCGCGCGAAGCATTTCCCCGAGATAAACAGGCTCGTTGTTCTCCAGCAGTTTTATAACGGAAATAGATTCTTAGAGAAGGAGAGAAACTGGCATAGCCGCGCTAACAGCGACGCGTATCCAGACATCTATATACCTTTCGATCGTTTCTCACCGCGCAGCAATAACGCCGACACGGCGAACTAGCAATCGAAATGAGAATACGCTCGAATCGCTCGTAAAAGTCGTTCCAAATTCATATCTACGTCTACATTTACGATTGCTCGGTAAGACGGTCTCGCGCCACTCGTTCTCTCGTTGGCGCAATAGAGCAGGTACTGTAAAATTTTCACAGTCTCTTGATTACTACGGTCTACGGTGTGCCTGCTACGTCGCTATACACAAAGCCAATTTGTCCCGCACTAAAGCGAGTAATATTAACTTGGCCGATGACCATGATTACGTGTCCGCGAAGGTACAAAACGCGGTGAACATGCAACGATATTTCTTTCTCTCAACGACCAAGGCGGCCGCTATTTGCAGTCGTCCAATATGTCGTACCGGCACAGGAATCGGTCGACATCGGGCCGGTTATTTGGGGACAGAGAGAGGCACTATCACGAATATAAACACGCGACGACCGCGATCCTTATGGTGGCACGGAGTTAGCAGGCGACACAACGTGTCGTTGCCAAGAATCTCACATCCCTGCAGCATCCGCCTTGCTTGTGCCAAAAGAACGTATCCCTATACGATGTTTCTTCCTTGTCCCCTTTTTTTTTTCTATATTTCCACGTCTCTTATCTCGTTTCGCGTTTCAACACCCTCTTGATTTCCATCGATACAGATACACCGACGATCACGGTACACTGTCAGTGTGGTTCGTAGGCTGAATTACATTCCGATTCTAGCTCCTTCGATCCGTTTGCTCGAGACGCGTACAGAATCGTATTTCTCCATTTTCTTTGTCCACTTTTCCAAATCGTGGTTCCTCCACTTTCGGAATATGAAATACTCTTATCCTTTCTCCGTTGCGCGATTGAATAATTCATCGGGCAAACGTTGAACCGTCACTTTTACCTTCGCGTTTCGTCACACTTCTTTCTTCGCATTCTCGTAGTTTTCTCACGTTTCGGTGGCTTCTATCTTGACCTGGGACACCAGCGCTTCGTGGACGCTTCTCTCTTCTCGTTGACTCGGAGCGTTGAAAATTTGGTAGATTTAGGATGGCCAGAGAACGTGTAACGATAGATTAGTGAGGCGCGTAGGTAACGCGGGACGCGATGTTCTCTTCCTCGTAGGCTTGACGACGAATAACAAGAGGCAGAGAAACGTGGACGAGCACGTAGGGCCGCGACAACAAGGAAAACGAGCAAGCCGACAAGCGACGTCTTCATAGCAGAAGGCAGTGATGAAACAGCGTTATGCATCAACGTGATATTCGAATTTGTCGTAATTCGTATCGCTTAATGGTACCTACACACCGGTTATTTCCGTGAACACCTCTGATGAATCGATGCCACTGGATATTGTACCCACTGCGATTCTTGGACCGATTAAAGGCAGGCAGCTACCATGGAACTGTCTTGTCTTTGATCTATTCTGTTCGATTTATTTCGTAGCTGCTGGTTAACGTAATGGATTACGGCGAAGATAGCTACGAATGGTCGATATAAATTTCTTCCGAGCGGTCGGCGTTACGCGAATTCCTCTAATGGCCGAGGATTTTTTTTCTTTCTTCTTGTTTAAGCAGACAGATTAATTGGTAGACTGCGTACTTTAACGCGTTTCTGGAAAATTCGAAGGTATAAAGATGCATAGGATGTGCATAATACACGAAAACGCGTCGAGTATCCGGTAGCTGTTATAACATTTAATGGATAAAATGTGAATTAAAAAAAAAATGATTAAATTAAAAATAAATAATTGTAATAAAATAATTTAAAAAAATATGAATTTGCACCAAAGTGCGTAGCCTGTTAATTAGATTCGTTCGTTCGACGAACTGCCCGTAGATACGAGAACGTTTACTTCGTGCATGTAAGATATAAATACGTATAGTGGAAATATAAATTTCCACTCTGACGAAAATAATTTTCCATCGGAAAGATTATTTTCAATAATATTATGGGTTCTTAACGAGCACCGTGCGAGAGGAAGTTTCAACGTGCATTCGTCGTGCTCGTGCATCGAAACCCGCAACTTAATCGAACAGCGCCGGTGTCGTGTTTTATCAAGCCACGGGTTCAAAACGTGCCCCACCGCGACCGAGCCACGCGAAGTTGCCCTCAGGCCAACGATATCTCCTTGTAAATCTGGCTTAAGAATCCAATTTACATAATTAGGGCTGTTTGTATACCGTTGCTTTTCCTTTTAGTTCGAGCGGCTCCTCTCTATCCGGAGCTCCGCGTCTGCGATTACGTTCGCTCCGAATATCCCTAGCTTACGTGAGAAAACAGCTCGACGTTTATTGCCGGTAATTGCACTTATCGAGACTTTATAAAATATGGTTAATCGTTAACCTTTTGTATTTTCTGGCGATAATTAACGAACTCGTAGTTGCGTGGAAAGACGCACGAAAAGGGGATTGATCTAACGCGTGATACGCTACAAATATGTGATTATGAATAAGTATGCGAAAAATTGAATATATGTATATATATATATATGTTTGAAAATTTTAATTGAAAAACATTCAATCTTAAAAAATTTAGTTGACTTATAAAGACTCGTAGATTATCAGATCGCTTGTTGTGCTTGGCAGTTTAGTGAATTTTCGCAAATATCAGGTTAAAGTAGCGTATAAAGTTCAATTTTGTTCCCCTCTGTAACATCTTTTTACCAGTCAATTACAGTGTTGATAAAATTAGGTAGCTTTTGTTTCGTGTTTCGCGAAATGATTGGATATTGCAAACTTTCTTGCAACGGTTGCACGGTTCTTAAAAATTCGTAAAAGATCGCTGGACCTGTTCTGTGAGAAGGTCACGGGATTTTTTCAAGTCCCGGAGCAGGAGGTCGAATCGCTTAACGATAATTACTCCGGCGTAGCATTCGACTCACGGGGTAATTGTTCTCGAGACCCTTTCAAGGAAGCGAAGAAAATACTCTCTAAATTCGCGCAAAGTGCCTCGGTGCAAATTTGTTCCTTTTTATTAACGTTTTACCTCGAATTAAGGATTTAGTAAGATACGTTGTATACAATTTCGTTCAATTATTGGAAAGAAGTATATCGTTAATTTAGCTTTTATTTCTATCGAGTACAACCGCTAATCGCGCTTCTCCCGATAATACTTTCACGTACTTCATAAAATCTAACGTACAAGCGAAACAGTTAATAAATTCATATTACATCGTATAGTTAACTGCTTCGATTTCCTGTTAAACACTGGTCGTTAGCGTCTTTCAAAATGTAAATCGTGTTAAAATCAACACACGAGTAGTCACGCAAGCTGTACTCCTTTTTCCTCGATAATTTAAAAGTATTTTATTAGGTCGATGCATATAAAATGTCGATCCGCGATTTAAACACGTCGGGTCGATATCACTTATCAAATCTTTTCTTATCAACCACATCGAAGACGAAGAAATTTGCTATAAATCCATCGAACGCGAAGAAGATTTGTAATAAAAATATTGCCACTCTAGATCGTACATCGTGAATAATCGGAGTAACTCGCGTAAACCCCTTACGTGTGCTTTCATACGAATCGAAATGAAAAAAAGTGTCATGAAAGTTGTCCGAAACAGAAATATACGATCCGCTATCGTCTGGACAATTTTTTTTCCGAGCACAAGTTGTACGTACATTAAAAAAGAACTACGCGAACAAATCATACGGAATCGCTCGCAAACTTCGATTCGCATCGAAGTGTCGTCACGCTGTTAATTTATTTGAAAAGGCACCGTTTCGTATGCATCGATCTGATGTATCTTTAGCTTTCGATCGATCCACCGTGGAAACTCAGCTCCGTGAAAAACTCGTGGCAACTGCTTGGTATCTGGAAAGCATTAAATTAAGTCTTTGTTTACCGATCTCCCACTCGTTTTCGACTCACGGATGCGGTCGCTCGTTTCTTTTCACATGGCCGTGTCGAGTTCCGATATCATATAGAAGATTAATAGACAGACCAATAGACGGTCGAGTGGAGATGAATGCTCATCGTAAAGAGAATATAAATAGGGGCAGAAGAAGCCCGAGAGGTAGAATGCGGTCTAATAAATCAAAAGACGATGCATCGGCCTGTATCGGCAGAGGCACGTACCTACTTACTTACAGTAGTACTCACGGACGACTCACGTCCAGCACTTATCTCGAACTGTCCGGGGGGACTCAATTCGCCGTAGACGAGCAGCCAGACAGATTGCTCGGCAACGCGTCGTTAACTTACACGTTCAAAGGCTATGGGGTTACCGTAGCTAAATTCTCTCTTGGCGCCAACCTCCTAACTAGATACAATACGCAGTTTCCGCGGTAATTGAAGTATTTCGCGTTTGTCGCGTACGTCCGACGTGACCGACTGGGCGCCGCTTTTGACATCGCAGGAAATTATTTGAACAGGTCTCGGTGACGCGTCTCAAAGCGAGAGATAATTGGCGCGCGTTGCTAGAAAATGAGAGATCAGAGGCAAAACTAAATTCGCGTGAAACGAAGATTTTACCTTGGCCAGTTTTTATTTCGGTCGTATCTAGTTCTAGAAATTCGCAATACGGTTAAAATCCATTTGTACGGCGTATACGCGATGAGAGACGATCGTGTAACATTTGTTTCGCAAATACGCGATGAAAATAACCGGGCAGAAAGCGACACGATTTGTAGGCGAGTACCGTTTAAACGTGCAATCATTGCTACTCTTGTTATAGGCGATCCGATACTTTGCGTTTCACTCGGTGTTTAGCAATGATCCGATAATTAAAGATTTTTGTTCGGGTAAAATAATTATACGCGATGGCGTGTATTTTATCACGCGTTTGATCTCGGAAAGTTTGGGCCACACCTCGAACCATAATTCCATTCGCAGATTTATGACAATAAAAAATAACGAATTCAAACGCTTAAGTAAGAATCGAGTCGAAAGACATTTCCACGCAAATAATCTTTTAATTACAACGACTCCTTCTACGAACGAAATTTTTTCATATTTAACTATGATATTACGAAATTCAACGAAAGCTCAGTGTAGTTACTCGACATTCCAGAATCGGGAAATTACAGATTTCCGTCGTGAATTTGCATGTAATAGCACGGTGTTTGTCAAGCAAACAACATGATTGATCTTAATTGTAGCCTCGTGTGCATTCTATTAGCCATTGGCATTTGCGTTCATCGTGTTAATATACGAACCAGTATTCGTTCGAGTATTCTATCGAGAACTGGAATTATCACGATAAAGTAACTTTTTTTCCTAACAGCGAGTCGTTTTCCGAAAGACGTTTCAAATTAATTTCCAACAAGCAGGCCGATGGTCTTTTTACTCTTACCGTGACTAAACGCGGGAAAATGGAACACGAGGAACACGATTGTACGAAACTTACTCTTATTGTACACCGGTTCAGGCTTTAACGCCACGAATCTACGCAGCGGTTCTTTCACTAGTAATTAGAAACGGTTACCGCGGTCTGTGAGTCGGACTTGTACTTCTTTCGGTCGTCTCTATTAGCGGGGCCGCTTTATTCCTGAACGTCGAACGTTCCACCGCGGAGAGAGAGAGAGAGAGAGAGAGAGAGAGAGAGAGAGAGAAGAAAAAAATGGAAAGAAGGTGAAACAGAAACGCGCCTCGTATTTGGCATACCGTGAAAAATACTGGGACGTTTGTTCGGTTGTGAAACTAATTTTATTACCGGCGTAATAATATCCGGCTAGCAGATCTACGATGTCGTTTCGCGTGGAAATTGTAATTCCAATCGGAAGAAAAGACCGTAAGCTTCTTGCCCGTAGCGCGTTTTAGTGGAACGAGTTCGGTTCTCGTAGAATAGGTATTTACGTAGGTAAGGTTCACCGATGGAATCTGGAGCGAATTCGTTCGAATGTGACGAACGATCGAACTCTCGATGTTTATCATATTGTTTTATTCATTCGACTGTTACCGTCTTTACTGTTCCGTATCCTGGCGAACACAAAACGCCCATTGCAAGGAGAATAAAAAAGGAAAGTCGGGTCCATGCTCGGTTATATCGCCTTGCTTCCTTCGCTTTTTAAACGTCCAGTTAGTTTCGACTATGGACGTTTGGAATTATCAGAGTCCGCCACGGGAAGAGAAAATGTCCAAATAGGAAATACAACGCACAGAAATTTGTTCAATGGCGTGTAATAGGATTCTACGGTTTTTCCAAGCGCATTATATGGTACACGTTAACGATAGGTTAAAAAGTGAAAGCGTGGACAGCCGTGTTATTCGATAACGACGATAATAAATACCGTGAAATTGCCACTCGAATACCAGTGTCATTGTTAAGAATGGTACTTTCTACTTCTCGCAGGAATCAGTCGATCGAATTGAAAAATAATTGTAGCCACTTCTCTAGATCCTCGAATTATCCCATGATTGTTCGGCTCGAACGCGACTTTACTCTAATTGAAGTGGCTCGAGTTTCCACGGTTAGATCAAAATCGTTGGCTTTCCCATCCTCTCGGCTCGAATTCGTCGTGTGGGAAGTACAACTGCCGATTCGTTGTGTAACCAGACGTGCAACGTACTTAGGTATACCGCACAGGCCGACGAGATAAAAAGAGCAGCTGCACGTGAAAGTGCAAGAAAATCAGTGGGAATGATCAGCGTTAAGTACGTTTTCCGTTCTACGAGTACAATACGAATGTACATATATACGCATCGTACGTTTGTCGAACAACGAAACGACAAGATCCCGTCCAACGCCGTGCCTTTAAAATTTGATGTCTCGCTCGACCGATCGAAATCGATAGTGAAGCGTCAATGGGGAAATTATGGTAGTTAGCGGCGGGTTTACGAAGACGTTTCTCGACATTTGAAATTTCGGAGTGAAAGTATTACGCCCACGTAACAAGCTCGGGTCCCCTCGATGTGATTTAGCGTCAAAACGTTTCCATGATTGAGTAAGTTAATGCATTTCGTGGGAGGCGTAGGCGCGATGATTTGTAGCCGGTCTTTAAGTGGCCATCACCGATACCGTACGTAACGGTTTTACGATATTTCACGTACAAATCGATGGCGCGTATTGTGTCACGATACCGAATGCATTCCAGATTTTCACGTTGTTCGTGCCTGTCGTCTAACGTCACGTTTATTTCCTTTTATCGGCGTTTCGCCAGCCAAATGTCCTCTTACAAGTTTAAACAGCATCGACGAATTTACGAGTTTCGCGTCGGATTTGTGGATTTTACGATTGCGCGTACGGCTGCCTGTAGCAGCTTTTTACTTTATCCTGCGGTGTTTGTTTCTATTTCAGGCGTATGAAAATTGAAATATCCGTGGGTGTCTGGTGGTAAGACGAGAGAGAATAAAGTTTGCATAAAGATGAATAATTCGAGCGAGATAAAGAAACGATAAATCACGAGCCGGTGTAATTCATATTGCACATATTGGATAATACCCTGGCGTGTGTAGTATCGGTATACCCGACAAGTTCTTGTTGATCGTAACATCGTTCCTATGGCAAAAATGGCCGGCGAATAATCGAACATCGTGCAAGACATATTTATTCTTCGGTAGTGGATATTCTTGCTTGGCTGCAGTCGCGGAACGGAGTACTTGTTGCTACTTATCCTACAACTTATTTTGCAACCTGGTCGAGGATTGCGCTCGAAACTTCGTAGCTTCGTAGCGTACAATCGTAAACTATAAAGCTCCTGTGACGCGCTATCCAACTACGTATACAATAAAATTCTTGACCTCGATACTGGTCATCCTTTAGAATCTCGTCGTACGCTTTTCTCTTATAATTAGCCAATAGAGTTTCAGCAAATCGAAGATCAATTAAAGTCCAGTCAAGAAGATATTTTCTCATTTTTATCGCAATTGTAATCCCGGCAATAAATATCGCTCGTTAAAATTCTAGTTAGTATTTTCTTATCGTGGCCGGCATCGAACGACGCATGGACAACTATAAAAGGAAAACGTAGATTGGCCAATATTTTCATGTTGACTAATTAGTATCGCGCATCAGCGCAATAACGCTTTCGAAGAACGTACTACTCGTTGCCGTTCTTTACGATACAGATTTACTGCAATTCGCAGAGATCGCTGTCCCTATAAGGATACCGTTCTTTTTCCTTTTTCCCTTTTCTTTTTTTTTTTTTTTTTTTTTCTTATCGATCGTACTTCTTGCATCGACTCGTAGGAATCGAAAGACACTAATTGCGATATTAATAGATCGGAACTGTTAATATCAAGGACAGTTATCTCGGAGCAAATTATTTCTTCGTGGATCGATTGTTTTCGCGATGTAAGTGTACGACGTGGTTACGAATGGACGCTGCGAGAGGCTGTTTGTTCAACAACCGTGTAATTAATGGAAAATATTCTTGTCATACCGTTCACTTCCATAATCGCGTACGTAAATGGCATACGTAAGATCGCGTGCTTGTCAATTTGTATAACCAGCTCGTCGAGTTGTCCAGTAGTCGAGTTTCCGACTCGTATACATCATTGTTTCAACATACTCTTATTAGACGTCTTTACATAAAATCGGATATGAACTGTCATTCCGGATAGATGGAAGTGATTTTTGTACAAGGGCAACGACACGCTGTGTTCCTTTTTTTCTTCGGGCTACGTAATAAAATGGAAACGCAAATTACTTGTAATGAGAATTCCTGCTAGGGGCAGAGCAATCATTAGCGTGGCCTGTCATTAATATTAGTTCGCCAAGCAAAATGGAACTTCCGCGTTCTGTTTATATAAATAGTTCACATCATTACATTTATTGATTATTACAGTCTCGACGGAATACATTGAATTTGTTGCGACAGGATTCTATTTGTCATAATTAAACGGCAACTGTTTCGGCCTGAATCATACGTACGACAAATGATGCCAACGAGCGAGTTTCTTCCTCTTCTTATTGAAATAACTCTTAATGTCTCTGTGCTTGGTTCATCGCGTTTGATAAGTACGTGTTGATTATCGAATCAGGATTATTAAACACGATATTACGTATTAATCACAGATTCTTTTATCGCCGCAACGTTTTTCCTTCTTTAATAGATAGGCAGAGGCCTATCCTTGATTATTATTTCATCGTCGATCTCACCTCGAATGTCTATTAATCGGACGGACGAACTTCGAAGCTCGCACGCGGTTTCCACGTTTCCTCCGAGTAGCCGTTACCACATCGCGAGTCATTATTTCGAGCGCGGTACGATGCACGGTGAAAAACGTTCGATCCTCTTGCGAGGATCACCCAGTATACACGTGACGACAAGAGAGGGCCGACGACGATCAGACGCGAGATGGTAGATATCGTCCGAGATAAATATTCACCAGCGCCGCGTGTAATCGTTTATTCCAGCCGCCGTGAGCAGATATAATCGCTACATCACTGTGCTCGCCCAGCGACATCATTCTCCAGCCGTTCCTCTTCCACGGGTTCGAGCAGCCACTCTAGAGACGAAACTGCGGTGCGTAGAGTAAATCTTGCTTCGAGGCTGTTTTACGGTATCTCGAAATACGACCTCTTCTCGCTGGTACAGAATGCCAGAGCTCCGCCTTTCTTTGCGTTCTTCGTTCCATCTCGCGGCTTCGTTTCCCATCCCGTTTCATCTTCCTTCTCTTGCACACGCCGATCTTTCTGCCCCTCTCTGTCCCATATTCATTCTTATCTTTGCTTTTACGACCGTTTCGTCTCGTTTCTCCTACCGTACGATCTTAAACGTTCCTCTTTATCCTCGTCCTTCTCCCTCTTTCCTCGTCTGCAACAGACTTTGGAAAACAGTTTTTGCCCGATCGCTTTTTTCCCATGGTTTCATTACGTTTTCGTCATTCTCGAAGACGTAACTTTATGGTTTCCTCTTCTTGCCAGTTTCGCGGCCCTCTTTTCTTCTTGCGCTCCTTCGTTCGCTTCATTCTTTCGCTCGTTTCCCTCTCTCTCTCTCTCTCTCTCTCACACACACACACACACGCACTTTCTGTCTCTGTCTCTCACGGCCGCCCGCTTTTATTTGTGGGACATTTGTACTAATTTAAGGCTGATTGTTAACATTAGCAAGCTTTTTGCGCGCCTCGTGCGTGTGCAAATACACGCGGACAACGGTACTCCGGATTCCTTGTGTGCGCCGTCTGGAGAGCTTGATTGAAAAACTGTCGGCCAGCGCCGAATTACATCAGCTCGCCAAGGTTTTTGCCGGCCGGAGCTGATCGAATTACTTCGAACTGCGGCACGGTTGCACGGCGAAATTGATTGGATAGAATATTAAGTAATTCTGGTAGCTTGGCTCGTTCTCGCGATTCGACGCCTAAACGACCGTCGTACATCAACACCGTCGCACGACCGTTTCCATTTTCAGCTCGTCGCGTAACAAAGAGATTTCACTTTCAATTACTCGTCTTTTCGACTCTATCGATAATCGAAGACGTGAAACGGGACGGCCAGTTTCTTTCACGGGGCCCCCCTCCCTCTCTCTCTCTTGATACGAGTACAACGGTAGCAGAAGATTAATATACTCGGTTTTAAAAGCGTACGTGGCTCACGCTCGATTCCCATTCACGATAACATTTTTCACTTTCTGTCACTGTTCGTCAACGTACCTATATACCGCACGTTCATGAATATTCAGGAATTCGCGCGAGCATTTCTCCGGCCAGTTCTTCGTTTAATTTCTTCTTATTCCAGGCCTCTTGCCGTATCCTCTTCGACCTCGCCTTCTCCTCTTCCTTCATTCCGCGTGTATCGCCACTCACGTGTGCACACCTTTTTTCACGCGTGATTGCGACGTATGGCCGGCGACTGTGACCTCGTGCTTTCTCGAAAGATGCTCTCTTTGATTGCCTCCCAAGAAACCACGCTTCCGCCTCCTTCTTTCGATTCACGCACCGGCTTGCGAACCCTCGCAAAATCATGTCGCTCGATAAATTTCGCCGTAACGGTCGCACCACGTGGAGGCGGTTCGTTTGACACGAGCAGAACCAGATTGCCTCGAGAGAAAAGAAATTGTTTCGATACTTGAGATATTCGTTACCTTGTTACTCGAGAAACGTAATACCGGTATCGATGGTACAAAGAAACGCAAATGGAATTTCTAGAAAAAAATATGCTGTATTTTCTCCTCAAATAGGATCGAATTTCGCTGATAATAATCGAAGTTGGCCGAATATTCACGCTAACCGCGCAACAGGCTCCGTCGAATGGCCAGTTTGGAAATTTCGTTCAAAACTGTACGTTCGTTGTCATCATTTTTCTTCCTTCAACCTCGTGCACGTTCTTATAAAAATTGCCAGATCGATTAATCAAAGAATGTAAGAATTTACACAAAGTTGAACGAACGAAAGAAATAAGAACGAAGGTACAATTTTAAGATAAATATTGAAACCGATCGTTCGACCGGACCTGGCGAGTTTAGCGTCAAAGATACTCCGTATCTGCGGTATCTCAAGACGTCGACATTCGTCAAGATTTTCAGCGTTTCTGGAACTCTTTGGACGCATCGAGATTAAACATTTTTCAAGCTATTTGGAAATCTCTAGTCCTACCAAGTACCTAAGGCTTGTAAAGACTTTCAGGAGTTTTAACTAATTTTCGCAGACTCTGAAATCGCTTCGAAATTAATATTCGAATGGCCGTAACCGACCGGAAGTATCTCGGAAACGTAATTTAAACGGTAAATAATTATGTGGAATGCAGTTGCGTGAAACGCGTGTTGAAAATCGTCGTTCGCACGGATACATTAGTTATCGTCTTTCGTCCGTTATGTCACACATTCTTGTTGAACCGTCGTGTCGAGCCATCGAGTAGAAATAATAGCACTTGTGCAAGTAAATCCGTATACGCGGCATTTTTTTCATTTTATCGCGAGACATACGGAATAATACAAAGATAAATCGCGTTAATAACTCGGCCTCTCGCGGCTATAACGACGCTTTTCGCATTGCGTACGAGCATTTACCTTTAATTTCGAGGCACACGCGCTTTAAGATACGTTCTCTCTGTTTTACGTAAGGGAACTATCAAAGAACACGGTGATATATCGTGCGTTTCCACGGAGGCAAGTTAATACGGCGCACACCTTCGCTCAAGTTTTGTTACCCGTTTGCACGGCCACTAATTTCTGCTTAAGATCGTACCGTGTCATTTCCTCCGGCACGTAAAAACACATGCCTGGAATTTGTAGCGTGACTCGCGTAACGTCCTACTAATTCCACACCCCGTCGATATAGCTATTCGGCTTCGCGTCATTCGTGATTTATCATCAGTCTCGTATAATTCGATATTGGTCGGGCGTTTCGCGATTAGTAGTAAATTCGCACATAGCAGTTCTCACGTGGAAATCGTGTACGTAAAATTTCAAATAAGAAAGTAGTTCCTCGGTAACGTACGGTAATAAACGAATTAAATTCTCCGAGGTGGTCGTATGTTATTATTGGTAGAGGTGGAATATAGGTTTACGAACGATCATCATGCAGCAGTAAGAATTAGAGTAAGCTGAGTATACTGTTTATTCGAATGCGCGAATGTTTATTGCCGCGGGACAATGCGAAATGCATCGAGAACGAAACTGAGAGCAGCGAGTAGCGATCATTTGGAGGATTTATCGTAATAGGAAGACTAAAGATGTAAATTCTCTGGTTGCATCATATTGCTAAGTAGATACGGTCTTTAGGTAAGACGTTCAATGGTCTGGCAAGAAGTCACGGCACTCCTACGCGGGAATATTGCGGTCAATAGTTTGGGCGTGCCTGATTTAAAATCAATTTTAGAACACATGGTTCGCGTTGGCGCCGATAACCTGATGTGTCGACGCAAATACGAACGAAGAGTCTCGCGATCGATTGTATAATTATTTGAACATACGCGACAAATAGTTGGAACATTTAAACGTAATAACTACCGAATTTATTTTGTCGAGGATTTTTGTTTCTTCTTCGAGAATATCGCACAATGTATTTTAATAATAAACGAGATAAAAATAGAATTGAAATGATCGATGAATTTGTAATTCTACGGTCGATAATTTTCTCTTCTATTTTGAATAACGGGAGAATAGTAGATATTGACGCGTGAAATATATTAATGACAATTTTGAGCACCAGCACCTGTACCGAAGTACATTAATTTCTGTGGAAGATATGTAGGTACAAGCGCCTCGTTAGGTATGCACCATATCTAAGTGTAATTTTAAGTACCATTATCTGTGCCCGGAACATTTGTTCGAACAGAGGACAGAAACATGTACCTCGTTAAGTACACGCAGTATCTAAGCATGATTTTTAATACATCTGCTAACAAATCTTTACATTTTGTATCTGATATATGTGTAACATGCTCTTAAAGCAAACGCCGTCTCCTCTTAATTTTCTAAGTCATCTTCACATCATAGGTACATACAATTCGAACGTATAAATATGTGAAAGCACGATTTTATTTTCATTTTGTATCGTAATTAGATGACACCGAAGGACATTTATTTCTTCTAATTGCTTTCAGTTCCATATAATCCTATTATATGCTCAACCTGAAAAAAAAGCTACGTAAAAATTTTATAATTTGTTCAAGACGACTTTCATACTAACTCTAGGATTACCTACTTGTGCGTCTGCATCAGCGATAAGGCTTCTAAGGCTCCTTAATTGCCCCTGCATATTATGCACCTAAACAAAATATTTAATAAAGATATTTGCACACCGAACGCGCGTTCTTTTTTATTCTCCTACATGTCTGAATTTAATCAATTTACCTGGAATAATATTTTCACGGCAAAACAGACTTATTTCTAAGCGACATTTAAAACCGGGCGTTCGGATTACGCATATATCAGTTACTTTAAGCATCGTGTATCGTCAACCAACGAATCGTAGAATTCTTCGATTCATAGAATTCTTAGCGCAATTTTATTTTGAATCATCCCTCAAGTCCAATGAACCATTGCACGATGACCGACATTAAACAAACTATGCGTAGTTCGGGCTCGTAAAAGTACGAAGCTTCGTGACAGGGAAAAAAGAGCCCGACCATACACAACCACCGAGTACATTCCACGCGTGGCAATAGTTGCATGTACACGTGTGTTTATACGTAATACTACATATATTACTGATACGCGCCTATTATAACCGTTACAATGTCGTCCGCGCTCGAGACCAAAGTGCCACTAAATAATCGCCGTCCTACGTGCTATTCTCCGAGAGATCCTCGGTACGGATACAGAAACTAGTTCTGCGGACCGGCCAAGGCCTAGATCACTGCGGTCGATGCCAGGGTGATTCTTAACACATGCTTGTCTGTATCCAGTCCGTGAAAGCAAATGGCAAAAAGGGCGTTCGTACTTGTACCAGATAAGAAGCAGCGACATTTTTTTGATCGTTTCAAAGATCAATTTCTGTAAATAGGATGCGGGTACAGCGTAGAACGCAGTAGCTTACGAAAGTGCTTCAACACTTACCGTAGGAAACTTGTACGTGTACGTATACAGTCAGTCGCGAAAATCTACCGATTACCGATTTACAGGGAAACTAGGAACCCAGTCTATCGCGAAATTATTTATACCGACATATCGGTACGATTATTATTAATGCGTTCCCGAAAGGAATGAAAGAAATTAGAATGTTTGTTTCGAATGAATGCGTATAAATTGCGTTACATCTCGTCAATGTGTCTCCCAATGCTGTTGAATGTAATCCTGTTACAAGGATTCGTAGGACACACGAATTCGTAGACTAACGTTTTCACTCAAATATTTTACGTTCGAGGGTTGTGATTTTCGACTTTTGCGAGCGACTGTATGTGTGTATTGAAATGCCAGAATACAAGAACATTGAAATCCCTGGGTTTTAGAATTTCTACATAAGCGACACTTGAATAGGGTGACGTTTATAGACGATGTAAATTGTAGAGTAGAAAGGTAGTGTCGTTTCAAATAGACGAAAGTAGGTTTCGTGCGAATATATCGCGTAGAAACGGCGAGAAGTCGAGAAATTGAGTAAATAATAGATGCAGGATCGATGGGACGAAGCACGTATTCGGAGGAGCGTATTCCGAAACGTATGACTCAGAGAACGTCGTCCAAGCGTAATTTAATCAAATTGTCCTAAACAGATATGTTACGTGCTGAGAATATTTATAAATCGACAAGTGTTTCATTTATCTTCGTTCCTTGCGTCTCCCTTCTTTTTTCGCTTCTTTCTCCGATCATCCTTTACTCGTCGGATATATTTAGACATTTTTGCGATAGATCGATCTGTCGCGCCTGTCCCAATGCATTGGCAACGACCGAACGAATCGCAAGTCCATTTCAGTGCGAATCAGATTTCCGATCGACGAGTATCCGGACATTTCATTTATAAACGGTCTACTTTACTATGCCGGGCTGCATCGATGATGTCGCGATTGATTGTCTGGTTATGCCGGGTTATACCGGGTTATACCGCTGCCGGGAAATGTTTATCGTCAATAACATTTTGAAGCATAACGTTTTTCTTTTCATTTAACGTAAACGATAGTATTTTACAATAATTTTGCGTTTAAAGATGGAACGGAAAATCTTTATAATAGGCATGTATTCTTCGCTCGATTGTGGTAAGCGAGAGGAAATAATCGAAGAGAACCGGGTTACGAAATTAATTCTTTTTCACCCTGTGAGCTATATAGAAATTATTCTGAGAAGCTGTACGAACTTCACGGTAGCTTAGGCATTAGAATCTAAATGCGATTACGTAGCTGGAGAAGTTGCTTTTACGTATATCTCGGAGATTATCTGCAGTGATTTACGTATAACAGTAGGTGAGCGTATTTTACGCACCGTATAATACGGCAGGAATAGAAACCAGTTCTCTGGAAAAGAAATATCTTACAATATAAATTATAGATCAATTTTCTCCGTGTAATGGTAATTTGGAGAAGAGACACCGTTGCTAAGGTTTCCACAACTTTATAAATGATGTAATTTCAAGAGAACGGAGTTTTATGTTAGTAGAAACGAGATTTTAATGAATATGGTTTTCACTCGTCTTTAAGGGCAATACTTGAACGAGAAAATACGTTACAGATATTCAAATATAACGTAGAATGTTAATTATCAGTATACACGTAAACGTGGATTAGTCAAAAAATGATACAGGTGATGGAAGAAAAATCGAGCTTTAGCGTCTGACTATTGACTGACGTATACTACTGAAGAACATAGTGTACGGTTATTTCGGAAGACCAATTGTAAATAAACTCGAGATTGGAATAATGGCAGAGAATTATTGAGCTGTACTACTTACATATATAAATTCCAGATGACTTATTCCAATAATGTATCGTTCCTCAAATTCTTTCGAAAGCAGAAGGAACGCCCATGAAAATAATAAAATTAACGAAAGAAGCAGCACGCGGTTTATATAAATTTTCTCCTAATTCGAAGCTTGTAACATAGAATATTGATAAGTAACTCTTACAATGCAAAAGTTTCATCCATAGACCACAAATTCCGATAAATAGAGAAAGGAGAAACAAAATATTACGGTACCCAGAAGAGACTAAGGGAGCAAGTAACGATAAAAAAGTTCCACTACATCAAACATACGTCGATCGACACTGATGCTTTATGCGCAAAAAATCCGCGGTTAACTCGAACATGAGACGAAAGGCCGTCGATAAACGTACACCTACGTCTAGCGATCTAACGGCACTGGATCATCCGCATATCAAACGCTATCGAGAATATCAGTCGCCATGGCTGGTTCACCTACTTTCGATATCTCTCGTTCTACGACACGGTACCGATTAGCTCAACCAAGCGCGAACAATTTTTCTCCGATCGAAATGTTCGTGTGATCTATCGCGATCAAATATCAATTTACTATCTGATCGTGGTATCGCGTAATTCGTTCGAATTTGCGACAACGCTTATTGGAAACAGGCTTATTACAAACGTCATCCGTTTAATTCCTTGTTTTGTTGACAGACGATGGTCTGCCATAAATTTACTCCGACGTAAGAATCAATGAGAAGCGCGCCAGCCATTGTATGCTAATAGATTGGCATAAAACGGTTGGGAATCAAATTAGAGATTATAATACTCGACGTAACTTTTCGCTCGAGAAGGGACGATGAAATGACGGATACGGAGATTGACGCGCTATAGAAAATTCGAGGAAAATGGAAAATTGCTCCGCTCTCCTATCCTAATTTAACGCAATACCAATAAAAAGATAGTTTTGCGACGATGTGACAAAAATGTCTTACAAATTATCGCGTTTCTTATTCGATCCTTAATTACCTATTAGCGACAAAGAGCAGCGACAACGAAACATCATTTTTCCAAGTTTCTAGCTCTAGTTTGTCTCCGACTCTCTTTGTTAGCGATCGTAAAATGCGCATCGTAAAATACGCATTTTCCTTGTTCGTTAGCAACAATGTCCTGTTAGGTACATTTAGAATCTACGAAGGGACAAATGTACTCAGACATCGCCAGTATACTTTCGTAAAATTACGATCATTGCTAGGCACCTTATGACGAACAGATCCGAGTCTTGCAACCAGTTTCGACGTACACATCGACCCTATACACGATCGTTTGAGAGACGTTAACGAGACGATGGAATCGAGTCGCAAGTATCCAGGATACAGATAGTGTGGTCGTTAAAACCGAAATTATTCCGTGTGCTCCTCGACCTAGGCTATTTAGATAGAACTGTATCGATGTTTCTCTATCTTAGCATCTTTATTCAAAAATTACTCGCTGTGCAATTAATGTCAATCGCCGTATACTTCTATTATTAAACGAGCGCGTAATAAAATTTCTCCGAATGAAACGGGACTTGAAATTACGTTGCGCGTATCGAGTATATCGTCGTTAACCTCTTTAATAGCGAATGATAATAATAGTACTGTGTTTGCGATAATCAAACTATTACATTAGACGAGCACCTCGAAAGACTCGCAGAATAAGTAACATGCACGTGTATACTTTCTTTTTTAATTATCGTGCCTTCGTTTTGTTACTAGATTCGTTGCGTGTACGCTACAATATATACATAGCTTCATAGACGTAGAATAGAAAGCGTACAGATGTTGGTGTAATTTTCTTATGGAACAAACTCTTACGCGTTGCTTGTTTCGTTGCTTGTGCTTTTCCATTTCGCTTCTGCTGCTTCGTTTCCTTTTTTTTTTTTTTTTTTTTTTTTTTTTTTTTTTTTTTTTTTTTTTTTTTTTTTTTTTTTTTTTTTTTTTTTTTTTTTTTTTTTTTTTTTTTTTTTTTTTTTTTTTTTTTTTTTTTTTTGAGATACAAGTATTGCATATACACAACTTGGTAAAATACCTCTGTATTTGCATGTATAATGTAATTTCTATTTCATCGCGATCTCTTTCGCTCGACTCTGTGCTATATTTATCGAATAATAGTTGTATCGTTTCTTATCATAAATATCGTATGAATAATATAGCTTCTACTTGATTCGCATCGACGTAAACATCTGATGTAATAGCAAATTCTCTTTATTGCGCTCGTAGTAATAAAACGCGCGTTTTAAATAGCACGTATACGCGCAATAAAGTTTCAAACAGAACATTTCGAAGCCGTCTCGCGAAGAAAAGAAAAATAATTGATCGACGATATACGCGGCGCTTGATGATCTTGTCTGGCTATATAACGATTTCTAAAATTCGTTCTCCTTTAAACGTCGAGTCGAAGTGTGTTGTACACCCCAACACGTGACCGCAACATTGAAACCGCGTGTATTTTCGTGCGAGACTTAACTCGAGTTATGACGTCTGCGCGCACTTTAATTCTCGCGGATGTAGGCGTGAGCCGGCTTGCCGATTCGATACCACCAGACTAGACGGCCAGCTCGACCCTGATCTTCCGAGAGTGTGTACGTGAGTTTAATTTGCCCAATCAGTTACCTAACAATTCATGGCAAGTGTTTTAATGTCGGTGATCTGTAATCTCATCGCGAGGACTGATACTTGCTCGTACAGAGCCCAAGTGGCGAGGTTATTATTCCAGATGAAATAAACAGGTCAGCGATAACGTTTTACGATGCAACGGCATCTGCAAGCTGAAGATCGCGAAACTAGATTGAGCCATTGGTCTTCGCGAGTCCTAGCAGTAGATTTAACCAGGCCTGTATATCATTTGAAAAGTCGAATGTCTTTCGATTAACGTTCTTGCAAAGTCAAAGTTTCTTTAGCTTGAAATAGTCAGAGACACGGATCTGAACATCTATTGGCGATTAAGGTATAAAAGTTGTACCGAAAGAAACTGAATTGAAATTTAGAAAATTTAATTAACACGAGGAGGGCAGAAGCCTTTACCTATACCTATATTTTAAAGCAAACAAAGTATCTTAAAAAATCGGTCGATTAATGATCCAAGTATAAAGCTTGTAACGAACGAATTAAAATGGTAGGCGTGGAAAAAAATATATAATGCAAGGAGAAGAACAAGCTTTTATCTGTACTCTTTTACAAAGTAATTGACCTAACAGTTCTACCGATAGAAATGACATAAATTGAAATAGCGCGATTATCATGCGAATGAAACGAAGGTAAAGCGTAGGTAGAGCAGATTAAGATACTAGGATTTCCGCGTACGTCGTTGTTCGTTATTTGTATTAGCGTGTACGTGAAAAATCGGAAGATACGTTCGGTAGCCGATCAAAGTCGTCCCAAGTCTGGTTGTACGTAAGTAGAATCACAGTTGCTGGTCGTGTTCGAGCGAAACGCGGAGCGTCTCGATAATAGGGACTCGATGCAGGATGTATCGTGTATCTCCATGCGTCTCGTGCCGGTATTTTAAGATCGCTACACGATCGGGTGGGGCCGCCTCGGCATTCCGATATCGTCTTATCGTTGGACAGTGATTACTCTGTGACTGAGGCAAGATTAACGACGAAGACCTTTTTTCAAGCATCTAAGAAGGATTTAAGGATGGATACATACCGGAATAGCTGGTCGTACGCGTGTGCGTGTCTCGAAATTACAATAAATTCTTCTAACATTATGAATTACGCTATAACAGTTTGACATTTCAATGTCCATCATCCGTAAAATTCTAATGATTGATAATACAGATATTTTATAATTCTCCAAATCAGTTATATCGAAATTAACAGGAAACGTTTCTATTAACGGTATCTAAGCTACCGGTGCTAGATCGGTAGAAATACAGACGGATCGTAGCTTTTTGATTTATTTATTGATTTTTCTAATTATGTAGTTTACACGGTCTCGACAGACGGCAATAAATTTAGTATCAGTGTTGATAAAGACGATTCAGCCGAAGTGACACAGATAAATTCCATTGGTATGAATTACGTCTCATTGCGGACAGTCTAAAAGGAGCTCGTCTAATTGTAAGTGTATTGATTTATCATGCTAAATGAAGGAAAAGGCGGGCTATTAATTCTACCTATCTTCGCTAATGACAGGAAGTTGGATCTGCTGGGGGAAAAAATGCTTGCTTCGAAACACGATAGAAGTGTCAGTTACATTTATTTTTCGCTTACTCCGTGTCTGAATCTGGTTTAAAGCATCATTAATTAACGATGACGTAACGTGACCTGTTCACACATTGCTTCCGGATTTCAGGCTGACTCATACGCGACCGTATATAAACCTGCCAGTCCGTATCAAGTAAATGTACTTAGTATCAAAATAAACTCTTAAATCTCTATGAAATCAATTAATTACTGTTCGTATCGATCGTTCCGATTTAAAGAATCATTCAGATACGATCATCGAGATTTCACTTTTAAATTTACATCGTCTATATATCACTTTAACCGCGTTGAGTTCCATATACATAATCAAATACGCTACACTGTAAGATGTATGCGCGTTATATCTGCTACCACTGTACTTACAATTCTGTTTTTGGAATTAAATCATAGACAAAGATGGCAAACACGATATTTCAAAACATATAAATTTTCACTGCGGATACGTTAAAAGTCGCGCCAAGATATTTCAATGAAACGCGACTGCGCGAAACTGAACGTGCAGCCTAGAGAATCTTTGTCTACATCCTTTATATTAAATTCTCAATATTCCTAGGTTGTCCGAGTATCGTTACACAATCGAGATTCCAATATCGAATTTCTAGCCTAACTGCAAACTGTAAATCGCGTTCAAACAAAGAGAAGCTATCGACAATCCCCAGGATTGCATTACGTGTACGTAGCGCGCTATCGTCCACGGTTCTCCAGTTTATTATTGCGGTTAGGCTTCAGCCTGCTTCCGCGGGCCTACAAGCATCGCGAACTCTTGCGTTATTGTAGCATCCGCATTATTGGCACGTAAATGTACGCTACATGCCGCCCACACGACCAGGAAACGATCGTTCGTTCAGCTGCATGCTCCATTCCGCATTGTTTATCAATTATTATAACGTACACGCCCGCTCCTGTCATATACAGGATACTGCTGGCTTATGGCAGCAGGTTAAGAATGCTCGTACACTCGACGCGCTTATTTTCCGGAAGATTAGGATAAAGCGATGGGGCTATCCCCTACCTTCTGTTCCGTTTAACGTGTCATGGATCATCGTACTTTTCGTCTAAGGCTCGTTTCATTCTTATAATATTCGGACAGTACCTCCGCTTTGCCAATGAACGGCAATCGAAATGCAAAGTGTGCAACGGAGGAAGTTTCGGATTACACGAATATTCCCAACTTCAGGTTCTCGTATGCTCTGTTCGGTAACAATTTCCAGATTATTCGGAGTTTCAAGATTCTATTAGATTTCTTTAGAATCTACGTTTCTAACGATGATCAAACTGCGGACGTTTGTGTATTTTTGTGAAAATTAGTTCAAAGGAAAAGAAATGATATCTAAGATGTATCTCGCTGGTTAAATTATGGCCAGTATTATACCTCAGATATTTTATATATTTTGGCGTTGCTGCGTATACTCACGATTGCCCATAAATGACGACATGGACATAATTTAGAATAGAGAAGAAATTAGTAAGGAAATATGAATAATATATCGATCAGATATGATACATAAATCGTAGGTCGAATGGCGTAATAAAGCGTTCATTTTAATTACCTAACGATTAAGCGTATTATCGTAATTTATCGATATAATATCACGAGGGGCAGAAAGCTACGTTTTCGTCGTGATTTGTAATAGCGAATGCTTTGTTTTGCGAATCATCGGCGCCGCTCCACGTATTATGAATCGACGTTCCGCAAACGTGGCGCCCACGTGGCGTCCGTGCATTGCGATGAAATATTCATTTCGCTGCTTGTTCGACCGTGCTCGCGCTAACAAGGCGCTCGTTAAGCTATCGTCATCATGGTGAGGGAGAAAGAGGGTGATGATAAAGAAGAGAAAAAGCAAGGGGATGATAAAAATACGGGTAGGAGAATGATAATGAAGAGGCAGAGGAAAGGGGATGAGAAAGAAGAAAGATAGGACCAGAGAGCAATGAAATAAAAGAAGACGGAGGGATGAAAGTACGAAGAGTAAAATGAGACCATAAAGGAGGTACAGAGAACAGATGATAAAATAGAGAGGATAATAAAGAGCTCTTGCTTTTCCAACTATTCGCGGCATTCGGACATTCTAATAATATTCCCGTGGTCTTAGTTAATTTTTTTTTGTTTTAATTACGAACACGCGGGATTCGCGTCGCTATCGCGCATTCTAATAGTTGTCGTTCTAACAGGAATCTAGGATAGCTGGCGTTCGGAGTTTTACGCAGTAAACGATTAAGCAATTTTGGTGGATCTATCGAAACGATTTATTACGCGCCATGTGCCGTGAAACCTTAATCGCGTTACTAATTCCATTGCGGTGGACGTCTATTTAACGAAAGTTCTATCGTTCGTATCGACCCGATACGATGTCCTCTGCCGTTCGGTGAACCTTCAACCAACTAAAGTAGCTGCTTCAAACGTCTATTTATTTGCGAGTTTCGTTACCGCGATGGACGTTTGTTTCGCGTCTTAGTAGCCGTAGGACAACGAGCTGTTCCGTTACTGATTTCTTTGCGAAAGATACGCGCGTCGTCGTATATTTCTTCCTCTCGGTGAGAGAATTTCGCGCGTGTGTCTCCTTCCCAAGAATACGTATCTCTCTTTCGAAAGTTTCTCTGCAAATATAGCCGCAAACGATCTTGCTCGCCTTTTTTGCATTCGTTAGATTGCTTACTATTATAAGCAAGGCCTAGGCATTTGAAAACATGCTGTTCCATCTTCCGGAGTTCGTGTTATTTCAGATCCACTTAGGCCACGGGGATAGGCGGCCATTAGCTTTTGCTTTCAACGACTTCATCCAAATTGTCCGTACGCTCGTGAATTCGAGTGGGTCGTTAAATATCGCGAGACTCACGGACGCGCGGGTCTATCTGCGGCCACTTCTCAGCCTCGCGACACGTGCTAGAGTCGCCGGCTAAAAAACTGGCAAAAATCTATTACAAGCGCTCTCATGGCACGTACCTATTTAGGTACCAGTAGATCTAAAAGGCGGGCCGCGAAAAAGCGGCGCGCATCGTGCACGAACGGACACTGCTCGTAAATTCACGCGGACAAGCAAGTCGGACGTTAACGCAAGGTTTACCGTCAACGCGGTGAAATATTCCCGGTAAGTTGCGGGATAATTTACGCCAGTAACCGCGGGAATAACGCGCGCTTCGACTCCGACACCGGTGTCCCTTCGAGGAGAGTATCTAGGCCCGGCATAGGCGCTGTAAATAACGTTTTATCGACGTCACGCCCTCGCACGCAACGCTAGTCAACCATCTTCTTTTTTCTCGCGACGTTTTAACGAGTCGCGTGTCCCTGTCTCTCTTCGCGAGTTTGCTTTCTTTTCGTGCCTCGAAAGCTTTCGTCTCGGCTGCGCGGCCACGGGCGCGCGCGCGCGCGCAGTTTTCCGTATAGTTCCATTTCGATTTCTACTTAGTGTCGGCGAGATTCGCCGCCGCGCGAAGAAATTGCCCACACTTGCCTGTTTCCGTCTCGCCTGTTTCCACACCAACGACTCGGCTCGCGAGGAAACAGGTTGCACAGCGAATCTCTCTAACGCTAAGCGGCTGTGCAAATGAATCATTCGCGTTTGACTTACAAATCGAGTTTGCGTTATTGGCCAATAGGACGTATTAAGAAACAAGGAACAGTTACTCAGCGACGCGTTTATCCAGTGCAACGAGACCGTTTAGCTCTTTCACGGAAGGATAATCGACGGACAAAGATTATTAGACCTTTGTTGTTCGTCAAACTACGAACGGATTTAAGCTGCGGAAACGTTTATTGTGTTTACTCGAGCGACTTTTTTTTCCCCCTGACAGTGGAATTACGGTATATTCGTATAACGGGAGGAAAGGCTCTATTACGTCGATCCAGAAAATAAAGATCGCGCCCGCCTTTCACTCTTCCCTGCTCGCTCTTATATCGTACATGGTCCGCGCAGGGATCCGCGCTCCGCTCCAACTGTCTCTATAAGCTTGCCTTCGCTTGCAAACTAAATATCTATTATACGCAGAGCGTATTTTCTCCGCGGTCATCGGTCTTTCGCTCGGCGCGAGAGAAGAATTTTTCCGAGTGCGAATGGCGCATCAGGCCGCGACCAACGGAATACCAAGTAGCTTGAACGGTAATTATGCCAATTATATCATTGGATTCGCATTTTCTACGGAATTACAGAAGCATTATCGACGCTGCCGAGTTTCTCCTATTGTAACAGCGATTCCGTGTCCGACATACCGTCAGAGAAATCAGCGTACTTGCCTGGTTCACGCGCGCGACCTCGGCCCGCCAATTAACAGTCTAATGACGTGTAATATTGCCACGGAAAATCTAATTTGTAACGCGTCGCTGGCAAACGCCGGCAATAAACATCCCGAGCCGTGTTTTAGCCGTGTTTTAGCCGTGCTTGAAGGCGTTTCAGCGGGCAATTAACACGCGCAAGGTGTTCCGCCGCAATCGTTCGATGACATAACAATCGAAACGTTCGGAATTATTGCATCGCATAATCTAGCCGCTGGTTTATGCAATACCGCTTGGTATTTCTCGCGAGCGCAACATTACGAGCCTCGCGCGTGTGCGAAGCGGAAAGTTTTTCTCACGTTTTGCTACGCGATACGGACCGAAGAACGTTACCGGTACTCTCCGACGATGCATTATGCTCGCTTTGAAACATCGCAAGGGGAATTCCTCTTTCGGTTACCACCGATGGTCTTCCTGAAACGCGAGAGAGACGTGCCCCGCCCAACGCCTTCGTCTCTTTTCCACGTCAGCCACTTTAACCTCTCTCTCTCCTCTAGAACCGATATCCTCGGAAAAATTGGAAAACTACCAACTTCGTTTTGCTCTACGCCCTCCAGCCAACAAAACTGTAAGGTTGCTTCGATCGCAGTGGTCTATAATGGATTCTAATGTTTTTCGTTTTTCCACGAAGCAGAGGATAAATATAGTGCGCCTGGTTCTCGATGGAAGTTAATCCGTGTGAAAGGGAGCAAGTTATATTTGCGTCGAGAGCTTGGTTTCTTTGACCAGGTCGATACTTTTTCGTACAGGCTGGTTTCAGGTTGCCTCTATTTTTCGAACGACTCGACGAAAGTCTTTGGCGAAAATTTTTCTAACGCTTTTGTCGAATTCGATTTCGTCAGTGTTCTAAGAGGCGCCCCGTTCTTCATTCCGTAACGCCTTGGCAATGCTTGGAAGGTCATTTATCATGCTCTTCTTCCAGTGAAATTCAAAACGATTTCGAGGTTGTTGGTAAAAGAACGAAGAGACGAGAACAATGTTGAGTAATTGTGAATTCAGCGACTATACGTGGCGAAGACGTTCCGACGAACGAATTCCTTTTCTACGACAGAAACTCTCGTTTCTTGTGCTCGAATAGCGTTGTAGGAGCAAAAGGAAGTCTTTGTTTGCAGAGAGATAGCCATTTCCTGGTACATTATTGACAATCCTTAATACGCGTTCTTGAGAAATTAAAAAGGAAAGATTCGACAATTTCAAGATACATATTTGAACGCGCGTAATTTAATCGATTCGGACAGTACACTCGTCTATCCAATCATCCACGTGCTTAACTTTCTTCAAAATAAAACCGATCGTTTAAAAATGACTTGTACTTCGTACAAAAAAAAAAAAAAAAAAAAAACAGTTACTTGCTCGAAGTTATAGCATTTCCGAAATAAAAATGACCAAATGATTCGTTACTTCAAATCCGTATCTTTCATCGGAAATAAAATTTGCCCAAGGCTAGATCAGTCGCGTAAGGTGTCCTCGTCTCGCCGAACGAGCTCGAACAAACGATTAAATATTACTTGTCAGCAAGAAATCGCTATAACTCGACCGGCGGTATAATAGGAAACTCCGACCCGGAAATTTCTCGTTCGAGTTTAGCTATGGTCCCAGGGATCGATAATGCGATCGAACGATAACCACGTGGATCTGCCGATCTCGTACCCGTGGACGATTTATCATTGCCTGTCGATAAAAGTCAGAATGTACGAAGGTTTTGTTGCGTTATATTATTTCGAAGCGGACGCCTTTACGTAAGGCACTGGCAAAAAGCGTATCCCGTGATAAATATAATTATATCGCGTTGCTGCCGACACTCCGTTATAGCTAATGCCGTTTCACGATAAAATCGCGGAATTATCGCGGTACAACGCCGTGAGCCCAGCCAATTGCAATACGCCCATATCTGCTTCTTATGCCACTTGCCTTGTATGCACTTCACACTTGAGGAGCTGTGCACGGAGAAGTGCAGTAGATCGTAATAACAAGAATGCAGTCCGGATTACTATTCAGATTCGTTGGTGTGTAATAGCGACCGAACGCCGGCCCTGCCACCGCAAGTATGCCGTGTTCGCGATCGCTGATTGCCCGAACAAGGTTGCCGGTCACGTCGCCGGTAATTATGAATTCATTCTTCTTCGGCCTGATTTCACGCGCACATCTCTGTCTGTAAGTATTAGGACGCTTACAGGAAAATCAGATACACGTATAAAGTCGTTGGGCATTTATCAAAATCCTTGGCGATTGTTATTTCGTTTGAACCAGGCTCTATGAAGAATTCATCCGTTCTACGTTGTAATAAGAATATCGGAAATAACGCAATCAACGCTGTAAGTAATTTCGATATTTGCGTTAGCAGACTTTTCCATTGTACCTTTTACTCTTTCGATCGCATTTCAGCAACGAGATTCGCATTCAGCGGACTTTCGTCTTTCCAGTTCGCTTGAAATTTTGTCAATGAGATTCAGATCGAGAGACTGCGGGTGTGCTGTCTATCGTAATGTTGAAAATACAATAAAAGTATCGACCTTTTAATCAGATTGTACCGGACGTCCAAACATTTGTACACGATAGTACGTGTGTTTTGCGGATACTAGCGCGCCGCGAGTTTCCTCGAGACGTAGGATGAAAGATTTATAAAAAGAAAAGGACGATTCTTCTGCTTACCTTCCTCGGTGTTTGAATACGGTACGTGATTAACGCAGATAATGGCGTTTCGGTGTACATCCAGTTAATTAAGTTTACCTTATTGTTTTCATAGGCAATTCAAATATTCGGATAATTAAGATACAATCGTATTAAGAGGAGTGAGAATGTTCTTCTTACGTAAGTGATTATGCCTATCCGCGATAACTACGCGGGATTTTTTGCGCTTTGAAAGAAGCTGAGTTACCGTAAATGGAGGAAAGCTTGTTTTGATTAAAATTACTTTGATGATTGTAATAGGGTAATAATAATAATAATTTCTACCGTGTACGAACAGACCGGTTATTACTCGGATAGTTGCAAAAGACGGTTAACGCCGTGTAATATTATATTCTTGTTAAATAAATTTCTTATCTCTCATCGAAATCGAAGCGTTATATCGCGAGAGGTAGCGGATATCAATTTTTAAACGTTCTACGTGTTTTACAACGTTTGTAAATTGTAACTTTCTAATTATCCAGTGAATTATTCTCATACGAAATAAATATAATTCAATGAGAGATATACGACGAGTGTAGAGGCGTTGGAAAAAGCTTCATGACGTTGATCAATTATTTTACACGCAAGTTGCACTTCTACCCAGCTATTACTCAATTTCGCCCAACTATTTCTTCCTTACAAACTTTGATTTACCGTCGGCTCGTGTAATTATAAGATAATAGCGTTACAACAACAACCTTTTAGAATTGTTTCAAATACCTCGTTTCAGGCAAGTATTAATTACCAGTTTCTCTATCGACCACTTTCTGTGGTTTACCGCTTAACGAAGAAATCGAAGGCTTCTACCGATTTGAAAGCACGTGAAAAGGGCACGTGCTTGTTACTCGATATATCGTGTCTACCTTAAAAACGAAGCCAGTGTCACGCTCGAGTTGTACACCGTTGCTCCAGAATGTTTGTCGCTACAATAAAACGCCGGTATAAGAACGAACGGTTGGCCTTCTACGTTTGCAGTATCCATGCGTCCAGACAAATTCGATAAAATCTGACGCGGTCGAACAAGATCGGTTTTGCAGTTCCGTAACTAAGATCTTCGTGTTTTTCACATTTCTTGGAAACGTGATTACGCGGCTGCGTGCAGGGATTAACGAGTGTCTCCCAAAAAATTGATTTGTAATGTTATCTATAGAGTTTCTCGCTATATTACATGTTTATTTATTTATTTATTTATTTATTTATTCATTTAGCGTAACTCGAACGCGACGTTATAGGAATCATTTCTTGCGCCCTTATCGCCGTCTATTGTTTCGAATTATGTAATTCTTGCAAGTTTTTTCGGCAGAACGTTCGGCATGTATAATCTCTGGAAACAGGAGTCTATTATTTTCGCGGTTTCGACAAAAATCTGAACGACGTAAGAGGCCGTGGTTCGCGACAAGCTAGAAACGGGCGGCACGTTGCACAAGTTTTATCTGCAGTCGGATCGCAGCAACAATAATCGATCGGGTCGACAATGGAGAAAGTTGGGCGGGTGCGAGTGATGGAATCACGAGAAGTTGGGCTTCAACGGAATAACCGTACTATGTTAGTTTCCGGTTCTTAGCCTTTGGTATTCTACGTATTTCTTCGAGATAACCCACGGCCGAGATGTCTTCGAGTTTCTCTTGTCGCAAGAAATAGCTTGCCTATGTTCGTATGTATATTTTGCAGGAAGAACGTGCAACGCTCGCTGCCGAGTATATTAACGAACCAATTAAAGCCTGGCTTTATATCCTTAACTGTTAAACGACGTGAGAAAATTCTTTTCGCGTATTAGATAACACGATGACGGCGTAGAAAATATTTTTTACTGAAAATTTCGATTCAAGCTGGTACGAGGAAGAGACTCTTAAAAAATAATTCGCACGTAATAAGAATTTATCTCGCTCGGTTACGAAGCAATATACGTACTTCCTCGTACGTTCGGAGAATTCCGCTGAATGTAAAACGTTTAATGGATCGCGGAAAAACGCTTTGGGAGACTCGTTCCCATTCCGCGGTGTTTCAATGAAAACAATTCCCTTTTCATCTACTTGGTTGCACCAATTACCGTGGAATTTCACAATTTTTTCGCAAGGACGTTGCGCATACTTCTGTAGGTATCGTAACCGGAGAGCGCAAGTGTCGGGGAGTTTTCTTTGGTTACTACAAGGTAGGCGACAAGCTTGATAAACGAGAGAATACGTTGGAAATAACGTGAAACGAAGTTGAGCCGAAAAGGCGATTTGAAAAATAATTAGCAATTTAATCGCGCGTATCAAAGACTTTTGTCTTTTCCTTTTTAGGAAAAATCGTTTACAGGACAGACGAGGTTAAAAGAATTATCGTGGCCTGTCGCGAGAGTCGTAAAATTGTTACAATCAATTTTAATCGAAAAGACCCAGCGTTGTGCGAGTTTTGATCGTCGCCGCTTAAAGCCTAGATGCTAAAGCCTAGATATTAGATACGATCTGATTCACATTACTTTCTTCGCGTTATTGTGTACCGTACAATGCTCAGCGGATAAACACCGAACAAAATTACACGTATTTATTTGCACTAGTTAAAAATTAGCAATGACGATAAACGTCGCATTGTCTCCGCAAAAGCTAACATTTTAAACAGGCAAACGCAGAATCGTGCTCGAAAACGAGGCGTCGTTGATAACAGAGGATCGGGGCTTGGCGTGTTCTTAATTACTCGAAAGAAAAGAATTACACTGGAAACAACCGAGTTGCATTGTTTGCAGAAGTTGGCGTGATTCGTTGACGAATATGCACGCGATATTTACATCAAGATTGTCCGAAGGTATTCCGTTGCTTCGAGTACACGTTCCGCAGGAAGTGTCGACATGATTGTGACCCGGTTATACGTTCGAGAGTCGAGAAATCGCACGGGCGAATCGTAAATCTGCTCGCAGGAAATTGCATGCGCCGTTGTTGTTGTAGAATCTCTTACGAGCAGTTAAGTATCCTATAAACGGAATATTACTTTTCTTTTTTTTAAACGCTTATTAATCGGAAAAGGTGTAAAGAAGTTTTGTCAATCCATTAAGGATTAACATTGAATTGGTGACGTTTCATTTGCGGTCTTCTCGGTCAATTCGTGTTATTGAATTCCGTTCTTAATACGTGATCGCGAAGGAGGACTCTAAGGATCTCTGTATAAGCGTAGAGTATTTATGACATGTGACGAATAGTAGGATTCCGTCAAATATCTATTATTCTTGGTAAAACAATATGCGAGTTACTTTACTGGTGATTTTCCATTGCTCGGTCGTTTAGCAAGTTAATTATAAATTATATTTTATTTTGCAATGAATTTCCAACAACATTGATCATTCCGCTAGATTTGCTTCCTTATGGCTCGGTAAAATCGATATGTTCAACAGGACTGAGTTTCCGTGACCGAGTAAAAGTATAGCTCTGAGAATATTCGAAAGCAATTAAGCGTACCCGTCACTCTTCATTGCGAACGTTGACGGGGTCAACGATCGTTCGTTGTATCGCACGATTCACAGGAGTCAGAAAAACGGAAAATGCATCTGTATCGTTAATCGACGACTATAACGGTGCTAACGCTGTTCCGTGATTTCCATTACTTCGTTACGGACATCAAACTGTAATTACCGCGAAAGTTTATCAATGCGAGAAATCCTCCTGGCTTCCTCATGACGTGTCCCTCTTTCCATCTATTGAAATCCCTAGATTTTATACAAGCAGTTGTTACTATTATACAATTGTGCCATTGCAACTATGTAAAATTATGAAAAGTTGTTAACAAGAATGAAAGAATTCTTAGTTGGAACTCTGGTTTCATGTGTATATATATATATATATATATATATATATATATATATATATATATATTGCCTGTGCAGTTACGTTTGCAACAAATTTTACTTTCACGTCGTGTTTCATAGTATCGGTATCACTTTTTTATTTTTTATTTTTTTATTAAGTAAGGAGTGAAAAATAAAAGTATGTATCGCAGCGGTGTTCGAAAAACATTGGATCGTTAAAGTGTTAAGGTGAAAGGCGCGTCAAACATCGTTAGCTTTGCAAAAGAAATCTAAAAAAAGAAGGTGAATGTTGATTGAGGCAACAGATCACAGGCTAGAGTTGGCGACAAGATGACAGCGATACGGTATTCGTATGGTACTCGGCTGCTAATGACTTTAAAGCATGCGCTTAGACTTTTCGTCTTGCTCCTATATTTTCTCATCGTCTTGGAACAGAGTTATTCGAGCACGCCTCGAACAAGCCTTCTGTATTTTTAGTATTTTGCCGTAATTAAACCAATGTCTCTGTGGATCGGTGAAACTTTGAGAGAAAATCATTTAGACACGAGCCCAAACATTTTCTTCTTTTTTTTTTCCTGTACGATAAAACGTTGAAACTTGTAACAAAACCGGTAATAATCGATATTAGCAAAAGCTAGTACGATTTGGTTATAATTAAATTCCCTTTATAGCAGCAGAATCATTCTTAACGAGAGTCGAGTGTCGTTGTAAAAAGCTGACGCGTTAGTTTTATGCGATTCGAGCGCACAGTGTCTGGATTAATAACGATTCCAGGTTAGAAAGTTAAATCACTATACCGAAACAGTTATTTACGAGACAGTGGTGAATTGTTTCACTTTTCTCTGTCTAGACGGCACGTGACATTACGAATTCGCGAGATGAGGTGTAGCCACGTGATGATTATCAAATTAGAGGAAAGTTAAGAAAGTTAATCTACTATTCGGTCGATATAACACCGACAACGCCAGCTTCACTTTCATTCCGTTACGACCGTATTATGACAAGTCCAGCCATTCGTTTCGACTTGCTTCACGAGTCACGGATTACTGAACTAGAACCGTGAATTTTAAGTCGCCAGAATCGTGCAATCGACGTTATGACCATCGAGATAAGGAATAACAATTTTTGCGAACTTATTCGAGACTCAAGAACATTGAAGAATAAAGATCAATCGCAGGATCTGATGTTTGTTGAATTAAATAAGACGATAATTGAATTCGAGTATTACTATTTTATTATGAAACTTTTATAACTACAGATAACATCGTATTTTTATTTTTGGCTACTGAGTCTTATCTTATTGAATCTGGTGTTCTTAGGTAGAAGAAAAGATATCGGAGAAAACGCAATTTTCTTATCGAATTCAATTCAAAAAAGTAAAAAGTTAGACGTATCATCGAGATTCTACGAAACGCAAAAGCTATTGATTGAATCGTAAGAGGAAAGAATTTTATCGCTAAACGGCCGAGTAACTAACAATTTTCTAAAAAAATTTACTCTTCTTTTCATCGTGGCACGCTTATACTTATACACGGCTATACACGCTTGCAAATTAATGACACGAAACATTTTAAACCAAAAGATCTAATTTTATTACCGAAAACATCATTAAGTCGAGAAAGCATTAAAGCGGAAAGATCTATTGCAGGGAAATTTTCGTTGAACCGATCACGAACTTCCTTAGATTCGATACAAAACTACCTGTTCCCTTCACTTCCGCGGAACTTCCTCGATAAAATAGCCGCGCTAAAACCTTATGAAAGACAACGAAAGTATTTCCGATGGTGTTGCACGAAACACGCATGCTATGTAAATCAAGCCGATGCACGAAACTATGCAGACGCGAGTTAGGTTCGCGCTCGCGAAGATTCGTGGAATGTAGACCTCTCTACTTGACGCGACACGAGCGTGCAGCCAGATATTTTATCGCTTATTGTCCTCTATTTTATGCACAATCCATTGTGTAAACCACATTTGGAAATCACGAGAAATCACGAGCCTCGCTTGAATACAGGCAAAGGACTATGGGACTTTCTAATTAGCAGAGAATATCGTTCTGCTTCAAACGCATGTATCTAACGCGAATCGTCCGAGATGGAATGTTCCTCGGCTTTCTGGAAATTTTCCGAAAGTTTCCCGGGATCGATACTCGAAACTCGTTTGAAATTTCAATACGATAAAAGGTATATATGTCGTACGATAACAAGGTATAATAACACGATCTGCGATGAGCGATCTCGTGTTGCTTTTTATTCTATAGATGGACTGTGGACGTTTGTGGAAATTCGTGTTTCGTGGACGCAAAGAATTGGAACGGACAGACATTTGGAAGAATTGGACGAACAGATTCAATTTTATTTACGATTATGCCGGACGTTCTATATCCGATATATAGTTAAAATTACAAATTAACGTAATTAACGAACGTTAAAAATGACTTGTAATTCGTTCGACAATAGATTAATCATCAGACAAACCGATATTTGCAACGCAAGTGTGACACTACCGATACTCGAATGCAGCTACAGAGAGACTTTTCATCCAATCTATACCCCAGCACCACCCACATTGAATTTACATTTCCACTGTTCTGCCAGCTGCCACTCAAATTGTAGTACGCCAACATAATACTCTGCACCTAACTTAGATCACCCTTATATGGCTATCTAAATTATATCGTCAATCTGTATAGCCAGTTAGATCGATTATCGTTTAATTTGTCCCGGTATCGTTCAAAAATTCTTTATCGGTTGACTTTCCGGGTCATTTCTCGTCGACGAGGGGGCGAAACCCGATAAGAATCTCCGACGGAAAGCGATCGGTCCAAGCATCTGGAAAATTGAAAAACGACGATCCCGAAAGGTTGGCTAGCCGGTTCCATGGAATTCAGAAGGGCTATCCGTATGTTCTATTCCTTCGGTTCCATGCAATTATAAATAGAATCGTCGTGACGGCGTGCAACTATAAATTGTCGCTTTGTGATTTAACGCGCGCGTTACGCGTTTATCGGCGAAACGATCTACGCGTCCACCAGGTATGTAACTGTCATAGATCGCGATCGAGAGAACTCCTGGTGCGAGGTTCGTAGCTGGGGTTGCGCCGTGCGCTGCAATTAGGATAAATCGATGCAACCGACGCGCAACGCCGACATAACGCGAGCCCCGATTATGTGCGCAATAATACGATCGTTCACACTGTTTCGTCTCAACGTCGAACTGTCGTGCTTTTTCTCAGGTTTTTAAATTTATTAATTGTTTCTTTCGTTATCGCCCCGTGGAAATCGTGGTCGCTGTGAAAGAGTGTTTCCACGTTGAGAGTTTAACGGGTTCACGCGTGTCTATGTATAAAATCTTTTCATCTGCCATATAAATTGCCATAATCTTTACTATCTTCTACGACGTGTCGATAAACGAGAAGGTGGTATCCAGAAAGAGTAGTTCGAATTACAGAAAGAAGTTGACCGAAGCTTCCTTTAAAAGAGAAAGCAGAATTCATTTGTACGATTCTAACGATAATATTAGATCGCGCGACGTTAAAAACCAAATATAAAATATGGAAAATCTCGTGAGGCTTGACGATAAAAACTCGTACCATCCAGCCTTGAGTTTTTGTCCTGTTTGCGCCTAGAATTTGTTGTCTCGGTGATGATCCATCGGTTCTCGGAGCTCGATCATTCCACATCGCGTTGAATCGAGATTCGTTTCGCGATACTCGCCAGCGTCTACATGGCCACGATAACACGACGCTAAGCAATGTCACTGACAGCGAACACTTTTTGCCTGGCCGCTTCTCTATGTCGACGTATAAATCCTGCGGGGCGCGATCGTTATTTCAGCAAGCTGCCCCAGCCTCTTTGTTTTGCTCCTGTCCTTCCCGGTGTTTGTCGTGTCGCTTTTGATTCTTTCACATCTCGCTGCCTCTCGTAAACCCTCTCTCGCGTATAGTCACGTCCGACCGGACTGCTATGCCTCGATAGTTTGTATCAATGACAGTCGTTAGTGCCGTCATTTCTTCTCCAAGATTTATTGGCACCAATGTATGCCGCGTATACTGATTTGTCTAGGTCAGACTACTGATAATTCGTAGCACAGTGTCACTGGTTAACGGTACTTTTTAATTATGTCGATCGACAGATCGACCATTCGTTCTAATCCGACTTCGAACGTGAGCTGTCACTCGATAAACCGATGTTCGATGGAATGCAATATTATCTTGATTGCTGGTCGAATGTAATTATAGGCGAGCCTTTCTTTTTTTTTTCCTTTTTTCTATTTCGAGCCGCTAGCTGGTTCGTTAATGTAGAGCACACGATAGGTATATAAACGCAGTGTGCAGGACGAGTTTTTAAAAATTCAGAAGAAGAGATTGCATGTTTAAACTGGATCGGCTGCAGATGGGAAGATCGCTTGCCAATTACCGATAGGTTCTTACATACGTGTATATCTATAGCGTAAATTTCACAAATATTATTATTCGACGATATCTGGAATAGAACAGCCAAGTATCGATATTCGCTTTCTGTATCGAAATATGCCCACGATCATAGAACAGAGATATTGAAATTATCGAAACTTACGAATAATCAATGCATCGTTGATATTTCTGCATCTCCAAAATAGAGTTTCTCGAGAGTCGTTCAGAGACAAAGTCATTATCAATGCCGTATAAAAATGTACGCGGATCTGATCTAGCGTCGTATCAAAGTAATCAAGAAGTATCGTAGAATCATCAGAGTTGTCACAAAGCTAATATTCTGAACTTACAATTGCAAAGAGTTATCGAACAGGTCTCGTTTGATTTTGTTGAAGTGGTTATCGCTTCTAAGAAAACTCTACATCTGATTTGTTTAGTTTTCTCAATCACTGATAGCCATCTTGGAACATGCCTTGTGCTGATGAGATACAGCAGGCTATAGACAATAGACAGGCGACGATGGCAGACTATAGACAATAGACAGGCGACGATAGCTTCGGAGATTCGGTTAAGAAGTAACATTGTCAGCGTGCGGATCTGGACCAGCTCAAACTGTATTCGTACTTTACTTACACTTCTGTTTTTAAATATATTTTCCATTTTACAATTTATCCACGCGTTCCTCTATTCAAATATCCAAAAATAGCCTCAACAGATTTTTATCAAAGATCTATCTGATCCTATTGTACCTGATGCGAGACTCCGTTTGCCCTAATCCACTAATCCAACAACATTGATAAATGTACGAATAAAAGGTCCGAGGCTTGACGATCGTGGTTACGAATAACAGCGATTCTTCGCCCCCAATTACGGCAAATTATACGCGTATGATCGTTCTGCTTATGCAGCCCCCCCCCCCTCGTATTTCTCTCCTTTTCGACGAACCGAACAAAGAACTCGAGGGAATCGCAGTCAGTGGGTGGCGTCTGTTTCGTGACGTCGACGTTTACGATGGATTCAGCCTTCGGCCCGCGGGATAATCATCAGGGTCGTTTTCGTACACACAGAACTACCAAGAGGTCGAAGGCAACTATGCAAATTGGTCTGGTCTCTGCGTCTCTCGTGTGGACCTCGACGCTCGGTTATTCGAGGTTTGCGATATCCCGCCGTAGGATTTTCTCTCCACATACCTGCACGAAAATTAGTCACCTCGAAGACAGGTAGTGATATTTACACGGTTCTTGTATCACCCTCCTGCGAATGTTAGTTTAAACGTCGATAGATCGAACGTAGCTTGGCTACCAACCTTGCGTTCTCGAGCGTTTGATGAATTGAAATCGCCGCGTATAAATTTCTTTCGCCGCTGTTCTTGCGCCGGAAGAGATATTAGAGGGAAGTATTCGAGGTTCGTACTTTGCAGCAATTTGCATAAAATAGCAGCAGAGTCTTGGTAATTGCAGCCACTCGCTGTTTAAGAACACTGTTCCGGGACATAGGTACGGTAAACGTAACAGAAGCGATCATTGTTGCAACGAGTACATAAATTTATAAATGCAACTGACAATGCCCGATTATAGATTCCACTTTCTCTTCGCCATTTCCTCCACTATGCCCATTTTTCTTTATTATCGCTTACTGAACAAGAGCTTGTTGATTTATTTCGCGTATTATGAAATTCTGCTTTTTACGACACACCGAATAAACGTTTGTTCGATTCAAACAAAACGATACGCAGCCGTGGAACGATGTTTCAGGTATACGCGAGTCGTTGCCTTCGATGTAACGAAGAATAATCAAAGATAAGGGTAGATCGTTAACAAAAATTTCCAGCGAACTGTGCTTCCATCCTTTGGTATAACTGCGCTTTACGCGTGCACAAATAAATACATAAATGTGACGGTGGATCATAACACGGCATGCGAACCGACGGTATTCTCGATGCGCGGCCCCTCTATTTCCGTCCGGCACTGGAATCCGCGTCGAATTCTATCATTCTCGTTTTCTCGTCTTTCTCTCCTTTCCGCCACCGGTGCGCAACATTCAACCTTCCTATGGATCTGTTGTATATTCATACGAGATACAGGAAGAGGGAAAAGGGAGAAGGGGCAGACAGATAGATCGCCGCATTTCATGATCAAGGGCCAAAGATCTCCGTTAACGTGTTCGCAGAAACAGAAGAGAACGCGATATAGGGTGGAACGTGGGTTTCGTGATTGTCGAGTGATTTATCGATCCTTCGAATATAAACGTCGAAATGGAAGTACAGTTAGAGGTCCCGAGTCTCGAGAGAGCTGCTCGAATTGCCGAGCATCTAGCCAGGAGACAGACGAGTATAAAAAATTTCTTGAGCGTTTATAACGTCGTATATTAGGCTGTCCCAAAAGTTTCTTTCGCCTTGTAAGGAAATAATGGATGCACCACCACATTCTCTGTCTTATATTATTTTTGTCGAATCGTGTATGATCGTAATAATAGAAATAGAAGAAAATGGATCGTGCATGATCGAATAAAATAATATAAAACGAAAAGAGATTGTGCGTCTATTATTTCCTTACAAAAGGAAAGAAACTTTCGGGACAACCTAATAGTAATATCGTTCTAAAGATGATTTGTATCTTCGTCGGACAGTTTTAAATTAATGTCAGATTTGACCGGTATAATCGCAACGATTGAATCATTAACGAAGTTTCGGAGTATCAGAATCTAGTTCTGCAGCGAGTATCGAGTATGGTACTTTTGCGAGTTACTCTAGTTTCGATGTACTTTACCTATCGATAAATCGTGATTTCCTAAGAAAGAACTGGACCTCTCGACAGAGCCAAAGATCGTTTTTCGTAGCCGCTTTACAACAATCGTATCGACGATTTGGCTCGTCGAAGCAGATCAGGTCATCGTCAAAAAGATCGACATTTTGTTCGAAACGAACGTAAAGTGTCTTCGTTCGAGTGATTACGTCGCGTAAGTAGAATCGGGCGGTGCCTGGGCGGACGTCGATTTGCATCTCGAAATTATCAGAGGAGAGAGATTTGCGAGCATCGACTCGAATCGTTGAGCGAAAAATCATGAGAGTAATCGTATATTCGTGCGAAATAGCCACGGAAGAAAGATCGGAAAAGTGGGAAGAGAGAAACAGCCACTTCATCGGCAACACTGGCCAATTAGTTCGGTGGATGCGTTAAATCTGTCGTGTCCGGACCGTTAGCGAGATTCTCGTGCTTTCTGCTCGGTCCGCGCGACTACGGGAGGGACGAAACGCGCGTCGGCTAAACAGCTGTGAGAGATAATCATGCGCCAACAGCATTACTAATACGAGGAAATGTAAGAATCCAACTGATTCTATCCATAACTGTCTCCCCTCGCGTTCTTCGTGTTGTCAAATAAATTGGCGACACAGGATCAGAATCTTTCTTAGCCTTTCTTAACTTTCACGTTAAAATACCGATTCGATCATTTGGTATCAACGAAGATCCATACTTTTCCGTCTCTTTTTCATTTTCTCATATACGTGACATCGCTTTCTCTCTCTCTCTCTCTCTCTCTCTCTCTCTCTTTCTTCGATAGTTTTCAGAAAAAGTAACGAAACTGGTCCCGAGAAAGAATTACGAAGGGAGAAGAAATGGCAAACAAGGGCTGAACAACTGTCATCTTGCGTCTTTCCGCGAAACCTTGGTCCCTGACCCGCGCTCGAGATTTACGCAAGGTGGTGCGCGCGTGTGCTGCGCGGTACTATTTCGAGGCCAATTTACGGATTCCGCGAGAAAAGTAGCGAGCCCGTTCTGTCATCCTTCGCTCCATGGCGAAGTCTACACGATTCTCTCGCCTTCTTGCTCGTCCCATCGGCGCGTACGTTGTGGAAACGACGAACGCGTCCGTTTCTCGCTCGTGCGTGGCACGCGACTTTACGGAGACGCACGGCGCCGCGCCGTTAGCCGCGTTGCGACTCGCCCGATACGAGATCAATTTGCGCTTAGTTCGAGTTACGACCTAATTGTCGATCCATTTATCGGTAGTTTCGGGTTATCCTGGAACGTGTCTTGGGTCGATGTTGATCAGTTCGTAGGTGGAGAGACGAGAATTTCAACATTGTCTCTGTGACTTTTCGTCATTGTAGTTGTTGAAACGTCCTTCGAGTAATAATTGTGCGTTTACGGGTATAAAATGATTCTTTCTATCGCAAGAAGAACGAAACTACAGCATATATCGATACAGGGAGTATTTACAGACTCGTTTGTCTTCTAACGAAGCATTTTTTCATCAGGTTCTACGTTTCATTCTCGCAGCGTCAAATTCTTATGGTCACATGTAGATACCACCACTACTGTGATGCAGTATATTTCAATTTATCGCGACTCCCAGGGAAAGATATATAAAATTCGCGCGGCAGTCGACGCTTTAACCGGTAAAATCCACAGCCTAAAAATTGATCGGATGCTACGCATCGAGCCGCTTCGCTATTACGTAATACTGGCTGCCTCGGAGTCGTTCTCGCGAAATGCACGGCCGCAAATATCGCCCGCGAGAGAAAGAGAGAGCCAGGGGAAGAGCTTCGTTCGTTACACACGTTGCGCTGTCGCGATTCGGTGACAGGGACTAATATTCCTATCCAGCGCACACGACTGACGGATGGCCACGACTAATCTGCTGCGGGGGGATTACCGCGGCGCTATTATCAAATAATTTAGGCATCGCTGGAATGTCGACAAGTGTTGCTTTACGGTAATTTTTTCATCGTTGGAAGACGCGCTTTATTAGACGATTTCTCGTCATTTCTTCTCCAACGATTCTTATACTTATTTCTTCTTTGGATCGGGGTACTTGTATTCGCTTGAACGCTATCTTCCTGCTTTAATGCCAATCCGAATTGTTTCGTTGCGTACTATTAATCTGTTTTATACATCTAGATTCTATATTCAACGAATGACCATGTTTCTAATTACATCGTTGCTGATTCTTGATGTACTCCGTGCCACGGTTAATGGAAATAATGGAGCCGAGCAGGACAATAGGTCTAGGATATCTTTGGTATCTTGCTCTCTCAATGCGAGTTAATTTATTCTACTACTCGCTTTCGAACGTTGTACACGGGAATAGTATCCTTTATGGGAGTGACGAATCACTCCACGAATAACCTAGTGCTAAAGGATTAGCAGAGGGCTATTATCGAATAATTCGGTCGTCCCGTGAAAGCCGACAGGTGTGGTTTATTAGCCATTTGTCGGTTACTCGAGAAGTTTGCAATTGGTCACGAGCCTTTTGATGTTTGCAGAACTCGTGCGATATCGCTCCAACGTTTATCTGGCGTAGTAGTTGTTTCATAAATAAATACAGAATTACATCTGCGTGTACGTGTACGTGTACTCGTGAGATGTACAGTTAGTGCTAGCGTGCTGTTTAATTGAGCGTGTACTTTGTAAAGTTTACGTCTACGTAGGTACTGTAATTCGTGAGAGTTATAATTTACATACGGTTTACAGTTAAATAAAAATCACTCTTAAAAATCGAGACACGGCAGAGTTTTCGTGTTTGTCGTTAATCTCGTACATGAAAGGCGCATTAAACGCGTTAGCTTAACAATTTTTTAATTATAGCTCGAAGATGCAAAAGCCGTAAGATACGTGGTTGTACGTGGTAAACGGATCGACAGCTGCGAGATTTTTCAGTTCGTTTGCTATAAAAGCGTAGCAATATTTAATTTGAAGTTATATTTACGTACGTACGGAATAGCATGGGTATAACTCGTAATGCGGATTCGCGTCATCGCTTGACTAATATTCCTACTTGTTACGTATAACTGACAGATAGTCTCTAGCTAATCCGCCTTGAGGATTAGCGGAGAATTATCGTTGAACTAATAATTTTGGCACGGCGGAAACTCTGACAGCTGCTTCGTTTTCGAGAATCTTGCGACAAACAACGACAATTTCTTGCTTTTATGTGCCCGTTTCTAATAACTGTACAATGCGTTATTCGTCTCGCAGCTTCGTCGTAATTTTACACCTATTTTATAACGACAGTCTTAACCCAAAACGAAGTAGGTGCCTATTTTTTACATTTAGAAGCTTATTACGAAATTCATTTTTTTGAGTGAAAGTCAGATATACTAGCTTCGAATGTGATTACAACGGAAGCAAGTAAGCTTCAGAGAAATTACGTGGCAAATGACAGTAATTTTCTGGACGGATCTAAGCGCGAAATGGTGAAAGCGGAATCACAACCTTTTGCCATGGCGGAACGTTCACCTGTCGTCCATTCTTTCTATGTTGGTCTTGTAATCGCGAAATTGCACAACTTTCTTGTCCCTGTCAAAGAAAATTTCAAATTATTTTATTTAAACGCGGTAAAGGTCAAGCAAATTCGTGATTCGCAATCTCGATATTCGGTGGAAATTTCGAGATCTTTTATACGACACGTACAGTGTATACGTAAGCGTTCAAATAATTTGCTGAGCGACTGTAAATCATTGCTTCTCCGCGTCAATCGTCAATTCTCTCGTTCGAAGGTCAAAGGCAAGCGGTGTACTTTGCGGTTGTATTCTAATGGTTCTCTTGAAAGATCGTTCGATGTACGAACAGTTAAGCCCACGAAGAATATATCTTTTACGTGGCGCACTGTTACACGGTCGCCCGCAGGTGTAGGCTGCCATCCAATTAGCTACAGGTTGATGATTTTGCCAGGCATGCTCGATGGATCCGCTAATTCTAACCTACCCACGACCGAGATTGGCGAGTTAAATTGCATCGAGCGTGCCCGTACGTTTGTAAACGAACTTACGGTACACGCGTTTACTTTGAGATCTACCTATATAATTACTTATCGCATTTGACTATCTTACGAATATCGAATCGATCCCCGCATTGTCAGAGTAAATGTCAGCTTTGCGCCCGAATCGACGTTACATCAAGAACAGAATAAATTCTGTGACGTTCTAGGACCGCGTGGTCGGTCTTCTCTGACTTTTAATTTCTCGAGCTCTGCACAGGCGGTAACAATCTCTAATATTTGACTTAGGAAATAACTGAGTCGATTAGAGCGGTTTCCCGCTAAGTGAAAGATTCGAGTTCAATGCTCAACGCAACAACTCGCATTTACACGCAACCGTATAGAAAATTTCCTTGTAGAGAGAAAGGGAATTGTACTTTCTTGAATCGAGTATCTGAAGATAGTCGCAGTCGAAGTTAGTTAATAATTCTATTATCAGATGTCGATTTACAGTTATTTTATTAAATGTTTAGCATTTAATGTTCAGATATATTGCGATAAAACTCCAGTTATGAATTAGGAATTTATGGAATTCAGTGAATATGTAGTTCTTTGATTAGGCGTACTACCTATGTTGCTTTTTTTTAAAGAAATTTATATATTTATTAAATTTACTAAATTATTTATTTATTATTTATTTATCAAAGAAAAGCTGCTTTTTATTAATTACAAGTAATAGAAACACTCTTTGGATGGTTTTACGAAGAAGACACGATACGCTAATACGAAATTTAAGACTAGTTTTTCCAAAAGCATACACATTTAAGTATCTTTTAATTAATCGCTTGACCGGTTACCAATTGAAATTTCATTAATAAGCGGAGTTCACACGAGCGAAATTCTAACGTGTATAGTTTATGTCGTCAGCGGAAACGTTTCGGTATACTTTTTATTCGAACGTCACCCGGCTAGACGTCCGCAATGCGGCCGCCAGTTATAAATAACGTAATTGCAGAACTTGACGGAGATAGTGCAGGTAAATTCCACTGCCCCTATTTCTTCCCTCGGAGGTATGTGTACTCGCGGGCTCCACCTACTTCCACATCCGGCCCTAAGTACCGCGGATCAGTCTCAACTCACTGACCTAGCCCTCCAGGCACGTATAATTCCAAGATATTATGCGTCAGTATGTTTCTCGTACACGTAGATTATGACTTCCGTGCACGTGCTTAAGATAAACTCATCTACACACGCCTATCGTAAAATTTTATTTATTACGAGAATATCGAACGCGCTCGATATGTATTTTTCTCATACCGCTTGATTCCTATTAACTTTCATCGTAACGATTATCTTTCTGCCGTGGTGAATACTCATTAAGGTAATCTTTTTATTTCGAATTTTACCAAGTTGTTAATAATTCATTACGTTCTAGTGCATCGTGCCACATATTCGCGTTATTGCTTTTTATCGAATAATTATTTTCGCTTTTTTCGTCACGTGAGAGATTATACTTTTAAATTCGTTTCTTTGATCATACATAAAGGTATCCTCCGAGCAATTTTGCTAACAGTGTGAGTATTTTCTTTCACTATGCTACAATTAGAGCTACGTCGTTTCAATCGTTTTCGATTGAACACATTTTGTTAAAAAGCATGGCTACTCCGTTTCATGAGTTACATGGAAGTGTCTTTGTCCCAAATAATGTTTCAACGTACTGTCGATTGTTTATTTATTTTTTTTTACCTTGTTTACAGTTGGACGATTCAAGAGATACAACGTACGCCAGAGGTGCAACGTAGTTGATATAATTTTTCGATTCAATTTTACACAAAGTTTTCTTGTCGAATCATTGCAAATTTATTTCGTTTGCTAAAATTAAGAGCGATATTGAAACATAAAAGTTCGCAATTATTAGAGTATCGTCGTTCTGTAACTATATCCACGCCTAGAGAAAGGCTATATCTCTCAACGATTCTACAATTTTATCCTTCTCGCCATTTCGTCTTCATATTTCCTGTTCAAGTATGATATTACGAAGAAATCGCTCGATTACGCCCATTAATCGATTTGTAGGTTTCATAGCGGCGAGAGACCAACAATTAATTCAACATCGAGTTCGTACGTGGCTCGAATTAAAAATAACATCTTACGCTGCAACGCGTGGCTAAGATGACGTTTCGACCTCTTCCTGAAACGCACACAGCCGACTCTCTCTACGCACTGTTCCACGACGAGAGCACTTCATACGGCATAGAGAAATATCCCCGGCTGTTATATTCGGGAAAAACTTCAACATCTCACCCACGCTCTCGCGTAGGTGCTTATTGCGCTCCCGTAATATCAACGCAACGATGGAACGTCACGAGTAGCGAGATGGCCATTCAAATACCCGCACTCGCGAGTTTCCAATAGGGGTCGTCGCCACGAAGCTTGGCAGCCATCGTTTCATGTAATATTCAGATCTCGAAACTTTGAACGTATCCCGAGAAATTCGATGGCCTCGCGAATCTCGGTTCTGTACCGACGCATTTTTATTCAAATCGTTCGCAGAATGATGATTTTTGTATTCATACGGTTGAGCATTGTTTCCAGGCTTTGTAAGAATCGAAAGACCTCAATTAACGCGTTCGCTGCGCATTCTATCTTGCATTCGATATTTGACAACGATTTATCAAAATATCGTGCCATTGAAAACATTTATTTTCTCTCTTTCGAAACTTAATACGTACGATCTGGATTGTTATAAAATATCGTTCCTTATATTCAAGTCAGTGGTATACGCGTAAGACGTAAGAACGTGTTAACTTGTTTCTAACTTGTCTTTTGTCAAAGCGGTTCGTTAGGTTAGGTTCGATTCGCAGCTCTTTCAAAAATCCAAGACATACGTATACGTCGAGCGAATCCTCGAATCGTTCTTACGTATATCGAACTGGGCGCGCCCAGTGAATTACGAGGTCGATGCCTGGTCTGGCAAACGACCAGAGGTTCGAAAAATGGAATCGAGAGTTGCTCGTGCCGCTCAATTATTCTTTTCTTTTATCGCACTTTTATCGTACTTTTGAGATTATTTCTTAGTCGCTTCCCGCTTATTTTTCTCACCCTGAATGAATGATTCTGCATAGAAAACGTAGAGCTATTAACTCGCCGAACTTTCTAGGAATTTTAGTAAAAAATTAGTGCACGATACGAATAGTAGCGTTGAGCGTACGATAAATGTGGTCTCATTGAATATTCAAGTGAATCGCTATGACCGATGATTAACCGTTTAAATGTTTCAGACGTTATAAATATAGCCATGATATTCGATTCTCGTAACAGTGGTAACGACGCCTTGAAAACAGCAGGCTCTTCCGTAATCACGCCGCCTCTCACGCATACCGTACGCGAACGTAACAATTCTCCCTCCAAAATAATTCTTCCCTGTTCGCTTACGATCTCCTTTCTCGCGTCTCGGAAAGCCGAGGCCGCGGCCTCATACTCTTTCGGTCATTAGCTCGGCCATATCTCTGCTCCCACCGCACTCTTACATACTATTTGCATCCGACGTAAGTCCCGACGGAATTCGTAGCCTCGCGGTGGCCGTTGCAGAATGCAGCCGGCGCGGCGCAAGTGCATACTTCGCGGCGCCCGCCCTAATCATCCCCAGCCGCGATACTCTCTCCGATCTCACTTACCCACTTACTTAGTCCGCGTATTTTCGATCCTTGAGATGTCGAACAGACATACGATGATCCAACTATTCGAACCACGCGCCACTCAAGGACGCGAATCGCAGCGATATCAAAGATCGATCGTTCCTCATCGAGAGCCTGTTATTTTACGAGGGCTACGTAACATCCATCTAGCACTTTTGAGATCATTAAGGAGCATCAGTAGGAGCGTTATCTGTATGGATGTGGAAATGATATTGAATACTGATCGATCGACCGTTCTAAAAGTAATTCTATCGCGATACGTTAAGTAGATGTGGGGATTCTAACGCGCGTTTGTTAGGATTTAACGAGGCACGCGTTTAGTATTCTTGTTTTCATACGTTTTCAGAGCCTATAAAAATTTGTGGAAGGGAATACGAGTGTTTTATAATTGCCACGTTATCGCGTTACTATCGCGTTGCTTGAATTATCGTATTGCCAGAAGACGAAGGAAGGATTTCTAATTCTATGTGCAATTAACGAACATTGAATTTCCCTCGTGCATGTCAAACCTCGGCTTGACTCCGAAATTCCAAATTCTCTTAACACGCAGCAATGGTTGGTATTCGAAGCTCAACATGGCATGGATATTACGACTACTCACCGAGATCGTGTTTATGTTGGTTATTGTACGCTGCTTTTAAACAGGATGCAGATAGGATGCTCGTAGGATTTTCAAGTATCCGCATAGTTTCGTCGCGTTACATCCTATTACAATAAACGATCTGCAACATATTACGGTAATCTAATGTGAAGTTTCTAAGCAACTAGAAACGAAGAACTTTCGATTAACTAGTTTGTTGAAACGAATCTCGTCACAAATTAAATTCCTGTTCAAATAACTCTATATTTCAAAATATTCGCACCAAGTTTGCGTCCTCGAGTGCTGATATACTCGTACGAACAACGAATCCTATTCAATCAAAACCACAAAATCGCCCATAACGACGAACGACAAATATCGATTTAAAAGCCAATTTGTCACAAGTATCTACGACATAACCGACTAGTTGAATTTCCAAACTGACGATCTTACTCGATCTCCTCTTCTCTTTTTGAGTTCGTTGAACTCGACTAAAAAAGTATGATAAACTGAGAGTTAAAAATATTTGACTGCATTTACGAATACCATTTCTCTCTAACGAAACGCGGCCGAATAAAAGTAACGAAAACAAGGAAACCCTCGTCAGGTTCATAGCGACGGCGGATAGAATCTCTTTATCAGATTGGAAGCTTTATGGAGGGCACTGTTGTTTAAACAGCGTGCCGCGTTGGCTGTCACGGTGCCATTTGCGAATGGCATAGCGTCAAACGCAGACTGCGTGCAACCGCGATCTCGTATCTCGGCGAGAGGTTCTCGTATCCCCCTGTGTATTTCGTTCGTTGGCAAGCATCGTTCCCCCAGCCACGGCTATACTCGAGTTCTTGCTTTGGCGCCCGACTAATTATCCGCAATGGTAGATAGTTTCGCCGCATTTCGCGCCGGCTCGCCGCGCATTAATTTCCGTCCGCGCTCGTTTATGCGGATCTCCGCCTTCTGCTTGGCCGGTCGGTCACCGGGCTGAACGGCCGACTACGAACCCGAGTCATCCTCTTTCTGCTCGATTAAACGTTAATACCGAAGATGCCACGGCGATAACCGTTGATAAGAAAAGGTAAAAGGGAAGACGGCACGCCACGCCTTGTGTCCATCGACGGTTACGTTCTTTGGCCAGTCTGTTAAATTTCGTATTTAAATTCGTCGAATCGCCTGAATATTAGCTCTCGATTATCGCTTTGGTTCTTCAATTCCACCGAGGACGAAAGCATTCGCGGTGGAATACTTTCGATGAAATCGAAGTCTCGGTAGTACCTAACGTTTCTGTAGAAGATGTTGATGATAACTGATGATAAGAAAACGAAACTGCATTCTTCCATGTTTCGCTGGGATTCTTACCTGGTGTTTATATTGGGTGTCTCTTTCATATTGCTCTCGAAAATATTTGAAAATATCTTAAAACATCTTCTATCAGCGAACCGTTGATACAACGTGGACTAAAAATATAAATACAAAATACAAACATAAATACAAAATTATTATATATCGTATTATCTGCTTCTTTCAAGGTATAAAATATCGAGCTGAATAGTACTAGTATATTTTAGTGATTATTTCATTTTCCTGAATTTCGCAGCAAATGTAACTGCGCTAACCGTAACACTTTTGAGCGTGGGTTTAATTAGATAAATGTATCTTTACTGCATTAGTATCGATGTGTCAAAGGCGTCTTTATTAACGAGAAAAGATGACGTCCTTCGATTATATTTTTCATTGCTTCATGAATCAAATATTATTCTTTTATTTGATTGGGTAATTATTAAAAAGGAATTACGTTAGAAGATAATGGAACATTTGATATTATATTATATTATACTAATTATAGGAGGCACTTTATCATTCTGTACAGAGTGCACCTCAATAGACAGGAAACAAGCTGCATAAAAATTCAGCTTAGCGTAGTTCCACCCTATTTTATTGCTTGTCAAGCGTCTAGTGAAGTAGTTAGTTGACAGACGTTATGCTATGAATTATAAAAGCACTTGTCAAGACGAGCTTGGAATTACAATGATAATCACAGTAGTCGCTTCTTGAAATTACGCGGAATTTATTTAGAATCGATCGTTTAGGGCCAAGAATGTTTTATCGGTAGTTTGACCAAACTAATTGGTTAATATAATCTCTCATAAAGTTCGTCACCTCCTACGTTCCATAAGTAAATTCACTTGCGCGCCTTTATATTTTATTTATGTTTAATGTTGCATTTGGCACGTAGCCTAGAACACCGACATTTGTCAAACTGGATAAACACTTAATAATAATAATATCAAGCGCGAGTCTTACGAAAGATTTATTCATAGTCTGGCTAGCACCTGGCTACCACGAAATTCAAATTTCTAAACGAACAATTCATTTTCTCCTCGAAACTGAAGTTTCTTAACGAGTCAGTTATTAACGTTCCTGTTCGTAAAGTTTTCTTAACACGAAAATAACCTAACGCGATGATTCGAGATAACGAAAGCTTTCGAATGGTATTAATTTTTCTAATATTCGTAATGTATTTCTCGGTTCAGTCGACTGTAACGTTCTTCCGCAAACAAAAGATCAACTAGGATTCTGCGAATTATGCCGCGTATGCTGATACACGAGCAACAACAACGAATCCGAACGACGGCCGATAACACGGTTAGTAGAATGACTGTAAAGTAGGAAGAGGGTGATGCAGACGCTGTGCACGAGATTAATACGATTCGATGCACGCCGCGGAGCACGTTGCAATTCGATTACGCTTGTCTGGGTTAAAAGTCAAACGGCATAAATACGATTAGACTTAGAATTCATTGCTGCCCTTCGCTTCTCATTAAACGCCGCGAAATCAAGCGAGCACGTGAAAGACGTCTCCTATGCTGTAGATAATTATCAGTCTAATAAATCGAACGTACGATCTTTCCGTTGTGGAAACACGGTTTCCTGAGCTTTTATAATTTAGAAAGATTCGATCGAGAAGAATCATCGTATCGGTAGAATAATCAAAGAGCCAACCAGAGAATCGACATTATTCCCGAACATGTCTGGAAAATCGAGCAGTCGATCGATCGAAAAGTATATTATATCGGATTGTTCGGAAAGTTCGTGCCGATTTTCGATAGGTTGCATTAGGACAGGCCTGAATATATCGGAATAATTGAAAACAAATGACACGCGTACATGTTGAAAACAACGTGACATATTCTAAAAGGCGATATTTCAGGCATCTCTAGAAAAAAACTTTGATTAGAATGCATCAGTTTTTGTTAGTTTTACGCGCTCTTAATTATGGAAGGAAACAAAGTGCGTTATAGCAGGCATTCGATGCTTTTCTTTTACCGGAAAGGCAGAAATGCCACGCAAGCAACAAACGAGATACGCGTTGTTTATGGTGACGGTGCTATAGTTGAAAGAACTGCGCGAAAGTGGTTTCCTAGGTTTAATTACAATTCAAGATAAAGACGGTTTACTTATCACATGCTTTGCAAGTATTAATAAATAAACTGTATCGAGAAAAGTTCAATACGAAAACAGTATAGACGATTCTGATAACTCGTATATTCGCTAACCAGGGTCTTTGTTTCTTCGCTACAAAAGGAGATCTTTCTCTTTCTGTTCGTAAGAAAATCTATGGAGACACGAGCGAATAAATACAGGAGTTTTCTTCCACGCCATGAACAATAGGGATACGCTTTCTCTTGTACGTATCAGTATGTCGGTGGAATTACACGTGATTAACGTACTAGGAAAACGCTGTGCGCGTTGTATGCAGCAGTAGTTTCTTCGAGGAGTAAAGAAAATCTTTGCAAGCGCGTCTGTACGAACGGGGATCATCCATAATCGTCGGAAACCGCGGTTAGCGAAATTAAACCGCAATCTCCATTTCCATGTCTGGTAGTTCTGTTTTGTACAATCGTTTCTCTACACGTAACGCCACTTGCGCATCTTTATTTGTAAAAATTGAAATCTCGTATTACCGAAGTTGATCTTGCAAATTATAGGTATTAAATTTCGTATGTTCAAACTCTTTAGTTCGTTCGTATGGAATGTTAAAATCTCTGAACCGGACAAATCTTCCAGGCTATTTCTCTTTCCAAATTTCGATTTTTATTCATTTCTCTCCAACCGATCGTTTACAATCGCATTAACCACTAACTTTGAATTCTCGTTTATAAAACTATATCCAAATACACTGAAAGCTCGTAATAACTCTGCTTGAGACTCCTCGATCGCTCTTCATCGTCGTTTAAAATATATATGCCAAATCTAACTTGTCTTTTTACCGACCAACCCGAGTTAACTCGAGTCTTGGCTTATAAAACGATTCGATGCCACAGTCGCAACAGAATCAACTTGTGCGTAGGATAAAACGAAACCGAAGGTCGGAAGCGTACTTGCTTGTCCGCGATTCAGCACACATTCTCGGGGTTGACTATGAAACGCACGTAGTCGATGACCGTGTCACGGCATGTCCAAAGTGTCCGTTCCGCTCATCGACGAGGAACCTACCGCAAGAGCGGCTTCGTAATTGGCAGGTACGGCAACACGATACCAGTACACTGCATTCTGTCGCATCCCTCCTTCTCGTTTGTTTCGACGCGGTCCCTAGAAGGTTCGCCCACACCACTGCCCTTCAACCTTCTCGAAAGAAGCGCGTCTCCTCGGATCTCTTCTCGTCGTCCACCCCAAAGACGAGTATCACTTTGCATCTCGTCACGGCGCGCAGCCTACAGACTGCGTTCCGCATGAAACTTTATATTTGGTGGCCTTCGTTTCGCCGATGAGTGAAAAACGCGAGTTCATCTACCTCCTTCCCTGTCGCTATCAACGCGTTTTATATCGTCGATTCCTTTGGCTCGTATCTTTTTTGAGAAATTTCTACGACTATATCGTATCTTGAGAGATTCGCGGTACGAGAGAGAGAAGTTGAACGTGATTTGCAGATCGGAAATAATTCGGTCGAGCAATTTTTAAGAACGTAGGAATTTGCATTTAAATTAGGCGACAGAAATTTATATTTCTAAAGTGTTTGTTTATTACGTAATGGGGTTTAAGTAGCTAGTACACATACATAAATCTATTATACAGCGTTTATGTATATATGAATTTACAACTAGAACTTGGGAAGTTGAGAAATCGATCGAGAATATAGGTTCACAGTGGCATTCCCGTGTTCCATAGACGCTTTCAATTTATCTCGCGGAGTAGGCCGGTTTAAACCGTATTTGTCGACGTCAAACTGACTCGTTTCCGTGTCACCATTAGGAACATCGCATTCTTTGCGCGTTACAGATAGCCGGTGCGGCGTGTTCCTACGAAATCTGCGAATAACCCTGGAAATGAATCAGCGGCGGAAATCGAGGAACCGTACATCCGAGTGACACACAGAGAGCCAGGGATCGCGGTTAACGAACGAGCCGCAACCGTCGAAAAGGGCGCTGTAAATCAAATTTAACGCGGTCGTTACGCTAACCACCGACTACCCTGCGTTGCTGTTCCGCGCGTTAATTAAGATCTGATTTCTTTTCCATCCTTCGAACTGGTGCTGCTTTTTTCCAATGGAGACTCGAAGCCGCGCGTCCTATATATCTCGGCTCCTTATACATATCTCAAGGAACGCACGCGCTTCTCTCGCGGTAGCGGCTCGAAGAAGTATGGGAGCTGCTGTAACGGCAAAGACCACGATTTATATTTGCTAATAAGTCTGTCAAAGAGGTAACCAACCGCTATTACCGGCTTCTCGGTACGGACTCGAGTTTGCGCTGCTCCAGATATAGAGGCGCGTCGAGTCCAGACCCACGAGAAGGACGAAAGACGACCACTTACGCTGGACGCGTACCACTGGCCATATACAGATGTTTTACTGATATCATATTTGCTCCTTATACAGTAGGGTGCACCCGGGTCCAACCGGCTCGCGTCACCATTCGAGAAAGTAGCTACGCTGCGCCGGGCACAGCTGCACACGCCGGTCATTTCGGATTTTTAGAACGACTTCGATATGGCCACGGCTGCCGCCGAGCTTTCCTGTTCGCCTCTTTCGCCCTCGATGCGCGTCCGCCTGACCAGCTTCCTCCTGCCTTCGATTATCGCTGTTTGTGCCGCGACGTACGTGCAACCAGAGTCTCTCTCTGACTTATCGTAACAAGGAGTCGGATCGCAGGAAAACGTAACAGTACACGTGGACCGCGCCACATCCGGCGATATGCTAATTGAAAAACGCGTAAATTCAGCCGCTTTGAATCGTTAGTTTACGTCGGCGGCCGTGTTGTTTCTTTGCTTCGAAAATTTCAACCATTATCTCGCAGTTTATGCAGCTATCCGGTTTATGTTCTGTTATTCGTAGGGATCGTATAAGGATCGTATAAGAAACGATACGAGATCTTCGAGAAGCCTGTAAGAGTATCTTCTCCTATATTAATCCACGCAAAGGTCGATTCCGCTGAAACTCTCCTTTTCGTCCTACGCTAAAACGTATCCCCAGGAATTCGACCGTGAGACCGTTACTTCCCATGTACCAGAGTTCACCAACGACCTCCGGCGAATGACGTAATCGGATGTGTTCAGGAGAAGAGGGGTCACGCGGTCCATTATGAAAAACAAAAGAGAAACCCTCGAATCACGGAGAAAATCCAAATTCCCCGATATCGTCTCGATTTACTTGACTTGCTAGATCTACCACGAACGTTTCCACGAGAAGACTAATCGATTAAAAAGAAAGCAGCGAATCGGCGAGGTTTCGTGGCATTGTTCGTTGCAATTGGCGATTAAACAATTACGAGGGCAGCGCGTCCGGCCGGTCGATCGGAAAGCGAACGGGACGACGCGACGACGGTTCGTACACCTAATCAGCTGACTTAATGGCGGCAGAAATCGAGGCTCGAGCAACGGGGATGAGCATCGAACGCGGCCGAGCAGAGAATTTATTAACATATAATCTCCTTTAATCGAGACGCCGGCCGTCTGATCATCGCGATGGCCCACGATCGTCGCAGCGATCATTATGCTAAATAGTCTGCTGAATCCTGAATCACCGAGAGCAGCTCCACGGCCTTTGCTCTGCTCCGTTTGCCTCCAGAGCTTCGCTTCCACCTCCCCCGGTACGACGATCGTGGGTGGATGGAATGTCGATAGGCATCTGGGTACACTGGTTGGCCCAGCTGTTGCGCAGGATTACGCGAGTACGTGGCGCATACTCGGCCAGGACCTTCCAAGATACGTGTATCCTCGTTCGTCGAAGGTCTGCGGTTATATCCTGTCGCGTCGCTCCACCTAGCCGGATCCTAACTTGGAATTTGATCTTGCGTAATTAATGTTTGTGCGCGATCGCCCATAACGGTTCGTTTGCCTGTCTGTCCACTCGCTTGCTCCACCGACATTCTTTTATTCTCTTCCTGGGTTCGCGAGCACCTCCAGCTCGCGCCAACCTTTCTTCGCCGTTTTTATCCGAGGCCGAATTCAATTTCGGCGGTCCTGGACGAGTACCGAGGCCGTAACTCGATAGTCTGCTGCGTTTTCCGCAGTTCGACGTCGTTGTCTTCGGCGATGATTAATTATAGGCTATTCGTTGTAGTAGGAGCCTTTACGATTAATCTTCTCATTTGTCGATAGCGGTAGTGCAGCCAGTTATTTTCACTTTGGTTGCTTCGTTTCCATGTGTGTTTTATATTATTTTGAAGTAACATTAACAGTTAAAAAAAAGTTCCGATAAAGTTCGCCTTTTTGGTCGACGTTTGACAAAATTAAAGCGCAGAGGAGTTCATCGATCCATCTTCCTCGAGTAGCTGAAATCGACGATCGGTCGATTCGTCCTTTTCAACTCGAAAGATTCACACGGCGAAAGAATAAAATCGATCGAGACACCCGACACTGTTTACGAAATATTATCCACCTCGTTCGAGGTACTCGTGTGTACAAATCTTAGTATATAAAACTTTGCACACGTGCGTGCTCGTATGAAAAAACTCAGAGAGCACGAAATCTAGACTATCGTGGAGCAGAAAAGAAACATTCCGCTTCGAATCGGTCGAACGCTTAAAACAGTTAAATCGTCGGTAGAATTGAAATAAAATGAGTATAATAAAACAGAGGAAGCCTATAAAAATCTGGAGAAAATGAACGAGAGAGATGTCAACTAAAGTTAAAAAATCGAATCTCTTAGCGATCGATTAATCGCTTCGAATGGAGCGGAGACATAAAAATCTATTATTTTGAGAGTAACAGAGAGAAAACGAGGAGCAAGAGGAAAGGCGAGGCGGGGAGAATAAGAGAAGAATCCTGTTTGGCGAACGGTGGAGTGTATAAAATGACACGACAGCTGGGAAGTGTACTTCTCTGACGCGACGTGCTCGTATCCCTGCTTCGTGCTTTTATTTTCTATCGATGTTTTGCTAATTATCGCGTGTACCTAGTTAGCGCCAGTCACCATGTCGTGTTTAATGACAGCAACAACAAAACAATCGTACGGCTGCCAATGACGTTTCAGTGACTGTTGGAACATGTACGACCGCGTGAGCGCAGTGATTAAGTACTAAATGCTGATTACTTGATTTTAAACGTCCATGTTTTCATATGGAAAAATGATACAGCAAGAATATTTTGTAACTAACGATACTGCAATTTTACCAACACGCGTATCAGTTCACGAGCGGTTTTAATTACACGATCGAATAAATTTCCAAGCGAAATTCCACCTCATCGTGACAACACAGTTCGTAACAAAGTGCTTCTTCCTTGTTCCCGTAACGCCTTTTGAATTCATAGTTCGATCGCAGGAAAGCTGCTACGAAATTTTCATCAATTTATATTTTGAAAATTTGCGAGTTTCTAGTTCGACCGAATGGCAAATCACAGGAATATAACCGTCTAATTTTCGAAATAATTGATTTACCATCTTTAGTATCGCACGAAGCTACATATTGCCAAATATTTTTATAAATAACGCACGAACGCTATACATGCCGCAAGACCGTTGCAAAATGAATCACTATAATTCATCGCTCTTATCTAAATCTTGATCCATGCAGTCCTCGATCTAACAAGATACTTGTTATCACCTCGCTAAAGGCATTACGAACACTGCCGGTTTACACTCAGAACCCCCAATACCTCCGGCTACCTTACTGCAACGGTTATATCAACATAACGGACAATCAATTATCCGCGATAACTGCGTGCAACCGTAAATTTCCCTCTTGTGTTACATAAGCCCATTATTAAACGGGCATGACTCCTCCAGCTCGCAACAACGCAACAGTTTAAAACGTGTAGATACCTCAAGATACCTAAACGGCAGTCTGATATGAAATCCGCAATGATTTTCCATCGTTATCGCGAGTCTTTCGCCTTTTCAATCACTGATCGTTGTTTCTCGCATTCGGAGGGCGTGTTTGCACGGTGTTAGAAAATCGGTGACACGTCGACACGCTGTAGCACGACCGCTTGACTAATTAAGAAACTGCCGCAACGATAACACTCGCTTGTAAGCTGTATACTTGGCGGAAGAGATATAGCGAGGCAAAATAAAGCGCCAAGCAGGGTCACCAATTAAAAAAAGTATTCGAGGAAAACGTAGGTAACTCGTACTTGTTGGTTTTACGACCTCTGGCGCATTTCTAATTATTTATCTTCATTATCGAAAATCGTAAATCGCAATTAACCGGCCATTATACGGCGAACTGAGGATCGTAGCATAGTAAATAAAGGCTTTGAGAATTCCACATTTTCAAAGTACGCTCTCTTCGATTTCATAATTTAAGTTATACGTAATTTTATTCTAAATTAAGAGAACATACTGTCGAAATTGAGAAAAATCGCTCAACCGAGTGATTACTCTGTATTTTATGGAAACTGGCAGTGGATTAATATACGTTACTGTAATTCTCAGCTCTCTGTATCGTTTTCACTTGCTATACTAGCTCGTAGAGGGCGAAAGAAAAGAGGAAACCGGCAGTGGATTGAAAAGATAGAGGGAAAGAGAGGGAGCTGTGGAACAGTGCACTTAATAGATCCCGCGGGAACCCGATAATTAACATTCCCGTCGTATAAAGCGGCCTGCGGCTAAACTTCTTGTCGCGTGGCCTTGCCTTCGAAGATCGAGCGGCCATTGTTTGTGCATCGGCATAAATACCGTATTCTCTCGGCTTTACACCGTGGCAACGATAATAGGATACCGCCTAGTGACAGCCTGTTCCTTTCTGCGTGTTATATGATGCGGTATATGGCGCATCCTGCTGAGACACGTACTTTTCTGCTTCAAGTACGCGGCGCGTACGTTGTCGCGCCGCCATTATCGAGCTTACGTTGCTAAAACACATTCGTGGAGCGGTTTATTGAGTGTATCGCCAGGATTTCCGGTTGTCGCTCCTTTCCACGACGTAATTAACGCGTTTTTTAATTGCGAGTTGGTTTTATCTTTCGCTCTATCACGAAAATAGTGTTTAGGAGGAGGAATTCGAACGAATGACAAACGCACATATATCGCTGTTCGTTTGGACAGCACGTAAATAAAATAGGAGGTAACAAATGAAAGATAAATAATTGAAAATCGATGAAAATTGGTCCTGTGAAGACGCACGAGTAAAGTGGCTCGACGGTTCGACGTCGTTACGTTGATTGTATCAATTTTACGAAGCGTCGGTCATGCGTCATGAAAAATATATTCTTGTTTCAAGTTTTTGTTGCAAAGTTGTGACGAGAAGCAGTGAATTAACAGTAGAGACACGTTCGTCGATTACAACTTTGAAAAACCTATTAAATAAAATTCAAACACCTACGGATGGTAAAGTGGTATAAGTGGTAAAAGTCTCGTAACGATTGAGAGAAGAGAGATCCAACCGATTGGTAGTAACCGAGAAATTGTAAGGAGTGTACAGAGTTTAGCTTGGCATAAATATAATTTGCATTTTGAATCGTTTTCGAAAGTAGTTTCCTATATTTATGGTAATAAGCGATCTTGAAGTATCGTTTAAGTAGGTACCCCCGGTTGGTTTCTGATCTCCATTTTCATGTTTTTGACGAATAGCTTATATATAAACATTTATACGATGCGAGTAATGCGCGGTTTCGTACCGATTCTCATTTTACGAGGTATGACCAATGTATACACATAAATCGGTTTATAGCGGTTTAATGATGGCTTGTATTAGAGAAAATAGTAGCTGGCTACCGGCTTTAGGCTTTGGTAAACTTTCTCGAAAATATATTGCGTCTCGCGTTACGTTAGATCTATCACGAAAAAGAAAAACGAGAGAAATAAGTGCGTGTAATTAAGAGACAATTTTGAACGGAGTTCAATATATCTTCTATTATTTTTGTCATAATATTAATAATTCGGCGTTAATCACGCGAGTGTAGGACGCGCTAATCGTTGATAGATAAAACAATAAAATCGCTGGAAATTGATTTCCATCGATCTGTCTTTACGATATCGTGCTCCTCTCTAATCCTGAAATTTATTTACGAAGAAACGGAATTCATGCCAAATAACTTCGACGAATTTAAGAAAATTAATTCTCTGATAGCCATTGATTCGTAAACCGTAGTAATTTTCGGTATCTCATTCATTGAATTATTTATGCACTTATTTGACCAAGCTCGGACCAACTTTCGACAAAGTAAACAACGAACGTTATACTATGATATTTATGGTACGTCAGCCTGGTTGGTAATATCGAGCTATATTGATCTTCGATAGTACGCACCAAAAGGTGTGTATAAAAAGATGGAAAAGTTGGGTAATCACTTCTTCACTCCTTACGAATGGAGAAGATACCTGGAAAGTACCTGGAAAGTAGACAAGTAACTGTTTGCATGTTGCTTTCTTATCCTAACAAAGAAGTGTTGGATTATTTAGAACTGCTGCTGAAAAGCGCTTTTGTCCTATTGCTGTTCTATTTCCGCATGATATTGCATTAGAACAATTAGGTGATGTTCTACAGCTTTACTAAAGAAAGTAGCAAAACCGTTGTTAACGCTTTCACAAATTCCAAAGATATCTTTTTCATTGTCAATTATAATCTCTAGTCAGTCGCTTTAATAATTAATTCTAAAGAGCAATAAAGCAATCGTCAATTGAACGACTTAAACTTGTTTCGTATATTTCAATTTTTCATCTTTCCACGTTATATGCACAGAGACTTAAAATCGTTTTGTGTAAAATTCAGGCAAATCAGAAAACCGATGCTCAGCTTTAGACAACAACGATTCAGTCACAGTTGATTACCAAGAAGCCGATATTTTGTATGCAATAGGATAATTGAATACGTAACAGGATATTTTCTATACAGATATACAATATGTTGCATAATAAAACTTTACGATATAGCATTTTTGTGTTGAAGAGAATTGTCCGCAGCATCTGAAGAATATTGGAATTCTACGCTTCCTGCTTCCTCATTGTAGCTCACTCCCTGTTTCTTCTTTTTTCTTTTTTTTTTTATTTTCAGTTTCCACCAGGCTGAGTATATGAGGAAACGTTGAAGGAAACTTCCAGCTCACCGGAAATGGCCGCAAATTAGTTTGAAAGAGAAACGAAATCGTTTGATGAACACATCTGATATACATACATATTCCACGCGGCGCGCAATATAATTAGAAAATTACGCGGCATCAGATTCACGTTGCACGATTACGGAAGGACTATTGTAGTAGTCAGGCACATTTATTATTAAACGAGAAACAAATTATCATTTAGGGAAACGAAAGAGAAAGCAGTCCTCGGCGTATAAGATGTTTTATGACATCGTCGATCAAATTTATTGACAATATCGTTTAAGATAATTCCACGCTTTACTTCGCTACTTAAGAAACATTATTTTCAACTACCTGTTATTTACTTCCATGATATGTTGCTTTTACGAGCCACCGAAAAATTTTCTTTCACCGTTTCTTCTAAAATATCGTTAAAACAAGAATCAGAAAGAATTTATTTATCGTCGTAGACGTGTGTATATATGTATATATATATATATAATAGCTTGTCTCATTTTTGTTTCGTAGGTGAAATTAAACGTAACTTCGTCGTTGATAAAACGTTGCAAGGAAGGAATTAATTTCTTACCATCTAACAATTTTCGAAAAATAATTGTCTCGACTTTTTGCAGTTCAAAGAGTAATTTCTCTAGGTGCCATTAAAGCTTCGTGTTCGAGATTTGTCGCGGTAGTTGCTGTTTAAACGAGACTATTATTTATAGCGTTGTACGTTTCCTCTTCGCGTTAGTTTCCGTGCACGATTATTTTGTAGATTATATTTTTTATAGCCCTTTCATAAAAACATTCACGACTACAGGATGTAACTTCATTCACTGTAGAACACGTTATGCAACGATCAAGTATTAGAAGACTGCAAAAGTTGAAATAGGAAGTTGTCGAAAGAATTAAAAAATTTCGGTGAAAAACGACACAAGAGAAATATTCCTTCCAAGTTACGTATTTATGTATCTTGTATTTTTCAAACTTTATTCCGCTTACTGAATCACGTATTTACTTAATTATTGCTGTATTATATCGACATTGCATTGCCACTGTAAATAAATGATCTCGCTATAACGATTACCCGTTGGTTTCACGATGCCAGATTAAATCACCCGTAATTTTCCTCTGTTCGAAAAAACGCGCAAAATTTTCGTTATAGAGAATTAAACGATCGAACGTGCCTTTAACTTGTAATCCCGATTTAGGTAAAACTACGTGTTCGAACAAAGTTCTTCGTTGCCCCTTTGTCCATCCGAAAATCGAATAAAATTAGTCCAGGTATACGAGAGTCATGTTGGAACGCGGGGCAACGTTCGATCGAATGTTTGGTACGCGTCGTTGACCCCGATTTCTGACTCATCCTGCGATTTCAGAGGGGCCAGATCGAAGCGGTCCCTTCGACTTGTCTACCCAACCACGCCTTGTATTGTCTCACTTAGGCCCACTAATGTGTGCCGTTGTCTTGGCCGTGTGTGCGTCGCACGAACATGTTACCGGTCGATCAAAGCAACCGAGATCTTCCAATATCTGCGCAGCGTTATGATTTACCTTTGATGCAAAATCACGACGCGTGGGTGGAGTTCAGCGATGGCTAAGAACCACCAAACGTGTAATTCGAAGTAATACGTAGATTGATTTTCTTAGATATCTTCGTGCGAACTGATATTTTTAATCGATCTAAAAAGATTTACACATCGATCAACCTATGATACGTAACGTCGCTTGTAAATAATTTACGAAATAAAATTATACGTTCGATGATAAAAGATTTGACGTCGAATATGTTTCTTGTTCCGTTACTTCAGCTGCCAGTGTACATTCGAGTCTTTAATAACGAGTTGACAGTAGACATTTGGCAATTGTATTTTTCTTTTTAAATATCTAAAGCAAACGATAATTTGAAATTTTCGTACTTTTCGATGACGCATCAACGTAATATCAATCGCGATTTCCATAGAACTCTCGAAAATCTTGGAACTGCTTTCTTTTTTTTTTCAAATGGTGCTCGAATCCTTCCCTCGATGCTTAATCTCCTTGACGAAAATGCTAATTTTGGTACGGCACATCGCAAATCGGCTCGCGTCATTGTTCTTTCAGGCTGATCGTGACAATGGTCATTTTTAAATCCTAATAAACAATATGTCATTGAACTTCGTGCATATATTTACATACACATATATATTCATACGTTATCGCTTGACATTTCTGATTTCCATCGCCACTGTGTCGTATAAAATTCTAATAAATAATTATACGATCGTTAAATGCCTATTGATCAAATGTTCCAGTCAATTATACACATCCCGTGTGTTATAAATCTACTGACTTTATCACTTTATCTCGTAAAACCTAACGTTCTTCCTACCTCGTTGAAGTGGCCATTTTATTTAAAAAATGACATCTTGAAACGTATATTTTTCTTATTCTGCTACACTAATTCCAATTAAAAGAAAAGAAAAAAAAAAAAAAAGAAAAGAATAAACCTTTAAATCTTTGAAAGATATCGTTCGTTGAAAGAAATATCGAACTGGAGGATCTATGCAACGTGCCATGTAAACGCGAGCCATGTTTAATTGCCCCGTTAATCGTTCGCGATGCAATTAGCAGTTTGTCGAACACTTACGTCAATACGTCCAGAAGAGAAATAATTATTACACAACAGGATGCCGGTGATCCTCTTATTACCCATTTCCTGTCGATCTCTCCGACCTTATTCCGTTCGCCTACCTGCCGAGCGTAATGAAACGTAATGGAACGTAATAGAACGTAATGAGTGGACATACACCTGGTCTATAACTCTTGCCTTGATCTTGAGACTAGAGTCGCGTATACAACCTCTCGCGCATACAGCTGACCGAGAAAAGCACGTCGATGGCCGATACAAGAGGGACATTTTATCGATTTAGCATGGTTTGCCAAGTTACCGTAAACTGTAGAGCAGCGAGCGTTTCAGAAAGATTTTAGAAACGATACTTGGTCTCGATAACAAAAGAGATGAGCGATAACATTAACGGAATCAATAATACCGGTTACAGTCGCTTCGCAGCCGAAGATGAAAAGTCGTGCTGTTTGTATAGCGCGAAATTTATATTTCCAGAGGCAGTTTAATCGAATGACTCATCGTGACAGTTATCACTTATCGTTGTTGATTCCTGTTATTAAGCAAAGAAGACGAATAAAGATGAAACGGAGCACGCACACAGAGAGATTCGAAACTGTTGAGGAAGTTATAATTAATTTATCTATTAGTTACCGGCCGCAACCGACCATCTATAATTCTGATCTTTCAGTTGTGCACCGTTATTACAAAAGAGTCGTGGAAGGAGAAGGGAGTAAGAGATCTTCGGCCGGAAATCGTTCTAATAAATTACGCTCACGATGTATCATTTTAGCGAATCTCGTATCGGGACTATTCGAATAAATTACAATCGCGTTACGCATTTGCCGAAGTGAGCTTAACGTTGATCGTTGGTAAACGTTCGATGATCGCCTCAGGCACCGGATGAACGTTCTGATAAGAATACGATCAAGGCGATATGTGCGTAAACGTTGATAAAATATACGAGTTTAATATATATTATGAGAAACATACATTTATATATATGTACATACATGTATATCGCTGGTATTTCGAACTCGCCGTTTTCTAGTACTTATTCTTAGTGAAATATGAAGTTCTAGTCGATCGTTGGCAATTATAAGGCGATATATTCGAGAAATAAATACAACAGTTTCCATTGCTACGTAGAATTCGATCCTCGAAAAAGCGGAATTTCTCATTTCCCAAACGACCGCGTCAGATATATCATCTCAACACCAGCTCGTTTCTTACATTTCCATTTGCGCTATCAAGGCGATATGTAAACATATCATACCGTTCCTTGCTGTAAGAATACCGTTTAACGAGGTATATTAGTTTTTGATTGAATTTTATCTATTGCGGTTGAATATATTGGATAATCAGGTAGTTTCTAGTGCAACATAGAATTTCATCTTGAAGGAAGCAAAATTTCTTATTTATCAACATCGTCTAAACGCTATAACGTATGCGTAATAGAAAACTTTTCTCTCTCTCTCTCTCTATTTCTACAATTAATCATCTGAAAGAATATTTTTGTCTCTCACCGTGCATCGTCTCTCAATAAAATTACTCGGAACGTATTAAACGAGCCATAAGAGAAACTTCTTCTTCTACTGCCACAATCGCATCTAAGTTTTTCTGCCGCTTCTTAAATCGCGTTGTTTAGATTTATTTCTCGAATCCATTGCAATTTAATGAGCTGGAAAAACTCCCTAGATTCTAAACTATTATCCACACTTACGTTTAATTGGCATTCGCGTGCGTTCCGCGTCGCGTCTGTCCGCAAAAATACTCGGTGGAGCTTGGATAGATCTTGGCTTCCAAGCGAATAAAAGGCCGCCTTCTCACGATACAGATAACACGGCAGATTACATTACGTGCATGGCATACGGCATTCGTCCAGGAAGAGATGTAATTAGAGTCGTATCCACCCCAAAAACCTGACGACCATGTCCTGACTGTCATTAAAGACACGGACATAGCGAACGTGCGATTATAATAATTTTCCGACTGATGTCCGAGCGACCTAATGTCGATCTAACGGTGTGTTGTCCGTTTCTAATCTCGGCCGTGCGAGGCATTATGTAGATCCGTTTCTTTCCTTTCATTCACGTGCATTTCAGAGACGAACGTTTTCTTTAACTTCTTTTCACCGCGAGTTCAATCATTCACACCCGGTATCGTATTAATGAATGAATTATTGCACCGTTCAACGGGTTTCGAACGGCATGAATCACCGATGATTTATTAGAATCATAGGTTTTATTAAGTGTGAATAATCTGCGAGCGAAATGAGAACAGGAACAATTTAATCTAATAATTTCGTAATTTTATTATCATTTTTGTAACTCTGCGAGAAACGTTCGTCGCAGAGATGTAATCTCGGTATAAGAAAGTTTGGTTTTGTCCAATAGAATAATTGGTAGTTTGAGGAATTTTTATTTTAATGGAAACAGTAATTCGGTGGAAAATTCCAACAACGTCGTATTCGGCAATTTTCGAGCTATTTGAGAGAACTTTACGTTTGTTAAATAAATAACGCTGACTTAAGGGCGTGTGATCTTTATTAAATATGAAATTTAATTTCAAAGGATTTTATTTAATTTCACATAGTAATTAGGTGGATACGTTTGATTTTTTCTGTTTAAATCCGTAAAATTGACCGAACATAATGGTACAATATAATCGAATACAAAGGAACACTGTAGTGGCTTATACGTGAATTCTTCTCTCGTGGTCCGAATGCGAGTTCGCGTGACTGAAAAGCAAAAGAATTTTTATCCCTCGTAATTGTGGGAAGGAAGATTCGTGGCGCCTGTTTCGCATCGATTTCGAGTCAGACGTCTGATTCGCGTCTGTAGTTGGTTGTCAGTCTCGTTGTCAGACCCACGGTCGCTCTTCCGATTGGCTCTTTCGCGAAAACTCTATCGTGAAACTGATATAGAAAAATCTGGTAGATGTAAAAACTATTCTGCTCGATCGAGCCTTAAGTGAAAAGAATGATAACGAAAGTTTTTTTTTTTCTTGTAGAAAAGATAATGTCATCTTACGATTGTAGAATATTTTGCAACAGCATATTTAGAACATATTAGGAATCTTTATACTTTGATTATTTGAGAAAACATTTGAAATATAAGATTATATTCACAGTTTCATACATTTAAATGCTAAACTCGTAAATATGATATCTACACGTTCAAAACTATTTCCGTATAATAGAACCCCTAGGCAATGTAAGAACTTGTGTTCCTATTACTGAATTTTTTCCTAAACATCGCACACGAACCACCTACGCACAATTAAAGTAATTACTATCAATTCTGATGGTAATCTGATAACCTAGAAAAATATGACGTTCACCCTTCAAGCTTTCCAAACTGATGCATAACCTTCGCTAACCATAATTTACGGTATCCATTTTCCATATACGTGTCTCGATCAAGCAACGATCGCTCCGTAGCATAATATCCCGCCTGTAAATCAGATTCGCGACAGTGCTGATTTTTGCATCTTTTCTCCTTCTTTCCTTTCTTTCTGAAATACCTAAATTTATAGCATCCGTTCAGCAATGGACGATGCAAATTAAACAATGCTACGTACTCGATACGCGACCGCGATGGTATGTTAAATACAGTTATCGTAACTCGCGTCAGGCGAAAACCGATGGATAACTAGAAAATTGATCGGCCGCTCCGAGTGTTGGACCACGAGATTAACTTCATTCCGCGGGAACCTTTGATTTATGCGCCGAGATCACTAGATATCGACGATTTACATATTTCAAATGATGATTGCCCAGACGAAAATGAACGCTGAACGCAGTCGTTGGATTTTCGAGGCGAATAGTGTACGTGACTATCAATCGACTTGCTGAATATTGTTATTGAACGAGGAAATGGGAAACTTCTATGAATTCGATTGGTCGCTAAATTATTGCGACGATAGTAATGTTATCTTGTAGCCGAGGCAGTTTCGCGTTGATAAATAAAGTACCTATGAATAAGATTTCTGTGCAGGATGCGGAAATGAGGTTTATGGTTTCGAAGGAATATAGATCTCTTACTTCATTAACATCTGGCTCCAAGGTACGGTTCGATTCGAATCATTTGATAAATACGTATCTACACCGATTACAATTTGAAAGGTATCGAATAGAACAAAATCATTTCCACCAGTTGCAATTACAATAAACCTGTTCGAGACACAATTTCATGTATGTTTTACAAACGATTTGGAAAAAAAGTATAAGATACAACTACGTTATATTTAACGTGATTCAACGCGCTGAACGTTTTATCAACACCGTGATCACGTGCACCATGCGAAACACGAAAGCTAGTATCGCGTGGAACGCGGAAAAATCGTATTTTAATTGCATGACGTGTTAAGAAATTGGAAATCCTATTTAGACGACGGAAAATCGTGAAATTTCGTGTTAATTGCGTTTCAAAGGTGTTAAGGCACGACGAATTGACGATAATTGGTCGTTCTATGGATCGACTATTTCGGGCAGCTCGACAATTTTTCATTTGGGGAAACCGTTTTTTTTTTTTTTATTTCGAAGGTAGAACTGCGAAGAATTCCGGGGTATCGATCGATCATGACGACACGAATTTCATTCTGAGATCGATTATTACGGGCTAGCGTCGGGTTACGTACCCCGAGGAGGTAAACGGATAAAAGAGACGGTAAATCTTAAATAATCGTGAACGCTGTGCCGATAGATTTGCCATAATTCTTTGCCGCGTTCACTCGCTACGGTACTCTAACTTTCTACTGTTTCCGCAATCGCGTATCTGTATCGTGTCGATGTGATTGGCGATAATTTTCGTATTTTATTATTAACTAAATTTTCAATAACTTTCAATAAAAATTCCCTTCTCGATTAATAGGTGCATACTTCTTTCGGCAGTATTCTGTCGACAAATTTCCACAACTCCATTCGGATTACGGCAATTAGAATTACGACAATCGTTCAGATTAAAATGAAATAATCGAATTTAAACGGTTCCTTTTCGAGTTTGTGTTCGTACAAATTAAGACCGGTTCCACACGGAGATACACGTATCGTAATATGCGTCTGATAGATGCATACGGTACAGTACGCCGATTGAATGGCGTTCACATGACGATCCTCAGCGAGGCGCAGTGCCTCGATACTCGTTTCGTTGTAATTTCGTGCCTTGGGCACGAAAGCGACAAACGAAACATTAAACAAATAGCGACATTCGCGACTGGTTCGCGAGAGAATAGTGGCTCGCGATGCGTGTATTACGATACGCGCATTTCCGTGTGAAACCGCCCTAACCGTCGCTTCGGTTCAAGAATCCTGTATTTAATTGGTCGCTTAATAGAAAATGGACACGTAAAATTATTTCAAATTACTTAACTTCACGGGACCTTGGCTAACGAGTACAAGGGTGGAAAGCCGCTAGGAGATTTCAAGTCAACTATAAGTAATAGGTTCACACCGATAGACTCCTGAATCCAGGCAGCTCGACTGATCCGAACGAGTCTTAAATTCCAACCACTCCGCGGCGTATCCAGCAAGAAGCAACGTTTAATGCCCGTTCGTTGCATCATTATTGCACCGTAAATCACCACGGAAAACCTATTTGAAACTTGGAATTAGCTCGTCATAAATTAAAAACCTAGAAATTTTACAGTTTCCCTACGCTCCGTTCTTCTTAACGTTGCACAAACCCTTCGTAACTTGCACCGCTATTCGCCGATATAGGACGAGCAATCCTAATTACCGTGGAACGATCGAATCGGATAAAACGATGCTTTCATCCCAATCAATTTTCTCAACGGCTTGATCAACTTGGTCCCGAGGAACCGGTGGGTATCACTGGGTTAAGTGATTCCTAATTACGTAAAAGCACGCTCTCGAGATTCCAGGGCGTCGATGAACGATCACGAAGACACGACTTCGCTGGAGGATCGATCGCGAGATCTCTGGCCCGATCGTGAGCAAGAGCAACGAGGTAAAAGGCCGCCGCTATGACGACAGAACTAGAAGTCGTTGTATCCGGTATCTAAACCGGCAACTCTTTGTCATACACGCTATCGCGTCGGTTCGCCAGCAATTTATACGACTTGTCCTTTGTCTCGGAGTCCGGCCGCCGTGCCGGTGATTTCCTCCAAGATTTACGTGCTTCTGAAACTCTCCATTTCTCGTACTCGAACCACGCGTTTCAACTAGATATTGTGTAATACCTGGCGCCACGGCTACTGTTTATATTGTATATTCGTTAATGAACACGATTTGCTCTGACGTAAATACTCGCGGAACGCTACGGTTTCGATAGTGATGAATAGAGTTGCTTGTGTACCGTGAAAGATACGGAAGCTGGATTAGAATTTAAGCGCGAGGGTGGTGGAATGAAGTCGATGCAAATCTTTGTTTTATCGACGATGAGTCATTGTTCGTTTTCTAGCTTATGTAGCTTCTTGCGTATGTTTGTGGAAGATCGAATTAGAAGTTTTCCATACAACCCATACGATGGGACGGTAAGAAAAGTACTTGTAATTATTTCGCGAATAAACGAATCGAACAATTTAATATTCTGAGAATAATCGAACGAGTAAAATTATTTTCAAAATTCAACATCGATGTAAGGATGTACTACGTTCTTTTCATAAAGCAGACAATTTCTACCGATCCCCGTTATCGCTATCGATTTTCGTTGCCAATCTCCGCGAGAATCTCTCCAACAATGTTAACACGAATGCCATCAATTTCGAGAACTCTAACGACGTGTAATCCTAGAGAACAGTCAATTTGCATTTAGAAAAATCCTGAAATGATAGATACGTATAATACAGTAACGTAATTCGATACACGGCCTGCAACGTGTACAATTTCTGTTCTATTTATCTACTCTTTCCCAATATTTCCGTGTATTTCCACAAACATGCTAATTCACCAGGCAAGAAGGCTCCCTAGATAATATCGAATACATAGGTACATACGTACAGGAACAATTTTCGTTCCGGTGCGCAGGAGGCTGCCGTTTGAGGTCATAGTTGATTCTTAGTCGATATAATCGGCGACTTTCTCCGGACCGTGTTTAGTAAGGTTTTATAAAGCAGAGCCGTGGCGAGGCTTGTCCGATCTGACGCGATAAGCCAGGCCTGAAAACCTATTGTTACCGGGGTCCCCTTCTCCGCGGCTAAATTATCCAAATGCATTCGAATACCGTTCCGCGTCGGCTAACAGTAAACCGCCCCTTCATTTTTCCGATATCCATGGAGCAAGACAAATTTCTCGTTAGCCTGGACCACGATGATAAATTTCCCGTTGCTCGATGCCCTCGCGGACAGTCACGGTAAACGATCGGCTGAGCAGCGTTGCTCCGTTGTTTTCTTAGTATTTTATCCTAGGCTTGATTACGTTTCCGATTGCTTCAACGCGACTAGGTACATGGATACGTCGTACTTGGAGTAAACGAGAAATCAAGCTTCCAGGTGATAAATATTATTTTGTACGTTCTACAAAAGTCTATTGTATCAGATTTCCATAAGCAGATAAGCTTGCGTAATATTATAATAGAGCAGATTGTTCGTAATAAAAAGTATTTTCATGTAATAAAAGTAATTCGTCTTAATCATGGTGTTAAATACGCATGTCTCTTCTTTAAGCGTAAAATTATAGAATCTAGACGGAGAAGGGAGAGCTGTTGAAAAAAGATATTGAAAAAATCTGTACAATTTCCTTTCGTAATCACGATATGAAAAAACAACATTCAATCGCGTAAATTAATTTCTAAGAAAAATTGCAAATGAAATCTTGTATTTTATTGACGTCTCCTCGGCAACGTCTTCTCCGAATGAGTTGATTTACAGATCTTTGAATCTCTTTTTTGTCGTATTACAGCAAGATGATTTCTGCGAGTAGAAAGAAGCAGCAAAGTTACTCGATAAATACGTTAACGAAAATCGATATGGATTTAATTCGATGCAGACGGCACTGGTTCGACGTTTATCGAGCGTCTTCAATTTTTATCTTTCGTTCGAAATGTCTTTGCTTTTCTAACAAGTTGTGCGAAATGCAAAGAGACGAGTTAAGTGTGCCGGTGAACGTACATTCTCCGACGAATCAACTGCAGAGAAACAATGCAAAGACAATCGCGGAACATTACTCAAAGTCGTTCTTCTTACCGATGGCAATACTTGCACCTCGAACAGTTTTCACAAATTCTATGCGCACAGTCAATCAACTTTTCCGCAAGGGCAAGCTTTCACTTGTCTTTCATACGCGCGCAAAACGAAGTAGATCTTTTTAAAGGCAATTAAGGTTACAAATGTTGAACGAAAAATGATTTCCACGAAGAATATACGATGATTTATAGATACTTTTGAACAGATTCATTTATTTCAATTTTCGCGTTAGAAATCGCTAGAATATTTTTTCCGGCTTTCTCTAATATCGAAACGAATATGTAGATACTTCTAAGAGAGATTTATGCTTATTTAAAAAAAAAAAGATGTACGATTTTCCCGTTGATCCCTTAAGAAATGTTTCGGTATTTTTTTAAATTTTTTATATATATATATCCTTGGTAGATACTTTCGTAACACGATACAATTGATTAACGTGTATTTAAAAAAGTTTCTCGTTTCTATTGTTCAGTTATGTTTGAATGCTTGGAACGTCCAATTGGATAACTATAAGCTGTCATTTATTGTCATTTCAGTCAAGATTTTTATGTTCGATTTTGAATTGTTTGTTCGAAATAGCGATTATGGTCAAAATAACGATTAAAATTAAAGGTACTTTTTTTTAAGCGACAAACTAGCGTACCTAGGAGAAAAAATTGTTAAGCTTGTTCAAACATTCAGGATACCTTCACTTTCTCGGAGATGTTCGATCTTCGTCTCGTGCGTAACACGGATTCTCGCAAGAAGCATCAAAGCATAAACTAATTCGTAATAGCAATCGCTCATCGACGAAGAATAAAAATAAAGAAGAGTTGACGTTGAAGATCGTCAGGAGTTTTTTTTCGTCCCTGCGTGTATCACGGCGACTCAGCGATTTTCGTGCGTGCACCTAACGTAGCAAATCAGCGCAACGCGTTTAATTACCGATCGAACTAATTTTTTAGGGTGGGGCAAGAGGAGAAGAGATTTTTCCTTTACGCTAGCGCACGCGGGAGAAAGGCGCGGTGATTTTATCTTTGTGTTAGCTATACGATATCCAATACCGCTCGAGATCGATTTGCATAAGCTTGCACGGTGAACTAGGAAAGGCGCGCACTTAATTAACGTGTCCAACTCGTACGGTCGCGCAGATTTATTCGAGATCGTAACCGTACGATTCGAGGAGTCATCATCTCGTTAAGGAACTTTAAGGATTCCCAGGCGTTTCGAAAAACCGCCTGCAATGCGGAAGTCGCCGCGTGCTAACCGCGACAACGGTCCCGCCGGCGTACCGCTAAATTTCGATAAAAATCCTATGTCCGACATTCGTGCTCGATCACTTAATTGGCCGCGTTTTCTGCGTTCCCTGTAAAAAATGAGAAAAAGAAAACCGACTATTCTTTTGATAACAATTTTTGAACGATCCAGGAATTCTCTGTCCGATATGTTCAGAAAGATCTTCGGAATTTTTGAATAATAAATAATTCAGGCATATAGTGAAAGTTTGTTTTCTAGTTTTGTTTAGATTTTGCTGGCTCGTTGTTTTTTTTTTTTTTTTTCTTCGTATTGTTCATGACTTCGAACGATTGATCTCTCCCACATAGGTACTACTACTGTATTAAATTAATATTTCTTGGTTTTAAGTTTTATCCTGTGTTCAATAGTAAGGTTATAAGGGTGTCAGTCGTGAATTATTTGCCAGTTGTCAATCAGTGAATCTGTTAAAAAATTATTATCAGTTCCTGGTACAAACATTATTGACGAAGGTATTCGTATTGTGCATTAAGATTTTTATTTTTCAATATGAAAATAGACGAACAGAAATCTACTACATTTGCTAGTATGGTTTACAGTAACAATTATATTCGCGTACATCTATTTTTAGTGAAAGAGGCGCACGTATCACAGAACACAGGAAACGCAAAAAATTGCGACATTTCATTTACTTTACTTTAATAGCTAATTAACTCGCTACCACGCAGTCGTCTTTGAATATCTGCAACATTAAAGGTGTTTCAACACCCTAAAACTTTTATCGCACAGCTGTTATATAAATATTAAACTCGCAGCTCCTTTCGCTAATGAGAAACCTGAACTATTCAAATAGCTTCTCGCATGTGAATCTACTTTATATGTAGATTAGAAATTTTATGAAACCAGCTACATTAAAGTACTTTAAAGTTGAATCCGTCTTTAAAAACGAATGGAATTTCGAGAAAAAGGAATGCAACGATGATAATAATAATGAAAATAATAATGAAATTGAAAATTGAAAAAGTGCACTCGCGTTCTTCCACATTCTGTAAGAGGAGACAGAAGAACCTTTTGAGACAAGTTAAAACGAACGTACATATATTAGGTTGTCCCAAAAGTTTCTTTCGTTTCGTAAGGAAATAATGAAACACCACATTCTCTCTTTTATATTATTTGTGTCGAATCATGTATGATCGTAATAATAAAAATAGAACAAAATGGATCGTACACGATACAATAAAATAATATAAAATGGAAAGAGGTTGTGCATCTATTATTTCCTTACGAACGAAAAGAACTTTCCGGACAACCTGATACATATCCTTACGATCAAAAGAAAAGGGAGTCCTAAAGAAATAAGCTAAATCCAACGCTTGTGATCCGATGTAAGAAAAAACGAACGAACTTTTGAATTTCAATTCATATCATTTATATACTCTTCTAGTATTAGAGAAAAAAAAAACAAAATATTTCAAAGAACAATTCACACTTTTTTAATTCGCCCGAAAAATGAGATACATATAATCCTTTCAAATATCGCTCACAAAATTTAATTCGCAGTTTATTCTTCCCTTTACATCGTACAACATCCATCTCATATCGCACCACTGAATTCTAGTGAAGTTATTAACACGTACACCTTCACTCGAATCTACATCTGAATTTTGCTAGGTTCGTGGCCAGGTTTCTTAACCCCACGGGGAAACGTTGTTGCATGCAGATTCCAGCCGTGTACCCTAGGCACTTGGCAGGCCGAAAAATACCGTGGAAAAACGGTCCCTCTTACAATTACGATCCTCGTGGTTTCGCGCGAGAGGCCGCGCAGAAGTAACAGACATTTTTCCATGCGCGTTAGAAAGGAATTAATTTGCAAGATAATGAGCGTGCCGATGTAGCTAGCACGCGTTCCGTGTACACCAACTAGGCATTATCGATTCGAAAAGCAAACAGCACGCACGAAAACGCGTTTCTATGAATCATCTCATCCGTATTCAACGACCACAGTTTCGCGATTCGACCCTGAGGAAGCCACCTACGAATGTACGAATCGTTGGCGAACCAACGATCCACAGATTAATCACGATTCGATCGAACCTGCCTGGATTACTCTCCGCGTGGTTGTTGTTTCAAGCGTGTACGCCATTCTTGGATTCGTGCCAGTTGCTTGCCATATTTTCTTTTTCTCTTTTCTTCGTCTTTTATCTCTCAAGTATCTCGCATGAATGATTAGCGTCACCGTTAAACGATGAGTTGGCTCGTAGACTGACACGAGGAAAGAAAGAGAGGACGAAATGATCATCACAGATCAATCTGTTTGTTTTTTTTTTTTTTTTTTTTTTTTTTTGAACAGTGGCTTCATAGATTAATTGATTAATTAAACGTACCGAATGAAAGTTGTACGGCGGGATCAACGTAATGAAGATTAAGACGTAAACGATTTTAAAGGGATAATTATTAGTGATTACGAAGGATATGCGATATAAATACATGATGTTGAAGGAGCGACTTACCTTCTGTTAATTATCGACTTGCACGTCATGTTTATGACGGACTCTATGCTCTTTTTACGATACTATAACTCGTAGATATAGTATCTGAGAAAATTATAAGATACGGTAAAGAATAACGTTTACTATGTTTATTATATACGTTGCATTTTCGTAGTTATTTCAAATTGTCAGAGAAGTACGAAGATTGATATCCAAATGCCACGAAAATCTACAAAACGCCTTTATAACTTTTAAGCTTCGAACGTATTTTATTTCTAAGAATTATATCGTTAAAAGTTACCTCTAGAAATGATTTTTAATCTAAACTCTCCAAGTTCTCTGGACGGTGCACGACTCTTCCCGAGACAAATTGTATAGAATTGCCGAACTAAAATGATCACGGTTTAAAAATAATTATTCACAGTCGAAAGATTCATTCATTTTTCTATATGATTCAAACGAGAAGAAATAGGGAAAAAGAACGAGAGGCACAGTGGTATAGTCGCGTAACTTACTTTTCCACGCGGGGCAACGATTTCTCTCGGTGTCCCAAATGGAATCATTGAATCATCTCACAGACTCGGATGTACTGTACACTTCGTTGCTATTTCTCAACGCGATCCAACCACATGATTCCTTTATTTTCCCAGCTACATGCACCGACATACCCACCTACTGTGGATCAAGGACGACGCATTGCACGCTCACCTGCATGCTTATACGCGATTTTAAAATGCAACGAAGATTTTGCACGCAGTGTAACGAACTTTTATCGATTAACCGACAGCCTGAAACTTCTCGCGTGATGCAACACGACTTCTTCCTTGTCAGAAGTTTCTTTCCAACTTCAAACGAAAGACGTGCTTCGGCGTTTGATGAAACAAGCGAATACGTGGTTGTATTCTGTAACTCTGTTCCTTTTGATTCTCCGAACGGTATGATTTCGCTATTTTTATTTCGTACTTTTCCCAATTTATCGAATAAAGTGGCAAAGGAAACATTTCTTTCTTCTAATACCATTTCCTCAATAGTAGTAGTTTTCTAAACGACTAAAGTTTCGAAAATTGTTATACTCGTAATATGAACAATTTCGCATGAATGTTACATGATTGCGCGAACGTACAAATGATCTTCTTCAATCTGAAATGTATTAAAAGTTTTTAAAAAGTCTCGGAGGTAACTGTAGATTTTAAGAATCTTTTCAGTTAAAAATATCGATCGAACAAATTTATATCAACGTTAATGTTTGATCGAATTCTTTGAATTCCTTTGAACCCCAAGCCAAGGAATTAAACGTAGAATTAAGGACATAATAGATAGTAGGATTACAAATGGTCAACGAAACTTCTCTAAAAAAAACGCGTAGTCGTCGCAAGACGAAAGAAAAATCAGTCCGAAAAGGCAAACTGTCTTGCAGGAAGTATCGAGGCCCCTTAACGGGATCCTCCCATTGGCCATCTATCATAAATTATACATTATATCGTGTAAGAGGCGGCCCACGTGGCGGCGAATCGTAGAGTGCAACGATGCGCCTTTTTTTGGCCGGTATAATAATTTATGTTCCATCGTAACGCAGTTGAATATCGATTCCCGCTCGTATAAAAACATTTAATTATAATATGGAATTGCCGTTTTAATTTGCGCCGTGATATTTCAGTGATTTTTCTGTTTACACACGTCTCCGTCTGGTTTCGTGTGTACGTGACGTCGCATCCGCTTATTAATCGTGAAAACTCAATTATGTATATCGTCGGGGTAGCAATTTTCGAAAGACACGCCAATTTGTTTTACTACGTTACAAAGTCTTCCGAGTTATCAATTTTTAATCGTCCCCGTGATATATCTTTCGTGACTTTGAATACACAGTTCATGAATTTTGAAGGAATTTTTACGATGAAAATGAACTTTAATTATCGAATTATATCTCAAAGATACCAAGGACGAGCTACAAACTTCCAGAAAAATAATCGACAGCATTTTATGGCGGGTGACAGCGGTTAATTGATTGAATTACCTATTGAGACTACGGTGTTTAATCCTTGAATGAATTAATAAGGGGTACCACCATGTTTCCATAGAAACTAATGCTGTACGACAAGGAAAAGCGTGGGCATGTCGAATCGCGAGAGTAATAGAAGTCGACTGTAACTAATTATAAAGTAACGAAAGATGTCCAGTAAAACCGATAGTCGGTGCCATTTTATGACACCGTGAAATTAACTTCCCTGCACTTGAAAAAAGTTGTGGTTAATGTTTAAGAGGATAATTACGAGACGATAGAATGAAGTACTTATGTAAGTACGTATATGTACATATGTTTACTTCGTCGAAGCTTCGTTGATTGATGATCCTCAATTTGTATGGTAAATATGCAAGCATGATCGTTGTAAGCTGTTGAACAATATATAACGTTAAATTTATCTTCCACGTACGTATCATCGAGGTAATGGGTTGCGTCTCTGAATTATATTAAAAGATACAGAACGATAAAGAATATATAAATAAAGCGTCTTATATTTTTCTCTCGCGAAAATGGAAGCGAGAAACCATAATTCGTATTATAACCTTTATCTTTCGGAGAGATAATTTTCCAACTCCCGACTACTATTTAGCATCATCCGTGATCGTTCTACAAAGTATTCGAAAATTCGATATATTTTATACGAAGAAACGTTTACGCCACCATTCCGCTGGATTCTCTCGGTCGACTCTCTTAACGCGCTGTCCGCTGACTTAATTAGGCAATCCAGTGCCGCCGGTAAAATACGACAGCGGTTATTTACGTTCATTGAGCGCCGAAATAAGCGGCGCACGATGTCCAGCCGCGACTTGACAAAAAGCGTGCCGGTTATTCTGTTCTCTCGGTTGCACAATAAGAAAATCGATACGACGGCTACGACTTGACCCCCGCACGGGTTCCTCGATAACGGTGCACCATCGTGGAACACGATTTGCCGATAGATCAGAATGGATGCAATAAATTTTTCCCAACGCGTCCCATGCTCTTCGTTACGAGCAATTTATGCACGGTTTAGAGAACGACTCGCGGTTTCTACGTAGCAAGGAGTGCATAATCGGCAGTCGAAGCGAGTTGCACGAACCAAGCTTTTCGCGTCGTAAACTCACCGAGCGAATTCTGGCCGAGCGACGATAGCGTGAAATCGCGTGCGAATCGGCATGCCGTCGCGAACCAATCGTAAAAATCCACCACCGTGAATTATCAGCCCGATAGATCTGGTGCCAGCTGCCCGAGTTTTCAATCGGTTGCTTGAACTCAAGAGTTTTAGAAATTTAGCGATTTAGGATTGTCCATCTAATAGTTAGTAATCTGCAAATTGTTTTACTAAAAGTTTGGGTATAGATTGCGTGATTTGGGGATTTTTGATTGGAAATTTAGCGATTTGAAAGTAGTTGATTGGAAATTTAGCGATGCGACAGTTTGCTGATCGACAGTTTAGATTAGAGTTCAGATTGGTCAGCTATCGGCTGAATTACGTATTCTTCTCCTGATTTGCATCGACTGCAATGTCGTTTATATTTCTAACAGCGGAATGGAACGCTGGTACACATTACATCGTTAGAATGGATTACAGATTGTACTGCATTAGATCTAACAGTGATCCGTCTTTCTCTCGTTTAGTTTTTTTAACGATATAACATTTTCATGCAGATTTCATTATCCGGATAATTTACGGAAAATCGTGTTTTATTTTATACACGACATTTCGTTGTATAGACGTACAACAGTCATACATAAAATCGTTGACATTTGTTCAATCTTTAACAACAGATATTGCTATTTGCTCTACTGCTACAGCAAGTAACATTTAAATATTACATTGAATTTGTTAATCCATAGCTTAAAAGCTTCAACTAATTTGTAGTACGCAAGAAAGCATGTTACTCGTCTTTTCTGCGAGATTCTGAGTAACGATAAATTAAACGTACAATATAAAAATTCATATCATACGGTCGCGTCTAACAGGCTGCGTTTTCTTCTTATTAAATCGAATTTTATCGTCATACTCTTTCCCATCTGATAAATACAACTTTATATCTTTGCTGCTCATTGCTGTAGATGTTCTCGTATCTGTAATATATTCTCCTATTCACTGACGATATCAATTGCGTTAGATAACTCGTTACAGCGAATAAGCAATAATTCATAGTAACACGCTTTCGAACACAAATTACCGAGAATTTAATTACTTTAGTTTGGTTTGTCAAAGAATTTAGAGTTTAATTAAAATGACAAAATTCTATACCTTCGGAAGATTTTCGTGTCATATAGTTACGCACTTTTCCAAACCATCCATCGTTTAGTCTCTCTCGATATTTAGGAGTGGTAAATGTGTATAACAACGGATTGACCGCGCTGTTCACGGGTAGTATAAAAACTACCACCCATGCGTGAAAATCAGCTACAACAAAAAATATTCAACTAGAGGGATGTAGTGAATCTAATTTTTATATGCAGGAAAATATGCGAAATATTTACATCATATATATGTATATAGATTATATACGACTATGGAATTTTACAATATCCAAATATTAAACAGGCCGACAATTTCTTACGGATTCTTATATTTAAAACTTCCTTAATTATTACGTATTACCAGAGACATAGTCGATTAAGCCTAAGAATTTATGGGTTAATTTGTGGCGGAAAGTTTCACATTTGTTTTACGGACTAGACAACAATTCGTTAATTACGACCACGATTAGAACTGTCGTAAGTATTAAAAGAGCAGGAAACAGGAAGGAATTAGTAATACCGACGCAGATAATTTACCTGAAATAGGATACTTCATCATAGCTCTAATCTTCAAAACTATAATTGGTGCCCAGCAGGCTGCATCCGTTAGAACGATAAGGAAGAATCGTAAGGCGAATTCGGAATCGCCGACAGACAAAGAACAGGCGTGTCTCGTTTTCCAAATGCTCAGAAACATACCCGTGTAAGCGTAACCAATCGTAAGCAGCCTGTAACGCGAACGGACTTAAACCGACGTAATCTTTACAATTGCTTCTTGTTATGCATAAGAAAAAAAGTTTATTGTACTGGTGAACTACTTTTAAGATCGTTGTTTCTTTAATGCTGATCGTGCCTGCTTACCCCATAAGGTTTAATCCCAAGAAGACGAAGGCCGAATATTCCCATCCAATTAAGTAGGGATCGTCAATGTGCAAGGGGAAACACATTCCATTTACGCCGTAAAATCTCGTGCTGCTTCGCCAGAGAATCACTTTCGAATGAGTTACAATTAGTTTCAGAATGCTGTCCTTTCTTCGGTTATCTCTGCGTAGTGGCTACAGCGGGGAACTTTATACATGCAATAATTGTTTGCAACAAGATAAACATTCGATTATAGTTGGTGCACATGGTATGTTAAAAAGAAATTTTTTTTTTTTCAACTCGAGGACAGACAAAAATTTGAGGAATCCACTTTGATCGTGTGATATTCGCTTCTTTACTTTGGTAGCCTAACGTAACGCGAGTATAAATTAATTACGTGCTTATAAATATCGTAGCCTATATAAGAATTCAAATTTACGACTTGGAAATTTCTCTAATTATAATAAAGTAACGTTTTCTCTTCGCGTAAGAATTTAAGAAAATCTCGGTATATGTGTATCTGTTACACGAAAAATGTTCAAGAAAAATCGTTGACTTTTAGACTTGCGATTTTTACACGATCGTCAGATAAAAAAATGCAAAAGTTTTAGCTAAAGGAATATACGATTATTCGGAAACTTCTGCTATCGTCTCTTTCTCTTTTAATACAAAATGCAAATAGTTCGATAAATTTCCCAAAAGTGTCTAATAAAACATCTGATAATCAGCAATTACGTACGTATTTTCAAATCGCTACTAGCTTTCGAATAATCAGAACAATCGACGCAACGCGGCGTTTAATTGATTCACAAAGCGACGAAATAAGAGCGTGCTATCTGGTTCGTATTACGTTATCATAACCGATGGGTTAACAAGCGATCGGACATCTTGACAGGTTATTAGATATTATTACCAATGATGCAGTCGAGGCCCGTGGACAAATAAGAAACACGGAGACGAACCTGGCACGAGAGCAAGAGTAATTCCTGTGATCCAAATGATGATCATCGATGCGGTTGCCGTCTGCGGTGTCATGGTACGGTGACCTTTCAGTGGGGCTGCTATTAGCATATATCGTTCCAGAGACATGAACGACAGGATCAATACTGAAACCTTGACGGATCGATTTTATTTCAATAAATTAACGACCAGCCATTCGTCTTCTTCAGATGCGTTTCGTCTGACTCGCACGAAAGTTTCATGGATATTATAACGAATAAAAATCTGTATAGTCCGGTATAAAAGTTTGATACAAAAGAAATCGTGTAACATTAATTGTTATGATTATTAAACTGGATATTGATTAAATTTTGTATGAAAAATTTCGTGACATTTAAAATTAGGTGTACCATTGAGTATTTAAATCTAAACAGTAAATACATCTATGGTAAACATTTTAATTAAAGATTCGAAATAAAATATAATTGATAAGTATACCTCCAAAGATGTCATTGCCAATAGTCCTACAAAGGTACAATACCACGAAGATATCCATAAACTGGCGACTTGATTATAATTATCGCGGAATATCATGTCTGCTATAGCGATTACGAATAGATATAGCCCCATCAACATGTCGGAAACTGTAAAAAGATTGTAAAACTTCTATATCTATCACGCTTGTGTGATTCAATGATTTATGATGCACAATATTGAAACTAAATGACATTGGTGTGGCATTTTTATAGCATACTCAAGAAACGAGACCGGCATTTTATATGCCTTTAAATAAATATTTGATGTATTTTATATACCTGTTCATACATCAGATAACAGGAATCTTGTCATAATTTTTGTCGAACGCGTATAAGAAAAAGTTTCTTAAATATTGAACATTTTTTTATTTGATATTGATAATATTTATTATTCGTAAAATTATATAGCGTGGCAATATATACATATGAATTTAATACCTATATTAAATAATTTTTAAGATGTAACGTACCTGCTAGATTTCGGATAATGATAGTTAATACGCGATTCTCATCCTTGGCTGTGAATCTGCCCCAAAGAACAAGCACGTTACCCGTACAAGTGGCACACGAAATTACCCACACTGCTGCTCGTAATAAAGTTTTATCGAGCAAATGGGATAACGACGATACTCCTGTATAAAAGATTCAATCAAACTCGAATTAATCGTCTGATTACATCGCTACTTATTTCACTAATATTGCCAGTTTTTAAGCAAGTAATAACGTTTATAAATATATTGAGAATGCTTGCTAGCATTTTGTAAATACGTATTACTACATTTTTATAGGTGTTATTAAAATCATCAGTGATATTATAATAGCTATAATCTTTTAAACCATTTAACGAACTAATAACAGAAACATAATTCATTAACGACGATTTACAAGTATTTTGCGAGAATCGAACGGAATTAAAACCAATTAATTTAACGATCATAGTAGATCGTAATTATTTAACGACGAACCAAAAGAACGAGTATTCCTTAACGTAACATCTAAAGTAATTGTAGCTGAATATTATAACTGAATATATAAAAATTATTTAAAAACGATATATCATTTTTTATGCTTTTTAAATTCTTACCGTCGCTAGTGGGTCGACATCGTTTTGCTCTCGGCGCGAAAGTCGCACAATAATGAAACTTCTTGAAGTAGCTAAAAAGTAATATGAATCGTCGTAAGAAATCAGCGATGCACTTCGTTGCATTCGTAAAATAACAATGTTCGACGATAATCACATCGGCAGAAGTTCCATTTACAAAGGAAAGTAGTTTGTCTGACACAATACGGACAAATCTACTTACACGAAGTCCAATTGCTTGAACAGTGTGAACGCGTTTTTTGGTAGCGCATCCAGATTTATACCTTCCAGATCTCTAAAATTTTTACGAGATTAGCTATTTACTTCGATAGAAATTCTACGACATAAACATTTGTGCAATAAACTATAGGAATAACGCGTTCTAAACTTATTAGAAGAATCTCAATGCTAAAACTTACAGAGAATACAGTCTTGTCAATGGAGTCAACACGGCCATCGGTAAATTATAAAAGCGATTGTAACCTAATTGTCTGCAATAAATATCAACGCGATAATTTTCGAAAATTATTCCATTTCGTTATTTGATAATTCTGTTTGCGCGCGTGCTTTAATTCTACCATAAAGCCACGATAATCGCATCGGCTTTATTTTCGTACGTGTCGGCATAATAAATAAAAGTTTTAACATCAGCATACGTGACGTTCCTCTCGTTTGCTTTTCTAACGCCGTGCGTTCGACGGTAAATATCAGGTAAATATGTTGCAAGCACGCGCGTAGCTTAAGACGTGTAGCGTTACAATTTATGTGGATACCGGTGCCTCGTATACTTACAACCTCGTCAGATTTTTTAACGGTTGAAATACATTCAGCGGGACGGTCGTTATTTCGTTGAACGCCAAATTACTGAAAGGGAAAAAATCCGTTTTGCACGACCACAGTGATGTACGAGGGACATAACTTCGTTACATTGCCATAAGGAGCAACCGCAAATTGAGGTAACGCGAGGAACTTACAGTTCGACTAGCTGCTCCAAATTTCGGAACGTGTCCTCTTCGATCGTCTTTATTTTGTTCTTTTGCATACTCCTGGTCAATGGTCGATGTTGCTCGTTAGTTTAAAGCCGGTAAAAAGAATTACTTAATACCTTAATACAATTTATTAGTGACACTTCTTTATGTAGAATTATAAAGTTTAATAGGAAATATTTTGCCACGGTAGACAGCGTTACTTTAATTCTTAATTAATAGGGAAATATCGAGATTAATTATTAGCATTAACGAAACGATCGAAGTAAAACGAATAACAAGAATTACGTCGTTGGCGTATTCGAGACTGCGATTAGAATAAACGAATTACTAAGAACGGTTGTAAATATAAAACGTGTATAGGAGTTAAAGGATTAATCTTCTATATTTGTTATTCACTTACGTACGTACAGTAATTTTAACGATGGACATCCAGCGAACAAAGTATCGGGTATCGATTCGAAATTATTTTCATCTAACAATCTGAAATTGTATAGAACGAAATCGGTTTCAATATTTCAATTTCAGCGAAACGATAAGCCGTAAACTTACATCTCGCTTAATACCGGCAACTCTGGCAACTTCAGTCCTTTCGAAGTTAATTGATTTTCGTTCAAATTTCTGTAACAATGTAACGAATTAACATAAAATTAAAGCCGTACAAAACTTCTATAAAGTCATCATTTCCGTTGAATGACACACATAAAGTTCAAAGCATTGCTCCCCTCTAAGTCTGAAAAATCTGCCACGGTGATTCTGTTCTTATTGGCCCTCAGAGATTCCAAGTTGGTTAAACCAGCAAAATGCCCCGGGAGAAATTCGCTGATTCGATTGTTATCCAAAGCTCTGTTCGTAAAACGCATATTACGTGTATTACATTAAGATCGTTTGATTGCTAGCTTCCTAATAGCATCGAAGACTCGATTAAAAGTATTTATACTCACAGCCAAAACAATTTAGTCAAATTGAGAAAAGCTCCACTTTCTAGCTCGTGTATATTACTATCATCGAGGTATCTGGAAAATTATGTTTTCTTATCAAAAATATATTTATACGATACTTGTAAAAAAGGAAAGATGCAGAGAGTAAACAAGAATCTTAGGAACTCACAGTATACGGATTTCTGAGTATTGCGCAAAGGCGCCCATTGGCACGCGTTTAATCGAGCTATCATACAAGGTTCTAAAAAATTAATCACGATAATTAAGAACAATTCGCTAACGCGATAAAAATAAGAAAAAAGTGTATACATTACGAAAGATTCCAATTTTTTAATACTTAAAAGCCGTACATGGAAGTAGTTTGAGAAGATAGGTTTCTCGGAATTTCCGAGTAGTCTTGACAAGTGGCGCGACACTTCACGTACTTACAGCGGACAGGAATGTCGGTGGCATCTACGAAGAAGAGGAAAACACGTAAATTACCAATTCTTATCTCGTTCATTGCGTTTTGCGGTTTATCGTCGCATTTTTATTTCTGTTATTCGATATTGTGTTCCGTTGTTCGATAAATTATGGATATTGCATTACCACAAACGAACTCCCTTACAGGTTCGGAATCTCTGTCACTGCCAAACCAGTCCAATACACCGTGATAATCATCTGCATACAAAGTAACACTTTTTATATTGCCCGGTTCGGTATTACATTTATACTGTATAAAAGGGACACGTATATAAAAATGTCAAACATCGTAACTAAATTTTAAATTTAATTCGTTCTTGCCCGAAAAAGGAGTATCTCGATATGTTCAATACGATCGTGCAACGCGGAAGTATCATATTCGAACTATAAATTATTCCAAAATCTTTTCGTAATGGACCTCTTTGTCGTGAAAATTAAAATGGATGCAGTAATTAATGAACTAACAGCAATTTTGCTCGTCATCCCCGTGAGGACATTGGCTTTGCAAGTCGCACCAATTTCTCTGTGGTAGACAAATCGTGGTGTTGTAACAAAGGAACGTTCCCACTGGACAAGTGTCTGAAATTAGGAAAATCAAATTATCGGCAATTATAGAAGGATATGAGTTCGAACAACAGAATGTAAATGTCACGAATGGAGGATAATTTAGATCGATTATCCGTTTGCAAATGTAAGACGGTATATTACTGTTTCGAGGTAACTGTTCAATCGTTTAAGTTCTTCGTGTTTTATAAACGCAAACGTATAATTATAAATTTGAAGCAGCGTGTAATTGTTAGGGAACAATTTATTGGATTGTCGTCGTTTGTAAGATTTATGAAACATAATGCTTAAGATTTATTAACGAAACTTCTTATTAACTATCAGAAGTCTGACATTATAAAATATTATTGAATCGTTTAAAAAAATCTTACTATTTATGATATTTTGAATATTGATCTCTTTAATAATACCTTTTATTTGTACGAAACATACATTGTACGTACCTTTCTGAAGCTTCAGTCTTTCGATCGACAGTAATATAACTTAATAAAAGAAACGTTTTATTACTCAATAACTGAATCGTCTAGTTCGGGGAAACGAAAGACTAACAAATTGAAAGAATTTCTGGCAATGAACAAACTTTTAACGATGCTGTATCATAACGAATCAATTGTTAACGATACTATGTCGTAATGAACGAAATCACATACCTTGATTAAAATAATACATCAGTCCTGATAACAGGCACAAGATCGCGATTAAAAATGCGCCGATAGCACCGATGCGTTTGTACCTCATTTCGGAACACGAACGTTTCGATCCTTAAAACGATCTAGCGCCCCTGTGTTCCACGGACTTTCGTGTTTTCCCTTGCATGAACAACGTTTTCCACGTGCACTCGGTACAACGACTGCATGACACTGGTTGCATTCGCTAACTCCGTCGCAAGCTCCGGGCGCCACGCACACGCGCTCTTCATCGTCCTCGAATGAGGATTTCTTGCCGTTTGCTGCTAGGAATTGCACTTCAAATTACGTCGATCGATTGTCTTCGCGATTGTTACATCGTAGACGAACGAACGATTTGGTCGGAGCAGTTCCTTGCTGCAACGAGAAGCGAAAGTAGTATGATGAATATCGATAGGCTTGTTTCTTGTAAAGATACAATTTTTGATTGAATTAATAGTTGGCCAATTAATTAATAGTTGAGTTAATAGCGGTAGAGGAAATATTGGTAAAATTATTGAACGGTGTGTGAATTGAGAGCATGTAACAGAATTAGGCAGAATTCGCAGATGTGGATTTTATTCGGCTATTTACAAGCATAATTCACAGATTCTTCAAAATTTTCTTACTTCTGTCGTTCTTTCTATTAAAATTTTCTTTTAAATTTCGGCATTCGTTTCTCGTATGGATTTGTATGTACAAGTTCATGTAAATATATAGAGCAACTCTATGTTTTTTTTTCTTTTGGCTTCTTAGGAAAATATAATCCTACTTTCTTTGCAACATACCAAGTAACATACTAAATAAACTTGCTTTTTGATAAAATGAGTTTATTTCCTTTCGAGAGTACGGAATATTAACACAACCGCGTTACGCGTTCTTATAGATTATCACTGTTATATTAACCGATACACTATATTATAAAAATTTATTCTAGTCGATACAATGTTGCGCCTCAGACCAATGCTACACGCCAAATGTCACGTATTTTATCTTAAACTCGAACTTTTCGAACGAAAGAAACGCAAGTGTAAGAAAATAACAGCGAGCGCAAGGCAAAAGTTACTAATTGCAAATGACGGAGCAGACAGTAATTGATCTATTACGCGTTCGCTATCAAAGTTTACTACCGAAGTTTACTTTCGATCGTCGCTTCGAACTTCATAACGTATGCAGATACGTCGGTGACAAAATTGCCACAGCGATTCGAGCAATTCGCGCCAATGGCGTGACTCGCCTCGAGACGACAGCGATCAGGGAATATGTAATCACTCATTAATAGACGATTAGTATCGATCGAAACCACTCACGAGAATTTCTAATTTCCCGATACACACCGTACGTCTCTTCTCCACTATCTTTGTGAAAAGTTCAATTATCAGTTGTAAGAGAGGTATCATAAATTCAGGAACTTTCTTTTCCCACTATTGATCAAATATATCGAATATGCATACTTAAAGAGCAATTGAATTCTTACGAATCGTATCAAAAGCTATAACGCTAGTTCCCTTTGCCATATGTTGCTCTACCATCCTTCAGTATGTACATCGGATTACAGTTGACGCGAAAAGGATCCTAATCTCCGTGTTGCACAATTTTTAAGACATTCTAAGAGCCATAAATAACGATATACATGACATTTGAAAAAGGAGTAACACCTCGACAATTGCAATACGATACTGTACCAGTCCTCGAGTTAAAAGTCTCCGGTCCAACTTGTCACGTCTTTAAGAATGAAGAAGCCGATATCGTCGTACGTAGAACTGTTCTACGACGAGAACGTGATCTCGTGGAGCAAACGACTCTTGAACTTATCCGGGCTATGGCCGTATAATCGTAACGACGTACGATTTTTCTTTTACATTACGTACGTCGTCATCTTCACTTGGTTGGAGATTGTGACGCTGTTGCAGAATATACACGACCTTGAGAAAACGCTGAAGAATATCACGCTATCGTTCCCGACCGTCTTGATAGTACTGAAGGCCATGATGTTTCGGTTGAACATGCATCTCGTGCTACCGTTGCTGACGGTCGTGAAAAGGGATGTTAAGCTTGGATTGTACAGATCAGAGGAGGAAAGGCGAACGGTCGTTTGGTACAGCGTGGCCGCCACGTTGTTTTCCACCTCGTCGGCCTTGTCTTTATTCTTCGTGCCCACCTTGTTTTATGCCAAACCAATCGTCAGCTGTCTTTTATCGAGTAAGTTGCATCTGTGATTCGGTGGTTCGTATCTATAATTCGAGAGAATAGATCGAATCTTCGTCGATCGACGAAGCTCTGCACGTTGATATTCTTCTTATTCGAATTGATTATGAATGGGAGTCGATGTGATATACGGATAGTTGCTACTCTTGATTACTTTTTGATTTAGCATTTTCAAATAACTAGAGAACGTATCACTGTGAATTCTGTGCATAATTTTGCTTCGAAATATCTCTCCGTTCCTTAAATGTTCTGTATCGTTCACTGCGCAAAATGTTTAAATCTAAGGGTAACGTGAATGAAGATAATTTAAGGAGCGAATGCGATGCGTAAATAGGTAGAGTTTAGTTTCGATCGCTTTTCTGCTTTATTTTCCGTGCTCTAAGTCAAGGAAAGGATGTATTTGAGCGATGTCGAGCATTTCGATTCTCATCAACGTGAACTTAATTTTAAATTCGGAAATCGGTGCTTGATGTTTCGAACTTAAAACGTAAAACAACGTGGATTGTGGGATGGAAAAAGTGATAAAAGTGGCGGTTTTATTAAGCCGGCGGGTATTATCAACGCGTCGCGAAAACTCATGCGGGATAAATCAAGACTTTAATGCGAACTTTATCGCCCAGATCCAGGAAACGCATTCGATATCCGTATCCATACGATCGCGCGTACAGTTACCTCGCGTATGCAGCTTTATGGTGTTCCAAGGCGACAGTTACTTCCTTCACGATACACAAAACGGTTACGTTTTACGAGCCTGTCACAGTTTGTCGAAGATTTTGCACGACCACCGACTGTGCGATTCTCTTTTTCGCGCTCGTTTCCAGCACAGTTTCGTTCGACGGCCAAGCAAACGCGAATTTATGTACTCGATGCTCTTCCTCGGTCTTCCTTCTCTTCATTTTCGATAAGTGGTATAAGTAGTGGAAAGTGAGTTTGATGGAACATTATATTTTTTACTTTTGTACTTTTGTAAAGTCTTTTTGGTATCAATATATCGTTAATAATATATTATTATATATATTATTATATATTATATTATTATTATATATATAATAATATATTATTAACGATATATTGACGATATATAGTAATATATTACGTATTTATATATATCATATTATTATATATATTATTAACGATATATTGATACCAAAAGCTCTGACTTTACAAAAGTACAAAAATACAAAAAAATATAATATTCCATCAAACTCACTTTCCACTACTTATATATATATGTATATATATTATTATATATTATTAACGATATATTGATACCAAAGCTTTGACTTTATAAAAGTCATATATAAGGTTATTAACTAAGGATTATTAATTCTTCAACTGCAGACGATTTTTCTATAATATTGTATATAAAATCGTGAACTGACTCTATTCGAGTTATATTTCGAGTATACATTTACGTCTTGTTAATATATCGCAATTAATTCGCAGAATTCAATAATTGTACGCTTCCTTACGAGTTACCGATGAAAGTGAATAACATTTATGAAGTGACAGGAGTACAATCATACGCTTTATTGTGCGTTTATTTAATACCAGCAAGTACGCTGTTAACAATCGGTGCAACCGGCGCGGACAGTCTTTTGGTGACGTTAACGTTTCACCTTTGTAGTCAACTTTCAATTCTGGCACATCGTGTCAGAAACATCAATATCGAACCGGAAATATATTCTCCGGAAATGAGAGCACTCGTTGAACGACACATCGAACTTCTGCAGTGAGTCGGTTAACATAAAAATAAAATTCGATAAAGTTCAATAAAATTCAATAAAAATAAAAATAATATTGTTAATTCAATTGCAGACTGGCAAATATCTTAGCGAGGGCATTTAGTTCTCTGATGTTTATACAGACGTTAGGATTAATATTCTCTTTATGCATCGTAGTCTACCAATTACTCATGGTAATGATATAATTGCTTACATTTTGTAGTATTCCTGTACTTAATTTACTTGTAATTTAACTTACTTTGTAACGTTTGCTTGGTATTTAAGGAAGCCTTGCTTATTCTGCACTCTCAATTTATTATTACTTTATAATAAATAAGTACAATTTTATAGACGACCGACTCTGGAGAAGATATGAATACCATACATTTTATAATTTACTCATGCGCTGTTATACTATTAGCATTCTGCTACTGTTTCTTGGGAGAGTGCCTAATTAACGAGGTAATTATCAATAACAATACATAGAGAGAAATAGTTTGTACTATTTATTTCGATATTTCTCATGTTACAACCATTAATATACGATAATTCAATAATTCAAAAATGATCACCGTAAGTCGAAAAGCAAACACAGTAACTAACATTTTTATAATTTCACAATCTCGACAAAAGTACTAATTGCACCGCTTCCAGAGTAGCGAGGTGCAAGTAGCTTGCTATTTCGTAAATTGGTACGATTTACCAGAACAATACACGCGATCTTTGATATTTTGTATCGCTCGATCGCAGAAACCATCGTACCTTACCGCTGGCAAGTTCTACGTGTTTTCCTTGGAAACGTTTGGCGTTGTAAGTTATTTTCCAAAATATAACGTCACCGAACATTATTAAATTTTTGCAGTAAATTTGTTTAGTAGGTACGTAATTTACATGTTTCAACCTATTTGTAGATAGTAAAAGCATCGATGGCATATCTCTCCGTTTTGAAAAGTATTATTTGAACAATTACGAGGATCGGCTCAACTTGTTGAATTTATTAAACATATAAAGAGAAACAAATTATTCGGGCTATTAATTGCTCATATACGACTTGACCTTGTAATCGAACAGTGAAGCGATATAGATTCGATTCTTAAATATTACACGTAAAGCTGTTAAACGCGCACTATAATTTCCTACTGTGATAAAAGACTCGTCTTTCGTAACCTTTCAACTTCTTTCATTATCCTTAGTAATAATCACTTTGACCAATGCAATTACGTATTTCCTGCGTACCCGTAAAACGTTATTTTCGCCTCATAGTTCGCCAGATCTATCGATCTTCTTACGATACAGTGAACGGTGCACGATCGACGATTATTAACCGAACTAGACTCAAGTGTCAGGTCTGAAAAGAACAAACGTCAACGTCGCTAAGATAGAATGACTGCAGAGATCGGATCTGTCGAAATCAATTTTTCTCTATTGGAAGCCGCTTGTTCGAATTTCTTCGTGATTTACAACGTCCCGGCGATATACGTACATCAAGTTCTCGGAACGTATCATTCTATCTAATCGTCGTCGAACACAAGTGCGTGTTGGCTGAAGGAATTAAAAGAAAAATTTATTTCGGTTTATTCAAGAAAGATACAGAGTGTACAACTGCCGAGGGGGATACAAATTATGCATATAACTCGTGCTTCACGGTAAATAATCGTCCCTATTGCCAGGTCGAAGCACGTGGACCCTGCCGTCGTGTGTTATCTCTTTACAACGACCTCGATCCTACGAATGGAGTAACAGCTAACGCGCATACGGCCTTCGCGATACACCGATCTCTCGCCACACGGTCCGCTGCGATCCATGCACGTTTACACCACGTGTGTACACTTTCAGTGGCAGGAACTTAAGTAACAGTGTGCATCGTCGTGTACCTCCGACGCCGATCCGGAGAGACATGGCTGATCCTCCGCGAGGTATTCAGACAGGGAAAAGAAACAGACGGCAGAGGCTTTGCACGCGTTTCGTTTCAGAACAGAGATACACGGCCGCGGCGTATACGATCGCGGGACAACGAACCAGACGATGGTTGCTTGCTTGCTCGGTGCACGATGGTATGGAGCGAATTCTTAGCAGTCATGGCCGAATCGTCTAGACGTTCGTAAACAAAGATACATTATACCGATAAATTTATTTTAAACGGATACACGGTGATTATAAAATAAGAAAAGAGAGAGAGAGAGAGAGAGAAGGAACGAAAAAATTAAAGGATAAGTACGAAACGATAATACAGGCAATTAATAAATCGTTCGAACGATACTCCGTGGTAGCTACTATTATACTAGTTCGTGTTCATTCCCAGCGGAGCGAGTTAGTGTATATCGAGAATAGCTTCTTCACCCTCTCCTCTCGCGGATGTCATTTTTCGTTTCTCAAAGTCGATTATCGACACAGAACGGCTTCTTCATAGAGAAGACGTAAGAGAATCTCGCCACGGTTATAACGATTCGCTCGCACGCGAGTCCTGTGACCGTGGTGTACGTACGACCCTTGATAACTAAAAATCAAATCCATACCAATTCGCACGGGCGTGCACGGACATTTTTAGGAACGGGACCGTGTCGGTCGGTATATCGTGACAGCCTGTGTACGCTATACAAGCACATAAACACATGGTAATGTATTCGATGCTGTTTATTTCTTTCTTTCCCTTCTTTTTTTTTTCTTCTTCGTTCAGACAAAAATGACTCACACTTTCACATGTTAATACGCAGCCTCGCAGATTCATTCGCGGTTACCTCCCACAATTATGTTCCATATAAAATCGTGCGTCTGCCTGTGCACGGGGTTCTCTTGTGTATGTGTTTGTGTGTACGAATATGCACGTCAAGTGTACACACGATACTTCATGTACAATACTCTGTCTGTTCTCTGTGTATTTCCAACTATATGTATGTGTTCGTGCGTTACGTGTTGCTGCCTGTGTGTTCGCGGTTAATGGAAGCGAGTGTTCGCTAAATGTCTTTCGTTCCGAGTTCTTTTCGCGTTGTGTTCGAGAAATAGAGAAAAAAGACGAGCGAGAGAGTGACAGAGAGAGAGAGAGAGAAAGAGAGAGTTATAATACAGGACAACGCCCGAGAAGAATTCTAGATCGGTGGAGAGACTTTGGAAATTTTTGGCTACTCCGTGTACTCTCAGAAACACTCGTTTCTAAACGATAGAATTAGCCTTGCCTTCAGCAATTTTTTTCGAAATTTTCGTTTTTTCCTTTTTACTCGTTTTTTTTTTTTTCTTTTTTTGCTTGCTCGTTTTTATTGTACAAGAGAGAGGTGTGTTACGAATGATGTGTTCGCCGTTTCGTTTTTTATCTTTACGGACTCGTTTTGTTTGTGTGTGATTTTTTTTTTTTTTGGCTTTTTAATTGTTTTATTCGTTTATCGGCTCGAGAACGTCGCATCGACTCACAGAGAGAACGACACGACGTTCTCGAGAATCGATGGTGAATACAAGAATGTGCTATAGACATGTCTGACGTTTCGAAACGAAAAGATACGTGAATGGAGTTCGAGTGCACGATCTCATTCGTTCTTTTTTTCATTACTTTTTCAAAGAAACGAAAGAACGTGGTACTTCTTGCACTTATTGTTACTACGTGCGAGGATAATATTGATGTTCACTGCTTATATTAATCTGTCTGATAGTATCGTGTGAAATCTCACACGAGATTTCAATAGCAAAAAAATCAATAATAATATTAGTGATAGTTAACGAAAATAACAACTGCTATCATTGTGGCTATAATAACAATAAGTAAATTGGCTACACGAAATTACAGCGTCTTCTCTTTGTAATTATGTTAGTAAATATCGTTGAAAACTATATTAGTAATAAAGAGATAATAAGAATTGCAGAAGTCGTGTAAGATTTGGAAAACTGAATACCGAACAAGAATATTCAATGAGAAAAGTTTGGACTATTTAAAGAGTATTCATCGAGTATAAAGCAGCGTGAAAATTTCAATTATTCTATGAAATTCGTTGATATTATGATACGATTCAATCATAGAAAATTGTTTCCTGAGCATTTTCATTGAGCATTATAAACTGCCATATTTAATCTAATCGTATCATAACAGATACCCGAAAATCTTTGCTGACGCGTCCAAACTTCGAAAATTAATTTAATAACAGAATCATCAATAAACAATGGAAAAGTTTCGATCAAAGACCTGATTTTGTTAGAAAAAATACGCGCAAAGCTTGGTATGTCGATTTCTAACTCTTTGAAACGCTAATTTATACGAGCGCACACTTGGCTTCACGAAACGTGTATTTTTTCAAAGAAAATGTTCCTCTATAATCGTAACTTTCCCTTTCCCGATCAAATATACGTTTAAAGTTTCTAATCGATTATCGCTACGTTTAACCAAAGAATCAGTCGAAAATTCTTAGAAATTTATGTATTGCACGATAACTAGTCGTCTTCGAGTCTACTTTATGAAATGGCGAAAAATGGAAGAAATTGAATTTAAAGGAAACGAACTTACGTCAAATATAAATAACGTATTTTATATTTTCGATCTACGGGAGTAGTATTACGACAATTAAAAAATTTGATTTATTAAAAGACACAAACGAGCAACCGAGAAACATCTAGCATCTATCAAAAAATTAAAAAAAAAACATAGACTTTTGTACAAATTTAATCTGTAACTAGTAACCCTCTATAACCAGATTTTAATTTGTCTATAAGGATAAAGGTTGTAATTGATTATACCCTTCGTTCTTATTCAAGAAATAGGAACTGACCATTGTTGTAAATGAATTGTACAGTCGTAAGAATACAGTGGTAACATAGATTAGTGTAGTGAATAGCAAATAAAACAAACGTAACAACTCTTATCAAAGCAGATATATGTTATAGAGGGTCTCCTTAAACTATCGATTAATTACGAAATGTAGGTATGTTGTGAGGCACTTCTCTGCATATTATGCGAGCTTTTTATAATTTTGTCACTGCTTTGGGGTCAGTTTTTGAAAACAACTATCGGACTAGCAATATCAAGCTAAGCGAGAATACGAGGATATTTCGTAATTCAATCATCACAAGAAAGTATTTTTTCTTTTTTTTCTTTTAGGTACAACATTCACATAGTTGCTGGCCAAGATCATTATCGTCAGATTCGTAATAGTATTTTACTGTGAAATCGACAAATCTAATAACTGTCAAATTTTAAATGAAATTATATCGAGAGAAAATGATGATTTTATAATCGATGTAAGACTGATAAAAATTCATTGGAAGTTATCGAAATAAAAACAAAATAGCAAGTGTTGAATCTGATAAAAATAAACCTGGCTCACTAATGAGACACTAGGCTGAGATTAATGAGTAGAATTGAATACGTTCAACTATGAAAGCAAAAGCAAAAGATCTTTTTTGTAAAACCGTATGATACGTAAAACGAAAGATTTAATCCGAAATGATATTGCAAATATAGCTCTTTGTTTCTATGATCTTTGTTGCATCTAAGAAATGTAAAATTAATACAGAATAGAAATTACTAATCACTAACGATATAAATATCTTATTTCTTTTTTTCTTTTTTCTTTTTTTTTTTAAATATTAAAATGTGTAACATAATTCCATTCGATCATCGAATCGAGATTCATTCTCATATCGGAATGAAATATTTACAGATAAAACAAGCAGTTCGTATAAATAAGCAGAATAAATAATATTCTCAGTAACGGAAAGCATAATAGATTGTCCATATTTCTTTTGTAAGAAAAATTTTTATTCTGAATTAAAAAATCTCGGTTTACATGTAAATCGGAATTGTTATGTACATTTGCCTAGATTTGTAAAAATCTCGAATGCTCGTATTAATCAAACCTGGAGTGAATAACATAACAAAATGATAGAATACGCTATAAATAATGTAACATAATGCTTACCTATTATACACTATTCTAACTTTCCTATAACTAAAACTGTAACAGAAAAAAGAAGGAAAGTCATTCTCTAATACAGCATAATTTCTCGACTATACATTTACACTTCGATTGGCGCAACGTAAATCATACACGAGCAAAGAAGCCATACAAGGAAATTAAATGATCTGAAAATTACGACGAATATGTACAAACAACGAAATGGTCCCTAATCTCAATAGAAGTAACTATAGTATTCGCAGAGTATCGAAATAAGTCTTAATCGAATCACATATTTTCGAAAAAGGCTTATGAAACAGAAAAATAAAGAATGTAGTGTGAAAATAAATGATAATTGTATGAATGTAGAAACAACTATTTAATTTGCGTCGCGATATTAATACACGAATCGATATTAATACACGAATCGATACAAAAATCGTAATTTTGTATGTAAATATATATAACGAAGATTACTCTGCAAATACTTAGTTTCTGAGATTAACCTATACGTTTCAATGTATCGTCTGTATCGATACTTATACATATATTATTATTACTATTATTATTATTATTATTATTATTAAAGAGTGAACATCAAGCACCTCGAAACGTGTGTTAATAACCGACATGCCTTTAACACAACTGGTAATTCGTGAAGGAAATCAATGAAACGATAAAAAAGATAGAATCGGGGTCATTACAGGATATAATTCTAAACTGAAAGGGAACTGAAGGCAGTCGAACACCTGAAAAACTCACCAATAGGTGATATAGATGATTTGAATAATCCAGATGCCAGTCCCATGTTGCATTGTTAAAGCTATAACTTCGTTTTCTGTGAATAAAAACTAAAAAGCGACTCTTCGTACGAAACATATTTTTTACGTAACACGATCGTTAACAAAGATAGTCAATGGCTTAATCACAGGTGTTTCATTTACAGAGTATTAACTATGGTTAGCCATGTACTTGAATCTAATTAATGCTATAATCGATGATTCTTCTGTAAATGAAACATTCAATTTCTTATGCCAGTGCCGGTGATTTTCCTTCGGTTACTCGATAGGTTACGATAAAGAAAAAAATAATTTTTTCAGACATCATATGTGAAAAATATAAAGAATACCGTATATATTAGAATTGAGCTTGTACAGCAACTAATATTCAAGAAGAGAGATATTCGTTTAGTATAGATAATATAAATAGCTGAAAAATATTATAAAATAATTAAAGAAACTAGGATCTACTATCATACTACGATTACACTGTTATAAACTCAAAGAGACACCATTTGTTTCGTATAATTTACACCGACACGAAAGTAACGATTTGTTGCATCAATTATTTACAACTGAAACGTACATCCCCCCCTTTTTTATCTTTTATCTACTTATGCATTAAAGAAATGCTTTTTATACAAGAATACGTTTCATCTTCGCAACATCGGAACTTCCGCACTTTTTTTTCTCCCTTTCTCTTTTCATTTAGCTGAAAATCCTAATAGAAGCATTTAATCAAAATATCACTGCCTATTCACGCTTCAACGCGTTGACACGAATTATTTTCCTAAACCCGACACCCGTGTCTCTTATCTTTTTTCCTTTTATTTTAATTTTTTCTTCTTTTTTTTTTTTTTAGCAATTTTATGGATAAAAATTATTATAAGTGATATGTACAAAATGAAATATAAAAAAATTATGAACCTTAGAGACATAGCGATGCTCCCTTTTTGTTATTACTAACTCTTCGGTTGCGACTTTTCAAAATGACCAACGCGATTTTTATGATAAAAAAAAAGTAACATCATAGACACTGGCACAATCATTTGCTTGTGGTTTTTTTTCCATTGTTGTCCAATTGTTTCCATTGACTGTTGATGTTGTTCATAAATATTAAAATTAGAGTGTCTGTCACATAATCGTGCATCGATTGACTCCAACGGGTAGTTCTCCAACGCATGACGTTGCTTTGTTTGTACGAAACGGGGGACTTACGGTGGGCAGTGGATTGTTGCATGAGAAGCGATTACAGTCTAGATGGCCCAGAGGAGCATCTGTGGATCGACGTGAGGTAGTAATCCTGCAGTGGTCAAGTGCAAACGTATCCTTCCTGTGCTACTGTAGATGCACCAGTAGGCCCTTCCTAAAATATTTGAAACAACGAAACGGTTAAAGTACTAAGATTGTTGGTAAAACCAAAGTAAGAGAAAGAAGCGGGACGTCGCAAATAAACTGAATGTATCGATGATACTGCTATATTCTCCGCTCCTTACCTCCGCAACATTCCGATTTACGTTAAAAAATAATGTCTTCTCCAACAAATCCGAAATTGTCTTACTATTGCTCTATTTTTATATGTAGTTACCTAATATGTTACATGATGATTACTGTTCATTATATGTACAATGTCTTACATCCTTAGTAGCTGTCAACGTTTGTTTGTATTCATCCAAGCTAAATCCGGAATTACTGTCTTCCCCACAAGACTGAACGACTAACGAACCATCTTCTCCTCCCTGTGAACATATTATTTATCATTATTAATCATTAGTAATTAATCATCTTTGTTTTGGTATATAACATTTAATCAAATGTTATTTTCAGTACCTACATGTGGTACTGCTTGCTCATTATCGGTAACTCTTCGCTTTTTTCCGAATGTGTCTGTGCTTTGATCTGATAGTCTCTTTCTGTTCGTCAAATCCCCTTGGTTTCGTGGAGAAACGCGACCAGTGTTACCATTCCCAGCAATATTTCCGTTTTTATGTGTATTGCCAGAAATCTGTAAGAAAGAAATCGCCAGTAAACAAGTGCACAAGTAAATAAACAAAGGAAATGAGATTAGAGAAAAAATGAAACTAACGCGTACTTTTCTTTCCCGTTTAAGCAAACTGGGAGATACATAAGTGTGAAGATCCTTCCTTTTCACGTGTTTTGCTTCAATCCACATACCGTCTTTTAACATGTTCAACTGTTCCGCTTGCCTCAGAACTGTAATTTTATACGTTTGTAGATATAGTCATATTTTAGACTCGACAAGTCATAATATACCTACTTGAGTCCACGAAAGATTTTATATCGTACGTTAGATCAATGTTTAAATTTTCGCTTTTAGCAAATAACAAGCCGATAAACCACATGGAGCAGTGTCCCTCCGGTTCTGGTTGTAGCGGTGGAAATGCCTCCGGATTTACGTGTGCCAATGTAATGTGTGGATTCCTTTCCAGAGTACCTGTTTTTAAGAGTTAGGGTTTTGCCATTTTGGCACCCGCGGATTATTAGCAATGCAATATCGACAAAATAAATATTCAAAGTCAAAGTTTTCATGATTGAAATAGGCACAGATTAAGACAGAAACTTATACAATTCGCTGATCTAGAGTCCATTTACTCCTGCGACAGATGCATAAATTCGTAATATGAAAACCTATACTAAACTTATAATAACAGCAATAAAAGCAATCGATGCATCGTCATTAAAGTTATCGATAAATTCACGAGATACTGTGCGAACCGTAAGTAATACAAAATATAATAGCCAGATCATGTTTAAAACTTTTTATGCGAATTGATAAATAATAAAAATTAACGCATTATTTATTCGATTACAAATAATTTAACTTATTCCATCGTTCGATTAATTTTTCTACACGACACCTCGTCTACTATAATAATGATTAATGCACGTTCTATCTACATATATACTCTACATATATAATTGAATATATTTAATATGTGTTCAATATTTTACCTATCAAATGTCGTATTTTAGACTCGACAAGTCCACACCATTCAAGCTGATCTTCGGCAGTCGCACTTCTTGCCAATAGTACAATATAATGTTTATATTTTCCAAAGAAGTTTGGAGGTTCGAATAATTTGTCCCACGTTGCTTTCCCCATGATAATTTCTTCCGTTATCGAAAGTCCGTTTTCGAATGCCTCTTGCATAATTGTTCTTGTTGACACCGATACATTGAAAGTAGAATTTTGCTGAGGATACGCCGGTGTGATTATTGGCATTAAGTGATATCTGTCTGATATATTCACCTTGGAAAAGAAATTTGTTAAGTTAAGAAACTTAATGGTATAAAACGTATTTTAATCAAAATTAATATGAATAATAATAAAGATCCTTACTCTGGGATCCCAAACTGGATAGCCTAAATTAACATTGTCAGGTTGCTTTAAAAGGACTGGTTGTGGCCACTTCCATTGTGAGAATACGAGGAAAAATTTCTCTATTAATGTTGCTGCAACAGCATTAGGATAAAGTTGGCATGTTCTTGCAACCAACATTGCCCAAGACACACCACCTAGATAGCCTAATACATTACTATATATTCCATGTCCTAAAAATGAAAAAATAAAACAATGTATAAAAAAAAAACACTTGTCTCGTATCAAGACATGTGAAAATTAAAAAGCAGGTTATCTTACGTTTTGCCCACAACTTAATGGCTCTAAGTGCCAGTCTAAAATTTTCTATATTGGGTACTAAACGTAATATTTCATCTGTTACTCTGCAACCATTAAGACTTCTTACACATTTTTGATCAAGGTTTTTCAGAAGCATATCATCCCTAAGATCCTACAAATATGGGGAAAATTTATTATATATACAATTTATAAAAAAGTGGAGAAGCTTTATATACATTATTTAGTAAGTTACTAACCATTGTATCAGGTATTTCTTTAAGTGCCAGTTTGGCAAATAGCATATCAATTTCAATACCATCAAAATTCATTTTTATTACTGGTACAAATGCTTCTTCTACTGCCTAAAATATGTTAAATAATATAATTAAATAACTGTAAAATTTATATTTGAACAAATAAACATTTTATGTAAGGTATGTCTCTGATATATTTAATTAGAGATTTTTATTTTTAATCAACTAATGATAATTCTAAATATCAATTGCATTACTTACTGTGTAAATGTTATGTAAAGAAAATGCAGATTAAATGGACAAATAATTGTTATGATTACTTGATATTGCGTAAAGTACATACCCTTAAATCTGTAACTTCGTCTTGCATTTTCAGTAATTCAAAAAACGATGCAAAATAATCCGACCTATAGATGTGCCGTGGTACAACACATAGGGCATCTATATCAGCACCTTTGTGATGTACCCCTAACCTATATGAACCGAAAGTATATATTTTACCGCCAACTTGATCAGCTACAGTGGATGGCATATTTCTGGCAATACTTGTGTCCCGTATCCATTGTTTCACCAGTGTATTTAATTTACTAATTAAACATAACAATTAACATAATACATAGTTAGTAGTGTCCAAAATATCAATGTTACACAATGTAAATGTAAATGCCTTACCTTAAAATTTCCATCCTATGATTTAACTCTTCCTCAGACTCAAATACATTATATGGCTTTAATGCCTCCTTTAATTCATTCGTCCTAGTAAAATCACTGGGCTTTGGTTCTGCTACACTAATAGCAGATGTCATGCCCAATGTACGTAGGTTCTTCTCTTCTTTGGATGAGGCATTTGAGTTGGAGTTACTTGAGTTTGAGTTATTACCTTGCGAAGACCACATCTTGACACGCATTTATTTGTTCTAAACCTGAAAGATGGTGACAATTATATTTAATTGCATTGATTTTAAAACAATGAATCAAACATAAAAGTTCCTACATTTACAAAAATTGACATAAATATTAACACTTGATTATATAAACAATAAATTGTATTCCAATATATATGACTTTCTACCATTAAAACAGTTAATTATAAATTAATAATTGCACATCTTTATAAAGTAATGACAAATGATCAAACTAGTGTTTAATAAATAAATCATTTTAATAAGTAGTTTGTATAAAATATAGCATTAAATAGACACAAATTTACACAAATAGGTTCTCTTTACTAGCTAAATCTTATTTATATATATTTTTTTAACAGAACAGATAAAATAAATACGAATAAGCACAACATATTTGATACAATAACATCTACATACAGAGTAACAATTTATTCTTAATCATTCCCATATAATCATTGCATCTAAAGTATTTTGAATATCTATATTTATACTCAATTTTTGAAATGCTACATAACAATAAAAAAGTTAATATAAAAGTGTGCGAAAATTTGTCCAGGATAAAGCGATGATATTAGGAAATCTTGAAGAAGATAGGACAGAAACATAGATCAGAAATAAAGCTTCTATGTCTACAAGAATATAGAATATTTTACAAAATATGCATAACATTTTTAGTGATTGATTTGAACGCGCGAATATTTTTTCTTCATTCTACACGTGATTGGAAACACATAAGAATGTAAATGTTGTATATTGCTTGGATTCTTACCGATAATACTTTGTCAAAGATGCAATGACATGATAAAGATAAAGAAACTTCGGATGTGTTGTCTGTCAGGTTATAAAACGTGCAAATGCCTCTAGTAAAGATGCATCACGTCTATCCGATGCTTGTGGACGATTCCTGAAAAGGAAATTGTATTCCTAGCGCGACTAGCACGTTTTTCAAGCTCTGCTTAGTCGCAAAGCAGCATGAACAACTTGTAAACAATTTATGAGGTAGCAAAAGATCCAGAGAAACGAAGGTCCATAAGTCACAAAATAGTTCGCGTCTATCAAATTATTTAATGTACCACTAATGGAAATTAATCACCCACAATATCAATTGTAAAACACACACACACAGAACACTTCGTGTTGCGATGTATCTTGTAAATAAATAATTAAACGTTAGTACTTGAAAATAATGGACAACACGTATGTATACCCGAAGCAAGTCACCTACAATCTGAATATGGCGTCGCTGTTACGGCTATATATAGTCTTCGAAAACTACATAAATAGAGCTGCAATCGACTGGTTTCTAGCGCATGGTCGATTTGATTGCCATCTTACGTGGAATGGGAAATTAACATTGCATTTTACATTTCGATTATTTATAAGCAGATTTATTATTTATTTTAATTGTTTACTGTCATATATTATATTTTTTTGGTGTTGTATAATATTTTTCCAAAGAATATACTAATTAAATTATAGATATTTGAAAGAATTATAGCTTTTGGCTCACGCATTGTTGCAAATGCAGTAATTGCGCTATAGAAATCGTAGTGGGCCAACACTGCGCTTCTTCAAATCGCATAATTCATGGTTTGTATGTCGAACGTGCTTTTATTGTTATATTACTGTTATTTACCCGAAACAACGGTGCTGTGTGATTTCATCGCACATGAAATTATTATAGCTTCGACCAAATTTGCTTGAAGTAATGCTTTAAATGTTCTATTAAAATATTCTTATCGTAAATAAACTATTATGCGGGAAAAAGGAAATAACATGCTCATTATTTTTATCGCCTTAAAAGATTATGCAATTTATTCATTGCAAATACTAAAATAATACATTACTCATAAATTATCATTGACGCATCGATAACAGTACGTATAAAAACTAAACTTTTCTAACAATTTATATTTTATACTAGTAACGTTTTTATATTTAATATATATAAAATAATAATATAATAGTTCCATTACAAAATAATAATTGTACATCATAAATTTTATTTAAGCTAAAAGAGAGATTCACAGGGAAAGGGAAGGAAGTGTATATAAATCAATCAGAGAATTTTCGACTACACTTCAGTTATTAATGTATTAAAATAATCGACATTTAGTACAATATTTCGAATAGAATGTACTCTATTGTATCATATATAATTTCAGCTTCATTTTCTCCAAAAACCATGGCTATTCCACTTTGAAGTACAAACCGCGTAAAGACGCGAGATAGTTCTTTAGTTTCGGTCTTCTCCGAACGGTGGCGATATATAAGCTTGATCGCACAAAAGCGACAATTTTGTTATTCGCGCGCCGGATCGTTTTTTCTTTTATTTCTTTTTTCTTCCGGTAACTAATACTAACGTAGCAAAAAACGCTGGAAATAAAAGGCGAATGAAAACGACTCTTTCCATTGCTCGAGTTTTATCTGCGGCCATGGGTTAAGCTGCATGATACCCACGGGGATGTTGCAGACAGAACACTTTACTAGCCGCCGCTAAATTAGCGCCGGAATTAATCTCCATCCACTCTCACATTCTATCGAATCTCACGTGGCCTCTTTCTGACCACCTGAACGTCACAGCGAATACAGTAATTTGCACTTTCACCCTTTCTTCCGGTTCAAGAGTTGGAACTGATTTCGGAATTTCACGGTTATTTACTTCAATATTGTACGATATAGGCACCCCTAGGTGCTGTGAGCGCGTTCTGTACTCGAATGAACTTTTGAAAAAATTCCTCTGAAATTCGTGCAATCAAAGATAATTGGCTTAGGAATTGCGTGGATAATTTTGGTACATTAGTCGACATTGTGTTACAATAATTCGAAATAGGAATCAGATTTATATTCATGAAATGTTGGTTACTGATTCCGAGTAAAGGTTTCAGAAGTTTAAAGATGTTGAAATTTCAATAAAGGTAGTCGATTTTAGAAAATGTAGACAATCCTAGACGAAAAACTAAATTTCTTTTAATTTTTGAAATCATTATTTTCTAAATTTTTATATAGTTCGTGGACGACGCGATTTATAGACATATTTATAAACTCTGTGAGAAAACATTGCCAAGGATTCAAAAGAATGATACAACAAAGTCTATAAAATTCCCAGTCCGAAAGCATCTTTTAAAAAATGCGGTGTTCCAGTATTTTTCTATTTTAAAATAAAAGACCGCAATCAGTCTTTCGCTTTTTAATTCTTCTCGTCTTGGTACGAGTATAAAAATTTCACAGATAGATCGCACAATGTTTTACCCATTTCACGCCTCTTACAATCCTAATTTATTGTTTATATTTTCGCCGCTCGAATATTTAGACTATCCGACAACTTCCAATGCGCAACGTCTGACTTTTGTGCTGACATCCAAGAATGTGTTCAACGTCGGCAATTTCATCCACACGCCTTTTCACCCTACGTTATCATCGATTTAAGTCGACCAACCTTTTGTCTCGATCAATTCGTATCAAGACGCGAAGTCAGCGTCTCGTTTCTTTTTCTCTTCCTTTCCGCGTTTCCATTTCAACGATTCTCGCCCTATTTTCTAGGTCAATAGTGTCGCTTAAAGCTTCGTTTCCTCGAGCGGAAACGAATCGTCATATAGGAACAAAACGGATCGCAAATTGAGCTTCTTTGAATTTTTCATCATCGTTACGAATACACGGTACGACATTAGAAACTTATGGTTCGCCTGTCCGGTCGGTCGGTCGCGCGCCGTTTAATTAAGACGAGTTGCCTCGCGTATCTCTCTAATTAAAACCGTAAATTAGAGAAATACGAGCGACGATGCTTTATAACGGCGATGGAACGAACGTCGCCTCGCAAAAAGTTCAATAACCTTAAACAAGCCGTCGCGCATTCGCGGTTTTGCACGTGTCTCGCGTGCAGCCGCCCTCGACGACGAGGGAAAATTCTAGCTTAGATGACTGTAAATCTCGGATTATCCCGGCGACTTAACGTCAAGCGAGTCCATCATTGTTGCCACGTCCTTCAACATACGAAGCTAAGGCACATCAGGTTTCGTACGTGCCATGGCAGTCGGTGGAAAACTGAAATTATTTCTGTCGCGATGGATAAAATGAATTTGTACGAATGCCAGATAAATTTATGTATAAATATCTCAACTATATTTGCGTTTTATAGCTTAAAGGTAGTAAAACGGAAATCGTAGAATTAATGTACAATACAGAATATAAAATATGGAATACAGAATACAGAATACAGAATATAGAACATAGAACGTAGAATATAGAATATAAATGTAATGTAGAATATAGAGTAAACTTTCGTATACGAAATTTGAGACTAAGAATATTGCTGTGTTATAATATCGAAAGTATCTATGATATCTATCTATAACGTTATTAATATTAGAAGCAAAGTTGTGTTCGTGCGATAATTGGCTTACTGAAACCAGTCGATCGAATTATCCGTAACAAAAACCGTAGAATTTTAACTCTCACGCGTTTTCCTCGTCACATAATCTAACATGCCTGCTAGACTGCAGTTCTAAAATCTGAGAGATGAAATTAGAATGAAAACCTCTCATTAACATCGTGAAACTCGCAGGATAAAATTGTAGTGCTGTTGCACGGTACTTTTGCTTTGGATCAAGTCAGGGATTAGTACGCGCCGTGGAGAAATTATCGACTAACCTATCAGCGAACTACACTGGTTAAAAGAGAACGAAGTTCTATATGTAAATAAAAAATGCTGTATTTTTCAACGATGTATATTTAGTCTCTATTTAGTGGCGGCACTCGGATCGATAAGTCAAATAAAGACGCGCTAGTTCAGAGATACATATTTTTACTATCATATAATATTACTATATTCGTACAAATTCATTGAAAATATAATAATTTATCATAAATTAGTGTCGCATAGTTATTATGAAATCGATGCTAATGTTTATTGCAACACTGTATTTTCTGATTAAGAAAAGTGCTCGTATCCAGATAAAGAGGGTAAGAAAGGAAAAAGAAAGGAATGTTATAAGAGGGGTTAATTATAATCGCTGTAAATATACTTGCACCGTTCTTTACTGCGTACTTCGCTGTACAGACGATTAATACGATTAATTTATGGCTACGTTGAGCCTTAAAACTGAATCTTCTAAATCGAATCCTCATTGTTCACAATGTCAATAGCTTATACTGTGTTTATGGCGAAGAAAATATTTAGGAGACTAATTTTGTATATTTCGACTGTTCCAAGGGTTGCGAAAGATTAACGACATGGAAATTTTGTTGCGTGAAGCGAACAAAGAAGCTGATTTATGGTACAAGTTGTTATAGCAAAGTGAAAGGTACATGTAGCTAAAAATGAGCTGATAGCGTAAATTTTGTTAATATTATTAGTAATTAAGACAAAGGCGTTGGTAATAAAGAAAATAGGGAAGATAGCTTCACTTTCTTAATTGTTATTGTCAAAATTAACGTAAAATCCTGCAAATAAAAATGGAAATTTAATCTACAGTTCGTCAGTAGCCTTAAGTTTAGAACTCTAGTTATGCGATAAAAAGAATAAAAATTCAAATTCGATACTTAAACAAAAAAATGGCAATCGATATACTATTCCATTTTTTAAAAATCCAAAGTTTTGGCGTAAGTTCTTCCAAGATTAATACAAGAACGGTTTCCGTGATAGATTCAGTGGTATCTTCGATTTCGTAGGAATTAATTCTCTTGCTGATTGGCGCACCGATTCGAAACAGCTGTAAGTAATCAGGCAATACTGCTGGCGCGCATAATTCAGTTCGACTACATATGCTATGTGATCAATGATTACAATACATGATAGCAACGAATTTTGATTCCCTTTCCAATGCTTACTCACTCCAGAGGCGTGAATAATTGAAACCGGTAGAATCGAGTGTGTAATCTAAATCTAAATTAATAGGTCACGTTGCTCGCGCAATAATAGCCTTTATGATACCGGAGAGATTGGTAAAGGTATAATTTACTGCAAGATCTGAAAATTTCAACGCGTAGCTGTTCCATTAAAAAAAATGGAAATTGATTAGGCTATTAATAATGCAAAGAAATCCTTTAATACAACTTTAGATTTTGCTAAAAATAGGTTACGATGGTCTCTCACAATTAATTAACTAAAAGTTGATTCGATATCAGAAATTACGTTTCTTTGTACGTAAAATTAGATCTTAGCGAGCAGATAACATTAACTAATGAAGCGAACGATGTTTCGTTACGTTTTGTATAAATATTCATAATATGAACTTTCTTTAAGTTTTGATAATTAACAGAATTATTAAATATTCTTTATGTGCCCAGTATTTGCGAGCATTAAACTCTTGCAGAAAATCGAGTACGAAAACATACACTTACTGACCAAAATTAAGAAACATTACTGTATATTTATATGTAAAAATAGTACAAGAAGATAACAGCCGATACATGAAATTACAATATGTCTTTTTTCCGTTATACTTGTTCTACAATTAATATTGAATCGGGTGAACAAAATAAAACTTTGTGACGAAAGTTAAGAAGAATATTTTAACATTACATATATGAATATTGTAATGCGCAGTGATCAGGAATTTGTTTGGAAAATGTGCGTGATTCATGTAAGACAACATTCAAACACATTTAGTAGCAGACGGGTATAACGAGTAGGTAGATATGTTTTATCTACGATTTTTCTTACGAAACATCGCGCAGGATAATTTTTGTCTTCATATACCTTAATCTTCTTGTTTGTATTTGTTCGAGATAAGCTGTTGCACACGAAGCGTTCGACTTGAGGATCGATCCTGAGCACACAGTTGTTTAGACTTAACTGCTTTCGTTCGTAGAACGAGGTTTGCTCGTGCGCACGGATATTGCAGCTAATTTTTAATCGTTAATAACTAAAAGATCGCAACTTTTTTATTTTTAATTTTCATCTTACTTTAGCTTCCAGAACCACCCCTTAAATTTTTTGTTTACACTTGTAGCGGACACACTGTATATTAGCAATGAAAGTAGTCTTATGCCCGAAAACGAATTCGCAGAAAATTATTTCCTACGAGAAAAACACGAGTTGAATTGATTTGTAATTCTACGAGATACTAGCAAATGAAGCAACTCGTTCTCGACAATGCTTATTCTTACTACTTGCGGCTGATATATGGAGCGCGAGCTCTACTGTCATAGCTCTCTTGCTCCTTGTCGCGACAGCCACACATATCCAAAATTACAATTCTCCACGAAATATGACACACGAACGTACAAACTTCCTATATCTAACATTGCCATATTTGACATGAGAACCGAAATTGCTGTAGCTCAACTTCTATAAGAATAATTTAGCACTTTAACCATACAACGCTGAAACAGTCTATCCTTCAACTAACTTGCTATAGTATTATTCGTATTAATCCTTATGATCTCTATTACATTCCAACATTTTTCTATTTTTAAATATTTCATCCATACCCGTAACATTAATTTAAGTAACGATTGTAGCATTAGGTACACATAGAAATTACCAATATCTCGATCCAATTTTACATGTGTCTGAACAATGTGATCTCGTGATCGCGTACATCAGAAAAAACAGTACAGAATTTCAACAAAATTTGCACTCACGATGCTATCGCAAAATAAATTCAGATGGAAGTTTCACGTTTCACCTGCGTGAAAATGAATCGTATTTTCCCTGAATCGTTTGTAATATTTGCGTATCATCGTACGATTGCGTTTATACTTTAATCGCGTGTTTCGCAAAACGAGAGTTTGTCTGCGCCCCTGCAGCCATTTTGCCAGCAACGAGTACGGCTTCCCGCGTTTTCTTCGATAAGTTTACCATTCCCGACGTTTTCCCGGCGTCAATACTGTCTGTCTTCATTTATGCGCTTCTGCAAAGCGGAAGGAGAACGCTCGCTAGTCGGATGTCAGATGAGATGAGGAAGTAATGCGAGTGGTTATAGCTTCCTGCATTTCGAAGCCCCACCAGGAAATTCAGAATAGCTTATTTCGCCTGTAGTATTATCATAAACATTAATGTCGATATTTTTGTATATTGCTTGTAACAATTTTTACTTTCTTAAAGCCCCCATGTGAAAATCTTTGAATCATACTTTGGTGTATTATATTTGAATTTATACTTAGTACATTTTTTAATAAAGAAATTTTATCGGGCAGTTTAATAGAATATAAATTACAATCTGTTTAGCGTAAAGAATTAATTAGACATTTATAATAGTTTTGAAATCTGTTATGGTTCTGGAATTTTTATCACCCGATTTTTTATTTTAACGAACAAAGATACTTAATGTTTTAACAGGATTTCGGTATAAAGTTAAAACGAGAAATCATTCTTCCATCGAGTTCGTATCGTAGTGACAAATTCTTTAACGCTAGAAAAATATGGGTAAATATACGTATGAAAATGATCTGAACCACGTAACAGGGTCAATTTTCGTGCGTTGCTCGATTCCAAGTAAAAATCTTTCCCCCGTTTCTTCATTAATCTTATAATCAACCGTTCTAAGAAAAACCTTATTAACTTTTTTAAAAGTTGCAAAGAACCTATCTTATTACAACTGCGAAGCTCAAACGAAGAAAAAGAAGAAAATTTTATTCCGAATTAATTAACGCAGTGTGAAAGCGAACCTCCTTTCAATCGGAAACCAATTTTACTGGCGATTCTTTTTTGCTGAAAGTGACAGATATATATGCCGTCATTAAACCGATATTACCCGGCGATCGTAAAGTTATCCGGCTCTTTTCATATTAATTCAATCGTTCGGGATTACGATCGTATTACTCCATCCAACGTTTTCGAGATACGTTTGTCGATCGAGCCAGGGAAAAAATTTTATCGCCTTCGAGAGAACCGACTTCGACGAACTTTTTCGACGGACAACGTCGACACGGACGGCGGACAGTTTCGTGATTATACTCCATATTAATTTACGAACATAAGTTCGTTTCTATGTGTGTGGATCGACAGAAAACCGCCGATGGAAAGGGAAACTACGATTAAAACTAATCGAAAGTATCGGAAAAACGTGTGGGCCGATGTACTATTTACAAGATATCCAATAAACGCAACAGCGTTTTAAAAATTCCATTTATTTTCACGTTATTTTTTCTGCATCGTCGACAGTTTATAGCCCACTATGATATACGAACGCATCCCGGTGAAAAAAATGTGTTGCGCAAAAATTGAAACGTAATTTAGATATCATCGCATTTTTCTCGTAGATGCTGTTCGTGGATTGCCTGTCAATGATTTGTAGTTCTTATTAAGTTGTAGTTCTTATTACGTAGATACTGTGTATCTACAATGACCCTTATTGATATTCGGACGCTATAGTATTCTATCCATCACTATTCTGTATATATGACCATAATTAAATGAACGTATTTTTTTTTTTTATTATAATATAGCATATATTCTTCTTGACGACAACGCAAATTTTATTTATTTAAGCTAAATAATTTGTGGCGAAACGCATGATATATTGGAAAATTAGAATATTATCCGGACACCTAATATTTTTCCATATTTATTACTTCTTATTATTATTTATTATTATTCTTAATTTATTATTTCTTGTTACTCATTATTACTTAATACTGTTTACAAACAAACATGTATGTTGAGCAAAACGTAGAGCATACGTCGAAATGTCAGTTATTATTTGAAAATCATTGCGATCATAAAACGATCATGAAAGAAAAATAGCTTTTAACGTGCGACAATTAGTCATTTTCAAAGATAAAGAAGGAAAATCTTATCGGAAATTCTTTTATATGTGAACAAAGCAACCACTATACAAAGTATCGGCTAAGGGTACTTAACGATCACGATAAACAGCATATGATGAGGAAAATAGAAAACGACCCTAGTTCAAGTGCTCCTAGGTTAATACGCCGAGTGTTAAAAGATTATGGATATAACAATAGTGTATCAAGTAAGAGACCATGTATAAATAAGGTGAAACAATTTATTAGCAGAAAACAAACCTGTTGGAATAACGTACAAAGGAAGAAAAATATAGGAAATAGCAAAATGGATAGTAAATAAGGTGCTGAAAACGAGCTGGTTTGCCGAAAGTAAATTTAATCTGTTTTGCCCTGATGGACAAAACTTAATTTTAGAAATTTAAATTCAATAACTAAACCCGGAGGTGAAAGTATGGGACTAGGTCATGGTTTGTGGTTGTATTTCGTCGAAAGGAGTTTGTATAAGAGAAAGTATAGATAAAAATAGGTATTTAGCCATTTTAAAGCAAAACACAACAAAATATCGTGTATTTTGATTCTTACTTTCATAATTCAGAAAAACCAAAACAAGTCACGAATCCGTGCGTTTATGGGAAATTTTAAAACGCAAAAATGTACAGAATGCGTATAACGAGCAAGAATATATCTAAATATTAGTTATAATATTTGGCGAACGAAACAATTTCGGTTGGATTTCTCTAATTACTTTCATAGAAATATGAAGTTGCACAAACGTTCGCAATCTAATTATATGGAACACTAAATAAACTTAATTGCCCATCTTTTACTGACTTGTCAGGCGCACAAGCTATTTTATTCGAGGGTGAATAACCGGGTTTAACAGGTTAAATCCGGAAGCTCGCGTTATCTCAAAAAGTTTCCACGCTTTTGTTGTCTAGGAATACAGTTTGGTCTTTGTGGTGTTTACGTCGTTTGAACTATGTTTGTGGGAAGATGGATTTAGAAGTATCGCACTGTATTAACGTACGAAGGAAGAAAAATATAGGAAACACCAAAACAGACGAATAAAGTGCGAGAACTGATAGAAATCCTATTTCTGAGAGACAGGCTAACCCAACTTTCCATTTTATGTATTATCTTTCAACAACAATATTTGTATTTTCTTGTATAAAACGACATCACTGTTGTGACAGTATGCCATTGGAATATATTTACAGATATTATATTTGCGCATATGTACAAAATTTTAGAACCATGTTTATTATCGTTGGAAAGCTTGGGTCATCTATTGTTATAGATAAAAAGGTAACAAACAAATTTTTTAAATACTCGACATTAGAACACTACTAATTGTATTGTATTGCTCTAATAAAAATTGCAATTTGGTAGAAAATTTTGTTGAGAATCATTGCAGCTCAAATTAAAGTTAGTACTTACCAGATACGTCACTAATTATCATTGGTCGAATTTCAACCTCTGCAGTCTTTAGAAAACAATTTTCTAAAGCTATTTTTCCGAATTTATGATCAATCGATATTTGACTTATACGATACATGATATTCGACGTTTGATTTATAAGATAGATTAATCTTTTTAATTTAATTTCTAAAATAAAATTGTACTTTAAAGTCTAGGTATGCAATATTTCAATTCACCTCAAGGTTTATAAAATCGAATTTAATCTATCTCGAAGAGATATCACTTGTCGACGATTTTGTCCTCGACGAATCATAAACCATTCAAAGTAACAAAGCAAGAGGCCAGGCCATTCATTACAAACTCCCGGTATCCAAAACCCAGTCGTGATTAACATCTTGCAGATATTGCGCAATAACGCAAGGACATCTGCACGGCTCGATATTAACTCAGATTTTCCCATGGAGAAATATCGTTCTTGCAAATATCCCCGTCGTAATTCTGCACGAGGGATGTACGTAAGTGCGTCTTTCTGTGAACTCCGCATCGGCCAACGTGAAATACGAACCTGGTACCCAGTCGAAATCCCGCTGTTTATGAATAAGTACGTTCGAAGCAAACTTCGATGCGGCGAACGTCTCGCATCCGTCGATAAATTGCCTTCATTTGCATCTTTTCCGTCATGCTTTTTACAAGCTAAATCGCTCTTACCTGAGTCCTTTACCCATTTTGACAAATAACACGAACTCAATGAACGAAGAACGACGCTCTGTAAGATTTAGTTTACGCATAATGGCCCGAGCCTTGGCAAAAGTTGGTCGAAATTGATCGCGTCGAGATTTTTGCAAGATTAAGAATTCTAACATGAAAAATTGCAATGGGAAAATTTGCTATTCTGTTTTTGCTGGCTTTTAGGTGTGTCGTGAGATTATGTATCGTAGATTGGAATTTGATACTCGATTGGACGGTACTTGACTAACTTGGAATTTTTTCAATTTAAATTACACAGTTCTTTTTTACATTACTCGTATTATTACGATTTTTTGAAGATTACGTTGAGAAAATAGTATATTCCAAATATACGCGAAGGTGTTTCTTTTCTTCCTGATTCTTCTCCTTGAACAAAATATATATAACAATATATAACAAAGAAACAAGTGAAGTTATATGTAAAAGATAAAAAAATATGAAATAGGCAATAATTTTTAATGTTCGTTGTTCTTTTAATTAGATTAAAAGCAAGTTAACAATTTTCCAGCAAACTTAATTACTAGGTCATCTTACAAGTAAAATGCAGTTTTTCCCCCATAACCTCTTCCCTTTTTAAATTTTATATTAAGTTTGCCATTCTTTTTCTTTACAAAAGATTCATCATGACGTGCTTCTTTGTCTTAAACGCAGCTGTCAGAGAAATTGCATTATTTATAGAATGATCTAATATTTTTATATCTTTTGACTGCAACAGATAATACCTTCTACTTGTAATTACATTAAAGTATCGACGGGTACAGTATCTTCGTAATGATAACTGAAAACTCTTTCAGTTCTTAGCAATTAACCGTTAGTCAGGTTGATCATTTAATATTGTTGGAATTATATTGTTTCGCATCGTCAAAGCAAATACCTCGTTACTCTGATAAAATAATTCGTAAAACTTCAGCCTCTCCGACCCACCTTGCCCATCTTTCCTGCCTGCTCTGGAAGCAGAAAGTTCGTTTAAGGGAAGATCCATTAAGCTCGAGTTCTCATTTACTCGAGACTTTACTATTTTATGGTTGTAATATCCAACCAGATATATAAACGAATCTAATTTCAGGAGTCGTAATGGGTATCGAATGACATATTTTTTGTGTACATTCTTTTCCGCTTTCGAAATAACCGGGGTAATTTAAATAACATTTAAGTTTTTCTACAAATTTGTCTTGAATTTTTGTTCTCAATGTATTCGTGATTTTTACGTATAGAATAAAAACATTCTTCAAATTATATATATATTTTTTATATATAATTATATATAATTTTATATATTAATTTTTTATATTATAATTTTTATATATAATTATTATTATATTTTTACTCTATACATATATATAATAATTATATATATATATCTATATATATATGTATAGATAATTTGAAGAATGTTTTTATTCTATACGTAGAAATTATATAAATATTATTACGTATATTATCCTTAAAACGTTTGCTTACACAGCCCAGGTTAAGTATTAATTCCCTACTCAAAAGAAACTGTCCATGGCGTCATTCCTCTATATCGAATAATTTTCGAAATGTTCCAGAAACTGTTTTAAAATTTAGCTGTGCGAATAACTTTTGGACGTATTTCGAGAAGCGTCCTGGTATATCTCACTAGTCTCCTTGGTTTCATACTTGCATTCGACATATTTATAGCAGAGCGATCAAAATCAGATTCATACGTTGTTCGAGATTCTAGACTCGAAAGGATCGTAAAATGTTCGGGAGTCTGGATTCGAAAGAATGTAGCCGCAAAAATTATTTGCCATAGGGTTGATTGGCAGACAAAAATGATTTGCCAGTAAAATAAAAGGATGACGAAGATTATTCCTCACGAAATGAAATATTTATCAAATGTTACGTTTTCTCATATCATATCATATCATATTACATTACATTATATTATATTATAGTATATTATATTATATTATATTATATTATATTATATTATATTATATTATATTATATTATATTATATTATATTATATTATATTATATTATATTATATTATATTATATTATAACATATTGTATTATACTATATTATATTATGTTATGTTATGTCATATCATATTATGTTATATTACATTATGCCATATTATGTCGTATCATACTATATTATATTATGTTATATTATAACAATGAAATTTTATTTTTTATTTGCAACTTTGCAAGGGTGGTTGTCGATTTAAAACGATTCATATCTTTCTCTTCGCAGATGACTCGCGTTACCGACACTCGAGAGTACGGTGCTTGAACGGGTCTTACGCAGCGACCATAGACAACAATAAATCTTTTTGAAATGCCGTAACTCGAACAATACATGCTGGAGTAAAAAGTTAAGCAATGGAAAAATTCCTGAGTCCTTGACCGTTGTAGGTAACTGTCGGCAAATAGCAACGGAATAAGTGTCCATTATCTTTGTAACATTAATTGGCGTTTGGAAACTCAGAATTGATTGGGCTTATAAACATAAACGTAAGACAAAAATAAAAATATATAAGCACGAATGTATAAAGGTATAAAAATAGAAATCTATATAATCTATGTAATAGAAAAATAATATAAGATGAGCGTAAGAAGGAATTCTGATATATAAAACTTGGTATAATATATAATGAAAAGCGAAGGATATCTGTGCGTAACATACGTAGTAGTAGCGGTCGATTTGCAGAAAATGGTCGTTAAGAAATTTTTAATGACAGCGTAGAAAAAAATGTTCAAGTCGTTAAGCGTAAAAGATATTGAACGAAGTAGAAGAAGCGTCATGATGCTTATAAAATTACGAATAGCGACATTGTACATACACGATCAATTTTCAAGTTCGCGCGTCACGCGCCTTAAGCAGCCAACTCCCTCTATATTCTCACGTACATCTCTATAGTTCTAGCGACAAGTCCTAGATGGCGGATGTAACGTTTGGATTGCAGTAGTAAGCGTACATTTGGTCGAGTTGCCATTTTCCAAGTTGTCTCCTGTCCGTGCTTCGAATTAACGTATAATCTTGTAACTCTGTAAAAATCGTGGAGAATATCACGTGACCGCCTGACCTGAAGATCTCCAGACGTCCAAAGTACGACCAGGCAAGGACGCCTCTGCCTAAGAGGAAACCCATAGTATATAATTCCTTAAAAACTGTGAACTTCAGCCATTTTGTTAAGCCAAGTGATATATCAATAAACTCCGTGCTACGGTATTTCTGTTTTAATACGATTAAAACATACTTTATTTTCTTAAACTGAATAAATCATTTGCCGAAGTTCTGGTGTTATTAGTTATAAACATATAACGGAGAAATAACTGAAAGAAAGATCTGCAGATAGAATTTCTTTTCTTTGTGCCTCCACCCATTGTGTTACGTAACATTTTGGCGATCCAGCCAGGACTGTGAAAAGTGCTCGTTGAGAAAACAAGATATCTTATCTACGCAGAAGAGGATCAACTTGGACGACGGTCATCTTAAACGACAAATTCGCAATCAACGAATCCGGAAGAGACACCTGTGAAATAAAGGCGTCTACGGAAGTCGAACTACAGGTAAAAATTGGATTCATTTACACAATACAGAACTAGATACTCCAGCTTTGATAGTCAAGACTAAGACGAGATCCTAATACTCAGAAAAATGTCGGATGATCAACCATCTGTCAGTAAAGACGAAATAACGTTAAAGCAAGTAGTAGAGTGCATTAACGAACAGCGCGAAGAGCATGCGCGAGAAGTGACGGAACTGCGCCATCAAATAAACTTATTAGCAAAACAAAATTATAAAAGAGCTAAAGAAATAGAAGGTTTGAAAAAGATGGTAACCGAAATGAAGCTAAAACTAGAAGGATGCCCTTCAACAGCCCTTTCACTAGAAATACATAACGAAAGCGATTACGACGAATTCCGAATTAACGCAAGCGCACAATACTCTCTGCTATCTGCTAAGGACGCGATAAGATATATTCCGGTCTTGAACGGTGAAGAAAATATTGGAGTAGAAGATTTTATCACAGAAATTCAGGAAATGAAAAGCAAATGTTCGCAGAAGGAATTACTACTAAAGGCCATTAAACTAGAAAAGATCGTAGGGAAAGCTGCGGAGAAAATTCGGTACATCCCGATTGACAGCTACACAGATCTTTTCGGTGCATTACGAACAAACGTAACAGCTGAAGGCACCTCTGAGGAGTATAACCGACAGTTACACGACATGAAGCAGGCATACGATGAAAGCGTGCAATCTTTCAACGCCCGATTCAGAGATGTATTAAATAAACTAAATTATGCTATTGTCAATGAAAACCCACAACATACAAACAGACAAGTTATCCTTGAAGCCACCAGGAGAAAAATAGGAAAAATTTATCTAAGAGCATTGGTGCATGAAATCGGACGAGTACTGATAATTAACGAATCAATGACACTAACTGAAATGGAAAAGAAAGCTACTAGAATAGAACGTTATTTACAAGAAAAAGACAGAGATTGCAAACGGAAAGTAAATCAAGAACCTACAAACCGCATTGTCGACTGTGAAACAGAAGATGACAGACAACCGTCACCACCCACCACGGAGAGCACTGTGGTATACAATGAAACAAACTCAATGTTTAAAACCCCATTTTACGAACTAGTACAACCTATCTGCTTCAAATGTGGAGCAGTCGGACACATCGCGCCACAGTGCCGAAATTTTTCAATGATCAGCCAAAGAAGCCAATTTTTTCCAATGGTAAACCAACTACAAATGGGGGTAGAAGAAGGACAATACGAATTAATTGCACAAATGAACGACAACTTACAGAGTCACTTCGGGGCAGAACAGGATGTGAACGAAGATTACGTGTTGATGCCGGATCGGGAAATAGCCGATTTTAATTAATCTATTAATCAACCTATTTAATCAACCTATTTAATCAACCTATTTAATCAACCTATTTAATCAACCTATTTAATCAACCTATTTAATCAACCTATTAATCAACCTATTTAATCAACCTATTTAATCAACCTATTAATCAACCTATTTAATCGACCTATTAATCAACCTGTTAATCGACCTATTAATCAACCTATTAATCAACCTATAATAAAGAAAACAAAGCAGCATATGGGAAACGACAAACACACAGTTAATCGAACAACACGCATAGCCCCGCATAGTCTCGTCCGACTTCCCCCTAATAGAAGACGGCATAATCGGACTTCCATTCCTTTGTAAATACAATTATAAAATTACCAACGAGAACGGTGATGGCGGATGTAACGTTTTGATTGCAATAGTAAGCATACATTTGGCCACATTGCCATTTTCCAAACTTTCGCGTGTTCGTATTTCGAATTGTAAAAAATCGTACAAGTACAAATCGTAGAGAATGTCATACGACCCACTGATCTGAAAATCTCCAGACGCCCAAAGTACGACCAGGCAAGAACGCCCTCACCTAAGAGGAAACCCATAGTATATAAGTCCTTAAGAACTGTAAACTCCAGTCATTTTGACGAGCCAAGTCATATGGCAACAACTCAAAAAACTCCAAGCTACGGTATTTCTGTTTTAATACGATTAAAACATACTTTATTTTCTTAAATTGAATAAGTCATTTGCCAAAGTTCTGGAGTTGTTAAGTATGAACATATAACGGAGAAATAACTAAAACAAGGAAATTCTATCTACAGATAAGAATTTCTTTTTCTTGTCCCTCCACCCGTTGTGTTACGTGACAAGAAGAAGATTCAGAGATATAAACCACCCTGTGCGACGTTTTGTCAGGAAACTCGCAGACATAATCATTAAATTTGCATTCCATAGCAGCATATCAAAAGCAGCTCTATGAAATTTTCGAGTAGAGAGGATTAACGTCTCCTTTAATCCTTTGCCTTCATAAATAATTAATAAACAAAAGCACGTATACACAATGTTTAAATAAAGTCCACACACGCACCGCGAGTATCCAGACTATCCATAGAAAAATCGTGACGAGAATGACAATCGTTTTATATTATAGTAAATGTTTAACATAGCATCCGTTGTCTTGCAAGGAAAATACACTACGAGTACGAAACAATATTACGTATAATAATTTTTATAAATGCAAAATACCACAATTGCATGTTGTCTTGAAATCTATATTTATTTTTCACAAATAGTCATTTATAATCATATACTTTTTAACGTGCTATTGTAGATCCTATACATGATTAGCGGATTATCAGTGGATTAGCAAATTTCAATCGAATTCGTGATTCTTTTCGTTAGACCCAGCTTAGAATATCATCATAATATACATAGATCGTATCTTATCTTTCCCTATTTGTCATCTGTATAAAACCCGAATCGGAATACCGAGGACGGTATTTGAGAACGACTGTGCCAAACTATTAATCTTTCGGCTCTTTGATGTCGAGCAAACCATCGAATTTCTCAAAGTAACGCAAGATTCTTCCGGAAGAATGTTCATCCTTTCTACTTGTACCTTTCAATCCGCACAAAATCCTGTCTCCTTGTCGATCGCAAAAGGATTCTTTCGATATCTAGTGAGACGAGAGGGAACGAAGAGTAACGTTGAGACGTTTCTTACCATCGATCGTTCTCCAAATTGCGGCTCCTTGAAAAATGCGTTTCAAAGAAGGTGATTGTCGATCGTATTAGTAATCAAGTCAGTCGCTATTATTATGAAAATTCTTTCGTTAGAACGTTAGAATTCTTTCGTTGTTTAAATCGAATGTTTAAATCGTATGTTGAAGTTGCAATTGTTATGTAAAAATAGGGTTCATTTAAGTCATTATTTCGCTAGCAGTAATTTTATAATATACAGGGTGTTACAGGTTTTAAGGGCCAAACATTGTCAGTATATTCTATGGATCTTGATAAGAAAAGAAAAAAAAAAAATGAGAAAAAATATATAGACGTAGGTCGTTTAAATCTTTATTAGAAAGTTATGAGAAAAATGTGATATACAAAGGGAATAGAAATCGCTAAAATCAGTATGTAGACTTTCACAATTGTTAGCCTCTGTTTTTTGTTAGAAGTTTAATCTTGATTGTTAAATGTACATGTGATTCTCTGCGTCTATTTTAAAGCAAAGCAGGTAGTGAACTGATTTTACAGAGTGATCTCTGTAACAGAGTTTTATTTGTTACTGTTACTTTCTTCGGAATGTCCTTTTAATAAGGATGAACCAAACTCTTCTTTACGTCCTTCACAAAATTCACAAAGATCTTCAGTAAATCTTTTTCAGTTACCACGCTTCAATCATTTTCAATCTTCTTAAAATTTGCATCTATCGACGATTAAATAGTACTTAAGAAAAGAGACAACAGTGTGTTTCAGACAGGTGGGGGACGATATCTTGCTAATAATCGATAGTGAAAGAGCAACGAAACTCATGAAACGACTTTAGAGAGACAAGCACGTGTTCGTGCAAGATTTATGTTATCAGATAGAAGAGTAATTGAAAAGAGAAAAAGGTTGTGCATTAACAGGGGGTAATGGGTGATCGAAAGGAATGTGGTGAGTGGCAAACGTCTTCGATTCAACGCGTACAACCGGTCACCGTTACCTACATATTCCTACCGACTTATGCGGTATTTGCATATCTGAGATTGCATTTTACTTTTAAATCCTTCCCTTGCAACTAGCCCTCGCTACCTTTTCTATCTCACCTCCCCCCTCCCCCCTGGAGAGATCCTCTCTTACCCGTCATTTCGTAAGTTATGGCGGTGAACGATATTCAATTTTTGCGAATGGAAGCCCGTTTTCTGGCTTCTATCCACTTCTACGCTCTTTTCACCTCTTAAATCGGTCGCGAGCAGCTCTCCTCACGATAATATCCTTTGAACGAAGATACTCTTTTCTCGAAGATTTCATTGTAATATCCGAAGAGAAAGAGAGAGAAAGAGAGAGAGAGAGAGAGAGAGAGAGAGAGTGGAGAACGGGAGAAATTCGATATGAAATTCATCGCGCCACTACCCTTAATTAGACGCGAAACCGACTTATCAAGACTTATTTAAATAGACTCTGACAGGCAAACGGGATTTCGCGGGCGTTGTGACGTGGCAAATAACGGCGGGGATAAGAACACGCTAACGTTGAATACAATACCGATACTTTAGACGACGACGACGAAGTAATTTTCATAGAAAATTACGTTATAAGAATGAGTGTACTTTTTTAATTAAACGATTCAGAAGCCATGCTGATCAACTGCATAAATTGAAACGAAAAGGAAAAGGACGATGTAATGAGTTTCTTTTCAATGTATCTTGGAATTCGCGGTTATTCATATTATCTCCTTGTCTCGTAGATAACTGATTGGCTACTTAGAGATCCTAAAAATTCGTGGAAATTTTTTCGATATTCAAACAAGTTTAACTTCTAGTATCGTTAAATTACGACTGTTACCAATTTTTTAACGATACATCGTTACTACAGACATCGTTCCCCGACACATCCTTAAGAACAATTTTACCAGACAAATCGCATTGAACCGAAGTATAACTGAAATTTAGCCAGTTTCCACTGATCCTTGCCACTGCGTGAACATATTATTAAACGAGCTTAGCGAATTACTCGACTCGTATCCAATATTCATCGATACTCTGTCGAACCGACCTCATCCCTCGATCCCACTGAAACAGAAACTCGAAAAGGTTCAAACGAATTGGTCAAAGGGATCGGCTCTGAAACTTCTCCAATTATAATAAATTGCAGAACGATCCAACGGGCGCATCCGCGACAGCTATTCCATCGTTGCTCGTCGACCCGACGAAATATCCGCTCCGCTCTAATTATACAGAACAGTTAATAAAAACATTCTGGCTGACGGCCAGTCCCAGTTTCAGAGAAGACAGAGAACGACGGTTACATAGAGGAAAACGGTCGGAAGAGGGAAAGGCTCGGTCGGGGTTGAACGTGCATGAAAAAGTTGCTGACACAACCGGCCAGACCTCCGGTCCCATCGTTGCATCGAGTGAAAGAGGAAACAGAGTGGTTCGATGGCGTGCTGCTAGCCAGCTAGAATCGCGTCGTCTGCAGGTTAACTCGCCGGTATACGATTAAATCCATTGTCACGGCAATCGGGGCGAAATGTTTCCGATGCATTAATAACGCATAAATGTCAGGCAGCGAGTGGTTCCTGGCGAATGGCCAGAACGTGAAAGGGCCACGCTTCGGGCTTCCTCTATTTAGGAAATCCATCATTCCGCCGACGGTCAGTCGTCGTTTCGTGCCTCCCAGCTGATAAATACGCGGCACCGTCGATGCTCGTTAACTTTGACCACGCTCGTTTCGTTTCTGTTAAGAGAAGGCACACGAGAGACTCTCTCGCCGAGGCTGATCGATGTGCACGCGCGTAAAATCATTTGACCGGATGAATTTCTGCTCCGGAACCGAGATGGGCGGAGTTTTAACCCTCGTTCCGCGGGGTGAAACGAGCCTGGTTACCTGATTGACGGGGCGGTTTCACAGGATAGACTGTTTCGCGTGGCTGAACACGTTCGTGTGCTTATGTTTGTCGTTTTGCTTTGACGAGCGGTTGTGTATGTTGTTAGGAAATGGTTGATTAGATGGTGGATAGTACGTATGGGCGTTTGGTAATAAATGCATTGGATAGTTACGGTGAATTTAACTACGCGGAAGTCAAATTGATCGACTTTATCAGGCGTAATTATTTGGTTTCTGAACATCCGAGTACTAACCGTAAATTATGGTGCTACGCTATGATAAAATTAGGAATGGTTTCGAACGTAGAATTGATCGGTCCGGCTTCTGAGTCAATTGATCGAGTTGAATTAGTTATTGATGTTTCGTTTTGAAGAAAAATCCCATATACTATTTGTCTTTAAATTCGGAATTCTACGCGTATAAAATGTACACATTGCGTATACATGTATGAGATTAATTTAATCATATGTAATAGCTATCGATTCCTCGTTGTGGTACATTACGTTACGTCGCTTTCAAAGGTTTGCACATTTTTCGGAATAAAAACATTCGTTTTGATGAATTTGCAGGCTATGAATTTTGTAGCGCGTACAAATAAAAATTTCTGCACGAACGTGTGCTGGTACAATTTGCATTGAATTCAGTGATGTATATTAACGCCCTTCGAAACACATTCTACAATTACCCATTCGTAAATTACACCATCGTTTCCTGTAAAAGTAGTACTTGCCCCTTTGTCCCAGCGATATTGCAGCACATAGTCTAGCAGTGACTGATTAAAAACTGGCACGTGAAAAATTTCAGTGTGAAATCCATTATCCTATGGCGGTCATTGTTTTAGTTTCCAAACTGGTAAATACACGTGTGCGTCGGTGTTCGTTAACTTCAATCACTCTCGCTTTACATAGTCGAAGAAGAATAGGAACCCTGTAGAATTCCGTCCTTTTATTTTTTATCTTTTATCAGAATGGCCGCCATATATTGTCACCTGTCAAAAACATTGATGTTTGTTTCTTGATATTCAGAAACGAGTCGAAAATTTTATTGATTTAATAAAAATAGGACGTAATGATAGAGAAACGTGTTATTAATATCCATTAGAATGTTAATTACCTATTAGTAAAAAAGCTTTGTGATTATAGTATTTAATTATATTAATTATTTACGTAATTAATTAATGTAGCTCTCTTGTCAATCATATATATATATATGTATGTTCTTATATATGTACGCTTCATTCCATCCTGATGTATTTTAATCAAAATGTAATTGATTCATTATGTTATATAGTACTACAAATAAAACTATTACTAGATAATATGTTGTATTAATTAACATATCATTCCCAATTATTTTTTAATCAATTTACATTTTTGAATTTTGTGTTTTAATGTTGTGATTGTGAAAAATGCGTTTTAGAAACTTGTTTGATATTTTCTTCGTTACTTTTTTTTTCATTTGAAATCTATTTTGGAAAAACAATTAAGAAACTTATTTATGTTCCCCTATAATTCGTTTGTACTGATCCCAAATTTTCAATCACGTTTTTAAAATTTTAATTTAATTTTTTAATTTATTAACAATTTAAAAATTTTTAAACTTTCTTTATCGTTCGTACGTACGTGTATGATTTTGCTGTGGACTCATGCGTCGACCGTTCATGTGTCGTTCGGATTGAGGACCACTGTTGCTGCCCTGATGCTTAGGCTGACCTCCTTTCGTTCGTGTAAGGAGGTTTGCTCGCGTGCAGGAGTATTTTGGCCGATTTTTAATTGTCAATAACTAAAAAACAAAGCCGAAAACGTAATTTTTTTATTCTTGATTTTCGTCTTATTTCGGTCTCAAGAATCACCCCTTAAATTATGTTGAAACGATAACCGAACACCCTGATATAGAATATACAGAAATGGATTTTACCAAAATTTTCTTTTAAAATATTTTAAACATCTAATTATTCTGGGAAGAACATCAATTTATTCGATGAATTCCATTGTAATAATTCAGAATCGTACTAAAAGACAGGCTCGTCTTATTGAGAAAACTTATCGAGAATTTTATTGCAAATTTCTTAATGTAAAGAAATCGAAGGATTTCGAGTAATCGTAAGGAAAAACCGAAATAAAAAATTATATTTATACGATACTTCGATGAATTGATGAAAATGTATAGGGAAATTTATTACAGTTAATGGGATTTTATTATAACGCAGCATTCTCTGTTTCGTCATTTTTGAAAAAATCTTCTCGTGCAACGTGATGCAATTTGTCTCTGTATAGTTGCACGGACTTACTGTATTTTGAATGGGATTGCGTACTTGTTGCATGCACCAGGACGAAAGCTTTCGGGTTAAAGCTCTCTCGAAATTTCACATGACAGCAGCAAACTGTCGTCGTATGTGCGTTAAGTGCTTTTCAATTTGTGCGAAAGGCATAATTTTCTTCGGTTCTAGTTTTGTATCTGACATTAAGGTAGAAGATAAAACGTCTTCGCTATTAAGCGTAATAATTTTCCCAAGTTAAAAAACTGTTCGATATCATTTCATTCAGAAAGAATACAGGTTACCACACATTTGATTTAATACAAAACATTAAGTTCTTTAAATCAAACTTTTTATTCATAAAATATCACGTCATTTCTAATGCTAATTATTTATTTAATTATAAAGAAATACGCATTCTTCTGTTTTCCAATCAAATCATTTGAAATGCTTCTTTTGTACCTTGATGTATCGTTAACATCGACAAAAAGCAATCTTTTGCTAATTACCGATATCGATACAGCGCGTTCAATTCTGACGCGATTGATAAACGTTATGTTACAGAGTGTATTCAATTTTTACAATTTAATTGCGCATGTAACGGGTCCCTGCGGTGAAACAATTGTTACCAATGTTGTTCAAAACCACGCTTCTCTCTCTTGATAAATTAACGTTTACCGTGTTCGACATTTATCCTTGACGTCACGATAATTGCAAAGTGATGACCCACGAATAAAAAGCCAGTCCCACTGAAATCGAATCGGTTTATTGCTTGCGAGACTTTCTGAATCATTTATCATACACTTTTTAGGGGAATATAAGTATTCGAATTGCTATTGTATTGACATAAATTACATTTGCCTCTTTGTTTCTTTCTATGCAAGGAGCATCGATATAATTAAGAAATTACATTTTGTACGACGATATAAAATTCGTCTTTCTTTAACTTGAATCGAACAGTTTCGATAGTCGATAAAAATTTCTTCTTGATTGCGGAAAATTTTATATTTAAAAATCACCGTGTAATATTATAACTAGGGAGGAAGACAAACAATAGGAGATATTTGATTTTCAAATACTACCTTTGGAATACTAAATCTAAAATTGCACGACAGCTTAAGAATTCGACCATCTTTTAAATCAAAATTATAACGTTTTATGTTATTAAAATACTCACAAGTATTTGTATTATTGACAAAAGAGTAGTCGTGAGCGTGACTGGTAATAGTCGCGTGTATGAAAAGTAGCCAAACATTTGAATGAAAATCTGCGACTTGTCGTTCCACTTTCCGCTTTACTAAGCCTCTTAAGACGAGTCAACTCCGAGTATACAACTATATGAAAAAACACGTGCTGTTTCATTTTTTTAAAAGGCTGAAAATAGCAAAAACGAGGAGGACAAGGAGTTTGGTTAATGGAAACACTTAGTTCCATTTCTGCCTTTTTTTTCCACTCGCCTCAGCTCCTTTCAACGAGGACTACGACAGAGTAAAAAGAGGGACACCCTTCCTCTTCTCAGCTCTTCTTGTTTTCATGCAAAAGCGGAGAGAACTGTTTTCTTCCCAGTCCATTTTATTTCCACCGGATTCTTTAAAATCTTTGAATATGAAACCGATTTTTCTTTTAATTGGAACATATTATAAGTGGAATATATATTCATTATATATTCATATAATACTGTGTAATACAGTATAATTCCATTTTGCAAAGTGTTTCTCTATACATATTGAATTTGACATTGTATTTGTAAAAAGTAATGGTCCACAGTACATAGTATTTCACAAAATACATTGACAGCGTATGTAAAGCGATTATTACATTTAAAATAAATGATTTTACAGTTTTTTAAGCTATTTAATAATTTGCATCATCATTATACGTATCATTATTTGACGAGGACAAAGGTAAGATATGTGATAAACAATTGAAGTTAAAGAGGGAAGTTGAAGAGAAGGAGTTAAAGATTATGATTTGAAACCTTACTATAGCTATTAGAACATTTTTATGAAAAATTTGTTATCGTGCAATAACAATAAAGATAAAATAAACGATGAGAGATGGATGAAGATACATGTATCAATGAATATCAATAAATTATTTATTTTATACTTTCTTAAATATGATTTAGCAGAATAATCAAAGTACGTAGTTCGATATAGCTATTCTTGTCTAAATTATAAAATGAAATTAAGGACTATGACCTGGTTTTACATATTATGTATGATTTAACCAGAGGAGTGGTTAAAAATTTTTTTCCTACATCCACGTAATTGCCCGTCATCCTAACCAGTCTCGTTATTAATGAATTTATTTTCAGCGGAGGTCAACGGATCCTATGTAATTACTTTGAATTTTCTTTAACGTGTAATCACTTATCGCATAACGAGCAGTTAGCTTCTAATGACTATGTAATTAGTCTGTAGTTTTATAGGGAAAATGCCACTGAAATAAGAACAGTTTTGCAGGATATCATCCATGGTTGTTCGATAGTTTTGACATCGGAAACTCTTCCAACCCGTTCTCGTTAGATGAGTTTAAAATTAAAATTAATTTCGATACAGTTTCGAAGATTTACAAAAAGTAACTTGTAAGAAAGATAGTAAATAGTCGGCGATATATTTTTATCTTTTTATAAATATTCCATAAATATTAGAATTTTTTTATCTGTAACATTTTTTCGTATATTTTCTTAAATTTCGAGTTTCAGAGCAAACAGAAATATTTTATCGAGATCTTCGGATAATACGGTAGAGCATAGTGTGTATTATAAATTTACGAATATACAATTTTCGTATTGGAAATTTCGAATGGAATACGCGAAATTGTTGTTTCGTTAATTAACTTTAAAAATATTCCTCCGCGGAAGAGTTGAGTCAGTGTTCCAATTCTGGCTGTTACTTTACGATTATAGCTAATTGCTAAGAACAGAAAGAAATATTATGCATTTCTTTAGCGATGCTACGTATAATGGCGCCAAGGAATATAATTGGCATTTTATGAACGCCCAGCAGGCATGAAAGCGAAGCGACTCACTTTTAACGTGAATCTACAAAGCGCAATTCGCCCGTTATCAGTTATATCATGAGTATTACGATGCACCATGGAGAATAATAATTCGACTGATTATTCTAGATTACTTTTGAAGAGAAGTAATATGAAATTGTGAGGGTAAATTGGCTTTAAAAATTTTTTTTTCATTCGACTTACAAATTATACGATATCTCATTTCAGTGCCAGTAATTTGATAGACATTGTTCCATTAGCATTAAACACGAATTTAATTGGTCTGTAATAAATCAGAAGAAAAATCGATGAAAGTAAAATATTTATCATATTTATATTATATTTATGATACCTTCGTTTAAACGGGTCGTGAAAGGTGTGGATTTGAGTTTATCGTAGGAATACGAATTTTTCCTTAAGTGCTACGATGGTCGATAATACAGAAATAGTTCACGAACTTCCTAGAAAACGAATAAATAAATCATGAGTTTCTGGGATGAAAGAAAATCCGATCAGCACTTGCTGAGAGCCGTTGATTTCTTTATCAGTTCTAAAGAAAAGCTCCTTCGCCTCTATAGAACTGTTAATCTGAACGCTAGTACGCGGACTGCATGATGAATAAAAGAATTGAATTGCTTTGTGGCTTATTCTTTGGGGTTTTACATTTCTCTCTAATAATATGAAATAAACATTTTTCATGTATGTATGTATGATATTTCGTGTCACGATCGCTATATTCAAAAATTTTTAATATCGGATCAATTACGTATTTTTTCTTGAAAATTTACTATGTCTTGAAAATCGCTATATCTGCCAAAGAAAATAATATCAAATTTAGAAACGACACGCAACAATATATTTCTCTCATCAATATGCAAGTGTTACCTGTTATCTGATACATTCAGATAAATGGAGTTTTGCTGTTCAGTTGAATAAAGTAAAAATTCAGTAGAACACTGAACTCCGTTTATCTGAATCCATCAGAAAACAAATAGGACATGTAACTTGACATCGTATACGAGAGAAGTGATTCCTCCCATTACTTGTGAGTTTCATTCACGATTCAGCTAGCAAGTGTCAGACAACATCGTTAATTGTTCAGTTGAGTTCATAAGTAGAATTCTTTAAAATTCTAATAGACTCCTATTTCGTGACGTGAACTTCGAAACGTGACTACAAAAGGAAAACGGTAATCCAAAATGCCACAATATACTCTCCTCATTTATACATACACCCTACTTATAAAATACACCTGTTTCTAATCATCTCTTGCAAAAAATCAAGTATTCGAATACGGGAAACGTAACTATTTTTTTTTTATCACGAGACTATCTTTGTTCTAAGAAATAACTTTGACTTTCCACGATTACTCTCTGCCTTAGACATCCGTAATATGTATTCGTAGCCGGAGGTCACTACTGATTCGTAGTTTCATTGACACAGTCGCGAAGCCGTAATTCTCTTGGTATCTTGCTCATTCCCTTTCTCGTTCTCGACCACGAAAGCATCGTTCGATCCATTCAACTCTGTCAGACCTGTTTTCTTTTTTGCTGCCGTTGGAACCATCCCATTGACCAGGATTACCAGTCTAAAGTAAGTACTTGTGCCAGGGTATTTTGTCGCCTCGTTTTCGCAGTCGATGCTCGGTCTTCAAAGTTTACGATCGACTGACTCTTTGTCGGGCTCCCTCATTACAGCACCGGCCCTTTAAACGGTAAGAACTCGGAGAAAGGAGCCATCTTTCGTTGATAAATCACGCGGAGAATGGAGATAAGGGCCCCGCTTCTGTATCGACGATTCGTCCAATCTTTTCTGTCGTTTCTTGCAAAATGGTCAGCCTGATAGCGCGATGAGGGAACGATCGAACGCTTCTTGATTTCCTTTGCGATACAGTACTGAATTTGGGTGGGTAAAACTATTTTCGTGGCTGTTCGATACTCTGATTTATCGTTAGTGTCGTGAGACAAATTGGGGAACCCAAAAAAAAAAAGGGAATATCCTATAGGGTGATCCTATTTTAGGAGACAATTTTTTCAAGAAATTAGATAAAAAATTATACTTACTTTAAATAATTATTAAATTAGATGGGAAACTATTACAATTTAAAGTCTCTTCAAATTTTCACTTTCCAATTCTTTTAGTAAGATTATCGCGTAATGTAAGATGTTCGATTGCTTTCGACGTCCGAATAAAGTTTGCTTACATTCGAGTAGAAAAATTCCTTAAATTATAAGAGTGTTCGGCTACTTATTTTACATAATTTAAACGGTAATACTTGAATCCGAAATAAAACGAAAATCAAGAATAAAAAATTTGCGTAGCTTTGTTTTTTAGTTATTGATAAAATCGGCCAAAATATCCCTGCACGCGAGCAACCCTCCTTATACGAACGAGAGGAGGTCAGCCTAAGCAGCAGGGCGCACAGTGATTCTCAATCCGGTCATATGAGCTGTAGTTTACCTCGAGCACGTCATAGAAAAGAAGACTATGGTATTCAGAGACGTAAACAACCCCGTGCGACGTTTCAGAAAAGAAATGTATTTGTTTTATGTAATTATGTAAAAAACGGTATTTATTTATATAAAAAAATGATTTTCACAATCTTCAAACTTTACGTAGCCAGAGATTTATTAGAGATTGTCATTGGAAAAGTGGACTTTCTGTTTACCAGATGGGTTTCGGAAATAGCCTTATTGTCTTCCGTTTTTATTATTATTAACGTTATTATGAACGTGGAATAATATTATTATTAACGTTTATTTTAAGCGTGGAAGAAAAAGATTAGAAGAATGCTCTAAGAAAACTCTAACATAGAAAAGAAGCACGACTATCGCATTTATATGATATATAATATAAAATATTAGTTCGACATTTTGTAGGAACTGTTGATAAACCGACTAGAAGTTTTCTGGTATATATTCACTTTTTATCGCAAGGTATCACAGGTATACGATATACAACTATTATAAATGTAAAATAGCACAATTGTAAGTCAGAAACTTCATTATATTTACAGCATCCTATCCCCCATTTTTCATTAAACTTTAAACAAGCACGAGCATTACTGATACACTGGCGATTGTTACATTATTAAGTTACAACGGCTGCATTCAATCTGTATCGCAATTTAAATTCATGAATACGCCCGGATCATTTCCACGTAGCTTGCCAGGATAAAACGTAAAATATATTAAAAATATTCCACGTACATGCAATCACCAGCTAAAAAAAGGAAATAAATAAATAAATTAAACAGAATTAAAAATTACCACTACAGAGGATCGTTTAAAGCTAAATTCAGCGTTGGTGTTCTCTTATAAAGCGCATGAATAAATAAACTGGTCGAAATATCGCCGAGTATTATCGTTAATGTACAATGAAACGGCAATAGCGTCAGTAAATATTAAATAATATATTCTCCATCGAGCTTGTTGCTTGTTTCGATACTGAAATTCACGAGTTCGTCCACGATCGCGAAACAATGTCTTCGAACGATCGAAGAAGCGAAACAAAATCGCATCACAGTCGTTGTTTCGGTCAAATATGATGGCTACGATTGGTTAAAATAATAACGAGGTGCACGCGTTTGTATTCATTTGCCGACGCATATAATAGTTCGTTTGGCGTACCATTATCATTTTTAAACTTCTTTAAGCGAAACAAATTTGTTTATCGACTGTGTCGTCAGGGTGAGGACGTCGACATCCCCAGGTGTTCGTTTAATTTTTTTGTCGTCTTTTCATATCGTTTCCATATGTTTGAACAAAACTGGCAAAATTTAATTAAGAAACCGTAATGTTTCATCGATTGTCTGTTATTGAAACTCAATGCAATTCGTTCACTGTTGACGCATTTATTCGCATACATTTACAAAATTCACGTGGCTTATAACAGATCATCACAGAAGAGAAATATGATCAATTCATTTTTGTTGACTTTCTGGCTTGTGTCATTAATATTAGTCTGCGTAACTGACATTGTTAATATTTTTTGTGTTGAAGAAAATGACAAAAACACATACTGTATTCACAAAAATATTACACCATAAAACACTTTCACGTATACACATTATAAGACATTAAAAATTTCATTCGCTTTATAATAAGACACGACTGCAAAATTACATTGATAAATTTTGAAACCAATCTATATATATATAGATATATTCTATAGTTCTATAGTGTTTCTCTATATATTTAGTTTATTATTAAATTAGTGTTTATTCTGTATATAGAATTTGCACTTAATAATTTAATCCTAATCGAAAGCTACTCCTAAAACCAAAAGAAAATATAGCTCTAATAAATTAGCTTGATGACATATTGAATCTTAAAACTGCTCTTCCGTAAAAAAAAAAACATATCACATTTTTCACTTGTAATGTTCAAATACGAAAGGTACTCGTTCTATATTCCCAAAGTTGCCATTCGAAGTTGTTTTTTCGCGAATTACTATACATTTCCCTATCACGTTTGCTTCTCTATTTGCAGATCAAAGTTTTTGGGGCGTTGCAAACGAGACCATCCTAGTCCTTGACCAATGAAATTCTTCTTGTTCGATGTTCTAATCTTTTTATAGATTTTCGCAAACAGAACCTTGTCTCGCTCGTTGTTTCGAAATGTTTCTTTTTTTCTTCTTTTTTTTTCTCCGTTCGTGGTTTCAAGCGTAATCCTTTGCTTGTTGTATCGTATTGTTTTCCGAGACAGAAGATTGCGGATAGAAAAGAGGAGGTTTTCCAAAGAGACGGGAAATCTTAACGAGTAAAACTTACTTTCGAGGAATTCACGGTCCCGCTCTAACCTGGCAATTGTAACGAGATTTGTTCAGTTCGTTTGTACTGTGTATCGCGACTTTCACCGTTCTGTAAACAAAGTAACGAGGCCCTTCAATTCTTAGCTTCCTCTTTCACGGAATTTTTGAAACACGATAACGTGTTCACGTTATTTCTACAGGGTGAGATAGCTTTTTCGTTCTCCTTTTGCCTGGACCGTTACAGAAATTTTGAAGCAAAAGCAAACAGAAAAAATCCTTTAAATTCCTTTCTTGAAAAATACAATTGAAAAAGTTAATACTGAAAATCATAACGTATATTGATAACGAATCAATCAATTTGATTTCTGACAGACTCATTTGTTGTTCCTTATAGATATAACTTATGTATATTTGGAAACCGTGGATAATAAAAAATTTGTGTTGATAAAATTTGGAAAATAAGTTCTTCGTGATATTAATTGATCTAAAGTATCTCATATTAATCTTCGTAAGGTCTAGTAATTTATTACACGTCGGAAAAAGTATGATGCCGTATAATGTATACTCTATGGATAATAATCACGGTACAAAAATTCAATTGAAGTTTATATCCTGAAGATACCAAACTTTCTGCCGTATTTTCTCCGTAATTACTTTATCTCCAATGTTTGGAAATTTCAAATGCTCGATCACTATCATAAAACTGCAAATATCTCGCCATTGTCGTTAATCAAACCGTTTTTCCGTTCATCTCTCAACCGATATAAACCACGCAAGACTAATATCTTTCTCGGTAATTTTATCAAACTTCCCTTCTCAACTTTTCTTTCTTGTAACCTTCTTCCTAAATTCTCTACACGTCATCAACCTACATTATCCACGAAGAGAAAACGTTGTCGGGGAAATCTGGAAAGTTGCAAAAAAATTCGTAAAAATCGAGCTACGAAGTTAAAGACCTCGGCTGTCGATCGAAGAACACAGATATTCGCGAAGATCGCAAGAAGTTTGCGCGATGAAAATCGCGGTGGCCGGAAATTCGGCGAATTTTGACGCGAACCAGAATGCCACGGAGCAAATAAGATCCCTTTCAAAAAGTTTCCCATATCAAGAAAGTTGCAGCTTTTGTTCAAAAGCTTTGATTCAAAAGACTCCCCTCGTTCGGTCGCCGAGTTCAACCAGCCCTTCTGCTCTCCTTTTTCAAATTAACAACAACGAGCTACGAGATCCCTGCATTTTGGCAAAACATTACGCGGCGAGCATTTCTCCGGAGACTAATTTGACCCGATGAATCAGCGAAAACTTCTCGTCGAAATATTCTCCTGGAAATAGAGTTAAATTCGTTTGATAAAAAGTTATCGAATCCGAGAAATTAGCAACAAGTTTTCATGGCAATGGAAGTTGTTTCTTGGACAATCTTTCAGAATATTTCGTTGGTCGTTAATCTTATTTTGGAGGAGTGATCGATTATTTTGCACAAAGGTAATAAACGTACTTTCAAATATAACTTGATATTTTTCGTCATCCAAAAGTGAAAGAGAAACGATATAACTATTCCTTTATGATCATAATCATAACTGCAGCAATACGAAGGTTGGTAAACGTACGCACAAACATGGCTCGAAATATCTTATCACTGAAAAGTAGAAGATTGAAACAATCTAAGAAAAGAAATTCTGAAAAAGAAACTAACTACGCTTTTACTATCATAGTTAATTTAACACAAAGATAATAAACATACACTCTCGTAATTTGAAATTTGCTCCGGAAGGTCGTTCTAGTAATTCGCATATTCCCTTTAATTTTTACTCGTTTCATAAATAAAGTTCTTGGAAATTGGAAGAAAGAAGAACAAGCAATTAGCTGTAACTGCATCTAATCAACAGTAACAATCAACATTCGTTCGTCGAGGCGTGCCTAACGCGAAGGAGCAAGGGAAATCCTTTCGCTAAGCGGCGCTGTTCCGGCGCGAACTTTAAAAGAGCTTAGTCTGTTAATTAAAAAACTGTTCTTATTCGAATTGGTAAGCAAGGCGTTTCAGCCGAGGGAGCTCGGTATGGCCGTAGACTCATAAACGTTCGCAGAGGTCTTCATCCGTTGCTCTTTGTTCAGAGAATCCATTATGCAGGTCCCTTCTTTATCCAGGACTTTTAAGCTGCGTTCTACGCTCATCTGGCTTTTCGTTGCCGGCTTCGTGCAGCGCACCAAGAAATCCATGTATCTTCTATTCTCCGTCTCCGCTCCCAAACCTCCGCTCATCTTCTAGCCCAGTTATTATTTTCCGTATGAAAAGCTCGCCTAATGTTTAGGTTGCCTTAACCGGGACACTGGCGGCCATTCGCGTTCCCTTCCCTCCCTTAACGCCTATTAAATTTTCACCGTGGGTACTTTAGAGAAATCGTATGCACCAGTTAGATAATATTCTAGAGCCTAATTGGTAATTTCAGAAACAAAATGCGAGTATGTACATGCGTAGTTTTACCTTTGTTTGCTATAGATTACTTATTTTATCGTCAGTGTATATTGTATGTAGAGCATTAGAAAATGGAAGGTAATTTTTTAGATAATACTTTAATATAGATAATATTTTAATATAGATGATTTTGTTGCAGGCTGTTGGTGTTTTATTTTAGCTTTCGTAAGTTTCTTTCTTTTTATTATTCTATTCTTGTATTAAACTATTTTGCGAACAGTCACATTTTGTTAGTGCAAATACAGGTATATAACGTGCTCTTGAATATTTAAGTCTAGGATGATTTTTGAATCGCAAGCGGAAACAATAAAAAGTTATTAAATTAAAATGAATTAAAGTATCAAATTAAATAGATTAAAAAAAAAGAAAATAGGATCAGATGAAATTTATGGTCTGTAATAGAAACTACACAACATTTTGTATACCAGAAGCAATTTTCGTTTGTCTACTACCAATTATTATAACTTTTACGTAAAACTGTCTTTTTCTTTTTTGTGTCGCTTTCGATTGGAACTAAGAAACTTGAAAAGGGTCTTAAAGAAACTTAGACGACAGTTTTCCTCGGATACAGATATGAAAGATCGCAGAATTAGCAAAATCCGCGTCGTTGATTATTATTCCGATGACGTATCCCGTACAAATTACATTTCCAGTCGCGAGGTACGCGAACTCAATTCTGTATGAACTTTCGAACGGTCGCTGAAACTCGGCTCCATTAGAAGGGAAACCATGCCAAACTACGAGATGCTTATCTTATTATCGGAGTTCAAGAAACAGCTTCGAGTAACCGCGTCGATCGTCGAAACAACGCAACGTCAAAAGTCACGGCATGTTTCGAAAGTTTGCGATTGTGAGGAAGGATATATTCGGGGGATTAAACAAACTTCGTGAAAGTTTCGGAATTAAAAGGTTTCCTCCAAAAAGGAACGATGTTTTCTCGAGTTCTAACGAAGAGATTCTAGTCTTCCCTGTATAAAGCTTCCTATGATACGGTTTCGTCTTCCTTGTCGTGTTATAACGGGTAGGGTGAATTTCGAGAAACATTTGGGGAAAGGGAAACCTTCGCTTGCGAAACCTTCGTTTCCGAGCCGAAAAGAGAATTTCATTATTCGCTTACGTTACTTCTTTATTAAAAGATTCTGACGATATAACTAATAATACCATACTTAGGCGTAAAAAAAAAAATATAATAAATATTCTATGTTTTATGCTTCTATAAATAAGGCATTTTTGTCTTTAAGAATTCAAATACTTTCAATCGCTGAAATATCCTTTGCTAGTGTCATCGACATCCTCTTCAGCTGGCTTAATTTAAAAAGATCTCCTTTTTAGGAGGTTCGAAATCTCCTTTGGAAAATGTACGTTACTTTTTACATCTATGGTGATTTCACATACGATATACATATATAACACTATTGCTGATAAGTTTGAAATAAATTATCTCGCAAACTATCGGAATATAAAGACAGGAAATCAAATATACAAAACTAAAAGTACAGAATACTTCCCTACACGTAATACTTACAATATGTATACTTACAGATAACGTAAAGTAGACCGTAAAGAAATATAATAGACAATTGATTCGTCACTCGTTTATCATTACCAATTGTTAAAATTTTGTACAGAGGAAAAGTAGCATGTAACTTGGAACAACTCTTGTCGCGCCAAAACGTCTTCAAAATATTTCCATTCTATTCTCGAATTGAAATATCATGTTTGACCGTAATTTTCATATTGGCATGTTGAATATCGATATAAAATAATTTCACCATGCCACGAGAATTCATTACGCTCTTTCAAACACCCTAGATACTTCGTCAATCGTTTATTGGAAAAACGAGGGCCGTTAAAAATCGAGATTGGCTCTTGCGTCACGATAAAATTCATCGTTTTCGCACTGTGCGCATCGTTTCAGAAAGACACGGGAAAATGGCTGCGGTATTTCGAATCGATTCCATGTCGACGGATCCAAGAAGCAATTTAACGATCGCGTTTGCACAGGACCCCAAAAATAGCCGGCTGCATTGTCTCGGTTGAGCTTCCGTTCAATCGCTTTCGCGGAAATCCTGCGTCCGTTGCCGGAAAATCGTCGTCGATTCAACGGAAAAGAAGCATCCACGATGCAGTTCTGCTCCCAGGGGAAATCGGGTCTCGCTCGTCGGCGAATCGGTTAATATGCATTATTCAGCCAATAACTCTGGTTGGAGTGACGCATAAACGGTACGTTTACTCCGACTCTTGTATCGAACGTCACGCAAGCTCTCGAATTGCAGATTAACGAGACGCATCGATAACCAGGCTTACATTAATAAATACAAATCATACCGATGAACGTGCTATTTTCGATAAGAAACGACGTCGCCAAGACCATTTTACAGGTTGAAAATTTTATCTGATGACGCGCGAGAGGTTTGCGCGTATCGATTGTTTTTTCGTTAGCTTCTTAGATTGACTGATTTGTTGGAACACGTTGTATGTATTTTGTAGAAAAATCTTTTGTGTGCGGCTGATTGAATTGTTCGATAATTTAAGCACGGGTTTAAGGTTAGGAAATTGGAAATTAAGATTTGGAATTTCACATTGGAAATTTATAAATGGAAATATAAGATTTGAAATGGAAAGAACGTTTCACAAGATGATCATACAATATATGTACATAGCTTTTGATTCATGGTTGCGAAGATCGACTCAGAGATGAAACGGAAGGGTGTAAAATATGAATTACAGATGCAACTCTTAAATTCACACAACGACGATTATAAACGGATCTGTTAGTAAAAATCGAGAATTAAAGAAAAACTGGAATTATGAATTTCCTGGGCATTATTACTACAGATAATACTATACTAGATGAAACAATATATTTATTTTATTTCAATTTTATTTTATTGGTAAAAATACATTCTCAAACATAAAGTATATATTCTAATATTCGTTGAAAGACAGACTCCAAAATCTCCACCAATTAAACGCAATTTATTAAGAAAAGGGGAATGACGTATAAGATTTCGCCGAAGTTTTATCATAACGACATTCGGATGAAGTTGTCCAGATGGTTGAAGTTGCACAGCGATTAAAGAATTCAATTAAGAAACTTTTATCTCGCGACTTTTAACAGAGAGAGATCTCCAGTGCTTTTTCATTTGTTCTTTACGCGCTCGAATGCAAACGCCAGCTTTTCGCCGGGGCGTTGTTTTTGCATGGAAACTCCGTTGCACGTGGGAAAATGCAACGCGACGTGCCCTTCGTAGTTACCTTTTGCAAATGGCGATCACGAAAAGCCCTGCAACATTTATGCTGAAAGTTTCGCGCGTGGCTGGTTCACGAACGCGATGACGAGCACTAAGTGCACACTGAAGCTGATTAAAGTTAGGGATTTCCCCACTTTCGTCCATTGCTTTCCAAATACATCGCATATTCTTAATCGAACAAGCAGTTTTGAAACGCAGCTGCTCAATGGCAACTGTTGTTGGTAAAATGCAATGAAAGCGATCTTTCGTACACGCTTTGAAATGCTTTTACTTTAATTAAATCTTCCAACAATAAGCTTTTATCGCTGAGCAGATGTTAAAGGTTAGAGACGAGGTTTCAAGATTATTTTGGGCGAATTTTGAGATGTTTGAAGAAATAATAGTTTGAATAAAATATAAAAGTGATATGATTTTTTAATTAATCATAATAATAATAGTAGCATTTATTGTAATCCTCAGGGGGTCATAGAATGCAATTGGTTTACAAAAATCTCTAAAATTACTCATCCTCTGCATCACAATCGTATCGCATCCTCTATATCGGTCTAACTGATTTTTTAATTATATGACTATACAATTATAAATGTATATTTTTATATCTTAAGTAGAGCAGCCAATTCTTAAGTATTATTGGTAATTTTAGAATTTTTTAATAATACAAAATTTCAATCATTTTATTGGGTAACGTTATTGAGATTCAGTTGCAAGTTTGGTAATCGTTCGAGAAAGGGTTTGCGGCGTCAAGTCACGAAAACGTCAAGCAGGCGACCAGATTTACAGCGCGAGTGGCGAATTCTGTCAAAAGTTTTCATCACACAGAAGTCCAAACATTGTTGAAGCGTCCAAATTTTAGTATCTGTGATGTATCGTAAATCTAGAACGACAGACATGGTCTTTACTGACAGTATTTTTGATCCCTTTTAGAGCATCCCACTACTTCAAAAGCAATAAACTTCCAAACAACTAAAAAGTTTCGTAACTCTGTATAAGTTTCGGGAGCTTGCACTTCCTATATTCCAAAAAACATACATCTTATTTTTATCATGGAAAATCTTGGTTGAAGCAAGAAAATAGATCAGATTCACAATCTTGAGGAATTTTCAGCTCCGCGATGCTCTAAATTATAATTGGTCTCGCTAAATATGCTAGCAGTTCCTCGCAACGGAAACTTCCAAATTAATTTCCATGGTTCACATAAATTCAGAAACGAATCTTCTTTCAATTAATCTTTAAATTCGTAAATTTATATTTCCTACGCTATATTTTTACCGTAAAAGATTTTAACCAAAAGGAGAAAAATAATTTAATTTACAATCTGCGTAAAATTTTCAGCTTGCCAATGTTTTCTCATAGATTACAATTACATTCATTTTTGCAAATTACAAGTATCGTTTAATTATTCTATTTCTCATAAGGATGTAATACTGTAAAACGGAACTCTAGAACATATAAACTGTATCTTGTTAATTCACTAATATTAGTTAGCATTATTAGCTAGCAATCTATCGTACAATACAAGAGGATCCAGAATCGATCGTAGTTTAATTTTTCAGATGTCGGAGATTTGATCGCTTCTTCTTTTCTGCGTAGTTCATATTTCACACACGTCCAAGAACAAACCTTGAAACTAACTTCTAAACTCATTTCACCGTCAAACATGGATATATCGAATTTACAGGAAAATGTAAAAAGAATCGTACAGTTGTTTCGTAACGAACGTTGCGTGGAACACGAGATGACAACGCAAGTTTCTATTCGTGCGTGAAAATGTAGGCGATGAATGAAATTCCGCCTTGCGATTTCCATCTCCGGGCCGGCCAGTCCGAGCTGCGAAACACCTTCTTCGTGTTCCGGCCGTGATAAATTATGCATCAGCCAAGCCGCTCTTTCTCCGTCTTCCTTCGGCTCCGCATTTCCTCCGCGTTTCTCCTTCGCTTTCCGTTTCCTGTCCGGTGGGAGAAGTTTTCCGGTGGAACGATGCTACCGTCGACCAAGTGGATTAAAAATTGTTACGGGACTTTCATAAATATTTAGAGGACATATCTAGTTGGATAGCTGAGAACGTCTTCGTGAAATTAACTGGACGAGACGGTCTCGAATTAAATAGAGACGACACACAGTGGCTTATAATAGTTTCTTCGAGTTTCAACAAGTTTTAATTTTGAAGAAGATTGATAGTCCTTTGTTTGTTTCAAAGTGGTTCTTAATGATGTGCGTCTTCAACAGTAATAAACGCTACCAGAGTAATCGTACATTGAAAACAGTGCATTTTTGGGCATTCGAAATAATTTTTAAAACGAGAATAATATTGTAAATTCTTAAGAATGTTTGAGTTTAATCGCGCAAAGTTTAATTTGCTGCAGTTAATTATTCCCTTTCCTCTTACGCTTCAGTTTTGTCTCTGTCAGTAACCAAACGGGTAACTTACTTATTTAGTTTATTACCGATGAGTTCATTTTATTAATATTTCTTAGTTAAGTTAATTTTATTCGAATCGAATAATTTGAAAAGAAATTTAATAGAAAAGGGAGCAAAGATTCAATTAAAGTATGAGGATACTTTTTTGTTTCATAATGGTTAAATGCAGTTATGAATAATATAATTTCCTTGTGATACTGAAATATGTACCAGGTAAAACAAATTCCTAAATCTCTATTCTCCACACACACACACACTCTCCCTCTCACTCTCTCTCCCTCTCTTTCTCACAATTTAGATTTAAATTAATATAAAACATTATATCGGAAAATATTTTAACTGTTTGATATTTTTAAATAAACTTGAAATCTTCTTATATTATTCGAATTATCCGTAAGTAAGTAATAATAAAGAACATAATCCCGAGTGGCCAAGGTAGCTACCATCCATGATTAATCCCATGGCCGAAGAATAGCAACGTGAAAGGAAATTTTCATTGATCTCCGATAGTGATTACGGAGGTGATCGTCATTTCCGCTTAATACTGTCTCGATGATCGCCGGTCGATTCTTTGACATGGAAAATAGACGTAAAGGGAAACCGGCGAAAGAAGCCATCGCGGAGAGAGATCAGAGATTAAATCCAGTTTTATCAGGCAGCTCTTTGATGTCGCGATCTGCTTGATAATCAGTCGGTGGTCTGCAATATATCACCGAGATGAATTCTTCAGATGTGCACGGTACAGAGTGCGCTCACAACCGAGAGATCACCGAATTTCATAAAAACGGGACATTATTGCTGTCGAATATGCGTTTCGTTCTTCTTATGAAAATCCTCATCCCCGCAGTTACCTTTTTCTCTTCTTTTACCCATTCTTTTACTTTCCCCCGAATTTTCGCTATGTCGCATTTCACGGGAATCGAATAGGTAATAAAACGTGGATTCCATCGAAACCTTTTTTTTTCATTATCATTTATTTCATTGGAGTATCTTTCTTAATTCTATCGCAGTTTATGAGACATCAATTATTACCTGCAAGGGAGAATGTATCTACTATGCGCGAGGTATTAATATTATACTTAGATAATTTCCTTGGAGTTGTTTAATTTCAGTACCAAGATACACGAATGAGTCGTTTAATTTTTAAACTATCATGAATTCTTGATTAGTTCTTACGGAGATGATAAGTTTGACTTCGGCATAACACATTTCATTTCCCTTGGATTCATAATAATTACCAAATAAGACAAATATTACACAAACGTACTGAAGAATATGATTTCCACGTATATAAACGTATCCGTGTAATTATTCAACTAAACAATCAATTGTGTACGATAAATACAACAATGTGCCAATAGCCTTAACATGTTCAACGACTCGCCGTTAATACGTGTATTTTAATAAACTGATGATTTTTCCAAAATAACAATACCATCGGAAATTACTCATGAGCTTGTAATAATATTTTAGCCTCAAGTTTTGTCGTAAAAAATTCTAGAAGTTTCTGAAATGGACGCGTCAAAGCTGGTCGGATCATCACAGATCCAAAGGTTGATAGCCCAGTACTCAGAGAGAGAATTCGGTCGGAATGTTGATGGTACCAGAAACGTTCGTTGTGGGTATCATTACCTGAGAAATCAAGGACATGCTGACACACATTCCACTTTTCCATGGAGGGTATATGCCATACTTGAAGAGGATCAGTTCCATGGATGGTGAGACGACCGTCTCTGAACAAGCAAATCGAACGTAACGATGTCCGCAGCGTGTCACGGATAAAACGAAACGACACGGGATTCCACTGGATTTCCGCATAATGGCGCAATGGTATTTGCAAGCGGCATGGAACACTCGCCTCTCGGCTTCGACCGAATAACATAAATGTTCGCTCTGTAAAATCGCACGGCGATCGATATCGTTTCGGTCCGAGCATGAGGGCAACCCCCTCACAAACATTTTTGCCAGGGCAAACAACGCATCCGCTTTGATTGCTTTCGACATTTTTTTCGATTCGACAAAGTGCACGCCCTACCGGCCGAAACGAAACTCCGATATTGACACAATGGTCACTCTTGATTAGTTCTTATCGTCCACTCAATTTCCTACTATTATTTTCGTTGACTCGGCAAGCGAGCTTTTCCACTAATTCCCTTTCTCGTTGTGCAAATTTTCTAGTTAAGTCCAGCAGCTGTTTAAAGTCCAAGTTTCGCAATTCTTTCGAGTATTTAATTTTTTTTTATCATCTAAAGGATTGTATAAAAGCAAAGATTAAACGATGGTGATTCAGCGAGTGGTATTGATTTGGATTGAACGTTCCAACTAATATTCAAGACAAAAGTCCTGATTACCAGAAATGTGACAAATTTCCCGAACGATCTTAGATATTACGGTTTAAGGTAAGTTTGATCTAACGATAAAGGTAGATAAATGTAAGAAGAAAAGGGAATTCACATAAAACGTGGTGCCAGATTCTTACGATTACAAACACGACGAACATCTGCAGCTTCGCTAGTTAAAAGGTTGCTGGCACCGATCAGCACGCTGCAGAAGCTCGTAAACCTCGAAAATACCGCGAAACCAAAACGCGACCGTATTTGAAAAAGGAACACGTAAAGGGGATGGAGAAAGGTTTGAGGGAAGCAGCAGGCGGAAAGTTGTAAAAATTGGCACAAAACTGAAACGAAATAATACGTATTTTTATACGTTGCTTGAAATTGTAGATAGCTATTTTTATCAACTTTGAAGAAGTTTGCAACTTTTATTCGATAATTTTTAATTGACAATTTCCAAGGACTGCTTAATATAAGTGATTCGAAGTAAATTTGATTAAATACTAATTTATTCTCGCGGCTAAATTATGAACTTAAGCACGATAGAATACTCGACCGATACTTCAATAATTTTCGAGTTCTTGTTAAAAGACGGATCTGATGTTAATCAATCTATTTTCCAAGCAACTCGTCGATTGTTTTAAATTCTCCGGCGTTTCAATATAGGAAGGGGAAATTTGTGTGTCAAGCATCGAAATTTTCTATTAAATGGAATATTGATTGATTATCGTAGACGAGGGTCTACGGAGTATCCACGTGATAAATGGTTTTCTTTAAGTTCATAGATAATCGTCTCCATGTTGTTACTCTTTCCGTTCCATAACACAGCTTTGCTTCCCAGCGATTGATGAACATACGCGATCACTTCAGAATAATAGACCATTAGAATAAAATTGAATACTGCTCGATAAACTCTTCTTGACGCGTTTCACAGTTTGTTCGTAATTTCAAACAGATTTTGTAGATCTTTCAAATTTTTCGAGCGAATTCTATGTCTATTGTTTTGATTTTCCAAAGAAATTCTATTCCTGTTATGAATTTTTTAAAACAGTTCTATCCCGATTTTCGAGTTTTCTAAAGAAATCCTATTTCTTTGTGTATTCACATACGTAACATTTTTATCGAAGAAAAAGGAAAGATTATACGAAGCGACATATTCTCTGAAATGTTTTATAACATTAGTCTCTTCGAGAATCGACAATTTTATATTACGATCTGTGCATACTGTTTACAGTAGATAATAACACACACTGTTTTATCTCACAATGTAAGACTTTCTCGCGTCTTCGTCACATTTAAAATTCGTACTGCGCGTAGAACGCAGTTCGTAGTTTACTCTCTCTTCAAAAACGCCAGGAGACTCGTTCATCTGCGATGAACTATTACGGAATTTCCCAGTCAGTTCGCGCGGGATTAACTCGATTGTAACTTTCGACGGGTGGAACAACGATACACAGCCAGGGGAAACCGAAAAGTACACAGGGTTACAATGTGTATAATCTATTTGCCTTGGAGACTGCCGGTATGCGGTTGACAGGTCCTTTCACGTCGCACGAGGCCGAGGGTAGGATTCTGGTGGACCACACATCCCCCAGGATGTTCACACGTTGCCAACACCGGCTTCAAAGCGACCCACTGCAGCAAATTGAAAACTAGTGTTATCCTTTCATTCCTGTCGGACGTCTTTTCCATTGCTGGAAACGCGTCTGTCACCGATTTCAATAATTTAGCTATTGACTCGCAATCTTTCTTTTTTAGAAAGTTTCGTGAAAGCATATCGAAGGGATAATGTGGAAATACTTGCTTCTTTCTTTTTAATCTATCGACGAATGATAGGCGTAGTTTCCTTTTAATTCAAGATGATTGTAAAAGATACGACTTAAATGTAAGTATTAGCACGAATAGTCACGTGCATATATGTAAATTAGCTTTCTCAGAAAGTTGAAAAATGATTACTTTTTCGTGATTTTATATTAATAAATTCGTCTCTGAAGAGAATCTATCGGAATATCTATCAATAAATGCGATGCAAATGAAATACTTAACGAAAATAAGAATATTAAACTTAACGAGAAAATTAGATTAATGAGAAAATACACGTAACGAGAGAGCAAGAAAATTAAATAAATGGATAGAATTGCTGTAATTTTAAACGAACGAACGTAGGTTTTTATAATCGTTTTAATTAAGAATATTTAATAGTAATGCTATGCATTAATAATCGTAGGTTATGCAAGATTTTTATAAGATTATACATAATTCGTCACATCAATTAAATAATTCTCTCGATGAAATCTGCTTGCACGAAGCGATATTACTTCAATACATTTTCCGTACCACAGTTCGAACGAAATTGATTATTAGATTAATTTCAGTCGTTTCTTTCGGCATTGCGATAGAGAATCGATATTCATGTTGACACGATCTCGTAAATCATGAATCGATATACATATGTATGTATCCGTTTGGTAGTTCCGTTTTCGTGAATACCATGCGGTCTTCCTCGACCAGGGCTCTCACCTGGAAACTTTACCGAATTCCGGCTACATAAATTGTTCATGAGTATGTATCTCGATAGGAAACTTCAGCGTGCTTAAATAAAAAATCCGCGAATTTCGCCGATAAATCAGCGAGTTCGCCGGCGGAATTATTAAAACTCGCGCCAACTTCTCCGTGGATTGAATTTCCAACATGTCACTTTATTTCATCTATATTCAACATTCTGAATCGATTTTTCCCACACGATCGATCCCTACCGAGAGGAAACTCGTTACTTTGGAATTTTTACTTTATTAGATCTTCAAATTTATGTGATTTAAAGTTCGATGAAGATTTTGTGCACAAGATTTTTTCATAAAAATTTCCTTCCTAAGACTTTGATAGTTACTTTTGATGTTCTTACATTTACAAGTAATTGATAAATCGAATTTAGTTAATTCTCAGTTGCTACTGTTGTTTCATTTGTTTGTTTTTTTTTTTTTTTTTAATGAAATTCATTTAATTCGAAAATTTTAGAATAGATCTCAGAACTTTGGCTGCCATTCTTTCGTCCAGTTATCTTCACTCTCTGAATTTCGATAAACTCTTTCATCTTTTTGAATATCATTAAACATTAAATACTAATTAAGAAATACTATACTCTTACGATACTTATACTATAGTTTTTTTTAATCAAGCATTCCAAACATCCCTGAAGATTTATTTTAGCCCACGTCATCTGTTTGATCATGTGTAAATAATATCACGGTCTTCGAAACTTCGTTTAATGAAATTAACGAGATAATACATTTTCCAACTGGATCTTATTTGCTGAGATTCTCAATCCTTGACAGTTTTTAACGAACTTTCAAGTTTCCCTTATTCTGAGGAGGCAGAAAGAGGGAAGCGCCCTAAACAGAGTAGATACTTCCCTCTTAGAGATCTTATTTTCATCCATGATAATATTCCACGTCTTACGAAGTCCCAGAAGGTAAGAAGGAAGAACGGAAGCGGGAAACCCGGGCTAAGCGTCCGGATATTACCCTAGCGGAAGCAACACAAAGTGTTTAAACTGCCTATGTCTACTTAAATGAAGTAGAAGATAACGTACGTTAAATTGGAAAATCGGATTTTACTCAGAACGAAGAAACTGTCCTCGTAGTTTCTTATTTGACGCTAATAAAATAATTAAAAAAAAAAAATTGTCACGTTTATGTTAAATAAAAATTAGATTATGTTTTAAATGGAGTTCTTTTACTCAATCGTCTGTCTTACAAGATTTCTGTAACAATAGAGATTTTCCATGAAGAAGGATAGTTTCTTCAGAGAAATTTTCTCCCATTGTAAAAGATGAACGAAACAAGTGTAATGTTATAATCGAAGTATAAACAAATATTAGTAACTCGATATTGAACGAATGACTTATTTATTTTTTATGATAATACTATTTTTAGTTTTATCATACTTCTCGTATCTTTATGTTTTGGCAAATTAAAATGCAGGAAAATATTTAGAAGTTTTACTAGTACGCGTAAAATAATGCTACGTGACACAATGAGCGATAGCAAATTGTTATCTATAATAGTAAGGCTGACACGGTATTAATGCTTTCACTTAAGTGTTTCACCAGCTTTAGCAAAGTCATATCTCATTGATGGAGAACTACTAACACTGTTGCTGATAATTTATCATTAACGATAGTAACTTTAGTAATTATGGTAGTAATAATAGTTATAGCAATAATGATAATGCTGATAGTATTTCAATGGTATCTTAAACATTATAACGTAAAACTATCTATCAAAATTGGACACAATGTTTCTAACACTCTTAACATTCTTCGGAAATAATTTAAGCAACGTTCCAATAACATATCTCGTATTTTCTAATCAATATCGAAATTTACTAATAATTCATGTACATGTGATACTCGTATACACGTAAAGAAAGATTTCAAAGTTATATTTGCATTCTCCACGAAAAGTCTCGAATAAATCATCGTCACGAATTTTTCCGATTTCAATAGGAAACCATAAATTTAATCGATCCTTTTTTCTCTCCTTTGACGGTTAAGTACCTATAACCTAGTTTCTATAAAATGTCGCGAGAATTCTCGCCGAATAACTCGCGAGAAATTCACATTCGTTCAGCTTTTCATCGGCAATTTGATTTTTCGATGAAGCGCAACGAGTCGAAGAATCGTTAGAACAATCTAAGATATAAATCAGTGAGATGAAGTTTATCGGGTTGGCGTGCCACGGAAATCGAGAACGAAGCATTAGCCCGACACCCGCGTCGTGGAATATTGCCGGCGTCGTGGCGCGTATTCGAGCATGAAATTGAGTCTTACGGTACCGTCATGGTAGAGAAGATGGGTCGCTCCTTTTTTTGCCATTCAACACCCACCTCGTTACGTCTCAATCGCGGCCTGATTATTACGCAATTTGAATGCGAATTCGAATGGTTAAAGCGACAGCGTATAAAAAATTGCCTTCCCTCCTGATCGACGTGAACGATTATTATTGGTCTGTCGTCTATTCAAGTATAATATCGTACCTGACGAATTTTATACATTGTTAGTTGGATCGAGAGTTAAGGAACTTTTCAATGAAAAATTCCAACTAATATTAATTCTTTCCTTTGGATAAAAATAAAATTAATATTTTAAATATATATTTATATCGTTTATTATATTATATTATTTATATCGTAACACGCGTGTATTGTATCTGTAATTCGTGTCGCCAATAGCCTTAGGAGCTGACGTGACATTAATAAATAAATAATAGAACAATAAAATTAATAATGCAACGAAAGTACTATAAATTTGTCGGCATTTTAATATTTTGAAAGAAAGGAAAAGTTTGTTTGTATCTTTATCACTCGAACAGACGCCGTGAAATCCTTTCGCTTTTGTCTTTAAATTGTTGGCAAAATCAAGATTGTTATTTGAGGGGAACCATACTCTATTTAGATTGAACTTGCTCCTTTTATGTACGTGAATTAATTATGTACTTAACGAAGTGAAGTAATCTACGTTAAAGCTTTAGGAAAGATATATTTGTAGTGCTTAGTTTAATGGTCATTTAACGCTATTCTTTGCGGAAATTCTGTTTACAAAAATTGTACGATTTCTTTTGATGGCTGAGTTGGAGATGCGTAGCATTTAGGAATCTAGCACCGAGGAATTTTCTATGGATTCTCTGTATTCATATGAACGATTCAAAGTATTTCGGCGACACCGCAGGGGACCCTATTGAATTTGCTATGGTCCATTGTAACAGGGGTGATCATTAGAGAAGATTTATCACGAATAAATCTTTTTTGAAATTGATCGTAAGGATAATTCAGGAAGTTTTCTTTACTTTTTGCGGCTATTTAAATTTCAATTTAAATTGCGTTCAAGAGAAAGTGAATTTGAAAGAAAGATTTACTCATTTAATATCTGAAATTAATTCCACTGCCGTTATTCATTTTATCATCACTTAATATCCTTCATCAAATATATCTATCCGATCGTTTGAAAAAAAAGCGCAAATATTTAAGCATCAAATATGAATTATCAATAAAAAAAATATTAAGGCATAGGAAAAAATATTGCACGATTGATTTTGGTTGCTTTGCTTCCAGTTATCATTAAAACCTCTATTGATATATAAGTTAACACATGTTAATATACCGTTTGAAGGAATATATCGTAAATTACGACAATTTCTCTCTTTGCTTTCCTTTCAATGACGAGTTTCTTTTCATTAATATCCAGACACTCCAGAATAATTTGTCGAGCCACGTATTTCACCTTTTCCACTTAAAAAGAAACACGCGTAAAAGAGAGAAATTTGAACTCAGAAGCAAAAGCACATTAAATCCTGGACAGTTTATATTGTGACATATGGATCATTGCGAAATACTTTTTCATAATTTCTGGAGTTTTAGTTCACGTGCCACATTCAAGTCAATAATATAGAACTATATGCCGACGCGAATACGCATCGTACGCGACGAACGTGTTAAATAAAGAAAAAGCAAGATCTCATTCCCTACACGTACGAAGCTTCAGAAATTCTCGAGGGATGGCGTTTACGGGAATAGCTGTTTTCAAGGCTATTTACCCTCGATCTGTTCTTCGACGCAGAACATTCCTTTATTAATGGACGCGTTCAGCGAGGGATCGATCGATGAGTAAAAGCTAATTACAACGACAAATGTCTCGACGGTCGTCGTAGACGGGACGATAAATCCACATCGATGACGGCGTACAGAAAAATCAAGATGATAAGGATCGTAGCAAAGTGTGTGATCGTAAATTCCGTTCCGGCCTCGCTGACCAGATTTATCGATTCTTTCGTGCGGGCGGATAAGGAGAAATTAATTTCCCGTAGACACCAATTTTTCAAGACTCCGTGTCACACGATGCGACCTTAATAACGTTCCCTCTGTGGCGCCTTTTAAATTCCCGCTCGTCTGTTCTTCGTTTTTCCTTTCGTGTCGCTCTCGAGATTCCTCTTGCGGTGAAAAATCTTCGCGCTGAAACCGCGGACCGTAAGCAGACGTTAAATAAATGTCAAATTCAGCACCGTTCTTCCACGTATTAATAAAAATACGTGCTTTTAACAGAGTCTCAGATATACATACGTACAGATACCGTAGAGAATTTTCTAGGTAAATTGAATTTTCTTCTTTCCTCCTTTTTTCTTCTTTCTTTTGTAAAACACTTTTTAGAGAAGTTTGCAGCGTAATATTTAAATTATGTTTATTAGAAAATGAAGAAAGATATAATGGGTGCACTGGATAAATATTCAGTTTCACATTGGCGTTATGAGGTCAGCTCAATTGAATTAACTTCTGCAATTACGGAAGTTGTCGTAATAAATTCGAATACCAGAATCGAATTTAAAATTAATTTCCCTAGCACGCTCTTGTACACAGCCAGCTGTTTCTTTCATATTAACGTTTGCAATTTACTTCCACGATTGGCTGCGATACTAGTGTCTGAAAATCGTGCGAAATGTGGAAGCTACAATGGAAATCGGTACGTTGTTACTCGCTTATTAATAAGAATTACGACTAATGTAAGGACGAAATGAAAGTTTTTTGCTAGTGAAAAAATTGATTGGTAGCGGTTAATTAACAGGCTGGTTAATAATGGAGAATTTAAGTTAAAGATTATAATTAGTTTCACAGTAGGAAAGAATAATTTTCTAATATAATTTAACGTAAGCTGAAGTTGCGTGGTGTGTGTGAACTTTCAATATTTCCAGATATTTTCTAAAATGTAACGAATGAAATTTATACGTTTAAATAGTTTTGTAAAATTTTTAATGTCTATTCCTATTAAAAACATAAACCACGTGGGTAATAAATTGTACGAATTCAACAATTTTTCTAGCTAATATCAAACTGAAATATTATATTTTTTATTTCGATGTTTTATGTTCATACATCTTTTTGTGATATTTAGTAAATTCTTATTATTCTAACAAATTCCAGATCTTCATAAAATGTTATATTTGATCGTTATTAAGGTCAGACTATTAAAGCTTCTTGAAATATAAAATTCCTATTAAATTTATACTGTGCTCGATAATTTATAGTAGGTTGATAGAAAGTGAAATCTGCGCGGCCCGATTAATCGATGCAATATTAATTATATCATACTGAAATGGAAATTTCTATCGTGGGAAATTCAGTGAATATCCTGTGCGTTATGAGTACTACGAAAATGATACTAAAGCCGACGTGTCATATCGTTGAAGCTGCTGATGTTAATTAGCAATACACCGACTCTGCTGTAGAAATCTTGTTTGGTCTTTAAGCAGTGCTGGGGTAATACAGTTCCTTGCAACTTTCGAAACTGATTTAACAGCCACGCTTTAATAACCATTCTGTGGTCTACTTTAACAAATTACATTGCCAATTAATTACCTGTTCATTCTCAAAGACAATTAATTTCTTCTGATTCGCTATAAAGATAAACAACTTTTCTATTAAGGACCTGTTTCTACCCGTATATCATTTTTCATTAATTACAGAGATTCTATAACTTTGTATTTCTATCCTGATTAAAGATTCTTATCAATTTTATTATTATCTTATTTTTTATACAATTTTCACTATACAATTTTTTAGTTACCCTATTTTTCATTTCATAGTCGTAATTTTTATTTTATGCACATACGTAATTTACAAATCGTTGCTCCATTTTTCTCATCTAGTCATTAACAGGAACAGAACGGTCGATCAATATTCGCGCCCCAAACCCACACTTTTCAGTCGAACCAGTGGAATTACGAGAATTGGGGTGAATTCAGGCGTCAGATCTGGTATCGGTTGCTCGAAGATAGAGGATTTCACACGATGAACGCAATCCTTGGCGTCGCTACGTTTGAGAAACTACGGCTCCTGCTGGCAACTTTGTCCTCGTTCCCTTACCTGGGCGCAGATTTACGAGGCCGCGTTACGTTCAGTAGGAAGAAGAACGGATGAATAATGGCGCACCTGGCCCGACCCAACCGGTGCCGGTATTATTTGCGGTTTGCCAGAGAAATTATCGAGTTACGTATTTAATTATACGTCTTTTATCGTCCGACAGATATTGTTATCCAGATATTGTTTCATTCGATTTTGCTTTTCGTCTTCTTCCAAGTCTGTCTTCCTATCGAAACGCTATCGTTCCCCAGTTGACTAGTCGTTCTTCATTGTTCTTCAGCTTCGAAGGAACCCGCGGAATTCTGCGATTCTTTGATTAAAAAACTTCGTTTGAATTGTGATTCAAGTTGCGCAACGAGGTTCGTTTTATGGGGAAAAATAGCAAGAGAATTTACTGCGTGTTACGATTTCTGTTTCCGATTTGATGGAGGAATGTTTTGGGAAAATATGCTTTATGCGTTCGGTGGACCGCGGTGAATGTATCATCGTGAATCATACAGTTCCTGTTTTCGGCCACGGAACGCGGAAAAATGTGCTTCGTTTAAAAGAAAATTCTGGTTTTGTAAAATGATGCTGTTTGTTGGTAGATAAATGTCTTTCATCGGCGAAATAAATGACTTCTTTGTGCTGTACATAACAACTTTTAAACTTCAATTGTAATTTGTGTGGTAGTCTCTGATTTTTCAAATTTTCATTGTTAAACTTGCTCATTTAGAACTTAGAAAATGGATACCATTTATTTCCTATTTTAAAACTAGTAAGGTTTATTAATCCAACATTCTTAATAGGAAAAATAGAAATACTACATTTTCCACGAATAACGCAATGGGTTTCAAATCCTTGATCGATTCATTGGACATTCGTAATCAATAATCAAATCGAGGTTGGTCCAAGTATCCATCCATTATGGATATTTCAATGACAACACGTCGGTCTAAGGAAACGTCTATTCCGTTCGGAAAATCCTGCCACCGTTACGATAATAAATCGTGGGATTTCACAATACTTCGACGAGAAATCGATATATCCCATAAGCGCCTTGTCTTTGCCGAGGAAAGATATATCGTCGGATGATTGCCGAAAGTGTCCAGCTTTTCCACTTAAAAGTTGCGTTTCCACATGGTTGACAACGACAGAAGAATAGTAAAATTCTGTTTCGTTAACGAAACAATTACGATGCTTATGTATTTTTCTTTATATTAAATTACAATTATATTAAATTAAAATAGTAATCGATTTCCTTCTAATTGATTTATACTTCAATATAATCTGTATCACGATACCTTAATTTACTGACGGAAGAGGAATAAAAACCAAACGTGTTAATTATTTTACTTCCTATTTTACTTTACTTTACTCTACTTTGAATTGATATCATTTACGAATCGTAAAACTACGATTTAATTTTTTTATGTTAATTTCTTAATGTGTTAATAATTTTACTAATAACAACTCTACTAATTTTTACGGACGGTATCGAATTCAATGTTTGGTGAAAATTTGTTTAATTTTCTTACTTTTATAAAAATAATAAGAAATATGTTTTAAAGGAAATCGTGTGACTCACAAAGATCAGTTTAGGAAATCGGCAACTCTTTTATAGGAATTGAAATGTTCCAAGTTCGAATACGAGGTCGACATCAAACAGTTTTTTTTAAGATTTCTGTTACAAGCAATAAAAAAAGGGAGCACTCAAACCTCCCTCGTTGGAATAGTAATGGTTCGTTTTAAAATCTCCGCGTGGCTCTCGTTCAACTGTACAAAAGGCTTCCAAAGAACTTCGGTTTCGTTCAATTGCTCCAGTTGACTGGCCAAGAATTACGTGGAAAGTATTTTTGGCCGGCGGCACAATGCACTCGCTTAATCCACGCCAAATACTTGTCACGTATATCGGAGCTTAATCTCCTTTAAGTTTCTAACGGGAACTCCGCGAAGCAGGCTTAAGGGGTATATACAAGTTTTTCGGCTAACCAACGGATTTAAAATAGACAAGCGAATTGTTCACATGAAAATAAATGGCGCCTCATCATATTATGCGAATAGAAAAATTGATAAATTTTGATTTACGATCACTACGGATCATTATGTACCTCGCTGCTCAAGCTCAATTTACTTAGGTATATTTCGGCCAATTTTTAAACGTTGACGACAAAAAACGAAGCCGAGAACGAAATGGTTTTATTCTTGATTTTCGTTTTATTTTTGCTTGCAAGGATCCCCAATTCTTTTTTTTTTTCCTTAAATTTTTTTACTTCTGTATCAGAACACCTGCATATATATATAGGGTCCTTTTAATCCTTTTACAAATTAATATTCGAGGAGTATCTATAATCTGTTAAGCTCGTCAAGACGATAGTAAGTACTAAATTTATTACGTTCAACTTAGTCTAATGTTCGTAAAAGAACACGAAATTCTTTAAAACTATACGTTGACTACATTTGTTCGTAACATAAAGTACGGTAACATTACATTTTTCTGGGAGAGAAAGGTAATTTTCCATGAATACTTATCCATCCTTCCTTTCAAAAGGGCACGTCGCCTTAAAATGCATATTTCAAGATGGTTCTCGAATTTCAGAGTGCTGGAATTTTTCATTCTCTTTCCCGGTAGGTTAGCAACGTTTTCAGAAAAACCTGTTAGACCTTTACGATTCCCACAGATATATCCCTTAGAAAGCTTAAGAGGTGTCTCATTATTTAATTAATAAGATACATATACAATATAACGCAGTAATTAAAAAATTCAATACATCTTGCCATTTAAAAGGCGAGAAGGTTCTTTCGGTAAAACTTTAATAGCTTTTTTAATATTAAAAAAATGTCAGAAGATATTTTCATATTTGTCAGCTAATAATAATGATAATTTACTTCATAACTCATAAATCACTAAAAAAAATAAAATTGTATTATAAAGGAAAGTTGTAGGAATCGAACGTAACTTCTCTAACGTCGATTCTTTAAATCCTATTTCAAGCACTTCTTTTAACTTTAAAATAGTGACAAGATTAATCACAAAACCCGAATTTCGTACGTATGATGTATCAAACGACATAACGATTCAATTTTCCTATGTTTTTATCAATCCATCGTTACACTAATTCTCCAAATTATGAGTTCCAATTCGAGTTCCGTGCTATCCTTACAGAAATATTACTGTTACGGCGTAGGGCACACGCCGCGGCACCCCAAGACGGTCAAGATAGTCGGCAGATGTGGAAGACCCTCTTTTTAATGGGACGAGCAATAGACTTAAGAACTCTACCCCCCATTGACTTAACCACCCAAACGGTCAAGTGGGTCGGATACAGATTTCCCAAATTATACCATAAAACCATTAGCGTTATTGCTCGTATTCGACACAACCGGGAACCGACTGGTTTTTCCCAAGGTTCCCTCGCCTTCTCCCACGTCAATTTTGGCGGCAAATCCGCTTTATCCGCCGAGAACCGTATTCGCCATTCGTATACACCCAGGAATCGTATTCGCCATTATAAAAAGCGTAAGCCAACAGGCGAATGCGTCACGCTCACAGAAGCTCAGACCGAAGTACAGACCTGTCAAATGTCTCACGTCGACAGTGTGTTGATCCAAAATTACGACGTTGTGTATTAGTGTATAAAGTGTTGAAAATATATTTAATATTCGCGTTAAGTGTGTGTCGCAATCATTCAAACACACCTATTCTCTCAAACGAAATCAGGGGCTCATCGGTTTCGCGGCGTTGACTATCGCAGTCACAGTGAGAACTTACAATTCTCACTGACGCCCATCGTCGTGATCGCGTCTCTCCGCGACCGTTGAGTAACAATTACCCATTCTTCATTCGTAACTACTCTATAGTTTGATTCCGTAATTCAGTAATATTCTCGTGTTACAAAGAACCAGAAATTTCCCATGGTAAATTTCTCGATCTATCAATAGAATCTTGGTATACGTCGATTTGCATTCGCGAAAAAATTCTTTCTTCTTTTTTCACGAAAAATGTGCTTCTGATTTGATCTCTGAAAATTGACGCATCAAAAGGATCGAAGAGCTGGTTCCGAATAACCTCGTCATCGCCAATCACAACGCGTTTTTTTCTAACTTCTTTTGTTCATCATACCTCGAAGCTTTCCTTTTTTCACCTTCTCGCGAAATAGGATCGATTTCTGTTACTCCCAACTAAGTTTCCCTTTTCCAGGCATCTTTTTCGTCGACCACAGTCGTCTAGGTTCTAGACGCTCCACTTAGCCCCCTTTTTAACTCGATCGGTTTTCAATCACCCACGATTACCGTTCTCCACCTCAATCAGTCCTGTTCGACCTCTAATCGCGAAGATCGACGCGATTGACGAACAAAAAAAAATTAAGTAGCGAATTTTCCATCGGTACTCTCCGATTTTTGATCAAAAACACGCTTTTAGAATCCGCGAACGTTTTAAACTCTGAATAATTAACGGGAGTAACGAGAGTAACGAGAATAACCAAGCTTCCGATCGATGTAAACTTTATTACAAAATAAATGTTGGAATTTATATTGTAAAAAGATATGGATCGTTGAAAATCAGTAATTAGTAAGTGCAAATGCTTCTGCCAGTCACTATATATTTTCGCGTAAATATAATAAAATTATATTTTCATATATTTTAAGTATTAGTATAAGGACATCTACTTGTTATATTTGTTGGAAAATTCTAACGAATTTTACTTTCTTTAGCATTTTATACTGTGAGTTATACAATACGATGGCAATGAAATAATAGAGTTGTAATTATCGAAACGTGTGAAATTAGTTTGTTCATTGAGAAGCCTTATTTCTTCAGATTGTTTCGCTCGATTCAATTTGCAAACATTTGGAGACAATTTTTGCCAGAAATAAAGCCTTTATCCGTGACAAAATTTTATTTTATATTTTTGATATATTTCTTTTTCACTTTTTTCTGGATTGTATCAATTTCGGAACATCCATTGATATATATATATTTATTTTACTCCCCACAAAATATACATGGAAATTGAAGCGTTAGAATCGCAGTTGTTGAAGTTGAGACTACGTTGCAAGTGTAAAAGCGTATTTGTTCTCGAGTTTGCAAACTTCGTGCGGTTGTTCCGCGAATTCTTTCCGTGAGCTCACGAAACGCTTGCCACCGTTACGTGCTCTTCGTTACTTTGCGGGTTTTCTGTTTCAACCAGCGTTTTAATTGTGTACAACAAAGAATGTTATGAAATACACAGAAACGAACCGTGGTTTTTCATTAACCGATGCTGCCACTCGACGCAAATAGAATTACGAAATATTTTTTCGAACCTCCATTTTCTGTAATATTTCTGTACGATACGAGAACACTATAAATTCAATCAATTTCAACGCTTTTCACGATAACATCGAAATCTTTACTACACCCTCTCTACTTTCGTCTATAAAATTCAAAACTCAATTTCCAACCCATCTCTGTCAATGACGAAACGCTCAAAGCCGACAAGTCAACGATGTCAGTTACCACATCAAAGAGGCTAACTTGCCGTAGAATTGCCATTCTGATACGTTATCATAGTTACATATTTGATATATAGCGCGACACACAGCTTTTATTATAAGATAGATCATACAAAAGATATCTCGATAGATGTCAAATCAGTTTCGATAAATTAAGTAGCATCATCTAAATATCATGTGAAATACTTCAGAATCTGTCACTCAGAAACACTCGAATATTTTCTTAATCTTGACAGAATGTTCTTCGATTACAAAATTACAAATAAGAAAACCAACGATCATTTTATCATTATTGGTATAGTTATGTACTGTATATAAAATTGACTTTTTCTAATTAAAGAATGCATTAATACAATAATCCACGCCACTGTCATCTGTAAGTGTTAGATGTTATGGAATTTTACATTATCTTAGAAGTTTCTTATCCGTGCCCTGTTTAGCTTTGAAACTATTCATCAGACAGAAAATATTCTTCTAAATTAATTGTGATATCACGAAAAGTGACTAATAGACGTATCTGTATAGTAATAGTAAAAATCAATACTTACCTACATCGAAATTTACAATGGCAGTTACAAATTTAATTTCAATATACAATTAATCGATTTTTGAATAAATAATTGCAATTAATACAATCATTTCCACTTGATCCCATAAGAAAGCAATATGTCAGCAAATTATTCACTGCTCTTCGTAGATTCAGACATTTTATTCGCACAGTGTTATTGCGGATAAATCCAAACATCTCTGGATATGTCCACACGAGCAATAGTTGCTTAATGTTCTATAAAGCAATATGTTCGTTAATAATCTACGATCAACGACAACGGTGGCCATGTGAATATGCCAGAGGGAAGCGGATGGATCGATCTATCGGCCTAAAATTGACGGTAAGCGACGAAGGTCGATTACAACACATCAGCTCCGATGGCACGAAACGGAAATAATCGGTTCGAGAAAGGAAGTCCGTGCGTTGCATTTCCTGCGATAGCGCGTGCCTTGCAGTCCTTGCAAGTCCTTGTAGACACATATTACAACAGTCCTGCTGGCCATTGGGCGTCGAGTAAGCATAGCTGTTACGCGAAATTAACCTATCGCTGAGAACTACCACGGAGAGCATGGATGTTCTGTTCTATTTCGTAGCAATCGACGATGCTGGCTGTGTGGAATGTTACATATAAGATCGTTCGGCTTATCGTGTAGCTCATCGTGTACACCGTACCTCGCCGTACACGACGCTTCCATTCTACGTGTGAAAGGTTCATTCTAACTGGTTTTTGCGGGAAATTTTCAAAAATTAACAGGCTAATGTGAAGAGGTCGCACCTGCACCCTGAAATTTCTACTTCTTTGCTTGAGAATTCGGTAGATTTCATTAGACTTGAAATCTGTAGAATTTAGATCTGCTAATGAGATCTTGTATACGTATAATTCACTTGTACGTTAAGCATAAGGAGGAAGATAAGATAATAACGTTGGTCATGTTATCATAACGTGTGAATTGGTTCATAAAATTATACATTTACAAAGTTTAATTGTAATTATGTATTCTAATAAAAATTGATTCTCTTAATAAGATTTGAAGTTCCCTAATGGAAGTTTGTTAATTTACCTTCGTTTCCGAATTTTATGTATTATTCGGTCCATAATTATAAGCAATTTTGCCCGTTATAAAAATCAGTGCTGAGTTTAGACCTCGGAATAGATTTATCTTTGTAATCGAAATAATTTAACACTCGAAATATCGGAAGAACTTATACATAATCCTCTCCTTTCCTGAAAGTACTCATTTTTATTAATTCGTTACCGAGCCAATTTAATGCATCATAGATTAATAATCGTACCATATTGAAACAATAAATAATGTTTCGAGATCCAATTCATCCATTTATCTATTAACATCCAATCGTTAATGGTCGGTATTTGTGTAACAAGGCTGTTCGTTTGAGTTTCGCCCAATCATCCGTGTGATCCAACACACGTGAACATACCAAAGCACCAAAATTTATTTATACCACGCGTCAGGTCATGGTACAGGTTTCACTGATCGAAGTTGATCGAGCTAACTGGTGATCAAAATTACAGGGCGATCGTTCCTCGAAACTGCTGAACAAAGCTTAATGTAACGCCGCGCGGTAAACTCTTTAGCCAGCACAGGGATGCCAGTTAACTCTTCTCATGCACGGCGAAACAGTATTTCAAGTGCAAGCCATTAAGCCCTCAACACTGCCGGATAGTGATTAGGTCCAGGGGCTAAATCCTTGTCAGTGTTGGTGTTCAGTGAATTTAATCACAGCGCTCTCAGGACAATGCTGCATATTCGTGCCGTCAGGCTACAAAGATAATTGCGCTTCCAGCATTAATCAGGCATTCACTGTTCGCTCACTTGTCCGCCTTCGTTTCTCCTCTGCAGAGACAAAGATCCCGTCAGTTATCCTTCAAATATCACTATTTGTAACTTACTTATGGTAACAACCGTTTCGCGATAAGAACTTAAGGATTTGTGCTGGCACTTGTATTTTATAGATAGGGATTATAGCAACAAGTAGGTACAGAGGTGATTGTGGATATTCTTGGACTTAATATTCAGTATATAGCTGAGGAAATTGTGGATAAGCTTGAACAAGTTGTGCAACGATTAGTATTGCTTTAAATTTACGCAATAGTGTATGCTAATGTCTGCTAGCTAAGTATTAGAGTGGAAACATATTAAATTTAAGTCGAAGATATACATAGATTTGATGTCCTTAATGTCAAAGAATGCCGCACCAAAAATAGAGGATGATACAGATAGAATCTTCTGGATAGAATAGTAATCTTGGTTCTTTAAGTAAGGAAACTTTGACGAATCAACAAAATTCAAATTGTCATAGAATTTTCCTAAGGCTGCCTGTAGACTGTCAATATATTGTCAACATTTCAAGGTTCTCATCGTCATTGTACAATATTGACAGTATTGGTTAAACTAGTTAAAAGACTGCTTCTCCTTCGATTTCTCGAATCTCGACATTTTCAACAACTTTTATTCATACATATAACCGGTGATGGGCCTTACTTTCCGAGGTATTGGTAAAAAAGTAGCAGTGCCACTACAGTGTAGTACACAATAACATTCTTTACATTTACCACGAATAATACCCTCGCTCTAATTAAGATTGCATTATACTTCACACACGACGTAACAATTTAAAAAATTCAAATTTTCGTTAACTTAAGCGATCCTGACTGTCAATCAAATATCAGAAATTTCACTATACAATGATTTTTTAACGCAACCAAGAAACACGCTATTCATGATATAGAAAATTCACTCGCAAAAATGCTTTGTCACTGAAAAATGTCGTTGTGGTGCATAAGTTCTACGATTTACGAGAAACTTTGTGGACAGGTCATTGGCTGCGGTAAACATTCATTAAATTTATCTGTAACCGCGTAATTTACATGAGCGTGGCGTTGCGGTATTTAACGCGCAGCGGTGGATCATTGATTCGCAGGTAGCGGCTACGTGATCCCAGCGCCATGCAGCGTAAAAATGCAAGACACGCGCTTTTCCATCATTGCGAACAATTTTCACAATATTATTAAGCCTGTTACATTTCGTAGAAATTACGAACGTTTTCGGTGATCCGGTGATAACGAGAATCGCGTGCGATTATGCGACTGTGGAGTAGAATGATATTATATCGTTAACGTGGCACGTAATATCGCGTGAAATGTAAAAACGAAGATATCTGGTTTGGTATTTATTGAATTTCTGATTTCTTTCGAGAAGTTTTTTGATTAGTTTAGTGACTATTAACAGATCGTAATAGCGTATAAGACTCGTGCCTACAAAATTACGTTTCTCTCGTAAATATTCATAATATTTTACAATTTAAAAGCAGATTTTACAAATTATTTACATTACTGTACAGGTTTTCATTACGAGATATAAAATCCATGAATTTGATCAAACGAATGAAAGAAGATTTCTGCGTAACATTCACCCTACATTCCTTTCTCAAATGTTCGGAGGTCCCGCTAATTATTCGTATTTGTCCGGCTGATATAATTATTCTTACAGTGACAGCGTTATTTTAAGAGTAAAATTAATGGCGGCGTTTTTTCATTCTAAAATATCACGGCCCATTGAGCGATATTGAGATAAAGAGGTAGTCGATCATCGTGCCAACCGGATCGTTAGAAAACAATCTAACGGCTTGTATGAGTCGAAAATCATTAATCATTTCCTGTCGTCGTGAAATTATTCGATCGATTAAATTCGTTCTAGTTGGCGTGTACGAGATATAGGTGGAACGCATGAAGTTCATTCTTTGTTTCATGAAAAAGGAAGAGCGTAAAAATAGCAGAGAAGCTGTTTCCATTGTTATATACGCTTGATTTATATGTTAACCAAGAGCGTTTTGTTCGAACAGGCGAAAATTAACGAATTAAAAATGCAAACGAAATCGATGTGCTTCCAACCGCCGCTATTTTTGGAAATGGAAATGCATAGTCCATTGAACTTTACGAGCAACTGATTTGAAAAATTCACTTGTTCGTTAAAGAATGTAAAATGTCATTGTATTTTACTTGAGTATCATTTATTCAATAACTTTAATCACCTATACACCTATTTTACAGGAAGATTTTAAACAGAAATAAACAAATCATAAATATAGGGAGATGATCTTCAGGAGCGTAAAGAATTCTAATAAAATTCGTTGCGATAATCCTCGAACTTTAAAAAATAGAAGAGAAACGAGAATGGAACTATAAATTTACCGACATATGTATAACGTTACAAGGATCTTAAATACTCAAGAAATACAGCCGGAAATTCTCGATAAAGGGATCGCTGAAAAAAGGAGGAGGAAGAGGGTTTTCCCGTGGAGAAAAAAATTCCGAAAGCATACACACCCTTGGGGTGAAAAACAAGAGATAATGCAGCGACCCTGAACAAATGAGAACAGCACGTGGGTTTAACCGAGGCAATTAGGCGTCTGAGCATATACGTTTAAAAACATGTCACGTATGTGATACATCGTAACAAAAACTATTTGACATGTAAAGGAAAGGAAGTAATGGTTTGTATTTGATCTCTACGTTATGGTTCGTTGAACAATTAATTATACAGAGGTTACTTATGCAAATTGTACAGCCAGCGCTTTTTTTTAGGAATGCATTATCTTTGCAATATAATTAGGAGCTTTCGTTACGTAGCTTTTTGAAACAGAAATTCTTTTCAGATCTCTGTACTTATCTCTTAATTTTGTAGCGCGTTGAATTATGCAAGATATTTTAATACTGAGTGTTTAAGTTAGATAAGAAGGTTATTTTTATGTTTTATAATCTTTTTATTTTGAAAGACTTAGAAGTTGTTAAAAACCTAGAATATTTATATGTTATATTCCGTAGAATATTTACATATTATAATTTCTTTGATCGATTTTGCCTCAGGATGTAGCTTCAGAGAATATGGATATTATTAGTTTCGACAGCGAGTAATAAAATTTCATGGAAGATTAAAGCCATATGATCTCTTCTCTACGAAAGCTACAAAATCAATATCACTTACGGTAGCTTTCACGTGATTATCGAAATAATACACCTATCGAATAATTAACAAAATGTTAAATTTTCAGTATTCTAAAGTGCTGTTGCCTTCTGAAAGGAATTTCGAACATTTATCATTAAAAACATCCGAGTGTTCAACTAAAATAATCAGGAATCATTTCAATAGATATAAAGTTACGTTTTATCAAACGAGATTCTGAGATCTTTCTCGACATCTTCCTCTTTTCCTGTTCGTCCGGTAAAGTATCTATTTTCTAAATACATGTTTTGTGCCCCGACAACGAAATAGATAAATCACATTTATTTATATTTCCTACTAACGTTACATTGCTTGTGAATGAGTCAATGAGTTAATTGCAAAGATAAGGCAAAGAAGAAGTATACCAATATCACTCCACAATCGAAAAACTAGATCGACGTCGCTGAACAATTGTAAGTTTCCCAGTATCAGCAGTCTTGTGTTAAATAAAATGCCATAGCCTTGAAAGCTTCTGAATATTATCGCGCGTAAAGTGGACGTCGCGCGAAAGTAATCCCCGACGAAATACGATATGAAATAGAAAAAGCAGAGGGAACGGAGGAAAGAAAGAGGAGGGGCGAGGAAAGAGAAGAAAAAGTGGAAGAGATTCCTCTCGCAGCGAATCGAGCATTTTTTTTATTGTCGCCATAAATCGGGGACGCGCGTCATTTCTTCAGGGAATGGTCAGAATAAGAAAGAAAGAGAGGGTGGCTCGCGCGATCGTAAAAACGGCGCGATTTTACAAAATAAAAGAGCTCTGCACCCGATCGAAAATCAATATCGGAACTTGAGCCCAGAGCTTTTTTGCGGGCGTAAACGTGTTTACAGCCGAAACCGATCGTTCCTTATTTTTACTCCGGTCTGAATCCACCCTTGCCTACCATTGGCCCTCTCTTTAAACGGACGAGCCTCTAAACGGGCCCCCATAGAATTTTCCGGCAAATCTATTCGATGCGGCGTTTCCGCGGGGATAAAACTCGCTACACCGGAAACTCGATGGCTCCTCTCGGTTCCTCTAACCGGCCGCGGCAATGTCGTCGGGAAAACAATACTTTGACCCGCTCGATATCGGCCTCCAGGACTCGCTCGCTCTGGGATTAATATCTCCCAGTCGATGTTCGATACGATTCGAACGTCCCGATGGTTTGGCTTTACGGATATATATATATATATATATATATATATATATATACAATGTACGTACACGGTTTTGTGGTACGGTGTTTGTTCGAAGAACGAGTTGCTAGTTTTTCCAAATTGCATTGGTTTTTGATGGAGATGGACCTTTAGCTGGTTGATGACGCGAATTGTTTCAAAGTACCGATGATATGTGTATGGTCAAGGGGAAAATAGAAAGGTTCTGAAGATTGGAGTATGGATTTTATTTAGATATTGTCGAACGGAAAGTACAGCTAGTGGGATTTTTATTTTGCTTAATTTGTATTAGGTATAATAAGATGTTTGAAGTACGAACCGTAAGAATTGTATTATTCGAAAATAGCTAAGTAAATTGTAATACTCGTTTCGTAAATATCGAAGTGAAGTATATACGTAACACGAGTAAAATTCCAACTGTTCTAAACAATCCTCCAAATTGCATCAATCATTATGTTGCACTATATTCACTAAATACAGAAAGCTAGGAAGAGTAAGATATACAACAGCTTTGTTCGCACGAACATTTTAATAAATATATTAACATTTTAGACTATAATTCTCATTTCAGTTAAAACACGCTACAGACGTTCCAACATTTTTTCACATTAAATTCTTCGCGTAAATTCATTCCTCTTTTAATTTCTCGAACAAACAGCAATAAACATCCTCGGAAAAGGCTTGATATTTCCATGAAACATCGGGGAACAGACGTCGTATAACACGTTTTTTCTTTTTTCTCCAATCGTTTCTGGCGCATTTAATCGCGAAGTCCGCGTCATTTTTCTGGTTTTATTCGAAAAGCGAGAAGAATATCTAGCGGGCATCGAATCAGTTGACAGTCGCATTCTGATTAGACAAACGAGTTCATCACGGCAGAATGTTTGACCGTTATTTATTCTGTGTCTGTTATAATGGATGTTATGGTGTGGTGGCCATTGGTCTTCCAGCCGAATCGATTTTCCATCGACATGCAAATCCGCCGACGTCTCTCATCCGCCTCATCTTTTTCCCGCCGACGATTTTGTATCGACGCGTTGACTGAGGTATCGATTCTGCTGACATCCCAGCCAGACAACTTGTCCGTGATTTTCGAAAGCAATTTTTCGCTCGAATATTCGGTTGCCATTATCTTCGCAAGAACAGACTCGCATGTGGGAAAGTATATGCGTGTCGAACAGCATCAACTTGCGAAAAGGAAATACATTTCTTTTTAAATTATTTCATTAAAGCGATTCTTTTATTCTGTCTCCTCCGTTTAAAATACCTTATCTGCTGTTTTGAACCATCTGGAAAAATTGAACTTTTACTATCTTTTTATTAAGCATTTGGAATCTCCATGGAGATTTATAGTTCGGACAGTTTCAAACGTTTCATCATATCTTGAACAATGTGAAAATACTAAACTTATGATATTAGTAATTAGCCAAGAAATAACTAAATTCGAAAGATATTTTTGGCTATTACTGTTTTATGAAATTTAAAGAATTGAGAAATCTTGTAATTAGAAATATTGATGGAATTTAATAATTGGAATTAATTTTGGAAGACACTGTAATATTAAAATATACGAAAAGTTTGATGTTTATACTATACGTGATACGTTTTCTTTACCATTTCTCTTAACATGATATAATACTTATTTAAATTTATTTAAATGTTTATTTAGTACGGCGAAGTAGTAATTAATTCTTTAGAAACAAGTTGACAGCAAACGAAGTATGTCCAATTACAAAATATTGAGTCAATAATTAATTCTTTCTACTTATAGCTGGTTCATTTACCTTTACAAGGTTTTATATTTTATCGCTTAATCTGTTCATATTAAGATTGGTCATTAAAGGAGTTAATACGTCAGGTCACATTTAAAACAGTAAAATATTTACAAATAAAATATCTCAAATTCGAAACTGGAAAATTTCATGACTTTTCTCAAAAAGAATTAAAGAATTATTCGCTGATCCCATCGTAAATATACATAAATCCTGATAATGATTATAAACGTCGTCTGTGCAAAGTTCGCAGCAAAATCTGAAGTATTTACATTCCCTCGCGGAATATTCCGTATTTATTGTGTAAAACTGCAACAGCGAATGTTCATCACGCTTACTTTGTTAGGTTGACCTCCATTCCACGAATATAAGTAACTAATAGAAACTTCATCTCTGAGGCCGATGGGGCACATTGTTTCGTACAGTTGTTTGATAATTGAAAATAGTTGTAAAATTAAAAATACTTTGATGACGTGAAACGTTATAGAAATTATTCGATGTAATTATTTTCTAATATGTAATTTTTCTTCATTATCTATAAATTGAAAGTAGTTCGTTTGAAATTTTGCTCAAAGTTAAATTGGAATTTTATATTATATGTACCTAATTTGTAATTTAAATATCGACCATAGGGAATGTAAATTCCTCTGATTATTATTGTAATTGATAGAGATTATAGAGGTTAATAGAGAAATTTGTGAGACAGCAAGGCAAAATTTGAGATCAATTTTTCAAATTAAACAATCATCGATTAAATGCACGGGCATGAATTGTTGGCGCGCTAACTCGCTTAAATAAAATGAAAGTTTTGCACTGATTTTCTGTGATTTATTGGATCGCCGGTTGGTTCAAGTGGTCGCATTTTGCGTGCATTTATCGGTTACAGCGGCAGTAACTTACACCGAGTTTCAATCGAATCTACTCGATTACGCGAGAACCGACCGCACTTTCCAATTCCAGAATTCGGGTTAACCGTTTCCTTTGACGCGGTTAGTCGGCTGTTGTCTAATGAAATTACAGCCTAAGATCGCCTCAAAGTGCACGGTTACACGGTTGCGATATTTCTCTTTTGCGATTTCAGTCTGGCACTGTGAACAATACTTCCGAAATATTTCTGTTTTCAGGAATATTGAAAAATGAGAGTGGTGCAAAAGTAACAGTGTTTTAGAAAGATTAAATTACAATCTTATAATTTATTCGTTGGACATTAATAAACAAAAATATAATAGCCCCATTCAACATTCATCAAACAAGGAAAGTTAATTCGATTAAATATTATGCGATTATTAAAACTGTTACGAATTAATAAAAGCAATAAAAATTTCATCAGAGATATGTAATAAGATAACATCGCTTTCTTCGAATTTATTTCTGTTGAATATTTTATTATATTTTCCCTATTATAGTTTATCGTAATAGAAGATTGTGATTTCTATCACACAATTATGAACTCAGTTTCGTCCAATTCATATAAACGCAAACCTTTAATCCATTAATAGCTTCCCTAAGAATTAATCGACTATCACATTACATACTATGCTATCAGGCGTTTCGACGCTTACATGAACGAAGATGTATACAATATACATTTAGTGTTTCTATAATTTAAGCGCAATTCCGAAGGATACGATGAATATTATTACGAATGAATATTTCTCAGAGTACAAAATACTTCTATAAATAACCTTGATTAACATACCTAAATGTGAATATGTGAAACACATACTTAAGTGTACATTACTTTTTTCATGAAAATATATACTTATCCTTCATTTGCTTCAATAAATGTATTCCTACAAAGATTAATCGTATCATTTTTGATTGATCAGGAATCAACAAAATCTCTCCCAATAAAGATTCCACTCAATTCCATTCCATCTGTTTAAAAACCATTCTACAGTTGAATATTTTTCCACGCGATAGACGTCTCCAATAAAACTCTGATCTATCAAGCCGGTCGCAACGTTGGTTTCAAAATATCCCACAGGAGCGGGATCACAAACAAATGTTCATTTGCGATTTATTCGCTTATCGTGGCTAACATCCGATCGTGGGATTCGCGATCCGTGGATACGAGTCGCTTATCTCCTCTCTTCCCTCATCTCTTATCTCGAACCATTTATTTGTCCACGGCTTTTGCACATGGAAACGTCGATACCACGACACGGTGGTTCCTCGAGCGATCTTCAAACCGTATCCGTCAATCTTGTGTTTCGTCGAGAAGAGATTCCGGTTACAACCGGAAACCGTTTCAGGACGATTACCCTGAAGACTTTGCAGGGACGCGGCTGCATTATTCATGTTTGCAGGCGCGGATCTACATCGGAATCGTTTCCACCACTGCCGACGTATATACCGTAGTTGATTTACAAAGCAGATTATTGGAGGCGTTTCTTTCCGTCGCGCAGCCGACAATTCGTCGCACGTTTCTCGTAACCGCGAAAATTCTTCTCCGCGTCGTAGCTGAAAGTTTGTCGAAATTCAATCGACAGAAGCGAGCATCGGATTGTACTGACGACTATAAAGCGTACTGGGGAAATAATTCGTGTGGTAAGATAGTATCGGGTATAGGAGGGTTTAAATAAATTATTGCGTTCGTTATAACAAGTAATATTATGATAACTAGATTGAATTAATCTCGAGGAATCGGCGTATATTCAGGTGGTGGAGTTACGGTTGATATTATTGATGTATATGAAATGTAATTCTCTTCAGTGAGATTTTAATCACATATATAGTTCCTTCGAAATATCATACGTTTAATTAAAATAACTTTTATATTGTCTACTTTCTCCAGTGTCTCCAGAATTTCGTTTACGGTAGCTACAAAACATATTGACGCTCTTATGTATTTCTTACAGTATATACGTGATAATTAATTAGGTACAAATATATTAAATTTCGTGCGAAAAAAGAAACACTTCATTTGAAAATAAGGATACGCGTCATTTGTCTGAACACGAACATATGAATCTGTTATATGAATAAAAAATCAATCGGCACGGAAAATCAGCAATTTTCTACTATATGAACTCTACTGTATGCAGTTATGTGAACTATATGTTTTATAGTCATATGAATATAAACGTAGTTTAACCGTATATGTATTTATTCGAGCCTTGCTCATATCCCTAACACTCAAAACTCAATTACCCAATCATGTTGTAAATATTCATAGCGTATTCCCATAGAAATCCATAGCAATTTTGACAGAGCTATAACGATTTAAACATAGAATCGAATCCATTAGCAAAAGATCTATTCAACATCACTCCTCATTATCAGCGAGATTAACGTTGTTCCGCGTGTCACGTATCACGCGATTAATAAATGTTTCGTATAACACGACGCAGCTCCGTTTAAGATAATCGAATCATAATTAATCCAGTTCCCAGGCTGCATTCCATATTCATCAGTGAATCGCGCAGTCACGTTCTCGCGACACTGGAAAAACAGTAGGTACGCTCTAGCTGGCACAACTAATTCAGAGAGAACAACGCGGATTTACGGGCAAACACGCGGGTGGTAGGTATACATCTTACCTCCCTCGAGGACGAAACTCTTGACAACGATCGTTGTATCGAAGAGAATAATTTAATGAATCACGACGCTACTCTCCTGGATTAATAGCACCTTAGTCAAATATAGTAATTTTATTGGGCGTCCTGTCTGATTTGTAAATAATTTTCCGAAAAATGTGTCACTCTATGTAGAAGAAATGCTACTTTTTTGTGCGATTTGTTGGTTGGTATTTAGTGAAGTCAGAACGAAAATTCTATGAAATTTTATGCGCTCTGTAGTGTCGAATTTACGAACTTGGTCCTGCAAATAAAATTCACTTCGATCGAACAACGTTAAATTGATTTTGTTCATGAAGAAATGCTCGGACATTTATACAAATGCGAGAAAATGCTGTTGTTGTCCTCGAGTAACAGGCATCCTCGACATTGATTGACACGATCATCGTCGGTCTTTCGAATCGACCATCATTTGTCAGTGTCTTCCACGCAGCAGAACAGCATGCGTATTGATGGTCATCTGTGAAATTCATTCGAAATACCAATTGCCAGGATGACAGGAACAAACGAATGAGATTAGGCATTTATAGTTCGCACAACAACGATCATTGCTGAAGAAACTTCCTCTTTGAAAATGTTGATTAATCTTTAATTAAATCGTGATTAATAAATTATGCCAGCTACGATTTTTAAATCTTCAAGTCTCGATAAATTGGTTTCTTTCAATTCTCTGTAGTTAATATATTTTTTTTTTGCTAACATTTATTACCCTGACATTCATTTAAAAAAATACATATTAAATATTTTTCTATATTCCGTTTTCAGAAATCCTAAAAAAATTCTGGATTATTCACTGGTAGTCCACTTTTTTTATTACGTATACCTCAATAAATATTGTTAAATTACAATTAAAATATTTATGAATATTCAATAATGAAATTTCACTTGTGCTCAAATGGATTTAATGTTATTACAGAAGATTAACTGAATTCATAAATAGGGTTTCAAATAACTTTTCAATTAAAATACGATAAACACCAAATTGTCTTTTTTTTAATAAAATTTTTACCATTTATAAATTATAAAATTGCGGTGTTTAAGTGTCATTTAGATTTTTTATTATCTAATCACAAATAGCATATGTATGTTATTTCAAATCAAGAAGCAATAGAATAAATTCCGAACTTTTCCCTCTAATGCCCTATCACTTACTTTTGGTTATTCAACATATCGGTAATCGTATAATTACAAATTCAGCACGTGTTCGTTTCATGTGCTTCATTTCACCTAAATCGCGGTAATTCGTCACATTATTACAACTGGGGAAACTTGTTCAGGATTAATGTTCGAAATTAACCTGCGACCATTCAAACACGTTCGATCCTCATTTGCTGTGGCTTTAATGAACACGGATTTGCGGGTGGAAGGTTTTAAAATTCGCCAAATATATTTCCGTGGCTTACGTTATCTTTCGTATACAATGGTATGTAGACCATGTCGTAATAGACGTAAGCCCATTATTAATATGCTGATTAATATGTTAATAATGCGAGCGAAATTAGCGAATTCCGTACGGACGAGCATTGATAAAACCGTTGTTTATTAATATTTATATAATATAATATAATATTTCCTAAATTATCCTATTGACCGACAATTTGAGCGAAAGTTTACGAATTGGGAGAGTAAAACCGAAACAGGGCTAGATAGAAATTGAATTAACTCCTTGTTATTTCGCTTATTTCCAGTTTATGATTTCGAGGAAATATTGATGGATTCATTATGAAATAATCTCATTAAATGATTATTATAAATATGTTTTACGTTTTATAATATTTTACATTAGTATTTAAAAATTTCGTATTTGATTAACACAACGTTTAAACGTAATTAAAATTTGTGTTTTAATCAGTAGTTAATTAATTTTATAAAAGAAACTGACGAAATGTTTAATTTTTCGTAATTAAGGGACTTTACAAATGTTGCATACTTTAACGATTAATATTTTTTCAGGTAAATTTTTCAATCAATTTTAAAGAAATATACTTGTTCTAATTTTATGCAAAGAATATGCCACTGACACACGATACGTCAATTCGGGTACCTATGTAACTAAAATTTCTAACGCAACTATTGTATCTCTAAGTGTGCTAAGGTTAATAAACACAATTCCTTAAAATAAAGATCTTTTGAATGAAAAGAAACTAAATTTACAGCTTCCATGGAAGAATAGTCGCGTTCCAGTAGCACTGAATGTGTTACAAGTTACAAAAGTTTCAGTTTCGATTCAACGAGAACGCAAAAACGATACGTAATTATAAATAGCAAGAGTCACCGATGAATTGAAAACTTTTCTAAAGGACAAGAATACACCACAGAGTGTGATACGTAAATATCACGAGAACGAACTACCGTGTGCCATATTTCAGCGTTCCGTTCGTTAAAGGTATAAGATACATCCCTGGCGTTTTACATGTTCTTCATAACGGTCGTAACTGGAACTTGTTGCATGCGAATGACTTTGATACAGCAGCCGGGTCTTTTTTTTTTTTCTTTTTTTTTTTTTAGTACAGTATATCGCGTTAGTTATCCTGATCGGTGCAGAGATACGATAAGCCGCTTTGTCTTCGTTTCACAGCTTATCTGTACACGTATGTAAACAGAAACACCTACCGCGCCCTAATGAAACAACGTGGCGTTTTGCATTCTTTTTACACACGAATCGAGCCTTTCAGTCTAGGCTGTTTGCCTTGTTACCGTGTGTCTGCGCACGTTTGAAGTTTACGACCGCCGCTCGATGTGTTCAACGAATACCAGCTCTCACTGTGTAACAAGGCTAAAACTTGTATTTACTCTTTTTTCACTCGTGTCCCATCGCCGTTATTTCCGCTATCTTCCCGTATTCCTCATTCGTTGCTCATCCAATCTAATAATTGGGTCGAAATCCGTTGAACATCACAAGAAGAAAGGAATAAAGAAGAGAACATAGAAAATATTATTAAGGGACATTCTCAGATTTATTTCTGCATATGTAATTTAGCTCTCATAAAGGAGGTTGCCTGTTGAAGCTCTTTTTTTTTTTTTAATTGGATTCAAATGATATTTTTATTCTATTTATTTTATTATATAATTTGGAAAATGTAATATCGTATCGTGTTAAAACTTGTCGAGTTTTCTGTCGCGAAATTTATTATGAACTTGTAATTGATACGTGACGTATATAGGCGTGTTAAACTCAAACGGAACCGAAATATGTATATTCCCAGAGGTTGGATGCGGCGCGCCAGGGCTGTCAGAACTACCCTTGTTTTAATTAAACGGTATGATAAGTTTTAATTCAATTTATCCACATTGAAGTCGTGTGCCTCGCGAACACTTCCGCGCAACGGACCTCTCTGATGTCGCACGTTAATTGCTATAGCTTATTTGGATTAAGCAAAAAAATGAAAAATAGCTTCCAGCATCCTGACGAATATTGAATGGAAGTTTTTATAGCGGAAGAATAATCTTGCTCTTGATATTCTGTGATAAACGAGACAAAAAGTTTGTTTCTTAAATTCTTTATCTTTAATTAATTTTCTGGCTTAAGCTCCTTTATATTTTCAGTTCTTAGTTTTAATTAATTCACGACGTTTTATCTTATGTTAAATAGCTATAAAGTGATTTTTAGTTTGAATATTAATGCTATTACCGGTTTGAAGTTTTATTATTACGTTAAAACGGTACTAACCTTAATCTACTTTGTACATAAGCTTCGAAAAGTAAATTAATTTCGAAGCGCGATAAAATTTTCTCTACGCTTAATCTCGTCTATCAGATTACAAAAGTATTTATTACGATTATTAAAAACGGTGGTCAGAATTGCACTAAACCTTTTATACTTCGGTATCAGATTTATGTAAAATAATTAAGTAAGTGTATTATCTTACTGCTACTCGTATTATCCTTTTACCACCGTCCAAATATTTTTCAGATTTCGCTATATACGTATTTCGTGCTCGCCGTATACAACGAGACATAATGAAAGCAACGTACGGATGTGCCAGTACAGTTCGTATTTCTCATTAGATAAACAGAGCTTTTAAAAATTACGAGAATTCTTCGTTTAATAAGAGGAAGATATTTCATTTAGAAAGGGAAATTTTTTTTAGGATAACGATAAATTAAACCAAAACTTATTAAAGCTATTACTGTCCAATATTAATCATCAACCAACTTTATTAAACCATTAAATATATATAAAAAAAAAAAAACGAAGTTAGATCTTCTACGTTCAAAATATATCTTAATCCATCGCGAAAGGTAACACGTCGACCAACAATCTCGTCCGAAAGCTTATCTGAAATCACTCTATCGTTCGCAGAACCATCTAACTAGGCAACAATTACCTAACGATCCCGCATAGCTAAGGATTCTGCCCTGAATCGTTTCACCAACCTAATGAAACCTCGAAATCGGCACATTCGAGGCAAACAGTAAACCCGCGGCTGTGAATAATTTCTGCAGGCTATTTCATCTTCGGTTGTTGATCTTGCCCAGGCTCTAACTGCGGCCTGTATTCGAGGGCAATATTTCGGACGTCGATACGGCAGACACAGGGCACATTTTATGACGTTTTCCTCTTCCGAGGGGCGATGTAGCGGTGCCTCGAATTTCTATTTCTGATCGACACAATAAAACTCACCTGTGACAGCCAGCCTTCGACGAATGACAGAATCGAACGATTCCCTTCACTAAAATATCGATTTCGTTCTTCGTTCCGAACAATGAGAATCTTATTAATTAATCGTTTGCATCCGAATACGAATATATTCAAGAATTTTATCCGTATATAAATCGACGATGGGTAATTGTAAATTAACATTAACCAGAGTGAAGTTTAACAGCAATCGTAACCGTGAAACTCGAAAGCAGCTGACCTCGCTGCCCGTTTATCGCAAAACTCAAATATGTACACGCAACCCCTATACTGCATCTTCACCCACATACATGTATAACATCTCCTTAAACACCATCCCGCTAAATCAAGAACAAACACATCGTATTGGCGTAACTAGCCACGATTCGACAGCTTCAGATACTCCTAAATAATCCAACCCGCGTCCAATCCAAGCATCGAGTTTGTCTCCCAGCATCATGAAGATCAAGATGGCGTATATGTTTCCTAACTTACAGAGGCTCGAGCAGCTCCGTAATATTTCATAAGCACGTGTTATTTCAAAATTGCTGTCCCAGTTAAAATAAAAATAAATTCCAAGGCGAAAATAAAAATTTGATATCTGTCGAACAGAAATTGAAGACGCTAGTGATTCATTCGCTTTTCCAAGAAGGAACGAACATAGGCAAGGCTCTTTAGTTTTTCTCAATCTTACCTAATTAAATTGCACGTACTGTCTTTCCTTGTACGACTTCCATTTTTCAAGTAACGATATAACAGCGTGTATTAAGTATCTTCGTCAAAGGAACTCCGTGTCACAGAGAAATAGCAAGCAATTCTCGATATCGCGGTCCGTAAACATCTTGGTGTCATTTTTATTCCCCATACGAAATCGATAACCGATCCAGCGTGTTATTGGCACAAAGGAAATGAAAGATATCCGTGGCTTACCGGCGCTATCATAAAGGAATACACGCCCGTAAATGTATTACTTTCTTCGAGCTTTGTCGCGAGGATGGCGACGTTTCTGTCACGGATTCAATATCTCTCAGTTTTACGGTGAAATGAAAACTGCGACCTTTAATCACCGTTGCCGGTGTTTCCTGGTTTTCGCACGAAAGTTGAGACAGGCAAGAGCAATAATAGCTATCAAAGTACGACACCTCAAATCACACGTTTTTCCAGATTTTGTCAGCGTATCCTGGATAAAAGAAATGTGTATACTTTTTTTTAGATCTGATACATGTGAGAATGTTGTTTTAGAATCAGCCGCGGATTGATTGTGCAATTATTTCGCTCCTTGAATGGTACACACATCATAAAAGTTTTAATATACTTTATAAAAGTGGCATTTATTATTTAACCCTTTGGTAGTGTAATGAATTAATGAAGAATTAAGAATGAACGATTTTCAAACAGTTACGTCTTTTTCTTCGAGATTTCTTGCATTTCTAGCATCGCTTATTGAACACTGAGATGCAGTTTAGATAATTTTTGATCAAATATCGTATTTATTTTGCCAGACGTATTCAGTCTTGCTTTTTAAATATAATAGGAATTGAATTATGGTTTAAAAAAGCATCGATTACAATTTATATATAAAATATAACATTATAAAATACATTCGTAATGCTTTTAGTAACTTAAGTAACGTTTATAAATGATATTTAACGATATTATGCGATATATGTATCAACAATGCTTTTATTCGATATTTCCAAAGCCAGGGCACGAATATTTCACTTAATTATAAAATCATCCCGTATAATTAAGTTGATTTTCATGTTTGAGAACGAATTTATCGAATAGCGGAATATTATTTATTTGTAAACTTCGATACATAACGCTTTCATTATGCAGAACTTACAAATACAGGAATCGAGGAAAATATGAAATGTTCAAGTATTTGGTGGCACGAGCGTTTCGATATCGAGCTCGCTTATCACACTTCAGACGATCGTGCATCGCATCAAAGCGGCCTATAACTCTCGAAAAATCTTGATAATGGCACGTGCGCGGTGCATTCTGAATAATGGCTTTTAATAACGTTAACCGAGTGTCCATAACTCAGCGTGCCTAGTACTGATTCGGACGGTAACTTCCGGTCTGTTGATAATTCCGCTATGCATCATTCCTTTAATATTTCTTCCAGCAGGACATCGAACCGAGTTCTGTCCTTCGAGAAAGAATGGCTCGAAACCTATCAGTATCTACAGCGCAGAAAATGCATTGCAGGAACAAACAAAAAAAAAAAAGGTATCGTCGTACAGTGTTCTAGGAAATTATTCGTGAAACGAATTAACTTTTTTTCTATCGCTATATCGTATTTCTTATAAGGAAATACTAGTTTTTGCTCTATGTGAAACCATACTTCACGTCGAATTTCGAACTTAATTAAACGACACAAGTATTGTGTTTCACAGTGCGGTAAGTATTCATAGCCAGACAGTGCTTCCTTGACTATATGCTTCGTATTTTAATTCCGCAAATTAGATCGGTTTCCTTTCGAATATCCGGTTTTGATGTCTTTCGGAATTTCAGGTTACTTGAACTATAGGAGAGAAAATTTCTTATTTTTTCTTCAGAAAATGTAATAATTAGACTATGGAGGTTTACGTATTTATAGGAAATTTATAATTGCAAAATATAAAATATAAAGTAAAAAATATATAAAATATACGAGATAAAGTACTCGTAGTATTTAATGAGTGATATAGATCTTAATGTAGTTTCCACTTTTTTAATTATATTCGACAATCGTGTAATTATAGTAAACATCCGGAGTCTAATAATTTATTAATTCTTAATAGCGTTTAACATTTAAAGGAATTTTTTACCATTTAAAGAAGTATAGTGATCAATGTTTAGGCGGAAAGAAACCTAAGAAGAAATTAGTTACATAAAGGTGTTAATGGACAAAGTGGGCATTCGATAATAGATTCTATCTTCGTTTCAATGAATTACTGACATTTCACGAATATATTAACTTGTCAAGTGAAAATGTAGTGCATTTATATTATATATGTATGTATTTATGTATGTATTATGTAGTATATATGTAGTGTATTTATATATATTTTAATTCATCGTAACGTAAAATATGAGATTACAGTATTTTTCGTAAAATGTGCGTGATATACAAGAATATTTTCAGATAAATTATTCTGTTATCTGGAACGAAGAAATCTGAAATGCATTTGTATTTTCCGCTCACGTAACTAGGAAATTATGGTCTCGTATATTGTATACATGTACAAAATATTTAAAACTGAAAATATTTCCTAGGACATACCTAGATTTCCCCTACATTTTCTATTCAAATCGAAAATGTGTCTTCATATACACACAGAATGTAAATTTTGTATAACTGTGGAGCTCAGTGAAGTGATAGTATCCATAGTTTCCTCAAATTAAATCTGATCCTTTTTCAGCCCTCGCTCTATCAACCAACCAAAATTTTCTCTAATACTCATTCTTATTTATCTTCTTAATAATTTTTTTTAGATATTGCAATTGATGCATCGAAATTTGAATTTGTTACAATCGAGACAGATCTGCTGCGTATTATAATTTTCAAATTCACTAAAGAGAGTAAAATAATTCGAACGTTTCACAAATAACGATTTCCATTCGTTCTTCTCGTTTTCCTATTCAGTTTATAGAATTTCATTCGGTGACATTCTTTTATTATCCACAAGTTTCTTTTGCTTTTATAAGTGCGTTAACTCGGTTACATCTTGCCGTTTATTCACGCATTTATTCGCCTTTTTCTATCAGAAGAGACACTATGAATGTCCGCAAATTAAGAGACGTGCCGTGATAGAGAAATACTTTCATATACGGCTTGGATACGTGATTCGAGTCCCTTGCATTTACCGCCATCGTTTCCTAGGATTTTTCCACGACAATTCATTGTTCTACCTCGTGTGCATTCCTCTCCTTCTTTATCCCCCTTTCCGTCTCTTTTCTCTCACCGACTGCGAATATCGTTACGATTTTTCCACACGTCGCGAAGTACTTAGCCGTGAAGTCTTTGTGCTGTGAAACTGGTGCGAACCGCGCTGTCTCCACTCCTTTTGTTACCATTGCCTTTTTCTCTCTTCTCTTTCTTCCTCTCTCTCTCTCTCTCTCTCTCTCTATTTTAATGAAATTTGTTCGGTTTTCGCGATACCTCTTCGGCGTCGCGTCACCAGAATGGATTCCGTAATGAACAGTGACGCGCAACGAGTGCAAATGTAATTGAAAGACACGTTGAAATCCTGTAAAATGAAAGCTATCGTTACGGTCCTGAGGATAATGCCGTTGTAAGACTTTGGGACCAAATGAAACAGCCGTGGTAATACTACGTTGATCTGAATGTTTTATTCGTTTCTTTTCGCACGGATAGAGACCGATCGATGCGCAAGTGCCGCAATATAGAAAGGAGAAACTCCAACTATTATTTACATTCTCGTCGTTTAAAATGAATTTTATAATTTCGTTAAATCACACTGAATTCATCACTTACGATAAACGGCACAATACATCCCACTTTTTAGAATTAACACTCAATACGATACTATGCAAACTATACGATAAATAATATACTATACGTCCAACTGTGCATTCATAACTATCCAATAAAACAGATGTTAGATTTTATCGAAAGTTATAATTCGTTAGACTCGCGAGCAAACAAAATACACGTATGATATGTATTTTGGAAATACAGCGATGAACAACGGTATCACGAAAGTTGTCCAGCGATACATTTTGAAAAATTCCAAGCAGCAGGACGTAAAAACGACGGTCAACAGGATGTTCCCGCGAGAAGATTACCACCGTTGCGTTGTGAAACGCGTCATTTTTCTGTTGCCTTTATCCGAAAACGTATTCGCAAACGAACGTTTCAAGCTCACTCGGTCACTGACCAAGCCAAAGCTCGGTTTTGCGCGTGTTACGCTTTCCATGGAAATCTCTTGTCGGTAGAATATTCCGAACCGTTCATCTTATATTAATCGTTTCTGCCAAAGCGTGCAACGCGTAGATTAAATTCAATCCCAGCTCAGGCGGATGAATTTTTTAACAGCGAGCCGGAAAGTTTAATTTCGAATTGAGATCCACGATGTCACGGAAACGCGCGCACAGTGAATTCCGATCCGCAGGGCGGAGAGGAAAGGAAAAAATATGAACCAGCGCCAAGTTTTCCGGGTGAAAGGATTTCGATGTCCGACCAGTGTTTTCCGCCAACTTCAGACACGGTTAAATCGCGGTTGGACAAACTGTGACAGAAGTAGAACTTTCATTAAGTGAACAAATTCCATGGTCGTGTGTTGTGACGTATGAATTTGTTTGTTTTCAAATTCTTTATCAGTAGATTGTATCAAGAAATATGACGCTAATCTGTAGTATTATTTATACGAATTCGCAAAATCGATTCGTGTTGTTTCAGTTTAAGGGTATCTTTGGTTTGATAGCGTTGGCAATTCTTTGAGGTACATTTTCCTATGGTATAATAAACGTGCATAAAATGTTCGCGTCTACAAGTGTATTATTGTAATATATACTTTATAGAAGTACAATAAAAAAATCAAGGACATAAAACACATTACCATAATTTCGAAAACAGTTGTTTTCTTTATATACAGTAAAACGAACAATTACAAATTTACGCGAGATTCCACGAAACTCTTACAGCGAACGTTTCGAAACATTTCCTATCATTTTCGAGCAACAGGAAACATTCCCAAAGAGATCCTTTTCGTGTTATATCGTTAACCGCCGCAAATATAAACGCGCATTCACGTTTTCCAAAGCCATAAACGTTATACCGCTCGCGTTACATATGAAATTTGTTCGTGTTAGATCTTCGCGAAATCTGAATCGAAAAGCAAATTTGCTCAACAATGGGAATTTCGCGAAGACAAAATGTTTTAATGAGACCGCTGGAAAGAGCACGCGGTTGCTCCGTTCGCAGCGGAAAATTCAATTAACCAGAATGGATTAAAATGGTTTCGAAGTACGGTATGTTTGCGTGGAATCCAACCATGTCCCTCGACATTAAAACGGAGATCCACGTACTTGACATAATTGAGGGTATCGATTCGAGACTCTCGTAATTGCAACAAATATCAAGCAACGAGATAACGGTCGTAACTTATTGCTCGGGAAAATGGAACCTTTTATTTGACGAAGACTTCTGTTGTTTCTTACCGCACAATCACCATCTTCAGCTTTCAGTCTATAAAAACAATACATATTTTTTTTATAAATGCCTTGGTGCGTGTTTCTACAATTGCACTACCTTTTTAGATGGTTATGCATATTTTGTTTCTGGAGGTCGAATGTTCTCGCCATTTTAGGTGAAAAAGCGTGGAGGTGAAATGGTGAAAGCATGATTAATTTAAATGATATTTGGCATAAAATAAAAGACTAAAATATTCCACTATGTTCCTTTCTTTTTGGTTCTTATGCAATATATTCTGCAAGGTTAAAGTTAAAATATAACGAGAGGATTCCATCTATACGAAAGAAATATGCACTTGCATTAAAGAAAGTAATGGAATTTCTAGAATGTTCGTACAACATTGCACTTATTTAAAAAATACGTACAAATATGGTATACTCTCCGAACCATTCATCTTCTTCCTGACATTTTTCTCTAACTACACTGAAAACGGAGTTATGACATGAAAAAATTGCGTGGACAACTCTGTATATAAATAAAAGTTATTTCCCCTAAAACATGAAACATTTACACCCGTCTCGCTATTATCCTCAGTAATCCAGCGGCTGTTTAAATTGATATTTATTTTGCCACTAAACATTATACTATTGTATATGTTCCGTCCAGAAACTAAGCCGATTATATAATTTTATTCAAATAGAAAAACAACGAAAGGTATTTCGAATGTTACAATCTTTTAATTCCACATAAAAATTCACGACTGCTTCTGTAACATTTTTGTATTAAGCAAATTTACGGACTCGTGGATAAATAAATACTTTATCACATTTTTTTGAAAATTTCGATGGTAATCGGGCAATTTCGACCATGTTATTCCGACAATGAAATTGAGAAGTTTATAAAAAGTAGAGTTGATTAATTTGACTGTTGACAGGCTCAATCATAAGTATACGAGAATATTGTTAATTGGAAAATTCTACGATCACATTTTTTAGGAGCGAACGCATTCACGAAGAAGAAAATTGAACTGTAACAGCTGGAAACGCGTAGAGCAAACAGCTCGGACATTCTGATAACTCCTGTATTATTACGATGTATAGGTTTCTGCGACGAAGGAGCAGCCGCCCTCGCGGTGAAAGGGGACGGCATAAAGGCGGCCTCGAAACCGCGAACGCGATACAATTCATCGAACACGTCGGCCTTTGCCCCATCATTGTGCCCCCGTAGCTCATTGTTCGCCGTTGGACAGTAGAGATCGTTTGTTCAACAGTTCTGCTCGACGCTCCCTTTTTTCCATGACCACGTCAATGCTATTCCTTGATACCCTATCGAAAATATGAAGAATGACCCTTCACCGTATAACCGTATTTATGTATGACGCGACATTAACCTGTTATCGAGCTGAAATCCAGTACATCTTTTTCACCTTTCTCGTTTTATAACTGGTCCCCACGTAAATCGTTCTTGTGCAGATTGAGGGGGTGAAATGGGTGACATGTAACAGGGAATAATTGAATCGGGTGACAGGATTTCGTATTTTAAAAGGGAAGTTTTGTCGTGGTTTATGATGAAATGATCGTTGATTTTTAGATTGATCGAATAGGTTTTGAGATAGAAGAGACGACATAACCAAGGAATAATTGGATTTCCCGAGATTTTTGATCGGAAAAAAAATGTTGAATCGATGTAATAGTACTCGAAGATAATTATTTTCGTTCGATTTGTCACTTTTCGTATCAACATTTCTTTCAGTTGGATATACGTAATTGTATTAACCAATGTGTTATTTTCAATTGCGTAAACTTCATGAAGAGTATTAAATATTTAGAGAGAACGATGGACAGTTAATTAAACGTCCTTTAAAAAAGCAGCCTTTTAATTTCACATAAAATGGATTAGAAGGGTAAATCTGACGAAGTGACGAATATCTGATTGCGAGGGAAGGATTAACTCGCGGCCGTGTATCACTTTGTTTCTTCGTGTGTACAGTACATGAGCGTATGCCAGTAATTGTGAATCCGACTAAAGTTTCAACCGCTGCGTTGTCTTCAGCGACATTGCACACACGGTAAATGTGTTATTGACCTTAGAAAGGAGCTATTTCGGTGCAAACGCTTATGCCACTGAAAATTCGGATCGTTCGAGTGCATACGAGTCACGATCGATACAAGATCGATTAAATAATCGAAATGATAAAATAAGAAATTATTTTTTACAGAAAAAGAATGTAAATTTCATGTAACATCGTTGTAAAATGTGCTCAGACAAATGAGAATCAATTTCTTTCTTTGTGCTCGCAAAAATATTTGCATAAAAATTTGCAGTCTACTAATAAATGATATAAGCGCCAAAATGAACGAAAACGCAATTTTTATTGGAAGCTTTCGCCTCTTGCATTCTGCATCGTTTACAATTTCAACTCGGCGATTCATCGAGCAAATGTCCTCAAAGGAAACTCGTGCCCGTGTCAATTCGCGAATCACAGCGTCGAGCGAGATTCAGGCGGGAAAGAGTTACTCTCTCTCTCTCTCTCTCTCTCTCTCTCTAGGGAATGCTCGCCTCCCGGCTAGTAATTAATAAGGTGGCGTAAAGCCAGACGAGAGCCGAAATCAAAAGAGCGCGGGAAAAGGTAAGGTTGAATATTAGACGAAGGTCGAAGAAATACAGGACAAAGCCGAAGGCAATGACGAGAAAATACCTTGTTCTTTGTTCCAATAGATAGATACAGTAGGGACGTTAATCTGTGAAAATCGTGGAATCCTCGAATCGTACGGTCGAGCAAATTTTCATGTATTATCGCGACGTCAAGCGCACGCTTCTTTCATCATTGTTCGACGTTTTGTCTTGTTCTTCCTACGAAGTAGCTTAATGAGTAGCGTTAACCTACTTTTGCTTCCTTTTTTCTTTTCGGTCGAAATCGTCCACGAATTACATATTTTAACTGCGGACGCAGCCAGAAAGAAATTTTCGCATGGATGATTTTATATTTGATTGTTGAGCGGCGTATCGGATGATTCGATAAGTTTTTTAATGAACAATTGTTTCGTTTTTAATCCCGTTCGGAGCAACACTGAATCGGTGATAATTTTTTATTACAGACAAATAAATAAATGTTTACGACTTTACGAATTTGTTTGTCTTGATTGTGAACAATTTTTCTGTTGCTTAACTCTAATGGCGATGAAATATTATTTACCGTGGAACGAATATCATTGAAAATGGATAATCTTAAGAAAAATATTTCAATAAAAAATTTTCGTTTCGCAGGAAGAATTAAGGTTAAATATCTAGTTATAAAAATACGTGGTATGGATAAACAGTTAATGATTTTAAAAGCTAAAGCTATTTCTACAATGAAACTTAAAATACCGTATCGTAACTTGCAACATTGTAACTATACTCTAGCTATTATAACTACTCTCTGTGTAGTGGTGCAAGATAATTTGCATATGTACAGGCAAGAATGTACTAGTGAGAATTAAATTGTTCCTAACTTGAAAAATACGCCTTAACCGACATTTTCGCATATTAACTATCATGTTTGTTTCAGTGTCTAGAATCGATCCCCGAAACAGGTCCCAAGAATTCGTAAATATTCTGTATAATGCAAAAATGAGAAAATGACTACTAAACGAAGAAACGTGCGTCTGATTAATTATTTCCAATAGACCTAGTACAATCGTAAAATAGGCAGACATACTAGCGGAAATTTTTAAGTCAACACGAAGCAGATCGTATATTCTCTTCTTTGCATAATATCTACAATATACGAAATAATTCTCAACATTCATTCATCGCGAGCTGTGATATCCAGATATTTGATTTACCATGATTCCATAGTTATTTGGTAATATCCACGCGTGACACGACACAATATGGTGGGATCGGTCTAGGTGGAGGTCGAAAATTTCCATCCGGTCGACGTTTGCAACATTTACACGAACCAAGGCCCATTCTTGATGCACGTCACGCGTAATCTTTGTGATCGACAACGAGAAACTGGGAATCCCAAGCGGCGAAAATTTCCAAGCAGCTCGTGGCCTCGTATCGAACGAGCTTGGGGAGCGAGATCCTGCTTGTCATCCTCGACGAACGTGAACTCATTTCTGCCGCTTGTCAACGTCTCCTTCGACGAGCTTCTACGGCTCCATTTCCGCCAACTTGCCGGCTCTGGCTCGTAAACACGTTCTTCTCGATTCCACGTTCGCGGAAATCGCGGGAAAATGAAGATTCCAAGGCAATCGAGAAAACCTTTTAATAGTTTCGAATACAATCATCGAACGACACTGAACGAACAATCGGAAGGCAGGAGGTGCGCGAATGTTTTGTCAGTAAACTGTAAATGTGCTTGCATAGTTTCATGAATGCCAGTAAGGAAACGGAATTTCTGTGGAAATTTATTTCATCCAGGAGATATAATTAGTACTGCATTTGGTAGTTCAGTTTTATTTTATAGGAACTTTATTTTCGACAGCTTGTTTCTTGTTATCGTATTACTATAAAATAGCTCATGTTTTTCAAACTTTATCGTCCATAGAATTAAGATCCAGTGCCGATAATAATAAATTTAATAATGAAAAAGATCTGTCTAATCTTGCACGTCTTTCCATATCTTTCGACGTTTGTAATAAAAATAATGAAAGAATGAGTTTGAAATATTTCAAACGTTAAACTGGATGTGACTGAACATAAAATTTTAATAGATCACGGATTCTCTTACTATTTAAAAAAAGACAGCAACAAACATAAGTCTACCGAGGAAAATAAACAGCAACGTGAAAAAGCAAAGGAAAAAGCGATAAAAAAAATCATTTCTGCTCGTTTCAAAATACGCAATTTGGTTTCGATTTTCTAGCGATACGCTCAAAGCATCGTACAACAATGCAATTTTTACGAGCCTTTGACTTTGTCAAAACGGTTTTTGCAGTTCTTTGATATTTTACACTACTTTGCACAAAAATCGACTATTCTGTGTACAGGTACGAGCTGTCAGACGGTTAACGAACGTTACATGGGTAACGGAATAATATTCTGTACGCCTTTGTACTTGTCCTTTTGCATTTTCAACAATCTCTTACAACTCTTAATTGCATAAAATATATATCAAAAAGGTAAAAAGATTTGCAAAAGCAATTTCACACAGTTTTAATAGAAAATTAAACTTCTATTGATTTACTTTTTTACTGAACGTTCCTTTTCGTTTATTTTATTCCAGTGACTCACGGCCCAGTATATTTTTGACGTCTACCTTCCAGTCGCTTTCTCCGCGATGTTTGCACCGATACTTCAACCCCTCCGTGTTTCTACCGACGAGTTAAGCATTACTCGCGCCGCGAGAAAGAAGCTGTCCGCGAAAAGAAACAAGCAGCATGGAAACGAAAATAGTTTAACGGGCAGTTAAAGTCTCACCGTGGAAAACAGTTTTGACGTTAAAAACTCTTCGCTGAGAGAGGAACTTTTTTTCTGCCTTTTAATTTACTCGCAGTGATGACAGCTAGCTGTGAATAAATTTTGCATCCAAATGTTAAAATGGAAATTGTAATCTATGATTCTCGTTGAATTTCATATGTACGCTATCGGCAAAAAATTGTAAGTCAGCTTCTTAGTTAATTTAGTTAAGTTAAGTTAGTCAAGTTTTAGTTGGTATCTAATCATCAGCTATATCAACTGTATCGAATCATCTAATTGTATCGTTAATTCGAAATTAAGGCTATAAATATTGATAGCGATTTTTCCACCGATCAATTGTTTGAAAGAAGATAATAGAGTCTTAAGCCGATTTCCTTTTCAATCTTTGAAACATATCTTATGGAACACACAGCAATTTTCCTTGTGTTAAATTAGATACATTGTTTCCTAAGTTATTTTCAATTCATTGTTCTCGTATCGTTGAACGTAATAAAATAATTCGTTATAAGTAACTTAGAAAATAATTGTCTCTTTATCCTCGAGGTTTCTTGCATTTCTGGAGGTACATATCAAAAATACGTACTTCCAATTTTCTATAAGACATAAATATTAATTTATTACATTACGTGTAATGGCATTTAAACCGTGAAATTTATAATACTATATCTGACAGCCTGTCTGAGGTTACCCCACTCTATACTGTAAAAAGGTTAAGCGAAAATACAATGAAAAATTCAATTGAAACGAAAGAGGAACTGCGTTCTTCCAGTCTAATAAAACTTCAATTTCACTACGATCACGATCGTTCGACTTTCCGATGAAAAAAGTATCAGCCGTATTTTGTATCATCCTTTATCCAACGAATATATCCATAGTAACGTACGATGTGAATTTTTAGGTTGACGAAGGGAGAAACGGTTCGGCTGACTATTTCATTCCTTTCTCATTTCGTGATAATTTCGAACCACTTCGGCATCGAGCTCTCGTTCGTCGTCGAGTAATGTAATTAGCATTTTTATTACGCGTACATGTCACGCCACTTCTCGTCGTCGATGGTAGACAGCTCTATTCACGACTCGACACCCAGTCAGGAGGAAAGTTTTAAATTACTTTGTTCGAATCCCCGCGAAAGTTCAGGCTGGCTCGCAGCGAAGCAGTTCCCATCGATCGACTGTAAAATTTGCGGTCGCGAATAATTTGCGCCCTTTGGATTAATCGCATGCTCAATCACTACCGTTACCCTCTGTCGTGTTGATTAATTCGATTTTCGAAAATGCATTTAACGCTCGGGAAAAACTGGCCGTTTCAATCAGAATAAAGTATGCGATCCGTGGTACTTTGATGTAAGTAGTACTATAAAGCACCAACAGATGTTAAAAGATTAAAAATATATTGTCCAGAACCATTCTTTGATAATTAAAAGGTACCATTGGACATTTATACATTTATTCGCTATAGAGAAAATGAAAATTCAACTGCTACAGTGGTTCTTATTCGGTACTATAATTGTAAAATGTGTCCGATTATTTGGTTAATTTAAGAAACGAATCATTTATATATAATTGTAAATTTATTGATTACGACAGATTTCAATTTACCGTCTTTGAACATTTTCCCTTCCTCTTTTTCAAACTGTTAGGAAATTAGGTCTCTGGACTGACAAAACAGTATCTAGTTTTATATGTAGCGTATATTAATACGCAACCGAATGAGAATATTAAATTGATGATTACAACAGGTTAAATCGAGTAATCTTGTATCTCATTAATTTTCATTCGGAATGAGATAACCGACGAGGATGTCGTTAATTTACATCGAAACCCTCTATTTTGCCCCGGTTGAATATGAGTATATTGTAGTCCTTGGTCGAGAGGATTTGAATTTTTCGCTTACTGTTATCGGTGGTTAATGTTTTGTTAGTAGTTTGCACCGGGGCTTTGCAACAAGCTGCGTAATCGATTTAGCAGACCGTGCAAGTTTGAAATTCTAATTTAATTTCAAAACTGGGATTAGAGCAGAGAATATTCATCGGACGAGAAATATGCGTATCAACTGTAAATTTGAAAAGCCTGCTCGCCTGTATTTCTCAGCTTATCTGAACACGATGGTCCCTAATTTTTTTTTTTTTTTTTTTTTAATGATAAGTTGTAACATATCGCTGAGTTGCTTAGAGATTGACATAACTATGGAAAATACATTTTTCAAGGAATTAATTTGACATGTAGAAAATTATTCATAAGGCGACTGATGAAAAAAGTTCTCCGGGTCTAACGATAGAAGAATATAATAAGAATAAGAATAATTATAGATTCAAACACATCTTCTGCGTTATTTCTTCAACGTTTTCCAAGAAACCTCTGATCGTGCCTGGTTATGATAAGTGAAATTGTTTTTACCAAGGGTAAATTGTACGCTATAGGATATCAGCAGATGTTACACGGCAGTTTATTGTCTTCCATAACTGAAATAAAGGGGAGAAAGACAATCTTTCAACAAGACCATGCTCCTATGCCTATAGCAGCCACTACAAAAAAAGTGCTTTCAAGATTTCGGGATAGAATTATTATTATGGCCAGCATTCAGTCTTGATGCGAACCCGATCGGAAATCTGTGATGCATACCAACAAGAAAAATTTACAATCAGATGAAGCCAGCTATCGTTGAACTTAAAAAGTGAATAGAATCCGCGTTGGCTGATATTCAAAACAGAACTTTAAATAAGTTACAGGATAGCCTAACTAATAGATTAATGCAAGGAATAAAAAGTAAAGGAAGATAATAAATATTGAACAAAAACGTAGTAAAATTAATATTGAGTTTACATCTGTCCTCGGCCACAAATAAAAAGCACAATTTTAAGGGAAATTAAATTTCTCCAAGCTTTAAACGAAGACACTTTTTGTTTGTTGTATGTTGTAACTTTAATTTCAATATCATGAAAAGCCTAAAAATTATATTATATATGAAATAAAATAATGATAATATCATTATGTACTATATTACATATATATATAATAATCATAAATAGAGTTGAGTTTATAATTATTCACGGTACTGTATTTTGCTCTAAAAATTTAGGTAGGTAATAATCTTTAAGTTTCGAGGGTCTAAAAAATATTATTTTTACATATTATTTATTACAGAAACAAGGGATAAAACGGTTTTTGAATCGTGATATTCTTCTTATCAAATAATATAATCTTATTAGATGAAACAATAGTATTCACATCTTAGAACTAGAAGTAGAAGTAGAAAATAGTTTGCTTTTCAAAGATATTCGATAATTAGCACTGACAAGAAGCAAAAGACATTTATTTCAACCAAAAGAAAGGTGAACATATATTACGAGCTAACATTTTCCACGATCCCTGCTATTGTAAGTCCAGTCATTGGAATTTCGGAATTATGTGATTTACACGTAGAGTTCATCATAGCTCAGTATTTTTATAATGGAAACGCAGAGAGTTATTAAAGAATTTTTATGAAATTTATTAGTATAGTTCGAACCTATTATAACGGCATAAGCATTCTGTCGGTGCTTTTCTTACCTCGTGAAATACTTAAAGTCGGTGTTTTCGTGCTTCGTAATTAATTGGACGAACGGTTCAATGAGCAATTGAAGTAAACGGTTTGTTGGAAATTCTTCTTGACTATAACTTCCCGGTGTACTTCACAGAGCAACCGAACCGTAAGAACGATTAACTTGCTAATAATGAAGTAAAATATTTGAGTTCCTATTAATTACGATATCGAACTAATTTATTTCCTGATAAGACATTTATTAAAGCTGAGTTTTTTCAATTAAGAAGATTCAAGCACACCTTTAATGTGACGTTTTAAGGCAACGATTGTATCCACTAGTGAACGAATGATCAGTCGATTATTTATTCAATTTTACCCTTGCCAATATATTTCATCATGAAAATTCTAATTATTCGTTAAATTAAATTTTTCATCGCATTTGGCTAAAAATTAACAAACGAGTATCGCGTCTCATATGACTCATAACTGGAGAAAACTGGTATATATACTGATAACACACAAATATGATCGAAGTGCAAAAATGACAAAAAAAAAGAATTATTTTCTCGACGAGATTCTAAAAGAAAAAGTTCTACAGAACGACAAGTTTCGTATCCAACAGGTGGCCACATTGTAAACACATATTCCTCTCTCGTTCCCCCCTGCGACAAGGTTTAACGCGAGCATGCGAGTTGCGTGAGATGAACGAGAAAAAAATCGATCGCGGCCCACCGGAAACGAAACTAATCCGGCATCCGCCCTTCATTAAAATGCATGCACCGTGGCAAGCAACTTTAAAGAGGGTAATCGGGCATTTCGTTCAATTCTATTCGCAGTCTCTTGATGCAAAATCGAGGAATCGATTCGTTCCACTCTCGATTCGTTTCGTTATGACGTACGCTCGTTAAAATGCCAGTTACGTATTTCGAATTTCTCGTACCTTTGTCAGCTAACGAATTTGGGAAAAAAAAGTTCTGGATTCCAGCGATTGAGCATAATAGATTGTGATAATTTCATAGAGGAAAAGTGGAAAGAAATCTGGGTCATTTTATTCGAAGTTATTATATTGAAATCGAATATGGACAAAGTTACTCGACGAAGATACTGATAAAGGCAATAAAAATCTTTTTAATTAAAGAACAGTTGCATTTGGATCTACTTTGAAGTATGACCGATATAATTTAATATCACCATTCAGTTTTTCGTTCTCAACTACATATTGGAATTTTTTGTACATTTCTTTGATACAACATTTTTCTATTTATTTTTCTTTTTGCTTCGTTCATATTCCATTGCAAAAGTTTCGTATGTTTCATACCTTTCTATTCTAAAGATTATTTATCGCTATCTTAATTTATCAGCCAGTTCGTACCTCAACGAAAAAAAGACAAATCAGTGATTCTTGAAACCTCTTTCCTGTAAAAATTAACTTATCGTTTGTCTTCGTTTGCGTTCTTCGTATATTTTCCTCTTCATATTACTTTTTACATAAATAACAATAGATATGTTTGAGAACGTACGAAGCAATAAGAAATTTCCAAATAGGAGAATTGTTGAGTCTGACAATGATATATTGACAAATACTAATAAATAGTTTCCAATATACTTTATTACAAATCTCTTAAGTGCCGATCATAGTTTTCCAATTTTTACGACTCTCCAAATTTATTATCTCTCGGATACATCCGAGCACCAGCAAATAGTATTTCGAGCCAAGGTATCGCATCGAGTAAAACCGGACGAAACGAAAGTATACTCGACAACAAAAGTAAATACGCAGCCTTTGTGGCAGCTCTTTGAATTACGAACGCGTTTTCCACCACTTATCTCGGAAACATAGCGAGATAATCTCGAAAACTGCATTCTACCCGTGTTTAACCACTCAAGACTTTTAAAACTAAATCCCGCCATAATATTATGACCCGTTAAGCCGTCGCAGTGAATGAAAACGCGGAAATCCCGGCGTTTTAGAGTTTCCACAAGACTTTCAGAGTTTCAAAAGGGTAACCTAAATTTTTGGATGCTATCTAAAGGGAGAATAGAATGTATCCACTTTAAACTTTCTTTTGAGCAACTCCCACGAGAAGTATTTTAAAAACAACCTTTCGGAATTCCGCCTACGCAACTCTTTAACACACGAGGAATTTGCGGTTTTATTTCTGTCCTTTTAAGCTCCTGCCGCAATTCTACTAAATTGGAATTTCAATCGAAAGTTTGTGCACGGAATATTGTTTTCGCAACACTGAAAACGTTGTTTACCTTGTTATCAACTTTAGAAATACCAGTGTAATATCATGTTTATATACATAATTTTAATACGCTAAGAAGCGTAACCTAGCATATCAATTTATAATTAATTTATATAAATAGCTTATAACAAATTAGAAATAATTTATAAATAACATGTTATCCATAATTATTTAACTTCATGCAATAATAATTCTCTTCATTGTTCTTTTGCAAAATTGTTTGCAAGATCTCTTATTCCACATAGCACTTTGTAGTGACCACAATAACTAAAAATTTGTTCCTGTCAAGACTGAAGAGTAGGATGGATAAGACAATAATTGTCGCTTATACTGTCCTATATCGTCCAGTAACCATTATTTTCTAATTTATCAGTCGCCATCATTTCTACATTAAAATCACATGTCATTTTTTATTCTATCCTAAAACTTCAAGAAAATATATGCAAAATCAGTAATAACATTAATTACGGAACAATATTATTCATAGACCATAATAGGACTAATCTTTTTCGCCTCGTTGAAGCATCGAAACCGCGCTTGACAAAAATAGACAAGTGTTGACAAAAGTTGCAGAGGACTCGGTTCGTGTCACAAAACCCTTCTTCCATAGATTTATGTAAAATGAACGTGTCGGTACCGCCCGGTGCGAAAGCTAAAAACATTTAAAATTACTAGCCCGGCCGTGAGAGGACAAGCTGGCCCGTGATAGATGGAAATTAATGCCGCGAATTAGCATTTTAATTCGGTATCGCGACCATAATAGCGAAGCCCGTTTTTCTGGCGCGGCAGCCGCGGGGAACGAAGGTGGCTAGCAGTCCTTTAACAACGTAAATATTTTACCGAAACGAGAAACGGAGCTGATGGCTGTCCTTTCCGCGTTTTTTTACCAGCTGCCGAAAACGCTGTTGTCGGTTTCTCGAGAGGACTCTGCTAGGAGGATTAAGAGCTTCTGCAAAATCAAAGCATTTGAGAAGGATTCACGATCCTCGCTCTTTGCGTTTTTGGATATGACAGTTCACAAATTTTACGAGTCGAAAATATTTTAATTTAACATTAAGTACCTACTTTGATGTGGGTGTTCGCCGTTACATGGTTAATTTTAGATGCTGAATAAGCTCATGAGAAACCTGCTTGTGGTTGTACAGGCGGAATGGAAGTTTGAGTGGTAAATATGTATGCGATTAGTATGATGAAAAATTGGGTTTTGTTAGTTTAATGCGTTACATTACGGCCAGATAATTTTGATCCATTTTGTATAATTCAGGATGGAGAAGTGACTTAGAAAAGATCGATGAATATTGATTTCAGTTCTATACATAATTTTCTCCTTTTTTTTTATTATAATCAATTTACAAAATATCTTGTCAAAAAGCCTATGGCATAGAGCAAAAAATTTATAGGACGATTATGGTGAGTTTGAAAATTAACAAATCAGCAAGAAAAATTCTCGATGCTTGTAGATTGGTAATAGAAGTCCCTGGAATTATTATTGTATTAAGCAGTTCATCATTCAGAAATATCAAGGAAAAAGATTTCTCAGCCGCAGAAGTTGCATTTATTTGACAGCACGAATTAACAATATGATATTCCGGAAAGCTGGAAGTCGACGAAAGAAATTTTTCAAATTGAGAAAGTAAAAAAGAAAGAATTTTTCAATATAGCAAATGCACGAAGGAAATTTGAAAATCGGCGAAAGTAATTCACGATTCAGAACGAACATCTTCATATTTCGAAGTCGATGTCGAACTCCAATCATGTCGACCAGTGAAATTGGAAAATCGACGAAGAAACATTTTCGAACGTTACTAGCTCGAACCACATGGACGTGAAATTGTACAGATTCTGTTTCCTTTTTCGTGCTTACATAACTTTCCCTAGCTTTGGCTTGGTCCAGGAAGGAGTCACCCTCGTAAAATTTGATGGTCAGTCTGGAAGACGACGTAACCCAATACGATGTAACCCGGAAGGAACACTCGGACCGTGAAGCAAGGAAGTTCATTCGCAGTTATTGTCGGCGTCTGTTGGACATACTTTGTCCTCTTGTCTTTCCCTTTGCTCCTTACCTCTTATATTTAGATTTATTTTAACGATATTTGGCCCGCTTTCGTGCCTTCTCAGACACACGCCACTATATTATATGAAGAAAACTCGAGATATTTACGTCTGCCGTTATATGAATCTGCGAGATTTTAAAACTTCGAATGGCCGACAGGTGTTTTCTTTGCCATTTTTACGTACTTTTATGTTTTAATTAAAATTTCTCTGAAAGCTATGTTTTTTCTTTTTCAATGAGGCACAAGAGTTTGATTTCGATTGCTTTATTTTACAGTACTTCGTGCTAGGTAAAACGTACACGTGTATAAAATATAGAATAAAAATGAAAACTAAAATTAAACAACATAAATCTAAAGCGAACTCTTCTGATCGTCTGCGACCTAACCAGAAGAATCGAAAATCATCTTTCATAATTACATTATTATTCACCATAAGAATTAGAGATGTATCGGCTTGAGTTTTGGTCAATTAGTCGTCTTTGCCGATCATTTTCAAACACCACTGCAAAGCGCGTCAAATTTGTGATTGTTCGATATTACGAACCCAAAGAGAAAATTTTTTAACATTGCTCGTCATATTTATTTTATTACATTTTCTTCCTTTGTTTTAGAGAGTTTTTTGTTACGATAAAAGTAAGAGAAAACGACCAAAGTTCCTATTTACATTCCTACATATTTTCCTACATTATTTATATTCCTACATATTTAGTTTATTTCAATAAATGCCAACGACCGTATCTAATTCTTTATGTAATAACAATATTACATACAAACATGTATCTATAGGTAGGTCAATATACTACTCTCGTTAGAAAATATTTAAATTATACCAAACGCAATAAAAGAAGAACATTGCATTTTTATCTCCAAGCCGTGTCAAGTTACCGGTAATATCAGAAATCTACAGAGAAAACTACAAAACAACTACAAGGGTGACCACGTAGTCGAGTTAACCGACTAGTCGATCATTAATCGGTGCATTTGTAATAAAAATCACAATAACGTATAATTTTCAATCTTGCTAAGTAATTAACTCTATACCTTGATTCCAAGCAAGCTACTTCAAATCAACGTTGCCAAGTGTACATTATTTGTCCAGTTAACTACTGTGCCATTATCGAATCATCATTAAATACACCGAATCCGCTTGCATTCGCTTTCCGAGGCGTCTTTTAACGCGACCCACTTTTCGAATAGATTTCCTCGCTGGCAAACGAGCGTCCACCAAGCGTCGCCTGTTGCGACGCTGCATCAGCGATACGCTACGTAATTTCTAGTAGGATCACACGTGTGTACCAACATTGCAAGAATCACGGAAGCAGGGATGAAGGGTGTTGCAAAGGGAATAACGAAGTTTACAGGAAGATCCGGAGAACCGCCACGACTCCGTGGCAGGCAACACATATTTGTAAACTCGGCCATGTCTTCGGGGCTTGAATTCGTCCCCTTTTCCTTTCTGACACGTAGTTTAGCGGCTCGACTCGGCCTTTGCCGCTGGCTAATCTTGTCCGTCGTCGACGAGTTCTACCACGCGGATAATCAAAGAAGGAAAGAGAGAGAGAGAGAGAGAGAGAGAGAGAGAGACATACTGAATGCAGCCAAAGAGCGACGACGGGATCAAAGGGAATGGGAAAATTTTTCGGAAACATTTTCTCACGCCAAACGATTGTAAGAGCGCGCGAATCTCCGCGCGCGCCAGATGAACGACGCTGGCGCGGGAAGAAGACGCTGCAGGTTAAAAAGTGTTTGAACAGCGCTAGTTTGTACTCAACGGATAAATATTTTCTCGGCAATTGAATTCTGATTAGAGAAGAGACGGAACCGTGACGCACACGTGAACGAGGAATCGGAGGGTGAATCTGGGGAAATTGAATTTTTTCTGCAATGTTTATGCTGTTTTGCTTCTGAACGTTAAAGGGGAATATGGAGTTTAAGGAAATGGGTTATCGAGGATTTTTGTTAGTTCCTTAATTACATTTGCCATTAATTGCGCTACGTTATTTTTCTGTGCAACAACGTGAGAGATATTCATGCTCTGGATATAATTTTGTAGTAGTAGCCCGAATGTGATACGATATTGCGATACTGAGAAGTAACGAATGTTCGAATGGTAATGTTTTGAAATATTTTGCAGAACTTGTGGAAATTTTCAGCCAGAATTAATTTCTATCGAATAATAATTCTTCCTTATTCCTTTAGCTTTGAAAATACGAAAAGACAAATCCGCTTTAGCCCAAGCCTTCAACTTTGTGCTTTCAAGCACACGAGATGTAATGGAAGCTTATGTATATGCATAAAGATTTAGTCTTTCTTCTAAGAAAGGAAGGCTTTTCCTCGCGTTAAAAAATATTCTGGATATCGTTAGAAATCTCAAATGCAATCAAGTTATCCTCTTGAAAAATAATTAGACTCAAACTGTCCTAAATATCATCTATGTAGAAACATTAATAAAAAAAAAAAAGAAAAAAGAAAAAGATGCAAAAAGTATAACATATCCCCCCGAATCACCTGAAACTTAAAATCAAACTTACAGGTAGAAAACCAATTAACAAGACATCTAAACTTACACTCAAATTTTTCAGTTCCTTGACAACACCTTTAAACACTTACGGTGCGATCAATGGAAACGGAACAAGCATAATAGTACGCCAAACGAATCTTCAATTCCGCTACGTGCCTTGAAGGCAGTTTTCATCGAACAACATACCTGTACGACGGAGAACAAAATGGTACAGCCCCGGCCAAAGGCGCGCATAGAATAAATATTAATGCAAGTGTACGTCTCTTCCGGTTGCTGCTGTTCTTGCTCGTCTCTGCGGTAGCTTCACGCTCGAGTTCCCATTGTTTCTCTTTTTCCTGCTGTCTCTGCCGGTTACGTGACATTCACACCCTCCGCCAGCGAGCTTTTACTCGCCAACCATCGTAATTTCTCGATTCCTTGACATCTGTCGCCGGAGGGTTAGCCCTGCGGTTCCACGTTGACACATCGACCCCATTTCTCTTATAGATTTCATACGTATATATGTACGAGCACGTGTGCGCGTGTGAGCGTGTGCGTGTGTGTGTTAGCGTGTCTGTATCTCGTTCGCGGTATTTGTCAAAATTTCTGCCGGAATTCCTTGGTCTCGGAGGAATACGGAAGAGTCCTGATTTGAAAGCTCGAGAGAGATTTTAGACCGATTGGTTTTGTGGAGAGTCACGATAGGTTGTTGGTACTGGAAGATAGTTAATTTGGAATATATTAAAATTGTAATTTAAGGAAAACTAATTTGTACATTAAAGTTAACGTAATGGTACTTTGGTCATTTTCATGACCTTTTATCTAAAAGAAACATTTGGGTGTGTACTGTCTGTATTTTCTATTTAGTCATTTTATCGAACAAATTTAATAACGATTAATTAGCGTGTGTAAGAAGGTTGAGAATGAAAACCGAATAGAGCTCTAGCATCGGACGGTATAACAAACGATATTAAGAATTATATATTACCTGCAATTAAACATATTCTTATATTTGGACATTATATTTTTGACAGCACTTTGTAGATTAAAGAGTTTTTAATTTATTTGAGAATTTTCGGTATAATCACAATAAAGGGCCATTAATTCGACATAAAAAGATTATTAAAATACGACACTAAAGGATCTGTTTCCATAGCAGTTTTCTTAACGAGCTTTTTATCTTTTGAATCTCAGTTTTTATCTGCTTAATTCTTTCCATACTGAATGTATAAAATACATATATCGATCGAGGTTCTCCCCCATCGGAATTTCCTCGTTTTAAAAACTTAAAGAAGCTTCATTATTTACCATCAAAATTCTTTCAATATATTCCATTCGTGAAAAGAAGCGAGAATATACAACGAAATAAAAATTGAAGACCAGAGACAAGACAATGTTCGATCACAAAAACAAGAATTATATTCTTCTCTTTGCTTCTATACTCTAGATCAATGTGCTGCGACAAACGAAATCTAAATTGTACAATTTGTATAAAGCTGTTACTGAGACGAATTTTGGAAATGAACGTGTCACGAGTGTAACGAGCATTTAATCGGATGAGAAATGCGCTTCTTAGTCGTTTCAGAGACTCAAAATCGCCTATTGATTCACGCAACCTCATCGAAAGCACGTTAGAGGCTGATTACGACGCAGCTTACACTGTGCCGATTGTTCGATAAAGACTTGTTCGAGATGACTCCTTTAATCTGGTATAACTTATTGCGTTAATGATATCCCCCAAGTGGGTCTTTTCTAGAGAATCAGGATAAAACGCGGAATTATGTCGGGGATAAGATTATTTTCTTCGCTGATGCGAAATCGATGGTGCGTGTACGCTGAGATAAATTTAAGTGTATATCCCCTTTTTCCTTCTTTCAGACAGATTTAAAAACATAGGTTTTGAGAATTTGTGACACAATCTAATTGTTCGTCGCGTATGTTATCGCATATTTTATCGAAATATGTTAAAAGTCGATACCTCGAGTTTTTAGACTTTGGTTTTTCTTAATTCAAGTTGAAACTTGCTTCTTCTTCCTCGCAGTTTCTTATTTTCTTTCATCGGTACAAGTTTCGTTATTATTTTTCTGTAAATTTGGAAAGAAACTTACAAGAGGGCTAAAGCACTTCACTTCTTCGTACGAATTGATTGATTAAATATATTTATTTATACCTACACGATATTTCATATTTATCGAACTTTGAAAATTATTACGTACGACCAAAGGAAACCACATTTTCCACACCGTATAATTTACAACTGGTAGCCATTTCGGATATTAGGTTTAGAGAGAAACAATTTGTCGACAGTCTGGATAGTTTAATTGGTTAAAGCGAGAGATTTCACCACAATTTCCGCTCGAATAAATTCCATCAATCGATTCTATCTCTCCGTATGGTTATAGTCCTTGAATGAATAATTGAGATATCTCGTTTGAACGAATGTTACTTTGTTTCAATAGCCGAACTATGTAGTTCAACTTGCTTTTTATAATATCGGCCATTTTCTTTATATGTACCTGACAAAAATTTTACTTTTTAGACCAACGAAACAAAATGTTAGACAAATAAATTTCTCAAGCTCGATTGTAAATGTATGCAGGTGCTTCATTTAGAACAGAAATTAAGGAATAGGGTACGGATGATTTGTTAGATTATCTTATTAAAAAGTTATACCTATATAAAAGCATAGATAAAAATAATATATTTTATAATTGCAATCGGATGCTTAAGGACGTTGACATTTAATTGTATGTAATTATTGAAACTGTTGTCTCGAATTATTTCAGTTTATTTCTGATGTGCATTTCAACTTATGAACTTGGAGCACGGCTTCGATATCGGAACCATTGATCGTTCGTTTCATTTTAACAAATTTACTGAAAGCATATTTATCAATAACTTCGAGTATGTTTTATTGCATTTCATTGCCACAAGAACGGAGTAATGGAAGATTACAAACGACGTTGGCGTAACTGCCCCTTCTTCGTTGCTTTTAACTTAATCGCACTTCGATAAACTGCGAAACTCGGTTCTTGAAGCAAAGACAATTTGCTCGACATCGGACGAGAATTTAATTGTTTTGCTAGCCACTATTTATTAAAATTTCCCAATCCTTTAAATAGAATCGTTGAACATTTATTTTACGCAAAGCAGTGACTCATCTACTTAAAAATTCTCTATTGTGAGTAAAGGAATTTTATTTTAGCTTGCAAAGACAAAGCCTGGGAATAAATTAAAATTACTATAACAAAGGAAACTAAAATTAGTTTTTTACCGAATTTTGTCGGAAAATTATGAATATACTTTATAAAATTTGTATAAAAATATAAATATACATGGTGTAACGTGTAACGCTGTTCATAATACCTAACAAGAGCGATGTAATTTAACTTGATTTTATTGCAGACGCGTAGATTACAACGTAATTGAAATTGATAAAAACTTCGCTGGTATAAATTAAGAAAAATCTACTTTCTGCTTTCCTTTTATCCGTAAATATTAATTACGCTAAACAAAGAATTACCATTTCCAGCTGATATTTCACCAGAGGGAAAAGTAATTAAAGGGAATGAATTTTAAATGTATGAAAAATACTCAAACTGCGAAATAAATTAGTAAAAAAATAAATTGCATTATACGTGACGCACAAAGATTTCACGAGTTCCTTCAATTTTCGTGAATCGTTCGAAAATTAAACTTCCACTTTGTTCGAATTACATCGATCTCAGTCGTGAACGAACGTTCGACACGCACGATGATCGTTGATCGAACAAATGCAAATGCGATGCTGGCTGCATAATGTAATTCCACTTTATGTCGGCGAAACCTGCCTTCTACGTGCTGTGGAAATGAATTTCACACTCGAATACCGTGTCTGATTTGGTGCCCCAATTTTTACAAATCGACAAACGATGTGAACGCATGTAAATGTAAAAGTTAACAAAGCGATTCGATCGACGAATATTTTTTGGATATTTCGAAATTTATGCTAAATCTAGAATGCTTTGACTGGATTTTAAAAATGTCTAGAATATTTACGTAACGCAACAAGTTCGTTAAATAATTTATTAATAAAATTAATTACGGTATATGAAGCTTATTTGATCTAGATTTACCTTTTCACGCTCGAACATATTCTTCTTGGTTACTTCGTGTTGGAATAATTCAAAACGAATAGAAGAAACTGTTGGAAATTTCGCAAATTATGAATCATGATTTCTTTGCAAGATCTGGAATGTATGATTTCATAAAATATTATCGTACTATCTACTTTTCCAATAACTCATAGAAATCTCGTTATCTATTTGAATTTCCTTCGTCGGAAAATTGAAAGGGATTTATTGTAGAAATATTAGCATATTGTTAGATTAAGCAGTCTTAATTCACTTACCATTTCCTGAAGTAAAATGCAACAGCAGTTTCGATTCAAACGATGAACGAATAATCACAACTACAAGATGTAGTCACAAGATATAATTAACCATAACAATTTTGTAGTATATTTACACATTATCTAGTAGTTATACGAATATCAATTAGTATGAGTAATTATCGTGATTATTTTATACTTTATAAAGTCAGTGATAATTACGTATCTCGCATCGAAGTAAAATAAACGTTCTTGCTTTACACATCTCCCAAATTAAAACAAAGGAAAATTTATCTCTAAATTATCTCTACTGTGTAATCTCTTGATCGTGATTTATCTCCAAATTAGATTCAGCTATCAATTTCAGCGTATACAGCGACTCGTTTCACTGTTTGACGAATCCTTCCGCGTCAATAAACCTAACATTAACAAATATAATTTTCAACTAATTTACGTGCGTAAATAGATCTACCGCCGCATCTCTAATAATATTTGAACACCTGTGCAACCCGCCTTCGGTTCCAAGATAATTAACTTCTCCCTGCTCGAATTCGTAATCGAGCCTTAACTCCGCAATTATTAAGTTTCATATCAATTCTGATAACCAAAATCGTGCTTGCTTATCTCTCACCCAACGGACAGCGCTAGATTTAATTGAAACCTTGGAATAATTGACACGATCGACAGCAATCGGATAACGTAGAAATTTGTCTTCTCTCTCGCAGAAATTAATAATTCACGCTCATCGGTGCATTAACCAGCTCGATTAATTAGTCATCGAATTAGGCTATTTAACGGGGTGTTATTTAGGGGAGCAACTAAAACCATCCGTCGGGTTCATTGCAAACGTATCTCATGCACAGTGGCATGACCTCCGTGAACATGTATTATGGAGGACCTTTATAAGCAGCTTATGCGAAATAAGTGTATGGGGCAGGAATCGCGACCTGTCTCTCTCCGTTCTTTTCCCCTTTGTAAATAATAAATTAATTCCAGCGAATATATAACGTTGTATGAAGTTGCATATTTTGAGCTTCTTTCTAAATAAAATTCTACTTTTAAGTTAAATCTTCCATCTTTACAGGGGCATGGTTTCAAGATTTTATTCGATTCTGGTTAAATTATTGCAAAAAAGAAAAAGAAAAGAAGGGAAACACGAGAAATTCATTACCATTGATTTCTTGATTTCGATATTATTTGGTGACTGAAAATGAAATAATTGAAATACGAGACTTTCAAAAGCAGATGACAAATCCCTGAATTTGTGTATTGGAAAACACTAATGGTATAACTGATGTTATGACAATTAATTATTATGGAACATTTAAGAGTCACATCTCATTTCACGATCAAATGCAAAGACATTTTCGGTAATATGGAATTGATTGATAACGTTTCGATAACATTTCGATATAATTTATACGTCACATAATTATATTTATAATTAGTATCACTTAAATAGGAATATTTAGATCCCGCAATTAAATCACATTTCTAAATACACAAAAAGAGAACTAAATTATATTATAGCACAGAACACTAACACAGAACATTACAATAATTCCTGCTTAAACACCATTCTAATGATTCCTTTTAACGGTAAGAACATAACAATTAAAGTCACGATGTGGAAGCTTAGAGTCGAATAAAACTCGATCTACTCGAAGACCAATATATCTCCCTTCAATAAATTCCCGTACATTTTTCATTCGATAGTTAAGACGGTGGTTCGATATCTTTCCACCGATTGAGCACGAAACTACTGAGATTAAGTGGAACCCTTTACTGGCTTTCTCCTGATTTTTTCGTCGGAAGAAAGTGGGCGGAGTATGGTGACTGACGATAAAGATGAAAAATGCATAGAAGTAGCTGACGAACAATATTAACTGAAAGCTCTAGTTGATGTTGCATTTCGCGTTACCTTCGATCCAGACAATTGAACGTTTATCGATACGAAGAACACTTCGATGATTCCCTTTAGCTCTGACGAAATTCTATTCTTTGAAATTATTTTATTGAACATACTAAAATTTAAAATAAATTCGGTTTTCTAAATTTTCCCGCTCGTTCGTCAAATATATAAATGTTAGGTAAAATCGATATTAATTAAACCTCGTTAGGTTTTACCAGCTTAGAAGATTTTAATATCGTACATTATCGATCGAATGCATAATTATCAGATTTATAAGATACCATTTTACTTTACTTGCGTTTGTATTTCGGTGTCAAAGGGAATACATGTATACGAAATGTGCAATTTGAAAGAAGAACGTCGAATGTTTTCGCGAACAGGCAAAATTACAGGGCAAATACACTTCGTTGGTTAACGGACGTATGTGTTTGAGAAGCAAACATCCCAATAATATTTTTCCTCGCTGCTACGTTCGAATCATGGGGAAAACAGACCTATTTGAATTGGACATGTTCTGTTTGAACGATAAATAATTTGCAGGCAACATGGACTCTTTGATACATTCAGAATGAGTATTCCTGAATATAAAAATATTTTCACAGTTATATTAATTTTAAATAATCGAAAATAACAGGAGAACGTTTTGAATAAAAGTTACGATCAGTTTTAAAAGTTTAATATTATAAATGTTTGCGACCACTTGTTTTAAACGGTTCCCAATTTTAGCTTATATCAATTCATATCGTTACTATATTAATTATGCTTAAATAAAAATATTCGCATCGTTTTTTTATTTAAGGAACCTAGTTAATTATAAATCTGGAATTTTTATAACAGTATCGGAGTATTTTTTGTAAATCGAAGATAATTAATATAGAAGTGTGCATTCTTGGTGTCCTTGATTTTCCCAATTGTGAAATCAATACTTACATTTTGTATCTCTGAGCTAGCTGATAATATGTATGTGGGTATCGAAATAGTAAGATAAACTAATCACCAATGATAGAGAGTTTTCCATCAAGAAAGTAGGACGGAAAATCTATTCTCACGCTCTATGAATAAACTAGTTATCTTCGATAGATATTTTCACTTTACCTCATACGGGTATAATTGTCTTTCTCTACTGTATTTGCGGCATTTCGAATTTTACGGGTCATTTATCCTTAATGTATTTTTACATGGAAACGTATGCATTTTTGGAAGCTTCTATCGAATTAAATTTGAATATGTAAGATTATAATTTAATTTACAGTTTACTGCTTGGAAATTTCAGTGAAATCGATATTTGCCATAGTAATTTTATATTAATTGCTTTGCGAGTCGAGATTTGGAGCGAAACATTAATATCACAACGCTTTAACACGAAATAATTGCAATTGAAATAAATCTATTTCATTTAATTAATTAATCACCGTATCCTTATTACGATTCTTAATTCTGCATACATTGGATTAACATTTTATAATTTTTACTTCCACAGTACAAAGGAAATAATAAAAATACTTAATACACGTAATATATTTATTGCGGTAGTATTTGAAATAGCAAATAATAAAAATGGACGATTAACAGATGATGTATGAGCTTAATAAAAAGAATAATTTCCAATCGGCTTCACAGCTCGATCCAATTGTTCTGAATTTTTATTCTATCCTTTATTGGGCGATATCTCTCAACGCCAGGGAATTCAATTCGAGCATTTTTAACTTATGAACACGCTATAAATTTTGTGGAATTGAATAGCGATAACGTTTATCCAATTCGCTCTAGGTTACGCTCTTTAATAGTTCCATAACTTCTATATTGAGAATTAAAATCCACAAAAAAAAAAAATCAGAAAATCAACAGAAACGTACTCGTGGTGTTTATGTCTTGACCGTTTCTGTTGATCTTCAAATAGAAAAGAAAGGAAACAGTATGATTAAAGGAAGAATAAAAAGAAACGGAAAAAAATAAGTCAAAGTATAATAGGAGGGAAAATAAGAAGAAGAAGAAGAAGAAGAAAAACAAGGAGGAGAATACAAAAACAAAAAATAAGAAAAGTAGCAAACGTAGATGGAAATAACGTATTATATATAATAATAATTTATCAATACAATTTTACTCGTCATTCAATTTACTTAAGAAATTCATACAACGATCTTCATTTTATTGGATAGTTACGAATCGATCGTCTCCTCGAATGGAGTAACAAAAGATATCGGTCCAAATTGATCGCTCTATAATCTCCCCTTTGACGAATGATAAACTCTCGTTAAAGTTCCCTTTCTGATCATACATCGCGCTTTCGCATTCATCTAGCCCGGCAATTCGCCATCAACTTCTAATGAGCCCCGGAAACGGACCAAACTGGAAGATTACCAGCAGAACTTCCAATAGATCCACGGCGATTCTAACGACCGTTCGTGTCCGCGTCGGAAAGGGTGGCTGGCAGTGTAATAAGTTCATGTAATTCCAGTTCATGGAGTCACGATCGTTCCAATTCGATAAGTGCTCGAAGGAGTTCGTTGTTCGAAGACGTAACTAATGAAAGCTGGAAGCTTGGCCTTCCGGACACTTTCCAGTTCGAGTGGACGTAAGAAGTCGAAAGCGGCAAGATGCTGGAAGTAATGTAGCGGTGTATAGCGCAAGAAGAACGGAATCGAGTGGGGGCAGGGAAGGGGAGTCAAGCTTGGCAACGATCCAGTTTTGCAACCCATGAAACGTTTTCGCCGTAGCCACGTGCAATTCATAATCGGTAAACTGGTTTTTCTCGTGTATCCCCTCGAGAGGATAATGGATGGACATTGCTACGATATTTCTTTTTGTAGAAAATGTAACAAAACAGGATAATGACGGTGACGAGGGAAAAATGATATTAAGCTTTGAGAAACGTTAATGAGCAGTGCAAAGCGTCATATGTATCGACGAAGAGGATACGAAGGATCGTGTTAGAAAAGTAATTCTTGTTTATTACTGTATTGAATTGTGGAACATTTGTTCCGAACAACAGGAAGATTCAGCTACATTCCATAAAAAAGTTTGCCTTTCGGTATTCGTTATCACGCTGCCAGGTACAAGGGGCAGCTTCTGTCAATGGCGGCTATCAAATAATTTGGAAAAATCGACGTTAACGCATTTTTAATGAGCGTGTTGCTCCGTGCTCGTAACAGGCAGTCATAACTTACGGATTTTCTTTCACCTTCAGTGTTTGCTGCGTAATTTCGTCTAAGAATTTCTTAATCTTATTTCCGAACTTTTACTCGTTTCTAATTTGTAACGTAAAAGTTTTCACGAAGGGATTATTAAAAAAATTTCAGTTGCCTAATATTTATATTACGAGAGAATTTCGCACTTTAATATTAAAAGTCCAATTTCATTTAAATATACTTCCCCGATCTGCGGAATATTTCTAAATCAAAATTACAATAATAGCCTGGTTTATATATTAGAAATTGTTATTTATTTTACTCGAATTAAAGAATCAGTTCAAGCGTTCTTCGGAATAATTTAATATAAAATGTAATGTTTCAAAAGCTTGTATTTCCACTAGAAAAAATTCGTGTTATAAAATTAAACAAATCGTTATTACTTTCTTACGTTCTCCTAAATTTCAACAGCTCGAAAAACATTGATAAGGTGTTAGGATAATGTCTGTATCACAAAAGATCCATTTTGTATTCTTACGAAGATGAACCCGGAACTCCATACTCTAGATATGGTTTTCATATCTTTTATACCGGCTGATGCATCTTTACGCGTGTCTCACGCATCATCTAATAAGAAGCGACACGATAAGATCGAGTTTCCCGCCTCCTCTCTCGAAAGAGGATCCTTATTTCAAAGAAGCAACGGGCCGTATCTCGGTTGAGTAAAATTAACGATAGCCTGAAAAAGATGGCGAGATAATGGTAATCTGATAATACTGAAATTATCCTTAAAATTGATATATGATGAAAAATCTTCGTGGAAAACGAAAAGCTAAGAGGATCGAAGAAAATAAAATTCCAATGTATTTGTAACGATCATATAAATTGATACACGATAGAAACTCTGCATCGAGATTACGACAATTGAAAACCAAATTAAAATATCTCTTTTATCGGTCATGCAAATTAATATATGATACAAACTTTGATAACATTGATATAGGATAAATATCTTGCCTCGGAATTAAAAGAATTAAAAAGAACAGATGTTCAAGTGTTCGTATCAATCAAATGCTACAATTTCGAAGAATTTCTTACCTAAATGTCGAACCAAAGAAATATTTTTGTCATATTCCTAATGAATTTAAAAATCGTGTACGGTTAAACTCATGAGCCAAAAAGGGATTAGAAAAAATCCGGAGTAATAGGATAATCTCCATGCTCCTAAGTCTTGATAATAAATGGCTAAGGGAACCGTTGACCTGGCTCCTTCCATTAATTGCTTGCACGAATATTGCATTCATGGTTGAACGCTATATGCGACCGTACAAACGGCCGAATCAACACTGTGGTTAACCACACTGTGTACAGTTACAACGAACCTATCAGAAGTAGTTAGGAGAACATAGAACCCAGCGATACGTGAGTCTGTTCTAATTACTAATTGTTTAATGCTCAGTATCGATTTTGATATATTAAACTTTTTTTCGTTGATACGTGATTGTATTAATGACTTTGGCAAACCTGAAAAAAAAGAACGAATATGTTAACACTGTAAGTTAAATACGTTAAATACTCAGTCACACTTATTGTTAAATAAGTTTGACGATGAGTAGCAACAATCTGTGCGATACGAATCATATAATTAACTTTATTAAATTGCAACGAAGGAACTGCTGAAGTTAAAAAAAACTTCTCTCAAGGCAAAAAGATCACTTAGAACCTAGTAGCAACAATAACAATTTAAAAAACCATTATCGTCAGGATTAAGTTCTTTAATCTTTTCGTATCAATCAATCTTCCAAGTCAATTTGTTTCATTTTTCTAAATATATTAAATCTTTATAATTGAAAATCTTCTCTTTCATATACAACATCCATTTTTTAACATTTACGTCTAGAAACGTATTCTATTTAGGATTCAGTGAAATGCCGTTATACAAATCGTTAAGCATAATAACCTTAGCAACAATCCACATCGTTATCGCCAAGTTCGAGCCATTTCGTATATCAAATACACCACTATATGTATACCACTATATAGCAGAAACGTATAGTAAAACGTACACCAATGAAACAACGATTTCAGGGTATCTGGGGTGATGAGGAAGCTTTCACAAAGTTGTTAAACGATTAATAACAATCTCGCCGGTAATAAAACCCAGCGCTACTTATCTTTCGGCACAATGAGAAAATATTAAAAAATTTGCTCCAGGCTGCTGCACAGAACCGCGATTCCAGATTATTAATCTTCGCTGAATTTCCTTATTACGGGCTAGGATGAAAGCTGTATTCGAAACAGGAACATTGGCCGAAGCTATACACGCTACCCCAGTACTTAGCTCGTTTAGCTCAATATTATCTTATCTATGATAATCCGTCTCGTTGTCGGAATATGGTTTCGTACTGTAATCCGCGTAAGCCAACGAGATACCGGCTCTAGTAAAATCTAGTATAGAATATCCTTTCCTGATTCTGGCAACGCAGGGCTGATTGATCGTCGCGATGCGCTCCTTCATTTTTCTCTCTTCGCCACTTTTCTCATATCGACTGGCTTCGAGTTTGAAAAATTGAGTCTCGCCACGCAGAACACGCTGATATAGATTTCGAAAAAGAAAAAGAGATCGATGCATCAACAAGAAACTGATCTGCTAGTCTGCGCAGCTTTAAATTGAACAGCACTGTTAAACAAACCGACGATCATCCGAGTCGACAACGTGCCGCGAGAAATTTCCCATTTGCATTGGCCGTATACGTATCTATTTTTAAGAAGAATTGCTTTTAAAGATATCTCGAGGGTCAGAAGGAGATTGGTGTTTATCGATAATAAAAAGATGAATATTAGAACGAGATCTGTGTTTAAATAGGGCAATGTTAAAATTTAGAAAAAGATTTTATCTCCATCACGAGTAAAATGTTCGGATTAATCAATCCGTCATACTTCACGTGTACTCTATATAATATTTTGTTTTACGCTTCGCCACCACTCTCTCTATCTTTGACATTTTTATGGATAATATATATAAAATCGGTGCACTAATTTTTTTAAATAACTGCTTTATCCGACCAGTCTGTCTTCTAATTTTTTATAGAGGATATACATGAAAAAATGTCTGAAACAATATAATGTTTTAAATGACTGTTTCATCGATCGAGATATATCGACGGCGGCTAAAATTTCTCTGCTTAAGCGCAGTGCTTCAACGTGACAAATATTTGTAGCACGATCGATTTAATAAATGTGTTGCAATAAATGCGGTGTAGTTTCGCTTTATTGAGGATTCGAAATTCGAAGTAACGCGAGAACGAAATACGAAACACTGGGTGTAGAGGTAAATCCTATTTCTGAAAACTCTAGGGGGAAAAAGAATTAGCAGATAGGATTGCCGAATCGGGATTCAAATCCGAACCTTTCGTTTGTTCGCCAACTGTTCCGGTAATCGAGTTACAAAGGCCATTATAACGGGAAATTCGATTTTCCTTCAATTCGTAAAAGTACATATGTTGGTCTAAACGTACACACTGCGAGCATGCCTCATGAGATAATGTTTAATATAAATGAACACAGTATTCCCTAATGAAAAAGTTCCTTTAGCGAAGCCCTGTAATTGAATTTTCGAACGTTACTATGGATTTAATCAATGTTTTTTAATTCCCCAAAGTTAGACGTTTTTATTAAATCGTTTTATAAGTTCTGCCGTTATTTCATTATGGATTCTCAGCGAAGTATTGTCTTTTAGCCGTCTCTTTTTGTCGATTAATATTTAACTGTTAACAAGTGCAAATTTCAAAGAAATTGATAAAGCGATAAGATCAAGAGCTTGAACCAAGTGCAATTACAACACTATATGCTTCGTGAATTTCGTAAAGGTAAAATAAACCAACGGTAGGCGACTGAAAACATAAATTTGTACCAAAGATGGTTCTCAAGCTTTCGAGAGGGAGATCTTTAACAAAAAATTTTGCCCATACGCAAAATTCATATCACGGTTGTTATATGAATCAGAGATTCGTTGGAAAAGTTAGAGGAAGAATAATAATTTTTATGAAATTCCATGTCAAACTTTCGGTAAAAAAAAAAAAAAGGAGTATGGGAACTTATGAAACGATTTCTCCATTTGATCTTCCATTTTGTAATTTTTTTGAAAGGGATATCTGACGTAATTCATCGATGCGCCGTTCGAATTACGTAATTTTCCGAGTACACATTCAGTTACGCGGGAAAGTATGTCAGGATAAAAAGTAAAACCGGCGTTGATTTCACAAATCGTAGGTATGTTTCAATGCTTTCGGTGTGCATTTCACGAGGAGCATCATCTCTGTTTACCTGCGGCTCTTACATGCAACGCTTTCAGCCCAACAGCAAAGCATGATTCACGTATTTTGCCCCTCTGCTTGGATGCGGTGCCGGATCGTAGTCGCATCTGCAAACGTCTTGATTCAACTTCTGTCGCGATTCGAGCGAATTCGAGCGACAACCGAGCCTGTACGGTTTCAGAATTTATCTCCTTCAAAACATTCGCATGCTCTCGCTTTACATGACAGCGCTGTTTAAACAGCGAGGAATTAGTTTGAAGCTTTCTGATAATTAATCTTTCCACTACTTTTCAGTCGTCGACTATTCCCTGGTTTGAATTCTTTTTATCCTCGGTGGAGACTCGACTTGTTACGTGTGTTCCGTATTGTATTCATTTCGAAGTGGACTTTTAAAATTAAATTTATGTATTATCGTATAAAGATCATGCAATTTTGTGCGAATGCCAAATCATGATAAATAATTTATCCCATATGTTTCGTAAGACTTTATCTTATTTTTATAGATAACGCTTTATAGTTAACTATTATTTGACGACGAATTTCCTTCTATCAATCAAACTTTCATTATTTTACACACAATACGAATTACAAGTACGCAACGAATAGTTTTTCTACAAAATTTATTTACACAAATTGGATAGATTTGAATGAAAGTTTTCTCTAGAAATTCGTAATTCTTTTTACGTTAAAGTTATTTATCTTTATATATCAAATTTATATCGTAGGATTAAATAAAAAAAATACATGCCAATTTAGGTGCAAGGCGTACACGTAGCATTATAATGCAAGAAAACACCAAAATAATTTGTACGGACATTCATAGTTCTTCGCGTTTTCAGCTTTTAAATAATAATCGATCCCAACCACATCACAGCAACACAAGGGTTGCTATTACTCACTGCCATCGAACCTATCGCAGCTTGTATCTATATTTACGAGGCCAGTTCCTTCAAGAAAGGTCGCTCCTCTTGAAGTTCAAGAGCTCGTAGCTCATGCAGTTCATCAATCGGTCGATAAAAGAAGATGGACTACTGACTCGTTGCAAGGATCGCCATCCATCATTTAACACCAGAACTACCAGACCAACCAAAATACTGAATTCCTAATTTTTCAAAGCGTTAGATTTATAACGACGCACGTTTCAGAATTTAAATGCCCTTTTGTTAAATGATCGAGTCGTAATTTTTCATAGGAATATTACAGCTTTGTAAGGGCACGCTTTCAGGGATTTCAATGATTTTTTATTACACGACTAATTCACAGTTTTTCATTGAAAAATTACGGATTTGCGACAATGCACTTTTAAGGAGTTTGAACTCTTTTGTAAAACACATATTGTATATACTTAGATAAAGGATTCTCTTCTTCCTATGTATTATGTATTTTTTCATATAACGCTTCACTTGAATTTCCATTTACCAAATGTCCTGTTGGACAAATTATGAAAAACAAATAAAGTAATAATAAAAAGAAACTTGAATTTCTTCGGTACAAGTTTTCTGCTTTGATTCTCGACGATCCTATCATTAAGCGAATAATTTGATTTAAAAAGTACGGGCACGTCAACGCTCTAAACTCTAAACGCTTTCACGTGTTCCAATTTTTATAATTATCAGACCGTACTCGCACGAATACTGGGTGTTTGCAATAGGCAAAGGTGCTAGTCAATTATAGCAGGCCCGGATATTTTCGTTCCGTTCGCTAAGCAGATGCTCTAATCGCTGTGGCAAAGCAGGACATTTATTTTCTGCGTCCTTCTGGCTTCCCAGCTACGTTTTCTTTTTACGAGCAAACGCGAAGCAACGGCTTCGTTAGCCACGGTTTAACAGCAAAGACGTTGATCTAAATATATGGCGTCACCCGATACACGGGGTCGTCCAGAAACCTCGTGGATGCTTTTCAACCACGATGACCGCTCCAGCGGACACCTATGAAACAAATTTCCCACCTGTCATGCTCGCGTTCGCTGCTTGTAAAAGTATTAATTAAAATTTCACGATCTCGCTGCACGGCTCTTGTGTCGATGAAACGCCGAGCGGATCAACTTTTATTGGGTTTGGTGGAAAGCTTGCTGCCAGAGAGTGCTTCCGACTTTTTAATGGGAACTTATTTAATTTCGAGACGGTCCATGGCCCGTTTATATTTTCATAACGCGTCCCCGCGACTGTCTTGTTCCCAGCCACTTCACTCCGTGTAAAGTGTAAAAGTTTTTAATATCTACAGATACAGTCGAATTAATGAATTTGCTTGATCGTTCTCGAACATTTGAAATAAAATGTTGAACGTTTGAAATATATAAATATTTAGCGGAAACTGATCGCGACGAAAGCGTCAGGAAATTGAGCTTCATATAAATTCCGGTCTCAAGCTGGATGAATAAATCGTAAATGAGAAATGATAAGAGAAAATATCTGATTTTTGAGGTGCCATGTTTTTTTGTACATACGTAGTCACCCAGTCGTTATCATTTCGCCATATAACTTAAATTTAGATATAATTAAAAAATTACCACATTTGTCCATATATATCTGTAAGTATAACAAACGTGGATATTTAGCAATCAGAAAGTATTATTAATATATAAGTACAATCAATAATCCAGTATAATCTAATAAAATACCATATAAGCAGAATCCATAAAGCCACTGCGTTCGATATAATCAATCTTCCTATAACGAAACAAGAAATATGTCGTTAAAAATGTTTCAAACTCTTTCTAATGATACTCTAGCGACACCAATAAAAAGACAGAAATATATTTTTCCATACAAGATACGCTTCATTGCATAAATAACAAATACTATTACAACAGCTCTAACATCACACATATGTATCTGACTTTATTTCACCCCTCTTTGGCAAACCACTTAATCCCCCTACCTTTTGCACCTACCCGTATCTCTTTCCCTTCGGTCTAGCACCTAATGCCCTTCCAAACCACATAAAACACATTTACAGAAAGCATCTTATTTCATCCGTAACGCGTTAATGGTATCAATCTTCCACTCGAACCGAATCCCGCCGACCATGTCAGATAGTTCATCTCGTAGTGGAAGCAGAGCAGAGCAGAGCAGAGCAGAGCAGAGCAGTCTCTGTCGACTTACGTCCGCCCTATTCGTGCTAGCCTAGAGCCGCGCACGTCGCAGTAACACTGGCGTGCACGTCCCTCACCATTTGCTCTCTTAATTGCACTTAGGTCGGATCGCTGTGTAGCCTTACAAAAGCCTATAAATCTTCCGGTCGTCGCGGTGGGTCTTGCTTACGGTCAACCAGCTCTCGGTGGCCAACTTGCCTCTCCGTTTTCAAAACCAACTGTCGTGGACCATACACGTGCTCACATGTGTACACGGGATATTTAAAAAATAGATGACCAAACTTTGGTAACGTATTCTACCCTCTCTAAGGATGGAAAAAGGTTATGTCAACATAGATCTGAAATTCTCCCCTTTTTCCAGATATAAACACTTTCCGTTTTCTACGCGATGCCACACGCTGGATCAACAATATTTTAAAGGCCGTTTATTTGTAAGAACGGCTGAAAAGTTTACTTCGTGATAGCTTGTCCGTGGACCTGCGTTTACGAGACATTTTAAAGCGCAAGAAATGCTAATGAAATTTCAACGCGCGAAAGTATAACACGCGTAATATATCCATAAATATTGACAATCAATATATTTACAAGTGTCCGAACACTTTCACGAGCCACTGTATGCGATCTTTTTCCATCTGGGGAGAATAAAGTGCAATATTAAAATGTGGTCATCCATTCCTGAAACACCCTGTATATGTTATACACGTGCGAGTATACAAGTATGTGTTCCTGTACATCAGACGTGCATACCTAATACACGCATGCAAAGGACAGTGTGCATGCTGCACACGTGTCGGCAGATCTCGTGCACGCAGTTTAACGCTTTGCAACGACGCGGCGGGATTCCAAACGCAGGTCGAACGGTGGCCTGTCGTGTTCACCGTGTCGGATTTCGAACGCTGACGTTGGTTACGTTTAATTGTACGTCTATGACGCGGTGTTCGATTGGCTGATTATTATGCAACGTTCATTTGATACACTTGCCTCAGAATCCGAACCACTTTTGCGTCGACTATGTCTAGCGTGATCGTTGACTGAAAAGCAAGGCGTTGTGCTTCCAATTTGCGAGTCGATGGATAATAATTACTCGCTATGATAGGCACAGAGTATAATTTATTAGCCAATAGCAAAGGACAGATTTTTGAAGGATTTAACGCGTTAAAGAACCAACGTTACGTTAACGCCGCATTGCATTTACAAGCTTTTTTCCATCAAATACGTAACAATGTACCATTCCTTAGATCACAATTCCGTTTTCTAACATCGTAGTTAAATTCGATGAAAGGGAATTTGAGAAGTCGCTTTGAAAAACGAAGGAGCGATTTGTAAGGGATGAAATCGAAGATGCGTAGATTTATTGAAAAAGAGAGTAACTTTTACGAGAATCGATACGTTGCGCGACGATAATTAAAAATTATTGCCATAAGATCGTATTCGAGTTTCGAACGTTCAAACGAATGAAAGAAAGTGCTTCTTTTAAAAGATTTAAAAACTTCTAATTGTCAGCTGTAAGACGTACTTTTTCTGCATCACGGATTATCCTGCACGGTTTGAAAGTGAACCATGAAAATCTATTTCTTATCTACTTTAAAATTAAATTACACATTCTATCGTATTTATATTTGTTCCTCCGTCTGAAATTATATTTATATCGATTCTCCCTGTTTCGTAATAATTACTTGTTAGCATAAAAATTTTCTTAAACACCAAGATAATCGCTAACGTTTCAGAAGCAGCATGTACCTTCTCCTCGTAGAAAGTTCCCCATGCAGATAGAACTGTTGACTTAACCATATCTCTGGCGTTGTTCCACAGAAATTTAACATTACTATGCTAATTGTATACGTGTGTCGAGGTGGTTCGTATCGTATGTCTAGAATATAACAATAACACCCTTGCTATAATCCTCACCTACTCTAGGCTTGTCCAAACCACACTGGCAACAGCAGTTAACCTGCACGTTGTTCAATGTTGCAATGATAATATGCATTGCCTGCGAACCAATTGTTCGTCCGATCAAATGCCCACGTATAGCCAAGACAAATAACGTTATTAATTAACTTCTAGCTGTTATAACTCGTGGTTTAATTAAATGAGATAAACTTTAACAAACAGCGATATTGTTGAAATATACTTAAATATGAAGAATAAATTGGCGAAATTTGTACAATTTTTGACATTACCTACGAATACGATGTGCCTATGAATAGGATTGGATAGATCCCTATTGATATGTTACTATAAATACAATATACCAGATGTCTTCCATCTTGCGTTTACGAATAGAAACAGGAAATAAGCTTATGCAATTTTATACGAACGCAGGTTCCCATAAATGCTCTATTAGCTCGAAAATCACGAGTTGTCGTATTATTCGACTTTGTAAGGAATTTTGCAAGGAAAAGTTTACTAAGCAAGAATCAATAGGCTCACAGAAGCTTTTCATTTCTCTCGATAATAAATTCTTTTAAGTACTTTTTATAGGTGTCTAGGGTATTCGATCTTTTAGTAATTAAAGAATATTTTATAAAGACTAAGATCGATAACGTTCGGACGACGAACAAGACAAGAACGATTTACTAAGGAAACAAATCTTGCTTATTACTCAACGTCCAATCTTTCCCTTTAATTTCTGTCCTTAAATTCGAAGAAACAGCTATATCGTTCTCGATTCTATGCTTCGTCATTTACCACAAATTTACGATAAATAATCCTCCTTCAATCTCACCAGTTATTAAACGGAACGTACCAACTATCAACCATTAAAATCTTACTACAGTCTTTCCAAGCAACTCGATAATCTATCACATCGGTTCATACCTGCTGCAATTTTACGCCGTAACTTGTTGAAAAATGTTTTTTCCCCAGACCGATGAACGTCGTCGACGTAAAAGCAAGGAAACGAATTCACGAGGTCGCGGTTTACGAGGCGTGTCGTGCCGTTCAAGCGGATTCGTCACGATCCTCGAATTTCAAGGTGAGCACTTCTTTCCGTCGTACGCACGAAGCCGCAAGAGCCGTCAAGATGGCGGCCAGCCGGAAATGGAAACTTGAGACACGTCGAGCCTCGAGAGGACGAGCACAATGAAAAAGCGGCTTCGTCCATGGGGATGAAGGAAACCGACAAAACTTGCAGGGGTCGAAGTCGAGATTTACGAGGTCCCTTCTCGCGCACGGTTAAGTATTTAATTAACCCTCTCCTGGCCTTGAGCGACGTCGCCGGCTGGTGGAGGCCGATTTCACGAGGTGTCTCGTTGCCTGTCGTTGGTATCGACTTCGAGGCTCGCGTCAAACGCTGGAAAAAAGAATCCTTGATGAACAAGAGACGGTTAATTAAAAACGAAGTAACAGGAAACGGCGAAGATCGCGTCTTGAGCAGCTTCTCGTCAACGTGGACCGAACGCGCTCGATTTTACGTTTCTCTGGCTACCAGTTGTAAAGGGAATGTCTAACGAGTGTAGTTTCTGCGGATCTTCTAAGGAAGAGCTACTTCAAGTAAGTATGTAATATATATATATATATTACATCCATTCTGTAACTTTATATATATATATATATATATATATATATATATATGTGCACGGGCTTTAAAGTTACAGAAATGGATTACGCGAGTGATATCGAATTTATGACAAACTTATCGTCGATCTTCGTCTATGCTAACTCACGTGTCTGATTTCAAATGGATCGTATGATTTAAGGGTATACAGTTTAGAACGAATTCGGATTTCCACCTTCGCCGATTTTTCTGATATTATTCAAGTAAAGGAAGATGCGTAGATAACGTTGTTGAAGTAATGGGATAGCTCGTAATCGTTCAAATGGTATCAGCAGCCTGAACATTTCTTGGATAAATTTCAATCTCGGACAGGTACGATTAATCGAGGATTTAAATACTTAGCAAAACGGAGAGGAGAATTTTGAATATTTTGCAATGGAAATGCATTTTCCAATTGAAATGCTGTTCTTTAAGTCGCAGACGATCTGCTTTGATCTAGCTCGCCAAGTTAATCACGAATTATCAATCGATCTTGTGATAGTGTGTTAATTAGTGATTTAGTGGAATAAAAATTTGGTTTTCCAGGTTCCTGGATGCGTTTTTAAAATTTCAAACGTAATTTTTGAAAGGAACAGTATAAATCTAAATTTATTGAATATACATACAGTGGTTGTATGCATGTGGTTAAAAATTTGTTATATATTTTTCAACAAAGACTGGTTTAAATAGAATATATTTTATATAAGATGATTTATTGGTAGCAGTTATACAAGGGTGATAAAAATGATTACTGCGGTGATACCTTTAATTGGAATTATATTCGGTGGTAGGAATGGAAGAACTATGGAATGGACAAAACGAGGAAGGCATTAAAAACATCGTTGAAACACAGCGAATTGTGCATTGCCGCGCGGAATGCAATTTTAACAACGTCCGTCGCGATGTTGCCTCGTTTTATCGTTATCCCAGACAATACGTGTATTTGCAATATTTCTTTGTCAACAAAATGGTCTTTGTTGACAAGAAAAAAATTGAAATCTCGGCGAGAATCACACTGTCGTCGATTGCTAGATATACGATATAGTTTAGATATAGTTTTTATTTCAATTTGACTTTTTACATTGTTCGAAAACTCTGAAATTTGTTGGAAAAGGGTAATCAAACTTTGTCTGTAAGCGATATTTCGTATCTCCAATTTATATTAATTACTTGAAACAGATCGAGGAACAAGACGAATTTTTACATTTTCAAAAAATTCCGGAATTTTCGAAATTAATCAAACTTTCTAAACGACAAATTTTTGGACAATTGCAGAAACAAGTAATGCAGAGTACATTAATTTTATCGATCTCTATTTATCAATAACAGTCTGAAAATTTGTTTGCGAAACTGTTCAATGCAATTGTAAATATCGAATACTAAAATGAAAATTCTTTTGAGTATATTATCTTTAAGTATACCTCGAATAACATCGTTTTGACGTAAAAAAACAGCGTGTATACATTATGCGGCATTTTATCGATGAACGTATACCTTTCCATAAAACAGGAACACACCTTATGAAAACAAAATCGTGACGCGCTCAGCGCAAAAAATATTTTACACGAAATCGAAATTGAATCGCGCGTCACTGTATAATTTTCGAACGTGCAAAAATCTCGATTAAAAGATATCGCTATTTGCAATAATCAAAATCGTTATTGCGGTTACGTATCAAAAGTTTCATCCTAAAGTTTGAACGCCCCAGTCTTGAAATATCCGCATCACTTTCAGCCTCTCTGTAATTAACGAAGAGGAGAATAAGATTAAAAACGACACATTCGCGTGTGCACAGAATCGAATTCATCGTTCTGTACTAACGATCAATAGCCGATCGCGTAAGACTCGATTGTGATATTAAACAGTTCAAGTTGCTTGGCCCATAAAACGATTGACGGTGCAACAAGGGAACCGGAGTTGGTCGTGCATCAAAATCCGTGTATACGGACTTACGGACAGAGGATCGAACGGGATGTTTCCGTCGAGGCAAGAGTTTTAGAGAAGCATGAAGGGAACTCCCAGTAATCGATAGTTTCAAAGATGCCGGATCGTAAAGCCCCGGGAGACTTTATAGCCGGCCCGTGTACGTACTTTCCTCGATACTGTTTGGTAGCTTCGATACATGTATATATGTATATATATGTGTGTGTGTGTGCGCATATATATATACATATATATATATATATATATACACAAAGGTAAACCGCGTCAGCTTTGCAATCTTTTACAGTACGTAGTTCCGAAGTCATCCGGTCACTAGAACAGGTAATTTACTTCCCCGAGCAATCACGTCCTTGCGGAATAATTCAACGGCGAACCTCCTGTTCGATCGTCCATTTCCTGCTTTCACGTTGTATACTTACTCTCACTCACGCCAATTTTATCGCTTGCATTTTTCCTCGTTTTGAAATTTAAAGTATAACACACGATCGCTTTAACGCGGTTCCGTAAATTTCTTGGCAATTCCTTACTCGTTCTTTAAGCGGTTTCATTATCTATTTACAGGCGAATCTTGCAAGGGAAGACGCAACACGTTTCTAACGAACCGGTCGCATCAGAAAGTAAAATATGCGAGGAGATATGATAAATCGACGCTGCAAATTGCAGGAAATTTTGGATATACGTAACGATACAAGGACGAAGATTGTTGTTTTTTCGTGCGTGGAAAGTATTTTGTTACCTTATAAGCCTAATCGCAAGGTGATAAAATAATTTTTACCGACTGTTTGCTTAACTCCAAGTTTAATTAACTCCGCGTAAATTAGAAGTGTATGAAACCTTAATTCGGCTAAACTGACGTTAAGCGTTTTGCACCGTCATTAACTGCACGTTCACCACTTAAACCCTGATGTATAAATTTCATAGCGTTAGTTTAACGGTGCACATATTACCTCGATCTTCTTCCCAAATATGGTCACTTAACCTGATTGTACGCTACCGTACTGCATTTCGCGTTTATGGCATTAAGAGCTTAGTTTACGCGGCGAATCAGAGCATAATGCTGAACTCTGGAATTAAATGAATTAGACGTCTACAGATGTCAACTGTCATATTATCGCCATAATCTACTAGTCTGTAATTTCATTTAAAAATATTTATGAATTATCTCTCTTTCATCGTAAATCTTCTTTATTCTAGGATTCAAAGGCACGAAATCTAAGTATTTCAGTAATAACGGGAATATCACGTTGTTAATATTTCGAAAATGTTTACTCAAACGTTGGTTCCCGTTGCAGACAGAATTCCTAAATTATTTTATAAAACTTTAATTACGAAGAATCTCATTCGTCCAACGTCGAATGAACCTATTCCTTGTAAACTTTCGCATCGTCAAACAGTTTCGAAGCGTCGCAAGCCCAATCAATAATTCTTCAACAAATTACTAAACCTACATTAAAAGGGAAATAACATCGCGCCCTGTTCTTATATTCGTATGGTTGTTGTTATTCGAACTCTTAACATAGCATGCTAACCAAATCTAGTCTTCGCGACGCTTCGCTCCTTTAATAATCCACATCAAACCTACCGAATAATTCTCGCACTATGCGAACGCTTTCTTTTTTCTTCTCGTTCGTAACGCGAACATAGTGGATTCGTCAAGAATACGCGACGTAGAATCAGTATTTCGTGACGTGAAGGACGCGTCGCGTTGCGTCCTCGAGATAAATGAATAACAAGCGTAAAAAAGGCAGTGAAAGAAATCAACTTGAAACCAGCCAATAATAGAGAAACTGCGAACAGATGCATCCGAGAGACGAAAGACCCGGAAACGTAGTTCTCCGATGCAAAATGTGGCAAGACGAATAGCTGTCCCGATAAACGGATAGCGTACGAGGCAACGCGCGAACGACAAGCTTCCGGACAGACAAACTGGCTGCGGATACACGTCGCTGTTGAAAAAAGGCGATTCGATTACATTACGGGACGATATTGCGAGCCGGCTCGCTTCATCTTCCATTCGTTGGTCTCGTGTGTCAGGTAAACTGGAGCTGATCTGATTTGTTGGTTTAAGCTTCTGCTTCATAAAGATAGATAGTACGTGAATCACTATGTAGTCCTCGTAATTTCGAATTTAACGAACAAATCGGACATTTTTCCGTGAAATTTATACGTTACTTTTCTCGATGTCTTTGTTGATTGCTTTTATTCGTTTGAATAATTGCGATTAGGAATTTGACTAATTCTTAACACGTGTGATCGTTATTTCGAAGCTTCGCGTATAATTTGTAAATGAATTTGTATAATTTCATTTGCAAGAGAAAGGTTGCGTGAAAATGCAGGTTACAGGAAGGTACGCTCTTTTTTTTATAAAGCTTGCCATTTTTTCCGTTGAAATTTTTTATTTATCTTTTTGGAGTGTCACTTTGTCACGCTTCACGGTGCCATCATTTTGTTGGCATCAAATGGACGCGGGTGGTGCAAGATACGCTTCCCATGTATCTTTCATGATTTTTATCTTCCGAAAGTAACGCACTGCAGATAGTCACGATGTCGTTCAGTTGCGAAAAAACGTATTTTGCACCGATTAAGGATTGATCGTCGGAAACATATTTTACGAGATATAAAAAATATTATAAAAAGGAAAAGCGTCGTTAAATTCCCTTCGTGTTTAAGATTTCCATAGCTTTATGCTCACAATGTTCATAAATTTATAATTCAGTCTCTTATAATTTTTATTTGAAACTATCGTTAGAGAAATTTCCAATCATGCACGCGTGTTTTTTTTTTTTTTTGTCATATGCGTATCGCAATTTGCACGCTGCGATATTTTCTTTAGAATTGTAAAGCTTCTCGAACTTTTTACAAGTAGAAAGATATAAAATTCTTATGTAAAGTGAAGTTCACTCGTAAAAGCCACATTTATCGAACAGACGCATTTTTGTTTGTAAAAAATTCATCGAAATGTACGAAGGCTGTTTCCTAAGGAAAATGTCCCGATGGGTAACTGTAATCATCGCGTAAAAAGTGTTCATCGCCATTGAAAATTTTAAAATGCAAAAATGTACAGACTGTACGTAAAGTTCGCAAGTATCAAAAATATTCTTCATAGCGTTTAACGAGCGAAATCGATCGTCGGTGAACTTTAATTTCTTCAATTAAAGCCAGAAATTCTACGAATACTTCTGCTCGTTACCAACTTCTAGTCCTTGACGTATAGGAAACGATATTCCATCCAAATTTCCTTACTATCTAACGTTACAAAATCTAACACTGAAAGAGCGTGCAATCAAATTTCATTAAAGACACGCGTCGTTCCCACAAATCACTTCAAAAATAAGTTTTCTAACGACTCATCGCAGTGTCGTTCATCCTAGCGACTTTTACCCTCGTCAACTGGAAATTTCGAGCGATCCGGAAGGCAGTACGTCAAACGATCCACGGTTTTCGTCGTTTTTTCGGGGCTATTTATTTGTTTTCCCGTGGTGTCACATCGTCGAGATTCGAGCAAGTTTCAACAGAACGAGAATGGACGGATACGCGTACCGACAGCGGAAACGCATAGATTTCCCCCTTCTTGGTGGTTTTTTGAATTCAGACCGCGGCAGCTGGGCCAAACTCAGCGGGACGACGGGCAACCACTCGGCCTGCTCTATTTTTATCCGTCCCCGTCAACCTGAGAGATTTAAGGCCGTACAGATAACACCGCCTCACGTACTTACTTCCTACGTTAGAGCTCCGATCCTCCCTCAGCGGTGGCGACCACGATCGCGCCGATCGTTCGTTGTATTCCCGTGTTTCCTACGAATTTAAATAAATATCACTGTACCAGCCAGTTTCCCCATCTATTACCGATGTGCAGCCCGCGATTTTATATTTGTATGATGTACACGTGCGACTGAAATCTGTTGGCAAAACTGTTGTGTTTCAGTATTTATGGGTTTATGGTTGTCTAGCTGGATCTTCTTGTATGTATAATGATTTAGCGATCGATATTAGTGAGTCGATGAGCGGTAAACTGTAAGTTACATCTACTTGTTGTACAACTAGTTCTTGTAATTGTAGAATTGTACATCGAATAGAACGATTAGCTAGATTATAGTTCCCGATAGTTGTCTTATTAACAAGTTTATTGATTATGAAGAGTATGACAATTATCAGAATCTCTCGTTTTACCGATAGAATTTAGGAAATCGTTCGAAAAGTGTCCATAATTTAATTGGTAGCAAAGAGTCGAACAGTCAAGATCTTTCGATGCTAGAAAATTACCAAAAAGCATAAATAATAGAGAGCTAGCATTTCTTCAAGATAACTGTAATAAAAATAGATAAAAAAGAAAGTGCAGCATCTCGATATACAATTCCAAGATTGTGGTTTGAGTGAGCGAATGACTAGAAATGGATAATTTATTTCCAAGCTTTAAACAACCCTTCCTTTAACACGGATAAGCTTAATAATATCAGAATAAAATTATTAATTAATCTCAGGCGAAAGAAGCAACTCATAAAATTGTATTATAATTACAAAACGAAATTTTTCGCTTTATTCTTTATTTAATTTTTCCAATAAAACGTTAAATAGATATGATCGCAAATACAAATTGTTAGAAACAAAGTTTCCCCATTAAAAAAAAATATCCTGCTGAAAAGAATTATATTAGGACGTGGTCAGATATTAAATTCCTTCGATGTAGATTCCATTGAAACAGTCTTTGCCCGCCCTTTGCTATTTCTCTACCCGTAACACGTACATTCGCGAGATGTCTTTGTGCAGCTGCAGCAAGTGTAACCACAATGAGACACTCATCGAACGTTTGAAGTTCTAACTCGATCAATTACGAAACTTTGTGACTATCGATAGTTACTTCAGCTGTACGTTTGTAAGTTGGACCGGTGCTGATTAACGTTAATGAAGATGCAATCGGGAACGGAACAAAGAAACTTTAACAGAATCATCTTATTGGTCGAATTAGTTTGACGACGCAAACACGTTAGGTTTAGCTTCTTGGAACAATTATTGACGTTACAATTTTCAGGATCAAAGTTCAAATGGAAATTTAAATGATTCGTATTTTTATGTACTGCGTTTCATTTACACGTTATATTTGAAAACTGTATAATTTTCTTGTGATTGACAACGTTGGCAAGGAATATATTTCACATGTTAAATATCATTTCACTCTATAATGGAAATATAATAATAGACAATATTTTGCTCCGTACAGCACTATTCGCAAGTTGAATCAAACAACAATTTGGCAGCAAGGAATTAAAAGGAAACCTGAATTCTCATTAACAGAAAAAGATTAACTGCTGTCTTTACCATTTCACGAATACGAGATCCGTTTGCCCTTTAAGGCGAGACCGCTAAAGTAGCGCCGGTTCACGAATTAACTTCGTCTCGTAGACGGTTCGTCAATTACAGCCTCGGTGAGAACGTTCGCGAAGAAGAATCCCGGGAAGCATAAAACCAGCCTTTTATGACTGGCACGTAAGACGAGAGTCGCGAAATATCCACTCGAAAAGCCCAAGACCAAGCGGCCAGACGCTTTCGACCCCTATAAACCGGCAACCATCCTTGTTTCTCAACGTACTCCGTAGCTGCCCCCGCTAGGGCGCAGAATGCCGGTAAAACTATCTGTCTGGCAGTTATCTCGTAATAGGATAAATAATGGAGCCGCTATTCGACCCGCTTACACCGGTTGTCTGAGAAATCACCTCTGTGTGTTTCCGTTTTGATGGAATTCTTGAAATAAAAGGGATTACGAGAAATGGAGATACAGGGCACTAATCATGGAGGATGATACCGGAAATATGAGAATTAAGAATAACAATACAGTAGTGATAAGGAAAAGTAATTGAGATAACTGTTGATTTGATTTTAGGAGTTTGTGAAGTATAGGGTATCTTTTAAGGATGGTACAATCGACGTTATTGGGGGGGTTAAACGAGGATTATGTAGTTTGCAAACTAAATACCAACAGGTAATAGAAATTTCGCATCTTAAGTGTTGTATGGATCGCAATTATCAATATTTATTTGCTATAAAAATTGAGAAGTGCGGATTTCGTTTATCCGATGTTAGAAATGTATGTGTAGAAATCTATTGTACATGTATTTTTAATCGATTCTTTCATATTGATATTATTTCCCTTTCTTGTATACACGGGCTGGAAAAATATTCAGGCAATGCGAGAGATTTTTGTCCTACGTTCGTAAAATTATTCGCGCGGTAATATATAATATTTTGTTGCAATCAAAGTTCAATATTTGCCCGGATTGTTATTTTGCTTATTATTCTGCGATTTGAGATATTCAGGAAAATATTGATAAACCCTTCCCTTGAAAATATAATCCACGAAGATAAATATATGAAATCTTATTTCCTACAACGAGATAAGAAGACCTACACACACATACAGACTCATTTCCATATTTAGCTTCTTAGAACTTAAAACCGATTATACGACAACGTACCTTTAACATAACGCAATTAGCTCCATAAATCAATTCCGCTGTCACCATAAACCTCCATCTGGCTTCAGAAACACGGTGCGTACTCGCGAACACATCTAATTTGTCAACGTAACGCGTAATCACGCTTACGTTCTGATTAACACATAACGCGAAGGATAACCAGTCAGCGTTTCCTTGAAAATCCACATCATCGCTAGAAATTACTCTCGTTACGTATTTCACGTATCGTTTCGTAATTCCGTGCTCACGAAGCATCGCGCTGCTGTAACAGCAGTAACGTATCAGCATATTAATACTATTTACCGATCTAACTGCAACCACGGAAGGAAAAGAGCGAAAAAAGAGAAACGTTCGTAGCTTAACAGCTCGTCCAATAGCAAACAATAAAACAGAAAATCGCTCGAGCCCCTGTGAAATGGTAGATCATGGGAAACGCGTGTTTAACCAACGTGTCTGTGAATGTGTACCATCCTGGATGGATCTACTGCACGTACAGAAAGGTTTAATGAAGCCGTGTATACGCGTGTAGAGGGAACAGCCAAAGCTATGTAGGATATCTGTACGAACTGTGTACGCAGCAACACCGGATCTGTAAGCGTAATTCCCCATTTGTATTTTTGAGACAAGAAAATGCTATAAACTAATGTATCTGAACACGTATATTTGCCCTGTTAAAAACAGAAGGAATAAAGGGAGGAAAAGAGGATAGGAATTAGCTGCCCGTGCAAATAAGTGCAATGAGAAAGTATCAGAGATACGTGCTATACCAGCGGCTTATCGTGTTCTATGATATGACGTTTGGAATTTTGTTTTAGTTTCCCCTGTAAAAACTTTGATACTAACAGTGTGGAGGAGCTAAAGTTATAACCTTAATAAATAGACGCGTAAGTGGAGCTGTATATATTTATCTGAAGATCGAAAGATGTACGTATTTTTAAAACAATGACGAGCTTTGCAGTGGAAGAAAAAGTAGTTGATATAATTATATCTGTGATATATTTATAAATATCTGTACAGCCATTATACACAGATAAAACAAGTTGCTTTCGCAATACGTACAACGTTTCAACAGAGCATTAAATATACCCTTTACCTTCTACATGGAAATATCCATTGAATTCTTACGGGTAACTTAATCAGATCGTATGGTTAAACATATTTCAACTACGGACAATTTGACAAAAAGCAACCGTCTTAGAAACGATTCACAATCCTGCTATGGAAATACGTGTACCGTAAGACATTTCACGGTCTATGATACTTCCGAGTTATATCAGGCGAGGACATTACGCAATTCATTTTCCAGACGTTCGTGAAAATTGAAAGAATCTTCCTTTTCCGCGCGTGATACATAGATTTCACCGACTCTTGTCTGTTATCTGAATTGCAATTTGAAATCGCGGATAAGGCGAGGAACTTGCGACGTGCTTTGCCAACAAATGACGACTCAAGCTTAGCATTCGTTCTATACCAAGGTGACAATTTAACGACTGGGATTTCGTCTCTTATTCAGCCTTAGGCTCACACTGAACAACCTATACGAGGTGCAGACGGTTCTGCAAATCCAATTTACATAACATTTTTCGACTAAATCGTTTCTGTGATTATTGGAATACAGCGACGAGACACGAATTTGATTTGTTTGCTGGAACAACCCAGTTGATAAGAGGAAGTTGTAGTATATCGGTGGTTAGTAGAATCTTGGTCTGGAAACGATGTACGGTGTTAAGAGGAAGCGTCAATAAATCGTTAGTAACTCAGAACGATTTTGTCTAGAGCGAATCGAAGTTCGCATTGATTATGAGCGTGATAAATGCTTGTGAACAAGGTGAAAATTATTTCAGCCTTTTTCTACGACAGTAGCTTCTATCTTCGGCGCAGACTACTGAATTCTCTCATCCGAACGTTGACATACACGCACGTATGTACCTATGTATTTAGCTTTTTTTTTTTAACATACTTTATTCTCTTTACCTACTTTATTTTTCTCTGAATAATAAAAAAATAATTATCGCTTTACCGAGTTCAATAAATTCATCGGTAATTTCCGGTTAAATATGTGTATAGAACAAAAAATATATATATAGAATGTATCGAATATAGGAAATTCCTTCAACAACTTTCATTGCTAACAACTCTCGGTAAAAACAAACTTTTCAACATACAGAAAATTACTACTATTATTTTTAACACCATCAACAGAGAATAAAACATTAAGCAAGGAACCTATGGTGACTAAGCATATAAAACAACAAACACTTTACCCTCGTACTAAGCGTTAAGAATAGCACGCCGTTTCCAGTAGACGACGTAGGATAATAGAAGCAGCCATAAGCGACTGATCGCTGCCACTGTATCGCGTTTTGCATCACAGACATTGTTATCGTTCATCTTTCAGTTGCAGTCTTTCGCACATGGAATATCTTATCGCACCGTTAAAAGGAATTTATTCCTGAAAGCGCTTGACGATACAACGACCCTGAATTTGCGGTTGGCCATTAAATTTTCAAATTTATTATCGTGAAAACACGGCGGGAAGGTTAGGTTGTTTACGCGTCGAGCACGAGTTTAGCCAGATCCATAAATCGCTATTCGTACCGCGATCTTTTTCACGTTAGCGAAAGCTACATCTGCGCAAATTTTCCATGTCATTTTTGTCACATATTGTACATCTCTCAGGTTGAAAATCTTCCGATGCGATTCCTAGAAGATAGAAACTACATCCATCGTCAATTTGAATATAACGCGAACAACGATCAGCTATGAATCATGTTGCAGTATAAATTAATTTACTATGTTCGTTATACGTCCTTAACGTATGCATATTTTACACGTACATATGTAACGTACTTACCGAATATTGTAGCTGTAGCTTTTAAAATTCTAAGTTATAATAATAGATACACCGCAGATGTCGATGCATTTGTAGAAAATTTAAACGTATAGAAATATATTAAACATCCGTAATACGTAAAAATATGTAAAATATAGAAAGCAAAGTACTCGTTATAGAATGTTGATGTTGAAATATATCTGCTTTTCCTCCTAAAACTTTGCATTTCCATAAGCAAATTCGTAATTTAATAACGAAATAAAATTTCAAATCCCCTGCAGAAAGAAATAATCTATAGTTAAGTATACTAATGCTTCTTCCTTCCCCTTTTCGATACATATCGCAGTCCTTTTCACGCTATATCCGTTCCTCGTACAATACGTTTTAACTATTCGTATTACACGGCGCGCCACGCTGGCGATGTCAAGCGCACGAGCCCCTCTTATATCTCGCGGAATCGCGAATATCAAAAAGCCAGCGAGAGAAACGGTAATTCGGAAAATTTATCTGATGTCGAGACAAACGCCATCAGGTTCGAGCAATAACTTGAAATTTAGGTATTGCGTGTAGCTGATATTGCAGTTGGCGCGAAGCGATACACTCTAAACATTATGTAGAATAAGCGACGTTATTATTTAAATGTAGAACGTGTCTCGAATATTATTATATAATACATTAGCAGCGTGTACATTTGTTGAAGTGTATCGTCGAATGTACAATTTTCTTTCCAGCATTACGTATGCTTTTTAGCCGACTGTCAGATAAAATTGACCTTCTCCAAATAATTAATTTATTGCTTAAAGATTCTTTAAGCTTCAATTTGCCGCTATACTATATTATATTATATTATAATAGGCTCGATGTTCGACGACCTACTTCTTTGGAACGTGTTATCGATATCGATAGTAAGTCTGATTAATTTTTGACAAAAGGATAAGGAAGATTTTGAGATAACGTAAATCGAAGCTTTCTTTTAACGCATCAAATTGCGTTGCATTGCATCGTCTAATCTAAAATCATCTGATTAAATAGGTCGTCGGAAATAATTAAGATAACCAGCAGTTACGAAAAGAATAGAAACACACTTTAATCCGTTAGCCGATAATATACATATGCGACCAATATATTCCGCGTACGCTTAAAATAACGAAATCTGCAGACTTAATAAACAAGTAAATATCTGCAAACAACCGAAATTGACCGATCTCGATGAAGATATCGTTGTGGCAAAAGGATTTTCGCCACGTTTGAAATAATCTCCCTAATGTCTACCGATAAATTGCAAAGTATTGTAGGAGATATATAAAAGAATGGTCGTACACATACTCGAAGCTCTAATCTATTAATAAATGTTAAAATAAATGAAACAAAAACTACTACTCGGATATCAACGTGATATCGAAAACGTCGGAATACCCGGACTTCAGATCCATCTGTTCGTTTCGATTTCTGGCAGAGCACATGCACGTTGCAATTCCAGCTTGAAAGAGGAATCAAACGTTGATCGTATGATGGAGAAAAATTAGCAATATCCGAGTTTCTCTATATCTGTAAAAATCCAGCGGACTCGAGTCGACGATTGTCGCCAGTCGCTTTATCGCTGTGTATAAAAGCGAAAGACGAACAGTGACCAAGTTTATTCAGCTATCCATCGTAAAAGCAGGAATTCCCGCCACGCCTTGCCTCGTATTTCGGACGTAACATCCGTGAAACAATGGTCGTAACTGCGGGACTCGAAATGTCGATAAAGCCGCCATGTCTCGGAAATGTGAGTTCGTCCTTCATATTCTATTTCGTTTCTGTTCGCCAGAACAGCGGACCAATCTTGCCACTGTGACTCATTTTAACGATCAATTCCGCGTAAGAAATATCGATGGATACGGTTATCGGAAATCGGTCCTTAAAACAGTTCGCGAGCTTCTGTTAGTTAAGATGATTAAGTTTAAGGGTGCTTCTTGCCAAGGTTATTTGTGACTTTATCACCTTCTAAGAATATTCTGTTCGCGATTTGTGAGATAATTCAACGCCAAATCGATTACTTTTGGTGGAAATGGACGTGAATTGCAAGATTCGAGACAAACTTAATTTCGCGTGAACTGCATTATATTACACTTCGAGAAAATCCCTGACATCCATGTTGAAAAGTAATCGGTTCGGCGTGAAATCGTTTCATAAGAAGATGGTTTATAGTTAAATGAAAGAATTTAACACGATTCCTCCTTTTCAACCGTTTGTTCTCTTTTCTCTCGTTCGTTTAATGCCACGTTATTCGTTAAAGTACTAACAACTAGAATTGTATTTTTTAATATTACATAATTTCATGTTAGCGTGCTTTATAAGAAGCAGGCTCGTCAAAACCTTCGATAAGAAACCTTCGACGAAGAACCTTCTCTGGAAGCATCCCGATTATATTACCAACGACGAGCAACTTCAACGACTAGCTGTCAATCACCCGCGTGATCACAGAAATCAATTACACAATAATTTATTCGTAATACGTATCCGCGAAATCATGACCTATCGCAGCAGTTTATCGAGAGAGAACTCCTCCAAACAAACAAAGCGATCGGGCTTTCACACGTTAGTCATCATCTCTGATTATTCTGATGTTAAACGCGTCAGAATTGAACGCGTTTCAATAAATGCATTGTGTGCTGTGTCATGACAGTTCCAAGCGTTCCAACTCCTCCAAACGTTAACTTCAACTTCACCGACAAGCAACAACGTCCACCAATTTCCCGTAGATGTCTATTGACACTTTTAACTTAGGTGTTTCACGAATTCACGACGAGTAGCTCTGCGAATTCACTTAGCACCGTTGTAAGCGTTTTATTCGCGACACAAGCGTTCCGTGCTTGTTGAGCATTCGTTCTATTTGCAGAGTTTACGACCTTTAGTCGGTCAAGGCTGATTTTCGGACGTAGTCGCCCTTCGTTCTCTGAATTTCACGTTTGTGTATGTTTATATATTCCCGTTGTTCTTAGATTCTTGATAAAATACGTTTAAAAGCTTTGCTCCTATCGAAATTATATCATCGTGCAGCTTTTCTTAGGAAAGATTAATTTTATGCGAAACAATTGGCATTACAGGAGAAAACGCTCGAATGAAATAAATAATGGCGCGATGTCGATCAATACGTTGTTGCATGAAATTTTGGCTCTGGACGATCGAGCAACCTCACAGATTGCATTGTGAAATACGCGGAGCGAGTTTTCCCAAAACAGGACGAGGTTCGCTATAAGTAACGCATCCCGAAAATTACGGGGACAGAAACTTTCGTGAAGTAACATACGAGTACATCGAGTTTCTCTACTGAGAAATCAAAATGTTAGCGCACACTGTACAACAATTCGAACGTTGTCACGAGAACAACAGTTTAAGCTAACGGCTAAAAATTCAATTTATAACAATCGATTCCAATTTTGTGAAAGAACGAAAACGATAGAAATGTCCAGCTAATTGAAATATATACGTATTTGTTAAAAAATTACCAAGGAAAATTAATTCACATTCCACGCGTAAACTACCTGCGCTAATTAACACATCGCAGGCCACGCGAATGAAAAGTAAACATTAGAAAATATAAACCTACAACTAACGTCGAACGCCTTTTTTCCACGCCCGCGCCATGGCAATGATTATCCTATAATCGTCGTACGGCTTTCATACGCTAATCAACAGCGTACACTTCATCAAACTATCACGTTGCATATCTGTAATCAACGGATATTCGCAGAAGCATAATTTTCGCACGATAAAACAAAGTGGTGACGTTAATAACACTACAGGGACACGTTTTATAATCGATGCGATGTTCAATATGGATCGATGGGAAAAAAGTTGAGTCTCGAGTTGACATGGAAGATGGACGGCTTCCTATCGTACAGTCACCCAGTAACGAGTCAATCTCGATGCATTTTGCAGACCGAAACATCGGCGTCTAAACTAAATATTTGCATCGGATGGCGTCGCGACGTTCGAGAACGGCTAACATGAATTATTCAGAGTTATAAAGCGGCCGCGCTCGCGCTCGCGTCCCGGTAATTGCTGGTTTCTGAAGCAACATGATTCAGGATATGGCCGCGCGCACGTGGACCGATGTCGTGAATCGATTACACGCTGCGGCTCAACGCCGCATACACGCGACACTACGAGGGTCACAGCGAACATTGGATCGCCGAGTCGTGGATTTTCGGATTGTGTTGCCAGCGGTCTCTGTCAGTAGCCGGTTGTTTGGTGAAAGCGATGTATTTGGGTCTTTGCGTGTGAACCGTTTGCAAAAGATTTACAGTGCTTTGAATTTTTAAAGAATATCGAACATTCGTCAATTTCGAGTTTAATATTTGGCTTGTTCAAACTGAATAGGTATAAAATTATCAGGGGTTTTCATAACGACCAGGTCGTGAATACGTTGAGACGAAGACCGAAAATTTTTGTATTATACATTAGATGAAAGTTGTCACCGATTGCGAATTCAATGTCCTACGATACATGTAATTATATTCGGTATTAATTTTGTAAAACTGGAGAAATTTTAAATTAAAATGGTCTTACATTTTTACTGCTCGAAATTTTTAACATTTTTGCATATTCAGCTGCTCTAGATGTATAATATGCAAATTCGCATAGAACGTTTTCGTTTCAAAAACAAACAAGTTGCGACGTTACGTAAAAGAGGAAAAATGGATTTAGCTAGCAAAAATGTTTGGATAGGTGGAAATATTTCCGTTTGCTTTACTTCGCAAGGTATTAAGGTGATCAAGATAATTCTTCATTTCTCTTTCCCCGACATTCAATTATTTCTACCAGTGTACAAATACCTATTATTACAAATAGAAGGCAACCGAACCTTTTAGCGAAAGCGAAAGTACACGAGACGGTGGTTGGCAAAGAGAAACAGAAGCTACTTGAACAATTCCTCCCCTTAAGACAAAGCAACGAGGATTTAACTACTTGGAAATTCTCGTTCGGTCGAACGAGAGGTCCTAAACAGCTCTCGAGTAATTAAATCAGAAAAAAAGAAGCTACACGATAGAAACACAAGGTTTCTTCTTCCGTTTATCCATTAAAACTTATTACGTTTATTACAGTGAAATCCCATTGGTATCTCTGGAGCAACGACTAATCTCTTTCTATCAAACGCGATTATCACCGAGAAACGCGATTCAACGTGATGGCTCGAGTATCGAAAACAATTTATAGACATCCGGAAACTCCTGTGTACACTGTTATAAATGCTAGATGCACTCCTGGAAAGTGCAATCTCATCGATTCTCGCTTGGGAAAGCACGAGACATCGCGAGGAGACGTCACCGGTGAGTCTCCGTCATCCTAAATTAGAAACCGATTTATCGATCCTTTACGACTTTTCACGTCGCTTACAAGATTCTGCCGATACGGGATTCGCCAGTGTCTCCTATTGAGCCCAATACCAATAATGTGGTAGTTGCAGCCACGGACCGCGGTTCAGAGGGAATTGCTTCCAATAATGTCAGACACACCCGTCTAACTTCTCGATACGTTGGCCTTGCCAAACCCTCGGGGATGTTTGCGGCTCGATACATTCGTTCTATCTGTACGATTAAAGAAATCGATTCTTCCTTACTCTTGGCACGTATCTAAAAGGTGTACGCGAGCACGTCGTCATCGATGGTCCACTCACGGAATTTTCACGGATTGTTTGTTTGGAAGTGGGATTATTTCTAGTCGGTATTTTCATTTTTCTCTTCGGACAGATTTTATTAAATTGGCAAGATTTTTATATTAAACAAGGTTTCGGATCATATGGAACGGGCTTAGTGTTTCATTTGAAACGTTTAATTGCGTGAAGACTTTATCGGAGAAAAGATGTTGTGAGATATAGCGGTAATATGTTGCGCGAAATACGTACAAGTAAAGTTTTTAATTCTCAATCAAGTTTTCTGGCTTACTTAAAGTTTGTCCAGACAATAGCTTTAATTTTCTTCGCAAAATTCTTGTCTAGCTTAGTATGGTATGGTAAGCGTGTAGTTTCCGGTAATTATTTTGTATTTTCAGAATTTTTAAATGTACAAAATTTAAGAGGATATACTCTACATATAAGAACCTCGATATATCTCAAGTATTTGTTTATTAATTTATTTTGGTAATATATATCATTTTGGTATCTATATATATATATATATATATATATAGAATTTACAATCTTTAGATAAACCACTTTAGACAAAATCAAAATATCTAAGGATATTAAAGTTCATACATACGCAAGAAATCAAAATTCCTATCAACCTACAAGAAACCTAATATTATGTTAAATAAATAAAAAGATCGTTCAGAACAAGAATAAACGTTCCCGTACATTATTGGGTACTCGGGTAAATTAACAGTTAGCATATAATACAAATTACCAGAATACATAAATCTTTCTAATTCCTACGTCTTTGTCTAAATGTCGATTTGCAAGAGATCTTGTAAATTTTAATTCAAGAATGCAGCTAGACTACACACCTCTTAGTGACAGTAGCAATTTTACAAACTGAGAATTAACGAGCGATCCCTATAGTTGCATCCGCTGCTTTAGTAATTACACGAAGATATATGACGCAGCAAATTCTAGATACAAGGAGCGAAACATCGATTAAAAAGAGAGCAAGAAGGGAAATAAGATAATTTATGCTGGTAGCTCTCATTTACTCCTGTTATGTCGTAGATACATATTGATCAGTGTGCATATTTCAAATTGAACAAATGCTATTTCGCGTACATGTTTCTATGTAATTTAATATCGTCGAATATTCCGAAGAGAGTTGCAGCGAATTCATTTATCTTTGTATATTTATCATATTTAAAAGATCAAGAAATTTTATTTGTATGCTCATAATATTACGACGAATACGAATTCTTCATAATCATCATATATCTCTACCAAGATACAATGCGTCCACTCTGTAGTCTGAAAAATACCTTGCTACTTATTAGACTTTTACTTGAAAGTCTATTGGCGATGACTATAATATATACTTACTACTGAGTTATATATATATATTTATACCTACTTTCGCTGCTGTTAATCGTTGTCACGGTTAACATTCTCACGAACCACGCAATCTTCCTCGGAGCTCGACACCATCGCGCAAGAACAAACGACGTAAGACATTACGAATCGAGGATCACGAGAAGTGGTTGAAGCGGCAATTTCTTCGAGTTGACTTATTTTATCCGAGCTCGTTCGAGCGTGTATTACGTACACGATAACTGGGGCGAATCGTTCCGTTCTTTTCGAGTAGTATGAACCAATCCGCGGAAATCTCTAGGTCATAGACGCGATAGCGACGTGTAACACGCGCGTACGTACTTCTCGTTCGCGACATATCGGAAAATTGATGTATTTGACGGTTGAACGAAATACGATTCCATATCTCGAAATTTCCTGGTAACAGCCATCAGGGAAACTAAGATATATTTTATTTAATGAAAATTGAATGAAAACTAAAATACCCCTGTCACAATGCGACGTACAATGTACAGCCTAGCTGTCGATTCGCTCGCGTGGCGTTCTTGAAATTCTTGCATTGTTCTTGTTCGCGCAAATATGATTCTTCGTAGTTGCGTTAAATTGAAATGGGATACGATTACTACAGGCAGCTCTGAAATTGGAGAGTGTATTTCGTTTGGTTTCCAAACGAACGAAACCTTCTATTATAAGAAATTCGAGTTTGTTGTTGCGATTTTTTAACGTACAATGTGTATATAAGTATTTAATCTTAAATCGGGTTAGGTTTTTCGAACAAACATTTCTATTAATCACGTAATTAAAAGTTGACAAAGCTAGATCGATTTTAGTTAAATTTTGACACGTGAAAGAATAGGTGATCTCTAAATAAATAAATTACTATACTCGAGAGATTCATAAGCTAATAAGTTAACTCTTTAGTCTAACTCGCTACATCCACAGGTAAATTTGCTATCATTATACTGGGAAAGTGAATGTTCCAATTATGAAAACAAGGGAAACTAGAATTTAAATACTTGGAAGACAGTTTTATTAATGTAACAACTACTTCAAACAATTTCAAACTTGCGAGTAGTTGTTGTCTTCCCCTGTTAGAAAATAATCAATAACTATAAACTGACGCGAAAAGCTACCATTTATTTTCACGCGAAACAGTCATTAAATAAAGGATGGAGGGGACAAAAAACCTTGCGATATAAACACGTTCTGATAAGACAAACGGTCATGCTGCCTGATTTGCATAATCACGAACGCACCGAGAAGTTTACATCTTGCTGTTTCCTGCATTTTTTGTTACCGTTACCGTTTAGAGAGAAGCGCAAATTGCATATTCATCATTACCTCTACAAAAATGATACTCGCGTTCGTGATTCTCGTGTTACAGTAGTTTCTCGGAAGCCAAAGCGGCTTCCATATGCCCATGTTCTGTAAATTTCTCTGTTTTATTATCGTGGAACACGTCAAAACTAAAACTAAAATTTAAAAGGAAAAAAAAAAGAATGGATTACTCCCATAAGATCATTTGTTTGCAAGAACGTGACGTAAACAGTCGTTAATAAATTCCAAAGTGAACTTTAAAACATAACGCTTGTAAACCAGAACTGGAATATTCGTGCATTTATATTCGAGATTTTAAAAATTCAACGTGTATGATATTTAAACGTAGAAAAATTTATAGGATGTGTTTCGGAGGCTATAGAAAGCGTAAGAATTTTTCACTCTGCTAACTCGTGTCAAAAAATACGATAACGCGTATACAATGTACACTAAGGTGGCAAATTGTACTCGGTATTCGTCTTTCAAAGCGTTGGGGCTCGACCAAAAGGTAATATACGCGTGCTGGAAAACAGGTCGAGCACGGATAGTTAATTAACGAGGGTAAAGTTCATTCGAACTGATTTCTTTGGTCAAGCGATATGTTTGTTTTGCTGCTTGCCGTATTTTCTCGGGTTTGCGTTTTCTTGTTACCCGCGTCCCGTTTCATGGATACACGGTGAAATTTTTCATCGGCGCGAATCTCGCTGCAGCTGCACCGCATCCGATTCCTCGACCGACCAACCAGACGAATTTTTTTCGCTGGCCCACTTTGAGAATGCTCTTAACAGGTGCTGCGGCTGGCCGATTCCGCTGGGAATTTAAGCGCAACGAATTTTCACGGCTATTTTTGCACGTTCTAGAACACCCGACGTAAACATCCACCTGGTATAATTTAGAACGAACCCTCGTCGAAACGCGGAAGCCAGTTTAACGAATTCGGTACGCTTGGCTCGATCCATTTACCGTTTGCTGTCGAGCATAGTGAAACGTTTGTGCTTGCGAGATGAAAGATTGTGAAAGATGACAGAGAATATTTTCTGTTTTGATATCGATATTTTTTCACTCTATATAAGTGTGTATAACATATAAATTTATTTATAGTAACGTATTAATTTAATGGAGATAAAAATACGATGCAATTGCGCAGTGGATCCTTTTTTTTTGGAGATAGGTTGAATGTAAAATGAAAATTTTATTATTCTAAGCTCTGTGTGAATAGACTTATAATTTGGAAACCTAAGGACAAGAAATAATGTAATACATAACTGGAAAGGTGCAGTGTAATTGTACTTGAATTGCCAATTATCCAATTTATCTACAAAGTTAGTATTCTCGAGAAGGATTCTACATTTTATACGTTCATTTCTAAGCAAGATCTTATCTTTCGCTGCTTTGTATTACGATTTTATTTCTAACGTGAGTCACTTTTAAGCCAAACCAGCTGCGATTCGTTGTTTCCGCGTTCAGATACAACGTACACGTCATGACGCTGGCTCGTAATACGATTGTGCCATCGGAATAAGACATATTCCTATAAATTTAAAACACGAGGGAAATAGGAGACAATGGCAAAGGAAATTACCGGAATATGACCGTGGCACAATGGAATGTGACAAAACAGATGTATTGCTAAAAATACGAACGACAAGCGAAATAAAATGTAACAATAGCGAGGAACAACGCGATCGTCCTCGTTGTTACGATTTGTTTTACGGTTATGTGAAACAATCGATAACATTTCCGATGAACGAGAAAAGAAATGAAAAAATAATTATAAAAGATCTTAATTAAATACGTATCTGGCCGTAGAGCAAGAGATAAAAACATATATTTTAATACAGGCTAAAATAAAACGAGGTTTTAAATTAACATCAAGTGTCGATACCGAATCATATTTTTAAACTGTAGAAGTGTGTAATATTTACAGCGCGACAAAGCTTTCGGCCAAACAGATTTTTCACTTTATATTCCACTAGCGATATCGAAAAGAATTTTAACCAATATCGGTGGTTGACGAATAGAGGAAAATGGCACAACAAAGAAACAGTATTGTATAGTTGTTTAATATCAATTAAAATTCTTTAAAATACCGATTGTAGAACAAAAGAGAACAATATATCTGATTAGAAATTTTTAGACGCTACTGAATATGGAAATCCACTTTCTTCCACTATAGTAACATGTGTTCTCGTTTGGGAAGTTTCATATTTCCTTTCTGTTTTATTACTGTCCCACGCGGTACTTTCTTTGAGGCAACGTATTTTTTTATGTGGGAAATATGAAACGGACATACACAGTGGAAATACTCTTAGAACAGTTTGAACGTTTCCCTTCAGCTTTTCGTAGATATACGGAACACAATAAGCAGATATAGATAAACGGTACATAGCTATCGAGCATGTAATGCACAGTTGTTTAGAACCCCTCAGCATTTATTTACGACGAACTGTTTCCCTATGCAAAATTTGGAATTTGTATTTGAACAGAGAATTTTAAATGAAACATTTAAAGCAGAGATTGAAAATTAGATTGAAATTCTAGAGAAATGTATAAAAGTTTGAGCACGTCTTTCAACATTAGTTGTACACATATTTTATACACATTTTAACTTCAACTTTCCTTTTTGAACTGTTTTAATTCTAGGTATTAAGGAATTTCAGTGAGTATATAATATACGAGTATATATTCTGCGAAATAGAAGGCTTTATCATTGTTGACGCCAATAATATATACTTGAAAAAGGAAAACTGTAAATATTATAGACACCGAATTGAGGGCCAGAAAAAGGAACTACGATGGAGTGTAGTGGCATGTTAGAGACCACACGTGAGATTGATGAGGCTCTTCTATGGTTCCCCAACTTCAAGCGGTTCACGAAGGTATTCGTTACTGAACGCTACTAAACAATTTAAGCAATTAAAATGTGCATGTCAGACTGAAAACAATGTTATAACTGGTACAAGATACAAGTACCAAGATTATACATCTAAAATTTGGAACGAATCCGATAACATTTGTAGACGTTATAAAACATTCATTGCAATAATATATAGAAACAGGGTCACGAAAGCAATCGAACGCCTAAATATTAAGCGAATAAACAATGCTTTTGTATACAAATTGGAAACACTGGTAGACTTGATCGATGGAGAAACATCGTGTATTGAGTTTCGTGCTTCGCTGTGAATAATATTAGTTTGCGTACTGACAGTGAGTTGCAAAAAATCAGAAAGATATTCAGACGGATATTCGAGACGGAATTGATATTAAAATTACACAAAGATGGAAAACCATAGATGCAGATTATCGAATTATTAGATAGAAGTGTATCTACGGTACATTATATTATCAAAAACTCAAAAACCGAAGAGATAATTGCGAACAAACACTGTACAGATAGACTACTAAGAAAACTAATTAGCAGAGAAGAGAAAATTATTATAAAAATAAAAAGGGAGCGAAATAAAAAAGGATCTAAATATTTCGGCTACGAAACTCAATCAAACGGTTGCCAACTATGATACTTCGGGAAGAATGTTCATGCGGAAGTATGCCATAGGATTTTCCGAAACAACGATTTCTATGGTAGAATTCCAAGGAAGAAATCAGCAATTGGCTGACGAGATGAACAAAATCAATCGTTTACAATTTGCGATGGAATTCATAAATAAAGATATTACTTTCCGGTATACCATTAATAAAGTTATATTCCCAGATGGAAGCAAATGCGATGTATTTGGATCAGATGGACGTCGTTATGTCTGAAGGGCACCCAACTGAGAAATGAGTATTAAAAATTGAAGTTCCACTATAAAGCATGGTGATGGTTCCGTGATGTTGTTCCGTGGGTGGTATATAACTACAAGCGCCACTGGAAATCTCGTTTTCATAGATGGTGCTTTAGATAAATACAAATATTTAAATGTCTTAAAAAAACATTAAAAAGGCAGTGCTACAAAATTGGCGTTATTAAAAAATGTTTATTTCCAACACGACAATGACTCCGAGCATAGGGTCGGGATTGTGAAAGAACGGTTATCGTACTGCTATTGTACTATTCAATTATGAGTATGCCGTTGCAAAGTTCGAACTTTAAACCCATCGAACATCTGGAGACGCCCGACTAAATATTACGTTATCCGAAAAGTTTCTTTCGTTTTATAAGGAAATGATAGATGCGATGCGCAAACATTTGTGGTTTTATATTATTTTATTGAATTGTATATGATCTATTTCGTTCTATTATTACAAAATGAATCATACATAATTCAATAAAATAATATAAAACAAAAACTGTTTGTGCATCTATTATTTCCTTATAAAACGAAAGAAAGAAACTTTTGGGGCAACCTAATATTAGCGTAAAATAAAACGGATATAATTCCTTTCCATTACTTTTGTTATCTTATTTCTATACATCGTTGCAATGAACGTTTTCCAATTTCTACGAATATTATCGGCTTTACCCAAAATTTTCTATATATAATTTTCATACTTTTATCTTATAGTAGCTACGATATTATTTTCATATCTTAAATTTAACCTATATATTTTAATTGTTCAAAGGTTTAGTAGCAAGCGTTTGAATACTTTCGTGAGCGGCTGTATACTCACGAGCTGCTTCGCTTAGATACACTTCAGGCAGCTTAGGTGTATCAGGAAGGGATTAACACGCGATTGTATCGTCCATTCCTTTTAATCTTACCACTCAGTACTACATCCTCCCTCACTTGTCCGATGAAGTTGGGAAAAGGAAAGAAAACGGACAAGGAAGAGAGCAAAGTGTTAAAAAAAAAAGTCCATCTTACAGAACGAATATAAAGTTTTTTGAAAGAACCTACAAATAGTTTATCGTTCAGACTTTCGCATCTTTTTTTAATTATGCTTCAAATTCTGAAAGCGGATAATTAATAATATGGAGAACAACGCGAAGAAACTTTGTAATTATGATGAGAAATTCTACACGCAAAATCAAACTACGTATTACTATGGAAGTATAAGGAAGGAATTACTTGAAAGATTAAGAAATAACAATCAAATTATCGTACATCATCCATTTACAGTACCAGTTAAAGATTAAAATAGACAAGAAACGAATAAAAATCGTCCGGCCAAATGAAAAAGACTGTGACGTAACGCATCTAAAACGACCAAAGAGACGTATGCAGTTGCACATGATGTGAATCTAACCGCGAAACAAGGAAATAGAAGAGCCAAGACATGAAGTGTTCCATCGAGCTCGTCAAACGTAATCAATTCCACCTCCGTAGTCCATAAAATAAAAACATTTTTCGTCGATTGAATCTCGTGAAAGAATCGACGGTACCGCGATACGATTCACTATTTCACGAGGTGTCCACGAACGTGACAGGATTAAACGGTGCCCTCAGCCATGTCCGGGTCGCAAACACTTGCACGCCACCCGTAACTCGCTGAATGTCGGATATCAATCTAATGAATCAAACGTTGCCGCGGATCGTACGTTCGAAATAGCGATGAAGGGTTAGGGAGAAATGAAACGCTCGAAGCAAACGGTGTCACTGACAGAGTAAGAGATAGAAATAGAGAGAGACCGGTAGATACATAGAGATATACGTACATAGAAGAGGGAGGAATCAGGGATTCCTTTGATCCGTTGGTCGAATTTACAGCGGGAGGGTCCTCTCGAAGTGGCCACGAATCGCGTCAGTCTTGCGCCGACGTGATTTACAGTCGGCGCGGTAAACGTCACCAGGTTATCCAAAACCGATAAATCGAGCTTACCGCGTTCCGCCACGACGCTTGTTGGCGATGCGATTTTCCACCATCCTCGACGACGACGACCGGCTCCACCTACTTGAACCGCCACCTCCGGTTCCAGGATTAGATCAGGAAGTGCTTGCCAACTGATTTGAATATTGGACACTCGATCGAATCATCTGTCCACCAAGGTACACTCTTTGCTCGTCACCGTGTTTAGACTTCCAAGTGCTATATATACCGACCGATGGCAGATCGATGGTGAACAAATTATATCGGGGTAGATTCGCTGCTGCGGTTGAAGGTGTTTCCAATTTTGAAACCGGTTCAAATCCTCTTCACGGCTGGGATCCTCCAGGCATCGGTTTGACGATGGGATATTGTAAATTCGTCGTAATCTCGGGCTCGAAGCCTTGCCATTGTCTTCGCGGTGATTGGGATTGTTTCGGCAAAAATGGAGCTGGGTGTTCTTAGACTTATTTTCTTCTTCTTCTTCTTCTTCTTCTTAACAAACGCAATTGAGAATTATTCTAGGGATTTTTGATGTTGTCCTCGGATTATTTCGAAAGTATTGATTCTTTTGCTAATGCTGTTAAATAATTTATTAATACTATTATTTACTTTCTTCTAAGTATTTTAGATGAAACAAGAGCTGAAGGAAAAGCGAATAAAAAAAAGTTTGCTTCTATTTTTTCTAGTATATTTTTACAAATCTGGCAATGTGATTTTTTCGTTTTTCTTGCGATGAGTGCTTAGACATTTTTGTCGTACAAAGTATGAACAAAAGCCATATGACCGCGATTTACACTCTAGTCGCAACCCCAAATGAAACAACTGTAGTGTGTAGCACTACTCCGTAGGGTTTGTTCTTCGTCTGCTAAACCGCAAATGGAACCGATTCCTCCGAAACCACGATTGAAACGACCGCTGTTGGCACCACTCCAACGTGATTATGTCTTAGATTTGGTAAAAGCATAATTCTGTCGGAGAAGCAAATCAGAGCCAACAAGCTCTTGCAAAGAATGTAATTTTTAAATGCAAAGGTTAGCGTATGAAAATTCATCGCCCCACCTATATCTCTGGAAAAATTTGTGAAAACGAAAGAAATATTATAGTAGGTATTCGATCGATACGTCTACGTTGGAGTTTGGTAATTTTGCTACAATTTATGTCCAACGATAACTTTCGTTAAGATTCGTTATTTGCATCGATAACAAATGAAGGAAATGAAGGAAAAATCGAAAGAAAGCCTATTGAAAAATATACGATATTGATAAGGAAAATATGATAATTATTCTCTTTATTGAATAATTATAAAACACTTCGAGACTATCGTGAAAATGTTGCGAACGTTCGTAACCTTTCTTTTACCAAATAAAACTTCTACTTTTAAAAGTCGCTGGTCGATCGTATCGGAAAAATTTTCAAAGCGCAAAGGATTAATCGTAAACGGTTTACCCCGCTAAAAATGAATTTTATTTCACGCGATAAATAACCAGTAATTCAACAAACTTTCAATACGTTCGATCACTAGATAACGAAGCTATTCGACAGGATGTCGAGCAGAAGATCAGCGAGGAAGGTGTCCAGGTGACAACGTTTTTATGAAAGACGTGCCACGAAACTCGCGTACATACGGCACATTTTTCCACCGTGGAAAATTAGTAGCAGCGGAGGAAGACTAGTTACTCACAAGTGAAGATAAATCTTCCTCTTATCTCGAGGAAATAAACGCGCGTGGTCGTACTTGCAGAAGCTCGACTGCGGTAAAAAGAGGCGAAAGATGTGTCTCGCGCCAGCTTTGGATAATCATTGCGGCCGACTTATTTAATTCGTATTCTTTTCCTCGTGTTCTGTTCCATTCTTTGAACTACTTACGCATCGAGCGCAATGTTCAGTAAGAAGAAAAAGGGGTGAAAGAAATGGTTTCATATTGCAACCATCGAACGGAATATATCAAACTCTTTATTTGTATTCTTGGTGTACTTACGCGATGGATAGCGTGTGAAAGTTACACGTTTGGAAGGTTTGAGCTCTCAATGTGTTATGTCAGTTTGTATGAATTATATAAGACGCGTAGATCGTTTTCAAATTGCTGGAAATGCTACTGAGTACGAAAATACTGCACGTGATAATGCGTTACATATTTGCTCGCTCAAATAACGTTGAAAAATGTTATTGAATAATACTTGGAAGTGGCCAATTTTTTTGTTGACAGCGATTATAAAGAATTATCAAATAATTAGTATAACGTGATAAATGAACATTTCTATGCGTTTTTAAGGAATACAGTTTTTAAATTGCTGCATAGTAATCGTGTAATCATACTTTTGATATTTACTATAATAATAATTACTAACGAAATATAAGCTACGGTATCGATACTTACGAGTATTGTGCACACTTGCGTGTACTTATATACAAACTTCTATAAAAAGAATAAGTATGTGCTATTATGAAAACGGAATTTACATATATGCAAAATTAGAAATCCTTTGAAGTACAGAGATTATTCTTAAATAGAACAAAAGGTATTTATAATAAGATACAATTAACTAATTACAATTGACTAAATTAACAAATATGCTGTTAAATAACGGAGTACCCTAAGATAAAATCGAGTAATCGACAAGCGGAAGAATATATTATTTCATCGACAACAAATGATAAATAAGAACCTTCTGCTTAAATGAATAGACTTAAGGAAGCTTAAAGTATAAGAATAACAAATAAGAATAAATCCGTGTACCTACCGAGACAAGCTCGCAATAGACGAAATCTGATATTAGTATCATCGTCATCGTCATTATTATTATATTATTAAGTAACTAAATATTTCTAAATTTCGATTGGAAAGTTCAAAAAAATACACGAATGAAAATTTCAATTAAAGAAGCCTAGCCATCCATAACTTAAAACGCAGGTTGTCAACAGATTAAACAAAAAAATCGACCGCTCGTAATTTCCCACTAACGTGAGAAAATCGTAGCGGCACGGTGCTCCATCAATTAAGGGATCAGTGCTTGTGAAAACTTGCCGCGGAAATGCGGCTGGCGTTTTCCCTCTGGATATCGTCAGGCCTCCGACGTGCCTTTTTGAACAGAGCCGACCGCGTTACCGACACAAAAGACATCCTTTGTTTGCCCGGCTTGTTCTCCGCACTTTGTAACTAGATCCACATACGATGCACACAGCACTTTTGCGGAAGACACTGGGATCACTGATCTGTTTCTTCACGAGTGGTCGGGATCTTGGCCGAGAAGGAAAGTCTCGAGATTCTTCCGTGGCGTTGGAGCCGGTTCCTTTCTACTACCAGCCAAGAATGAAAAAAAGAAAAAAAAAAAAGAAAAAACGATAGATGAATCAAGCTCATAGTTCGTATTACGCTCATTCGTTCGTGTTACTTTTTAACTACTTCCTTCGTTTTCTTGTTTTATAGAACGTTATATGGTACTTTCTCGTATCTTCCCTGATGTATTATTCGCTGCTGGTGCCTTCATATTTCTTTCATTTCTTTCTTTTAACGCTTCGTTATGATGAAAGACGTTCGTTACCAGAGCGAATGAATGAAAAACGGGCCGTTAATATTATCATCTTGCGGATTATTTTAAGAAAAATTGCCGATACAATTTCTCTTTATATATCAATGAACCATCGATCGATTAATTCTACGGTGACGAGGAGCCAATGAATTGAGTTGGCTTCTTTTTTTCACTGTTAGAGGGGAAATATAAGTACAAAATTATTTCGTGCTATTTATAAACGTGTCTGATACTTTTCTGAACATCATGTATCGGGCGAACAAATTTTTTCATTGCGAGGGATTATTTTGTTTTATTTATTTGTAAATAATTTGTACGCATTTCTAAATTTCGCGTCACAAGTAAAATACTCACAGACAAACGTTCAACTCGAACTAATTAACAAAATTTGCATAATTTCGAACGATCCAATCGAATGAGTAATTAATAGATTTGCGGCAAAATGGTGAAGATTTTTGTTTAATTTCAATGTGAATCTGTATATGGAATAGGTGCGAACAGCACGAATATTGCATTCGCGTGGAACACGACACAGTATGCGTGTCAAATCGAAAGGCTGATCCTCGCGAGAATTCGTTTCACGTGTATCGCGGATGCGGTTTAATCTCGGTAACCGGTTATGGAAGAGATGTCGTCTCTCTTGATGCCACGAATTATTCACAAGTATTCCGATGATAGGTCCTAGCTTTCCTAACGGGGATCGAAATATCCTGGATCGATAACTTGCGCTAGCGACACGCCAATACATTGCACCAACGAGTGCCACTATACAGGATGATTACAAGCAAAATCGAACGTCTAGCATATATTTTTAAAGAATACCTGAGCCTAAGCGTTTTCAAATTATTTTCCACCGAATATTTCAGCCGTTTTACGATTTTACCTCGAATAAAATAATCAGCTAATTTGAAATCTGTAAAACTTATTAGAATTAGTTCTTGTCGGTTATGGAAGTTGTTCTATTGCAAGTTTGTTATTGTTATGCGAGAAAATTGATCGTTAATGGAAATTAATAGTTTGTGACTCGTAAGATTTTGCCCATAATGTTAGTTTAATTTTTTAAACAAAGCCTTAATACCAGTTACGCGCGATTCAATCGAATTGCTAAAGGATACAAAGAGGTAGTGGGAATAACGAATAGTTCTTCGATTCTGTGTTCCTTCGAAAACAGTGGAATTTTTCCTATACATAAGAATCGTAACTCGTTATGAACATAAGAAAAGGAATATGATTCTCTTAGGTAGTTATAAAGTAATCACGAAGCACTTGTACGTGCAGAGACGAAGAACATAAAGTTGGATGAAAGGAATCTGCGACTTTTCTAAAATAGAATTTCTCGGTGGAAAAAAAGTTTCATTGTAGAAGGACGTGCGTATTCTAGCAGTAGGTAGTACTTTATCGCCGTATCTCGCAATTTCGTTTCGTCAACGTATCTTATTTAATTGCGTGCTTTGCATTCGTCCTCCTTTGTACACGGCGATAAAATATTGCACGAGTACATCTAGGTCCGTAAAGGCTACGGCGCATCGGGTTAATTGAATTTTTTCACGTTTACGTCCGTGGAAATGAATTTTTCGAGTTCCAGTCTCCCTATTTTTCTCTCGCCTTTGCCCGCTGCCCCTTTAACGACGCGGCTCGGTAATATCTTAATAGATATAAAACGTCAAGATGTCGAAATGCGTCACGCTAGCAACATATATTTTTCAGGAATTACATTTCGCAACGGTAGGCCGAAATGGCGTGGAAAGTCAGTGATGAATTTTCAAGCAAACGTAGGAGTAGGACAAAGAGAAATTGTTATCCGAAAAATAATCCGGAATACGTCGAAGGAACTGAACGATATGTGTAAATTTAGCGCATATACGCGTGTGTCGTCACGGTTTGGGAAATGCAGGTTACCTCTCCCTAGGGCCACACGTTCTCCGCTGTTTTCTCTGCTTTTTCTCCTTCTCTGTCGTCTTTCTTCTTGAGAACACGACACAATCTGACAAACAAATATATTTCACGAGGTCTTTTGCTGTACGTGAAAACCGCGGTTTAAAGGAAAGGGTAACAGGACGCTATTACACAATACGAGAAAACGCAAGAACGCAGATTCCATTTTTCGCGAAGATTGAATTCCCTGCTGGCTTTGCCTGAAACAAGCGCTAAACCAATCTCGTGATTGTTAACATTTATTACCTTTTACGGTACTCTTTTGTTTCAGCAGATCGATTCGTTTTGGATATACGTACATACACTGTCGAAATAGTTGGAAATCTTATCGAGGTTTCGAACGTCGACATCGATTTGAAAAATTTCGAGGTAATTTCGAAAGAGGACTGTATTTTTTTTGTATTGTCTCTTAACTAGAAATTTTCTATCATCATAAGACGTTAGAAGTTAATGAGGACAATATATAGATAGATAGATAAGTAGATAGATATAGATATCTGTCTTACTTATATATATTTCATATTCATTAAATTGCGAAGAAATAAGTTCTCTAAATATTGTAAGAAATCTGAAAACACAACGTTTTATATTTTCCCATGAAAATAACAAGCAAGAACCTACTCAGTACCATATATTTGGTGTAAAGAGATACAATGGTAGTTGGATCGCCTTTTAATACTTTGTATCCTTTATGAAGATTCTACGTTATCGAGAGAAGCCAAAACTGATCAGTTTCGGTCGTTGTCTTCTTCGACGCGTTTCTACCACTTCGATTTTAGTCAAAAGAAATATTTATAACAATTCGAAGAAAAATTAGCTGAGAACTTAACTACGAAATGTGTCATAAATTGATCACGTCGTTCTGTAGATGCATAGTGAAACATCTCCTTCGAGAAGCCAAGTCAAGATTTTCTTGGCGTTGCTACATTGTAATGCGTCTTGCAATACTCGCTAAGGCAACTGGTGTGTCGTATTTCACGGTTCCTCTTCAAGCGATGTCTTAGATGGTGATATATTACTGGCGTTGTTTATCGATTCGATTCTTGAATCCACGTTTTCACATGGAAATAGGATTTTGAAATTCAATTAAGTCAAAGGATAATTTCTGGTAATTCAAAGTAACTATTTGATATTAGTACAGCATCTATAGTAATTATTTGATGACCGATTCTAAAAACGTTAGATGATTGATTCCAAAGAAGATAAAAAGATATAACGAACAGAACTTTACATTACGCAGAATGAGCATCAAAAAGGTTACAAGAGATAATCAAATCTCTCCTTTTTATTTTTATTTTTTTTTGGAGATTGAAAATATTCGCCTTCTTTTACTCGATTAAGATCTTTCTTTCTCTCTTTCTTTATCGTTTATTAAAAGCGTTTATAATATCTGCCATACTAATTTACTTATGATAAGATACGAAATTTCATTAAATACCGTATCATTAGCACATATTCGTTTCTCTTCGGTGAAACAGAATTTACATAGGAAAATTCAGGAGCGTCTCATTTCGTCTTTCTAAAGAAAAAAATTGCTCCCTTCTGATCACCCAGGAGTAAAATTTTCACTCGGAAGTTTCGTTCTGAGTGCATAAAAAACACATTTGAGCGATGCCATTGAGGCTGCACAGTGGTTATCTTTCTAGTTTCGCGTATCCTTTGTGTGCAATTCGGTAACGATCGCACAATTTCTGAAAACATTTTTCGAGGTGGACCAGAGCCCGTGAATATAGTTCATGGTTTTACCGGAATGACGCAAACGATCGCGTTTTTGTCACACAATTGCCACTCATACATAATTGGCACTTCCGTTATCTAGTCCTCATATCCTTCGAGAGAAAAGTATACAAGTGTACATTTTCGAGAGGAACGTACATACAAGTGGACGTATCTCGTAAGATCGAAAGTCTTTTCAGTGAAACGAGGTTTCCACGTCGTACTTGAATACTACAGTGACTTTACTGGAAAATGCCATACATATATATATATATTGTACAATACATATTGCACTTGCCAATTTATGAACTCGATAAAGTTCGACTATGAATCCAAAGCGACACGTTCGGTGTAACGGAGAAACTTCAACTTTGTTCGAGATATACATTTGACTATTAGTAGGACTTTATGATATTTAAGTTTTGACGATAGGAAAATTTTATACAGATACATCCACATGAAATCTTTCATTTTCATTTACGATATTGCAGATACTTCTGATATAAATATTTAATATATTATGCTAACCGGGTATATCGATGAAACAGTCTAACGAAATTTTATTATTATGCAAAAATACCAATTATTGGTTAAGAGTTTGAGTACTTTGATATGTCGAATGATTTTATATTTCAAAATCCGAATATCTCTGGAACTTGGTTCTCAGTAATACAACGTATCAATATGTATTACAGCGCATGATTATCGATGGCAATAAATCGAAAATGTAACGAGATGTGGGAATAAAATAATGACGTTCACAATGCACGCGGGGTGGTTCGTATTTCTTTTTTGACCGACGCTGTACATGACGGCGCCGCGACGACCGATACTGTCACCCTCTTTTCCTTCCGTCCTACTTTCCCCGGAAGTATACGTGGATTTGCATCGCGTAGAAAACCGTCGCTGCGCGTGATGCATCGTAACGAGTCGCAGGAATCGCTCCAAGAAAGGAAAGAAGAGAAAAAATAATTGGCACTTTACAGAAAAGGCCAGATCTTCGAGATTCTTCTACGATCGATGTCTCGATGTTTAATGTCTGACACTTTTGTCGTGTCACTTTTAGCTGCATCCACGTTTAAAACGATTGTTTTTGCGTCGTTAGCGTTAAAATTATTGCACTTTAGAAAAATCCAATATTGTAATTTATTCGTGATTCTGTCGATTAAACAATTTTATCAAATTCCGTTAAAATCGATAATACCGTTTCGTTTATAGATTCTGCATAATCTTTTTACGAGAACTTTAAACCGTAAAGATAACACTTAAAAATTACATGTCCCGTTCAAAGAGCTATATGTGAGATCAATTCCTTCTCGAATTTAAGTATAGGTATTATAGTCTGTATTATCATTTTATACTGTATTATATACTGCGTATATCCTCAAAAGAAAAATCCACCTCAGAGATTAAAGAATAATAAAAACCTTTTATATGTATAACATCGGTTATCAACTTCATTTACCCGGCGATTTTGTACTTTCTTCGCCACAACCGCGGTAATAACGGAACGCAACAACGGCGCGACGAGCTACCGCGCGTTTTATTTCCATTTCCGGTCCCTCCACTAAACTGCGGAAAATTACGGTCACCCACTTCGGCGGTCGCGTTTTATTCGGATTATTTGCATATTACGTGCGGTACCTGGCGGGTCGTTGATTCTCGAAACGCGCTGCAGCTCGCAGCGATTATCGACGACGGCGGGAAAAATGGTCGATGTCAGCGGAAATGACGAAAACGGGACACCCGACGATGGTATCTCGTGCCCGTGAGATACAGACGCGATCAAACGGAATCTGCGGCCATACAGAGATTTCGCTGTCCGATTGAACTAGATCGGCTTGCCAGTGAAATCATTAACCCGATTTTCGTCGAATTTCTGATACGACTAGCTCGTGTTTATCCCGTTTAACTTTTATCTTTCAATTTGACTACCGCTTAATATCTTTCGACCGAGCGCGATGGTTAATAAACGACGAAGCGAACGTTTGAACCGATGAAAATTAGGTCATAGCAATTGAAGGAAATTTTGTAATGTTTGAAAGATTTTGATTTTTCCTATATTTTCTTGGTTTCCTCTCTTTTACGTTATTCGCTGGCTAAAAGAAATATTTTAATACGAAGATTTCGGGAGAAGAACGCGACAAGTTACGTTTTTCATTTTTCACGGGAAAACAATGTTAAAATTCAGTACGCTGTTGGACGTGTTACCAAGATTGGCTTTTTATTTATATTTATGTTATACTTTACTTTGTCGCGAAGCAAGAATTATCCGTTAATCGAAAAAAGTTCGGCTACTCTCTGATGAATGTATTTTAAATGGTGGAATTCCATAATCGATTCTGGTAAAGGGTTTCAAGCAATCTTTCTTTCAGTTCGCAAGAATGGCAAGTCAACGACAAACGGTGGAGAGCTAGTTCGTATTGGAAAGCCATTTTTCGTTCGCTCACTCTTCATGATACATACATAAGAACGGTACTTTCCAGATAAAGTTGGTTTATCAAAGGACACAGGAAGAATACAGAAGTGTACGCGTAAAAGTAAAAAATACATACATATACGTTGAAAATACTTTAATTCGAGTCAACGTTTGTTATTTTATCGAGTATATAAAATACAATATTCTATTGTATATACAATGCAATATTCTACTTTAAAATATATTCGATAATTATGTTAGATTCACTCTTTTAATTCCTTGAAAAAAATTGAAACAATTTTTAAATTGTTTGTTTCCTCTAAAAATATATCCAAAGCTCTTCCCTAAAAAAAGCCAAACAATTTTTGCCAACGTTAATATCGATTTAATAAATAATGATTAAAAAAATGTCTGTAAAAGTATCATGCTATCGGTATCGCTATAAGAGCGTATTAATAAACGTTCGATGCCTGTGCAGTGCTATTAACAAATCGTTGAAGAAGAATTGTGGAACTCGTCGATTTACCATTAAGTTTTCCTATGAATTATCAAACAGTTTTGTTATTTAAACCTGCGAAGTTTTGCGCAACTTTTCTCCTTCCGTCTCCTTTTTCTTTTCGTACTATCGGAAGCAGAGAATCTGCGATAAGAAACTTAACTTCTCCGCATCGAAAACCTATTTTTCGTTAACACGACTCGTGTCTTGTAAAGCGAAGCTTCTTCCGCGAAAATCGATCAGTGGTTACCGTGAAAGTGCATATAGGGAAAGGAAGAATGAAAGTTTCGGTGGTGGGTACTTTAATTGTTAGCGAATTATCTGCTTCTCTAACCACGAAACTTTTAACACATACGTAAAAGTCTCTTCCCAATGAATAAGTATTTGCTTGTCGTTTGTAATAATTTAATAAAGATTTTCCACGCTACAACTCGAATTATTAAAGTATTGTTCTGCATAAAATATAATCTAACCTATCTATAATTATTGTTAAAGGTATTTGCACAATAAGGTCAACTTTTTATTAGTAGTAGCTATTCGATTCTCGAATATTTTGAATATCTCTTTGTTTAATGTATTGAAAAGAATTCAAGAATTAAATATACCGTTTAATTCAGTCGTCGACATTTTAAATGTTTCTACGTTGAATCTGCGCGAAGCAACTTCATATCGAGTTTGATCGTTTAATAATTCAATTTTCATTACGGGCATTCATAAACGAAAACACTGAATTTCTGTTGACTCGTCGTGCGAGCACAAAGCTGCACGCGAAACCATTGCTTCTTACGCCCTTTTCATCGAGCCTTCGCTTTTCTAAGAGAAACCGTCAAAAGTCCCTTTTCACAGACATTCTATAGCGTAAACTTAATTAGGGTAAAGGCGAAGCGAGCGAAGAATTTCGATATTTCTAAAATTTTCGAAACTCTTTCAAATACTTGAGCTGCTTGTTGCAAAGTCCTTTCCATGCTCGCTGGGAGCTTGAAAGCTGCCATCGGTGACTCGCTGACCCTGAATATGCCGTGATGGATGGCATTCGAACGAGCGGCGGAATAGATGGGTAAATTTGTAAGCGAACTTTCAAAATATATTACAGCGCTCTAATTACACAGCGCGCAGCCCGAGAAACGGTGGACTCGACGAAATTATGCAACGACCGACCAGCACCGGCTTGATTGATGACACGTGAGGATCTCGATCAGTTGGAAACGCATGCATCCTCTCGACTTTCGTCGTTGCTTAGCCGATCGGAGGAAAGTTTCGACGCGTGAAATGCGCGCGGTTCTTCACGTAGAAACGATTTATCTTGTTTTCAGCCTCGCTCAACGCGCCGTTATCAATAATAAATTGTTTTCTTAACTTCATCCGTGCCGATCGCGAGCTGCGAATCGTGATTGCCTCGTGCCCGATCTATCACCGATCCCTCTATCATTTATTGATCAATTCGCGATGCACCGTGTTGCCGAGCCGTTACTCGCATATAAAAACCGATTTCAAACCAAGAAGATTAATGATTTCTCTCATCGTACGAATAGACCGCATAATATGTTTCGCGTAATCTCGAAATCTCGCAGATGAGATATCTCATAAATTCTCGCGAACTTCCGCTTGGGATAGAAATTATTACGACGATGCGTAGCTACGAAAAAATGTTCAAGCGGTTGAACTTTCAGATTCAATGGCTGATTTGCCAGGTGCAGAGTTTCTTCGTAAATATTTTTTACAGCTTCTTCTAGAGCTTGCGGTGCAATTGTAAATGTACTTACGAGTGACGCACGGCATAGCGAACTCCACGAATATCGCGCGATTCTGCACACTCGAATGACTCTCTCTAAAACGTACGGTTCCCTTCCATCGTAACTAGGCGCATGTATTTTTTAATATATTCCTCATTCTGATTTCTTCGTACTTTAGCAATCGATAGTTTCAGTGTTATATGTTACCATGATTTTGATACACCGTGTACAAAACAAAGTACTGTATACAACGAGTGGAATATCTACGATATACGTCAATAATTCCATTCGCACAGGATCTTTCTTTCGCTGCTGCTCCTTTCCCCTCTGCAGATTTATCAAGGAGAGAAACTAATCCGCTGTACAGCGTGTTTGCGCGCGTTCACGTGGGCCAGACCACGATAATTACTCGCCGCTAAGCTTCGGTAGCGTAAAAGAAGGAGAGGAACGAAAATGTGATTTTAAGAGCGCGAACTTTTCTCCCGTTCAAGCCCGTCAGCGCTTCTCTTTCTTCGCGTTTTTTTTCACCGCGGCATCGTTCGCCTTATCCGTTCCTCCTATCCTCGTCTTTCATTCTTGAGGGAACGACGAGGCGGCATAAACTAACCAAGGTGCTGAAAGTACGGCCGACGTGGAAGCGAACCTCCCTTTATTTATGGCGTTCTCAGAATTTTCCCCGGGACTTTAACGGCACCGTCACCTGTCTAATTTATGAAAAATTCCCAGGCTCGAATTTACCGAGCGTGAAAGCGCGGATCTCGTTCCTCAACGCCGCCGCAGAAACCTGAATCGGACAGTTGGCATTTCTCCGCGGGGATTGTTTTGAGAAGTCAATCGTTCTCGCCTTCTTCGACGATCCCGACGGCACACGCGTTCCCGACGGAATCGTTTCTTCGTTGATCGCTTTGAAGTGCTTCTGCCGCGGCGCCAAACACGAGTCCTTGTCTCAATGCCTTTTGAAACACGCCAGGCAAGGGTAATTTTTGCGCGTATTTCGTCGAAAGAAACTTCCCGAGATAAAATTCTAGCTGTCTCGGTAGGCAAGATTCGCATAAATCTTATATTAAGACTCTCCCTTTCGTAATAATTTACTAGCTAGTGGTATCAGAAGATTTTAACTATACGGCGTTGAAGCTGTTTTTCAAACAATCTCTTTATACGTTCCAATTACAACTTTGTTCGTTCGATTGATTTTGACTTTCAAGGCGAAGTCGTGAAGAAAATGGAGAGATTATCGATTGGAAGAATGATACCGGACGTTTCTCAGATAGCATCTGCTAGGCAGGAAGAAGTTTGAACAATGTCAGTGAAGGTTGTGTAACACGTGTTAGGGCAGTAACTTCGCGGAATTGCGAAAGTCGTGCTCTGTGAATACCGAAGGGCTAAATCAACTCTGTCGTAATGGTATCTAGTACTATTTTACTCAGAATGACCTACGTTCGTAACAGCTTTCTGTATTTTAATAATGGCATTCCGTATTAACCTTCGTTTATGATTTAATCACGCGAAAACCAACCGCTGAACGAAGGAAAGAAACGTATTTTATACATTAATATAACTTTGTATAAAATACACTTTTATAGCCAATTACGTGTAATTTAATGAAACAATAACTCGTAGTTGAGAATTCGCGGTTCGCGGATTAATATTCAGTTAATCACCTCGTCATAAATTTCGTACTCCAAAGTTAAACATTTTTAAACCAACTACCTATCGATTTGTTAAAAGTCGATTGTTAAAATACTGACGGCGATACAACCACGAGAACGGTAGAGTCAGCACTTTCTGACGTCTTAGCAGACGGGTAAGCTACCTGGTGACATTTTTAGCGAGGATCCTGGGTTCGACTTCGAGACCATCGCCCGAAGATTGTTTGGGAAATAAAACGTTCGCAACCCCAATGATTCGCTTCGATCTAACGCCAAAATAGATGGGTCACATTTTTTCGTAGCCCCGCGAGAGCTGCAACTTCAGCATCGGCAGCGTGCTCGCGGGTAACGATGATTTACGTGTCCCGTTTGTTTTTTGTAATTGACACGCCGAACCAGATGGCGAGCACGAACGGCAGTTCTACAAACGAGGAGATTTCCGGAGTAATCGACGGGTATACGCAACGATCGGCAGCTCGATTCGCTAAAAAGTAAAACGAAAAAAAGCGAAGTAGAAAAAGCGAGCGAAAAAAAAAACGCGGAAAAATAACAAAGAACGAAAACAAAAAGAGATTGAACCAGATTCGACAACTCTCGTTCGACGTTATCAAAGTTTGACGAATTTTCGACTCGAATGCGATCGTTTCACCGTTTCGCCGGATGATGCCGCAACAGCAAAGTTGCGGCGTGTAATCTGCTTAGCGTGCTTTACGCGTCGCGATAAATAGTAACCGGAAGCGAAGCAAACACGTGATGGAATTTACGATTATTGCCGTACGTATCAGCGCGCCGAGCAAACGTATAAAATTATTGCGATTTACATCCCGAACTTCGCGCTGTTTCCATTAACAATCCCGCGACGTGGTTTAATTGATACCGATTCTATGCGTTCACTTCGTAGTTCCACTGAAACGTTAATCGTGCTAATGGAATGCGGCTGATTTGTCGATTACATCCGATTTTAATTATTAATCCTTTGCATATAATCATATATTGAAGGTATTCGAACACTCGTCTGTCTGTATTCTATGCGTTGTATAAAATAGTTTAAAATCTTATTAATACCGTCGTGATTGTTGATAAAATTTGAAATCAATCTAGAAATATATATATACAAGTTACAAAATATTTATTGCAAACATATACATTTAGTAAAAAATTAGGATACAGCACGAATGGCCAGCATATAATATGTATTAAAGCTGGCCTATTGAATATTGAGATTTTTTATTACGGTAGTAATACGTATAATATATTCGTAAAAGGTTTCTGTGAGAATGCTACCGTTCGAATACTTTCGTGAGTCTGTGTATATTCAAAATTTCGTAATTCGATGAATTTGAAAATATTTTAGACGACGTTTTTCATTATTTCCGATGAAAGCGTTTATAAAAAGGACGAACCTAAATATCGGTACGAATGTTTGAAAGCCCTTTGTAAATCATCGATGGCATCGAGAGAAGAAATGTTTGACATAAACGAGCTAGCTTCCCCATTGAAAATCGAGAATCCTGAAATATCTGTATCTCGTTTTTTTAACGTTTTTGCGGTATCCACAAACATTCTCCGCCGTGCAAAATGTCCCTGTGTAAAATCGATATTTATCCGTGGGTAGTGCGTGCATATTTAATCTAACGCGATACATATGTCGGATTCAGGTTGCTTCGTCAATGCATTGAAAAGCTGAATATTTAATCTTCCATCGAATCGCCAGCTTTTTTTATCGGATCTTTCTCTTGGCAAACGTAATTTGACGGGAAATGCTTCTCGTTTCCGTTGACAATGAATTTCAGAATTGTTATGTTAAACAATATGTATATTGTATCTCAAAGTTAAATATGTACCTACACATAGATGAAACAACGTGTGATTATATGTATGATATAAACGCGAAAGCATAAAAGAAATCAGTCGACGTTAAAATAAAATGTCGGCAAACTACAGGTAAAGGTGATTCAAATATTAACGTTGATAAACGCAAAGAAGTTTCACTTAAAATGGATAAACTGGGTTTCACCCTGGTAAAAGAGACCGTATTTCGTGAGTTTATTGCTCCATCAGGTTCAAAATGTAAACCACGCATACACGTCCTCGCCCGCACGCACGTTTACAGTAAAAAGCTTCGATCGAATGCACTAATGATAAAGAAGAAAGAACACCTTACGTAGATATCTTAAGAAAGGTCAGAAAAGACCCTGAACTGAATGCCACCCGCATACGGAAAATGCGAATGAGGATTTACTATCGAAATTGAAGAATGTATGTATGGGAATACAAATGACAGCGTCTCGAACGTGAGGAGAAAGTGAGGTCTGAGGTTGAGGTAAAAACCTTGACCCAAGAAGTGCTGAATTCGAACGTCCAGATAAGGTGATAATTAAACAAAAGGTCTGAGAAGTCCTTGAAGAAAGGGTTATTTCGATGGAACGATTGGAAACGGCGAAAGGCATGTATACCTAAGACACCCATAGAAAAAATATATAAGGGAATATAACGTTTACTTTGGCAGGCAGCTACGATGGGTCGACTATAGGTATCCGCGAAAAGATCCTTCTGCGCAGCACGAAAATGATGCTATAAGACAAAATGAAACAGTTCAGAATGGAGTATACAGAGTGGAGCATCGTCGAATTTAAGACTTAAATGTCTTATAATGTCTTGTTTAATTTTAATTAAGATGCATTTAAGTAATTATGACAAGCAATTTCTTCGTTCTTTTACGTGCTCTTGTTTCCGCGGATACGAGCGTCAAAAAGACAATAAATTAGAAACGCTAAAACAAACTTCAAATGCGACGGATGTACTTTACGAGCTCAGCTGGCAGTATAAGGCAGTAATACACGTATACGGCTTTAGTAGCCTTTCTGTAACTAAAGCGGTAATTTTATTACGAGAACGGTAAACATCCTACATAAATATTGGCGTAACTAACCTGCCGCATTTTATTTCCTCAAGTATAAAACAGATTGTAATTAAAAGCTAAAGAAAGTAGAACAATACTTTGTGTATGTTTGGTTTGTTCGTACCATATTACTGTATAATCTCCGTTAATATACGTTTATTTTTAGAAAGCTAGATACCTACAATTTTTCAACGCTTTTTGTTTATGACTAAACATAATTGGGAGTAACATAAAAGATTGAAAAATTCTTTGCCATTCTCATTTCGCTGAAAAATTGCTGTACCGTTTGCAAAATTTCATACGTTATACATATTTGAGTCTTTCAGGCTCTTTACGTTGCCGAAGTGTGAACTGAATAAAAAATCCGAGGCAACCGAGGCACGTGGCATACAATATTTAAAGTAAACGTCGAGTTTGGATGTGCACGATTTTTCTATAAATAAAATACAGTTTATGTATGTTGTGGCGCAAGGATTTTTGTTTCTGTAGTGCAGTATACAGTTTTGGCTCACCAAATAAAATTACCATAACTGGACCAGATGGCCCTACGTATATTTTTGGGTGGTTCTTACCGAGGGTACCTAAATATCGATGCACATGGCCTCCCTACTTAACTGCAGGAAAAAATACCAGTTCCTGTATGAGATTTGATAGCGCTCTATCATTCAAGGAGTCAACAGGTATCGCTCCTCTGGCTTTGTTTAACTTTTCCTGCCCTTTTATTAGACACGGGTTTCTTAATCGCAGTTTCGAAAATGATCAAATCATTATAAAAATTCGAAACAAAATGGAAGATTAAAAAATTTTCTATTTAAATGAGAGATTATGGAAAAACGCGTATTTACATTACTATAGATATTCACTAATTGTAAGATAATTTTTACATCAGATAAGAAATATTCTAGTTGAAAAGTATGATATAAATCTCTCATCTTTAACATTTTATAACATTCCTGCATCGGTTTTTCATATAGTTTATTGTTGGCTGACATGATCTTGTCAACTAAATTGATTGTTTCTAAATAACCGACCGTTTGATTTTCAAACCTCCGACGTTTTTGCCAACACGTCCTATGTGTATATAATTTAAACTACATCATACTGTAATTAGTCACGGCTAAAGTAGAACACGAAACAACTTTGAGAGGTTCCTCTGTGTAGCTCTCAATAATGGATGTTTCGTAAGTTTCATTTCATGGCTGCTAGGATATTATCTTAATGAATGTCATGTAACCTATGGTAAAATGATAACCTTATAGGCATCTACTGATTGCACGGTATCCTGTTGGAGCAAAATGAATACAACCTTTGCTTCGAATTTCAGCGTTTAGAACCTTATATTCAATTGCACCATAAATACAGAGATCCCTTGATTTTATAAACTATATGTTTATCTAGTAATAAATTACTTTAACGGAAATTTGTAGAGCTGCATTTTTAGTGCATGTTCGCTAATTTTATCGGTCCAATAATTTTCTCCTCTAATAATATTAAAATATGTTTCATGCATTGAAGTATTTATATCGAGGATCTTGATAGGCTCCATAAAAATTAACAAAATTATGAAACATATGATTAATGTCACAACATGTGCTTCGTATTAATTTAACTAGATATACTTAAGAGTAATTGATAAATATTAAAAAGGGAAGAACACTTTGTTCTTTTCTTTCGATTTATTTTTCTTCCTAAAATTTTTTATTTTAAAGTCATAATAAAATTCGCGATACATCATATGACTCCAAGGATAGATACCTATGTCTTATTTCAGGACATTGGCTTTTCACCCTTTTGAAACCATGACCCGAGCCAAAGTCTACCCACCCACTTCCGTTTATCGCGCAGACGCAACCGACTGTTCGACATGATGTGATCCGCATGTATATTACACTCGAAATCTCGTTTCCCCCGGTCACATACGGGAGAAAAGCGTTAAACGATCAAAATGCAATTTGCGGTAAATACGGTTGGAGTAGAGAGAAATGAATACTGCACCGTAGATCACGTTTTCCAATACTCATTTAGTTTGTGTTTTCCACTTATGAGGAAATTACTTCAGTTTTAGAGCTTAGGTTTTATCAAGTATTTTTAATCAAAAAATAACTATAAAAGTAGGTAGTATTCGTTATGTATACTTCAAACAAATTATCAAGGAAATAAAAACAAAAATTCGGTTAATCGTTTTCCATATAATCTGAAATGTAACATTAATAATAATAGTAATATTTGATATTTTCTCCAGGGAATTAGATATGAGGAGAAGCAATATAAAAATAAATTCCTACGGATGTGAACGAAAGGATCTAAAAGCGTATATCATGTGAATGTTTCAGATTCAATTACATCGACACGGTCAATTTGGAAATCAATAAAGGGACTTAAACATTTATCGATTTTCGGAGTGTACCACCGCTAAGAAGATTGACACTGTGGTCGAAAATTTTACGAGTCCCTCACATCCTGCCAACGTGTTCTGAGCAATCGTGTCTGTGCAAATACCACGTCCCGTGGTGGCGTTAAGCTTTACGACGTTAAACCTCGTAAGGAGTTACGATCATGTATACTGTGTAGGGTTCAAAAGCTTGTAGAAATCCCATGATACAAAATAGCATTGTAGTAAAACAGTACATATATCGTCATTTTAATTTCGTTTTATTTTTCTGGTCAATGGTCCTTGTATTACATACTCTAATCTGATTTTTATGTTTTGCGATATAATGTATAGAGTTTTCAGCTTAACGTTTACAGACATCTTTTCTACAGAGCTTAATAAAGAAAGAAACGGATGACGAGGCAACATACAAAAATATGTAAAGGGACGGACGAAAAGAGATCTTAATTTCACGTTATTTTTCTATTCAGTAAGTGCAATATTTATTACTAGACTGTAGATGTTTATGCATATCCAAATTTTAACGAGTATAGCTAAAGGAATAAAATCTAAGCAGAGATTTGTTTTTCCATTAAATATTATTACGTTCACTATACTTTCAATACTTTAAGTATTTCTGCATACTATGTGCATTCTATGTATTTTTGCTTTCTATATTCTTCAATTTGATTTTTACATCATGTGTAATAATTATGTAGCATTAAGTTATGTGTTATTTTTATAAGATCGAATAAACGAAGAATGAGATGAATCCAAAACTAATGAGACGATTGAAAGTTTCCTGTTCCTTCAAAAAATTAGAAAAAAGTAATGTAAGACTACATCAGAAAACGTCAAATATTCGAATATTTGAAGATAGTTCTTTCACATTCGTAACTATCGCCGACGTTCTAAGTGACAATTACACTAAGAACGTAACTATGAAGCACAAAATATGGCGGTGTCCAAAGATTTGAGCGAACTTCCTGTCTCCTGACAACGTTATTACGCTTTAGCGGCTTGTGAAATTCGTTCCCGGAAATTCTATTTCAAGAAGATCGTGTTAATAGCAGCTATTCGGAAAAGAACATCCTCGTCCTACTTAAACCACAAAATTGTCTAGTTTACGGTACTCTATTAATATCGCTGCTTTGAAACATTTTTATTCTTAGATGTGTCGCTGTTTCTAAAACGAACTGAAAACTCCAAATATTTAACGTTAAGAGATTTATTTGTTGACTAACGAATTAGAAATTGCTTCGAAGTACGAGTAATGGAGGCATAAACCGAGCAAATTTCTTTCTCGTTTGCGATATTTTGCCTCGAATTCCGCGATCAAAAATTCGTTGCAAGAAATACCATCTGTTGAAAACTGTATTATGTAAATCATAATTCCTGAGTGACAGATGGTGCATCGGCGTCATAGATCACGATACATCTAAGGATTTATGTGACCATCTATCTCCGTGTAGCATTATGAAACCACGTGGTCACTAAGGCAACAACTTCCATTGATGAAACGGTAATAAATAAAAATGCAAAATAAAAAGTTCATCTTTTATTACACACGTGCCCTGTGTATATCCTTGAAGTAAATTGATTGGAAAATCAAATTTATCTTTCAATAGAAGATATCAATACAGACATATATATATATATACATGTTTTAATACTTCTTCTAAACTTAAATAAGGAATGCAATGTATAGAAAATTTATAAATTTAAAAATATATCAGATTAATCGAACCTAAAATAAATTAGGTACGCTTGAAAATATTTCTCTATAATCTTAAATTATTCAACGTTCTTGTTAATGAGTTTTAGTGTCCTAATTGTTCTTTAAGATGATATTAGACAAAGAATAGTTCAACCAAGAATATTTATGAAATATCATGTGCCAACTAACCCATTTTGATTTATAGATATCACATAGCATCTTGCAATATCTATGTTGAATTGTAAAGATATGTATCGTTTCATATGTTTGATTCAAATGTTTTACAAAAAATGATTGTCATAGTTGTAAGTCTTGTATTTACTTTTTCTATTAAAAACTTCTATTGGGGCTCTTTCTGTATACTACCATTTAATTCTATCAAAAAATTTTCCTGATTTATAAATGAATATACATTAGTTGATATAATAGTCCATACATTATTAGTATATACAGTATCTGAGATGAATAGTTCAGAATAAAAGGTGAAAATATAATCCATAAAAACTGATTATCAACGAGATTACTACTATCCTAACCTCATTTAACAGTTTTTATATGATACTTATTTATAGTTTAATACACGAGTATCATTCCACCTACATAATTAAATTGTAAAATTTATAATTGATGTTACTTACGTACAAATACATCAACTGCAACGAAACTTTTCTTCTTCTCCCGCTAAATACCTCTTTATTTTATTGTAGACATACACACACATTCAGATAAGTACTTTCATGTTACTTTTTCTTATTACAAACAAATTTAAGCTTCTCACATTCCAATCGAACATCACGATACATAAGATTAACAAAAGGGTTAAGTGTTAAAGTAAATGCGGTAACAGTAACTCGTACCAATCGTTGACCGGTGGTCAAGATTTACGAGGTCATGATCATCTTTGTCGAAGAGCACGGCTTCCGAGATAAACGCAGATCGTCGAAGCGGTAGGCAAGCGCTGATTGGCTAACAGAGAGCGCGCGGGTGCGTACAACTCTGACGTCACGCTTCGCCCAGTTTGAAATCGTCCTGGCCGTCAGTCGCGCGCCGAACGTCGAACCGAATGCATGTGGTGTTCCTCATTTTTTGTCCGTTGCCTTTTCGATTACTTTTCTAAATATCGTCGCAATTCGCTCGTCGTTTGTTCACGAATCGTCAGTGAGAAAAAACCGATTGAAAAGTGACGCTCGACTTTATCGACCAGTTTCACAGCCAACAGTGTCATTGCGAGAGTTTGACATTTATTGTCGGGTATATTTTCCGCCTCTAATTCGCCTCAATTCGATCGTCGTCGATGATCGTGTGCAACGAAAAGAAAGACGTTCTTCCATCCCTCGAATCTACTTTATTTTCACGCACAATTGACAGCATGCGTTTGAGTGATGGTGGATAGCATTTCTCCGACAAACATGTGTCAGTGAAACGACGTTTGCTCGCAAGACCACGTGACCAGTGTTGGGAGGTTATGTGAACAACGCTTTACAGAAATCGCGACACTCTGATCTATCGAACATCGATATTCACACGTCACGTGTTAATCGACGTATGACATCGACATCTCGAATAATTAGTGAGCAATCGCTATTATAAGTAACGGTCAATTCGTTCTTGCGTTTTATTGAAATTATATTAACGAACTGATTGAGATTACATTAGTGTGTGATACGGTGTACGTGTTGAAAATTTCACCAATTTTATGCTTAATATGCATGCCACGGTAAAACGGACCGGCTCGATGCTCAAGGTCGTCGATTTGAATTCGACGAATTTGCGATCGTCCTTCGACGCGTGATTTTCTTCTTTTTACGCGCCACGTTTATACTTTCGTCCCTTTGAAAGTGTCTAACTTGACTTGATTCTCGCTCGCCGGTGAGAAAGCGCTTGTGATGTGCTGGTGTTTGTGTCGCGTCGACTGAGAGCTTACACGGTGTGTGCCGAATGTCAAGACGATAATTGGTGCTGTCTTGAGGTCGAGTGATTCGTGTCATCATGTTGACGATAGTTTCGCTGCTCCTTTTGGGTCAACCGTTTATACCGGCGGATTACTTGGGTGAGTTTGTTTCTGATATTTTTTGCTAACCTTGCTGGAAGTTTTCGGTTAGGCATAATAATACGAAACTAACTACAATCACAAAATCTGAGGTGTGAAGCGTTATTATACACACATGCATTACATGTATAACTTAATACCGCTACGAATCTCGGATTTTATATTTCAATCTTACGCTCGTTTTAGGAAACAAAAAGAATTTGTAATGGTTTCCAGAGACGTTTAACATAAAATTAATACGAGAAAAAAAGTTTTAGTTCTTTCTCTCTAATGTCCGATATAAACATGTAACAAGTTAAATTGAATAACCATAACGATATATCATATATTATAATTAAACAATTCACTTGCACATTTTTGCTGGCAATTTCGAAATCTCAATTTCTTTTTTCATCTTATTCCATCTGTACGTACAAACGAAGTATGAATTACGAAACGTTATGAATTTTAATCAGATCAAAGTGTTATTACCGTCTCAAAATGGTATCGTAAAGAAGTTTCCAAGCTTAAGTTTCCTCGTTCATATCGTGAAAAGATATCTCGATATTCCGATGCCAGTACTTGGTTCGGCAATCTGGCCCAACTAACTGCGTTAAATCCTACGCATTTTTTATGTCTTTTCGTTGAAACATCGTGAATGACATCATAGGTGCGGCATTTCTCTTTCATGGGATTCCGTAAACTGTCAACACATGTAAAGCAGACGCTGCATCAACAAAAAGCGTTGAAAATAAAAAGTGATCGAACTAAATACGTTTCTTATTTCTAAAGAAAAATTTATGTTAACGATGTTTGAAGAATATCGAAAAATATTCGTAGAATAATGGCAAACACGCGTCGTGTCTTTTGCCTTTTTATAAATAGAAAAACATGTGATAACGTAGACGAGTACAGCACATTCATAAATTTTTCCTTGCTGAGACAAACGTTTATGTAAATCGTTATTTCAAGTTCCGCAATGTATTCAATATGTGTATTAATCAGAAGATCGCCAATCTATTCGGCGAGATAAATGCCGAAACTGTTTCTAAAATATAAAATTAATGATCATACGTTTTTACGATAAATTATATTAGCTGTTAAATTAATTTTGAAATTTCTAAATTAGGGTTTTCTGAATTAGAAATTTCTGAAGCAAAGAAATACATTATTGTCGAATAAAATAGATATTCGTTGAAATAGGTCGCAGAGTCAGTATCACGAGCGAAGATTTCAAAGATTCGTTTCATCACCTTTATTTATATCGCAAGGAATCAATTAATAAATTACCTTTGCATAAAGTAGATATTTTCTGAAATTAAAATAGAGTCTACATCGTATAAATATTCGTTACGCCATACTTTTATCCACCTCTGTATATTTTACAATTTTAATGAACGTTAAAAACAAGTGGTCAGTTTAAAATCTATGCCATTGAAGCAACATGTTTTTCTTAGCAGAGATTGCGTTTAATCGCTTGCCTCTGTCTCTATCTCTCGTAGAAATCTAAGCGCGACCGTCTACAATAATTAATATAATAGCTTGATGAAGTTAAAGTTGCAATGCCAGCACCATGTTTATATAAGTACGTCTGTGATATTAGCGTTTTCACGCATATTAAACTCGCTACGTCAGAAGTGTGTTGCTCGAAGGCAATATATTCCAGATATAGGATCAGCATTCTAATATAAATTAGTTTACTTTCTGTGCATCGCATTATTTCATGCAAATTTTGCAACGTAGTCTCGTTCTATAAATTTTCGAATATTCTCATCGATAACAGGAATGCAATAACGAGAACGAGCATCGAAGATCTTATGAAACATCGTTAAAATTTCACGAAGTAACAGAAATTCGTTTCGAATAGAAGGCTTTCGTATAAAAGACGTGTTTTCTGATAGTTCTGCTAACTTAAAAGCAATCTCCGAGAGATTGCAGTTTATTACGTAAAGTCTTTTGCATTTGTTTCGTTGTATTGGACAGTTTGTAAGGAAACTTAAATGAATGTCAAAGACATGGAACAGCGATGTAATATCGAACTGTACGACGTTTATGGAGTAACTTTGAAGTCGCGTCAATTGCCTCTACCTCGTTTTATTGTCACATCTCGTCCAATTTTGCTTTAATTCTATCTTAGTTGCGCCCTACTTTTATGTTACCATTTTAATTACGGAACTCGCGAAACGTGTTTATTTTATGAAACATTCGTTCAGACGTAATTTTTTAATTTTTCTGCTTTGATAAATCCGAGTAAAGAAACGGACCTTTTGGCAGACACGCAAACATATATAAATACTGCTTGAATACGATAATATTCTAAATAAAAATCCTGTGCTACCAAGGAGATTACACGTTACAGTAAACGATTTTCTATTGCCGTATTCTTCGAATCGTTTTTAATATAATTGAGCCAATGATTTATTATTTTATTTATTTTTAAACGATATTTTTTAAATCAGTTTTTTCTTACTTGATATTCGAACGATCGAATCAACTTATGGTTACGTTTATCCCCTTAGTTGCTTGTCAAACACTCTATGCATATACTTAATACGATGCTGACATAAACAGCTGACATAATCATAAACAGGTAAACGCTGTGTAAGTACACGTGTCGCAGTTAGATCATAGTCGAATCGCGTTACAGTAATGCGAAATGAAAGGCGAAGAATTCTCCTGCGTAGCGATAGTCGAACGAGATTTAGTTGTATACCGATACTCTGTGCGTAACTGTTGACAAGCTAGACTGAAATAGAAGTTAGCGCATCGACCACTTATAATTAACGTTTTTCTTATTTCACCGGGTCAAACGGTTAAACGGTAACGATCCTTTTTGTAGATCAATGAATAATGGATAACGATCGTTGAATGTCTGCGAAACGGAACTCCATAAAGATTCCTGGAAGTGATTATGCAAAATAGTTGGATACCTCTTACTGTAGGGTATGCTGTTTATTAGATAGTAATAAATCATGAATATTTTTCGACTCGTGGCATATTGTACAGGAGTAGCGTTCCGCACAGTTCTCCAATATTACTAATTGATTTGTTGTAACAATGTATGTCGTTGTTCGCTATGAATCGAATCGCTCTATAAGATTACTAGATGTAGAAGAGATCTCGAACTCTTAGTTCTATACCCTATTCGTCGATATAAATTCGTGTATCTGATCATTCTTTTAGTATGCTCAGAATCTCGACGTTTGGTATTTCCATATAACTGAAAAAGTGGTCGTGTAGAAAAAGTAATCGTATAGACAGTGGCGACGAATAAAATGGATTTTCTTATGCATTTCAAACGGACTTCTTGAAACCACCATTACTATTTCTATTATTAGGAGAGCAAAGTGGACCGTACATGGTTCAATAAAATAATATAAAACAGGGAAACGTTGTGCATCTAATCTGATACTTCTCTGGTGATCCAACGATACATAAGAAACGATATCAAAGGCTTTTGAAAGGAATAATCTGTAAGAAACTCGAGGTTAGAAAATAGCAAGAATTTTTGAATCGAAGCAACCAGAAGATGAAAATTAATGTCGTTTTTCTGCACCTAATAAATTGACCAATTACTGTTACGAAGAAAGTACGAATATATGCTCGGTTCATTTTACCGAGGTGTATCCCGATTTCATTCCGTTCTGGGCGAAAAATAAATCGTTCGCAGCATCGAGCGCTCTATCCACCATTGTGCAAGATGAACAGCTCCATTCGCGAGAAACAGAAGCCGCCGGAACCCGAAGTTCGCGTCCATTTTCCGCGATTCCAGCGAACGTGCATCGATCCGAACTACTTGCAGTAGTACGGATACCAGGGTTACACGGTGGAAACTCGATGCGCGATCTAACAAAGTCGAGCGAATGTTCGTGGAACGAAAAACTCGGGCAAACTCGTCGAGAAGATTCGAGAAGCAGTGAATGGGAACGGAATAAGAATAATGAAAATAAGGGGGCAACTGTTCGGAGACGAGCGGTTTGCCACTCAATTTGCAGGGAAGGACGAATAGTCAGCGAAAGAAGCGCGTGATTATCCTCGTAAATCCATCGGACATTTGGCGAAGGAGGGGCAGGAAGCAGAACCGTAAAAGCGGGACGAATAAATGAAGAATCTAACGGACACTTTCACGCCCTTTGGACAGCACTTTGTCGATAGCCGGGTTGGTTGGATCGCTCGTAAATTCTTATTATAATTGGCATGATTGTAGCCACGGGAATTCTGATTGGCTGGCATAGCCAAGTTATTCGCTAGTTTGAAAAGTTACCGCCATCTCCATAAATCGTTTCTGGTGACGGTGGACGACTGTGGAGTCTCGCGTGGCTGGAACTCGTGGAAATGGGGTTGAAATTCAAAAAAAAAGAAGACTGGAAAATAAAAAAAAAAAAAAAAAAAGGAGAAAGACAGGAAGGAAAGTTGGAATAGACGGTAGAAGAGGATTTTAACGTTGGGACGATGGATTTTCTTTCATTGTCGCGAAATAGGCCTCTGTTGAAAACTGGTCTAGCTCGTTGCAACGTCTGCAGTTGACTGCAGAACGCTAACAGTCTCGTTAAGATCGCATCTCGCCGTAATACCAGAGTTGATATTTTACAGTAGATAAATTACGCTGATATCAGGGAAGATGGGATAGCAATTTTTTGCCGGCTGCTAGGGGATATATCGGTGCTGGATTGCGGGAGTAGATCTTGCTTTATAAACTCGCTGATATGTTTACGACCAGACGATGAATATGTTTTGATCGTTATGGGAGAAGCGAAGCCAATGGAACTTGAGCATGATGTCTCGCTGCTTCGAGCGGAAGATTCTGCGTGTCATGGAAATTCCGGGTTTTTCATTATAGTATCTGATTTTGATTTTTATAATAGTTGCTTCGATCGTTAACACGTTTTTATTTAGAGGAAAATGTTTCGTGTTACGTGGTTTATTAAAAAGAATTACAAATTGGTCATTTTGCACAAAGCGATGGAAATATTGATTCTCTCCCCGATTATTTCACACCCCTCGAGTTATTTTCTGGTACATTCGCCCTGCAGTTCTCGCGGTCATTTCGTTGGAACGTTTAACCGTGGCCGAATTTCCTAGCACGTTATAAAATTACTTCTCGTAGTCGCATTTATGTACGTGTTCGTTCTGTCGCGGTGTTTTTTGTACGTGTTGTTTGTTTAATTATTAAGAATGAGGTCGTGCGTTGCGGAAGCACGCACCCCTATGCACGCTTTGTGAAGAAACAATAAACACTCGTCCATAATTCACCGTCATAGAAGCAAAGACCAGAAACGGCGCTATTTTCACGTATTTCTTAAAACGACTTATTTTTTCGGACCAATGCTATACGCGTACTGTAAACGGTGTATTATATTTACGACAAATCCAGTTTCCCAGGTATGGTGATATAAAGAACAAAAATCTTCGTCCCTGTTGTTTTTCTTCCAATATTTTTTCAACACATCTCGCCGGCACTATCAATACGTATCTTTTGTAAATACTGTTATTGGTCGTTTCGATTTTACCTGTCTGCCCTTACCTGTCTGTTATCGCGGTTTTCCATCGAATTTGTTCGATTAAGATTACCAAGCTTGTTTGAAATTCTTGGAAACGAGGATTGAATTACTCGGAACTTATAAATACTTTTATAATTAATAACCTAATTAATAACAATCGTCTGTATTATATTTTAATTTCATAATTAATTTCATAATTAACCATATACGACAAACAATGTTTGTTTCGTAACTTTTAAATATCATAAAATATTCCATAAAACGTATACGTGTTCGGACACTTTTGTCAACGAGTGTATATTGTTTGCGAACTGTTCTAACGCGAACATACCTGATATCACGATCCCCATCTTTTTTTCCCCGCTAACTGACGCACTGCACCTGCTACACATAATCGATCTGATTCTCTCAATACCCACTACCGATAGTATCGGTGGAAAAAGAGGACCAAAAAGGAAGCAGGAAGAACGAGAAGAGAAACGTGTTCTCAACGTGTTACGAACTTCTCCTCGATCGGAGTGGCCGTTTGCCTTGTGCGTTCTTTTTTGGGGAAGAAAACTTGCCGAACGGCAGAGAGTAGCTCGTTTTCAAGCTTTTCCATTTCCACTTCGCTCTGTCGACTGTTTCGCGACTGCCCGATTCAGCGAGTCGCGCAGCTTGTCATGGGTTTAGCGTTCTATGCTTCGCGGAAGTGCATTTACCTATTGTTCATCTCGCTCGTCTTTCGTTGGGATTTCAAGAATCGACCGATCTTCGCATCTGCTCGTGTGTAAATTTCCTGCCTCTGTGCCACGTATCGAATTCGTATTCGAGAGCATAATCGGATGTAGCTGATATTTGCATTTAAAGCCGCAAGCCTCCTTTAATCTCGAACAATTTTTTGACATTCGTGATTTGAAAACGCTGCTCTTTGTTTTTGAACGTTATCGTTCGTAAGATTCTCGTCGAGCTCTCGTAATTCTGCGTTGTTAGAGCGATTGAAGCTTGAAGGGATTGAGCGATTTCTAAGGTCGTTCGTATATATGCAAGTCAAAAAATAAAGCTATTTCTTGAAGGTAATACAAGAATTTTATAGTAGAAACGTCGTGTGTTCGCTTTCTAGGTATTAGTTGTTTGACATTTGTTTCGATATTTTCTATAAAATTTGAGTCTATCAAAGCTTCGTTCTGTATTCCTAATTTTCACGTATCATACGATATTCTTCGCACACACACATACACAAATATTTGTCGCATATAAAATATTCCGATGACGCGAATGCGAACGATTAATAACTTTAAAACGTACAGTTTGATTAGCTGTGTAGGGTAACGAAATGTGATACACGCATATTAAATTATAGAAAATAAAGTGAGCGAGCCTGCCGAATGGCATTCCTCTGATACCTGCATCTGTTTTCGTGCAAATTTGTGACTAAAATTGGATGCTGCATCAGACTGATAAATCGTATTCGTCCTTATCAAAACGGTAATCACATAAACTGACGTACAGTGGTGCGCCGATACGTTTCATTTTCCTCGTTCGATTCAGGCGTCTAATAATTTCACATTTGGCGCGAAATTACTCAAATGGAGATATTAAAACACGAGGTGTATGATATCAATAACAAACTGATTTGTTATTATTTTTTCTTTTCTTTTTTTTTAATTTTTCAGAACGTTCGTTCGTAAGAAGGTAGAAAGTAGGAACGTAGAGAACTTGAAATATACTTTTTTGTAATTATCTATTAGACGGTACATTTAATTTTACGTACTTGAACGTAATTAGAACTGTATCACGCGTGGAATTTTTCGATTGTATTTCTCCAACGGTCCACTAATTTTTCGAGCTTAGCGTTTAACGTTTTAGCGAATTTCATGAAGAGGAAAATTACTTTGACGTTGAAGGGAATTCGTTGTTATTACGCCAGAATTCTATCGCTGGTCGTATAATTCAACTTTATACGAAACATCGGATTGGTGTTGAAAAAGCATATAAATTACATATACTTAAAACACACGAATGAAATATTATGAAATATTCAATATATATGATATATATGAAATATTTAAAGAAAACTTCTCACTGTAACATCTAGTACATGAAACGAGTCTCTACTCGTGTTCCATTTCTTTAATCTTATTCGTGGTAGCATAATTTGCGCATAGACGTTCGTACAATGAAAAATCGATATTATTTTCCCATCGAATAAATATATGTATCGCTTTAATGTACATAACGATTAAAATCCAAATTTATCCAGTAAGAGTATAATCGTACAACCGTCGTACGCACGCATACATCGTACTTGTTACGATCGAACGACCCAGCGTTGTTCGATATGCCTTAACGACAAGAATATCAATGCTGTCCAAAGGATAATTGTATAAATTAGCGGAATCGCAGATGGCACGGTACTGTTTACGTTACAAAGCAGCGGATTTCGAAGTGAGTTTCAGCTCGTTCGATTTGCAGTCTAGTTAATAGATGTGAAATTATCCGAACGCAGAGTCGCATACTGCTGGGCTGTCGCATTTATTGGTTGCGATTGATGAGACGGGTTCCGTAATACGTGGATAACTTTGCGAATGAAGCGTGCATCGTGTGTCCCTGGGACTGATTATCAATTGTCAGTTCCCAATTGTTGTCCTATGATCGATTGCGTGTCGGCTGTAACTGGAATGGTTATAATAATCCGTTAACGACACAGCTGCACGCATGAATCCTGCTTGATTGCGATTTAATTTAAGAGACCCTGTGACAGAGGTGATTTTGGTGATAAAATTAAACAAAGCTCGTTTTTCGTTCGCGAAATTGTTATCGCAGGTATATTTCCGCGGTATTCGATTTTAAATGCACGCGTTTGTTTCTTCATTGATCGAAAACGTTGTAGATGAATTTTTCATTGAAGATGAACTTTCGCATGTTCAAATAACGATCCAACGTTACCTGTGTCTTAAAATTATTTTTTAACGAAAGTTATTGAGAATTTAAAGAAACTATCAACTATGTCGCAAACACCTACTAAAAGTTTTTGGTACTGATATAACTTCTTCCCCTCGCCTGTAAATATCTTTTACCTTTACATCGACCACTCGTTTCAATTTCATCAACCGTACTTTGTCTCCTGAACTTTCCTCCTTCAGCTTTCTTCGGTTTACCTTCGATGTGCTCGTTTCATTCGTTTGAGCACGCTTGTCCGTGGTTTTGTCCAACTTTCCACCCTCTAATACAATTCTCTATTGCTTCGATGTCGTGTCGTCCACCTTGTTTTCATTATTCGCGGCTTTTTTTTCCTGCTACACTGTCTATACTGCCGTCTTATTTTCTTTTATTTCTCGCTCGGTATCACGACCTTGTAATTTTTTCAGAGAGGAAGAAAAAACGGTCGCCTTGTTGCTGCTTTTTCTTCTTGACAATCGCGTTTCTCCAACGTACCGGCTGCAGACAATGAAATTTTTGAGCCGGATACCTGCCACGTTTATTAAATTTCCTTCCTCGTTCCCACGACTGATGATTGTGATGATGCACGGGTTTAAATCAGCCTGTTTTAAGATTCGTCCAAACCCAAGATCTTTTATCTTTATTATGCATTTTAAAAATATCCGCAGATCTCATTCGTATTATATTTCATATCGATTATTTTTTATTTTATCTATGCTCGTAGTTAGCGCATAAACATCTTTACCAACGACATAATGCTGTTGCTCCGAACGCTAGTTCTTATCCAAATCAGTTGCATTCGAATGATAAATTTGTGGCAAAATGAACGTAAATGCGTTTTCTATTTCCATTGAATAAATTCCCACTTTTGCCACTTACATCGTTTACTAAATATTTCAACTCCTCGTTTCTGGCCATATTTTTCGAACCAATTTCGACTACAAATGCGATATTAAAGCACAGCTATACTTTCGTTCGTTCGATTATTATTTCCATGATGGCCAATATCCGATTAATCAGATTTATTGCAACCAGCTAAAGTTCAAAATCCTATTCGCTATAATGACCAGAAGTTTCCGACGGAAATTAAAAGTATGTCGTTGCGTGGCGATTTCAACAATTAATTGTTATTAACGTTTGGATAGAGCCACGAAATATGAATCTGCTATGTTTTATTTCCAGTGGATTGCTCGCATTGAGTGCATTAACACTGCATTTTCTCTTCAGTTTTGGTCAATTTGGCCTAAAATCTCTAATTATTGGCGGAATTTCTGTAACGAAAATAAAGAATGGACGGTACTAGGCAAAAGGTAAAAGGCAGTACTAAAATAAATATTTAATTATGCTCCTATCTTTGCGGTAGCACAGAATGTTTGCGCGGGTTTCTCGAGTTTCGCAGCATCGTTTAAACTTGGAATTTTGGAATACGAAAAACAACGTGAGAAAGAAACAATAAATTAATTTCTACCTTTAAACGAATCTCCGTAAAACGAAAACTTAATTTCACTCGAATATTTACAAGAAATTATGCTAGGGTACATAGTTCGAGTTACGTTACGTAGCTAATCGCACACATTGGTCGGCAATATTTCGTCTCCTTTAGCTTTTGGGAATTCCCATAGGTTCTGGACCTTCGCCATTCTATCCTTACCTATCCAAAATTTCCGCTGTCTCGGCAAAACGTTTCCATATGTGTCGCCTGGTCGCGTTGGAAACACGTGCATCAGTCACGAGAATTCCGCTTTACGGTCTGTATGGATCCCTCAGGACAATACTCTAAGGGCTAATTTTATCGTCCGTGGATACCGCCCACCACACAGGCTACTTCGTAATTCCTCGTGGTTGTACGTTTGGGTTCAGGTAGCCCGCCGAAAGTCCAAAAACCATTTACACAGTGATATAAAGAGAAAGAGGCATCGTCGTACTATAAAGAAAATTTTATTTCTGGCTGGTATAACGTCGACGGAAATTAACTGGAGTCCCACTTAACGATCTCTCGCTTTGCCTCGTCCTAAACGGTGCAGAAGTGTTCCTCAGCTCGAAACTATCGTATCACAATTTAAAAGATAGCCGACCCGTGAAACGCCTCCAGGCTCCGCGTACTCTTTGCCGGGTGGTGTACTCTTCTTCTTCCCAGGGCACTTTGAGTGGCTTGAAAAATTGTTAGCGCTAAAAGGCCGGAGCGGGCGGCCCCTCTCGTGCCTGCTCGAAATCCACGCGGAATTCGCGTTGAATTCTGCCAGCGATCCCCGCAAGAAAAAAAAGAAAAAAAAAAACCAACGAAAAATCCAAAATGCGAGGGACAGACGGACTCGTTGAGGTTCTACGCTTTCTGGCAGCCGGGCGAAAATGAAATTAAGAAACTACGGTGGCGTCACAGGCTGGTTTGGTTGGCTGACTGCAGGTCCACGGAAGCATATTACGTTTCCACGTAGGAGGAGGTAGCCTGGAGTACAGTAGGCAGATATATTGTAATAGCTCGCGCTGGGACGTCCTTAAAAGTCGTTGAATTTACATCTTGTAGCAGAGGGGCGCCAAGTTTCGCGGAATAAAGCGCATCTTGCAATGCCGGCCAATTGTCCTTGGGTTATTCGTATTAGCCTTTCCACCCTTTTCTCCGATTTTCTTGCCTTCTTCCCTTTCGTCCCGTTATTCTCGTTATTAACCCCTGAACCCTGATGGCGCGCGGTGGATTTCCGAGGCAGGTACGTGGATTTCCGTGGTAATTTACCAGTAGGTAATACGGATATCGATTCTTTCGTGATTAAGCTTTTTAAATTTTTTAGATTTTATTTTTGGTGTTTGGTATGGGCGAGCTACGTGCAAAATCATAGCAAGTGTAGGTGTGAAAGTAGAGCCTCTGTTTATTTGTCTTTATTATTTATTTGTCTCAATATTTTGGAATTTAACTATGTTGTTAACGTCTACGCGTGCGTGTGCGTGTAATGCATAAGGGGATTGAGCAATTACAGGGATGATTTTTCTTGTGTATCGTTAATAACATAGGTTTGTCTTGAAGATAGTTCTTTAACGACGTGTTTCTATCAAAGGTGGCTGTCTGATAAAAACGTACAGAATTGAACTGATACATTTAAACTGAAATGTAATATATTTAACAGATGAAGCGAATCTATATGTATTTTCTACTGCTTTCTTCTTGATAGAAATATGAAATTGTATAGATATTCCCAATATATTATGTAATTTACTGCAATCTATTAGAGCGTATATGTAATAACGTTATCGGGAAACAATACCGATTTTTGCTAACTCCTTCGAAGCGACCAACATCGAAACAAGCAGTTCAATAAAAGCGACGTGTTCAGCGTGCTTCTGACCTGATCTGGCGCACGCTGCTCCACCAGAATTTAGGAATTAATCTGGCCAGTAATTCCATTAGATCAACCGATATGTTTAGGGATACTGTTACGACTAGCCTTCCAATATTTGCTCATACATAAAAACGATAAGAGCCACGACAAATAGAAAACAAGCGTTGCAGCGTTTCCATGAAGCGTGAAATCGAAGCACTGTCCGGCCGTTAAACCAACAGCTCTTCCTTAAACGCTAGGAATCGTTATAGGGTATAAAAAGATATTTCGCGAGACGATCACTGGACTCTGTCAAATTTTCTCCGTTGGCTAAAGGTATTCAAAATCATAGACGTGAAACGAAGAGGGCTCCGAATTGTTTAAGATTCACGGAAGAAATCAACGATCGCGCGAAAGAATGAAATGGATATTTTGGCACGGTACGCGTTTTGTAAGAACGCTTTAAATTTCGCTTTATGCAAACTTTCACGCAATTCTATCATTGCTTTAATCTTTGGTATTGTAGCTTAAATCTGCAATGTCTTTCATTCGATGAGAATTTCCACGCGAGCAAACGCCGATCCGAAGTTGTCAAAGCCGAAGACATATTTTTGCAAGAAATATTTCCAACTGGACATCGTATGCCTTGAACAAGATCCGAGATCTTCCCTCAAATATCTCAAATTACATATCTCGTAAACTTTCTTGATCGGTTTTATGTAACCGCGTTACATCGTTTCCATCTGATACATAAAACTAGAAATCTGCATCCTTTAGTTCGATAACTAATTTGGTAGGCTGGCTTTTAGTCGTGCATCTTGCGTCCAGCTTTTTCATTCGATGGCCGCATAGGCAGAGCAAAGCTTCGAAGAGTTGTTCGCTTTCAGTTCGAATCCGTGCATATTCGCCTACTTTCATTCAAAAGGATAACATTCAGCGGATTCTAGGGCGGTGGAAGAGACTGGTGGGTATATTAATGAGCCGAGGGTGCACACGCGTGTCGTTGTACAAGAGAGAAAGAGCAAAGACCCGTTACATGTCTAGGGCTAAATAAATTACAGAAGATGTTTTTAGCAGTGGATAGAAACGGATTCTGGGTATCACTCGGCTGGCCCGGTTAGCGAAATAATTTAGTAGGGTACATGGGACTCGTCTCTGCAGATTCACCGACTGTAATGTGAACTTCATTACGACCTGGACAAAATCTCTGCTAATTATGCAAATGCTTGGAATCGCGCAACCGAAGCATTCGCATTTTGCGCTAGATATTCCTCGGTCACCTGCCACGCGTTTTCTACATCTATTTTTTCTCGTTGATCTTTGTAGAAACGCATAGTGATATACCCAGTTACTTGCAATTAGACTACCGATTTTTATACAAACTCATATTTCCATGAATGTATGTATAGTTGCAGAGCGTCGTATTTTTCGTTCGTAACAAAAATTTGATGTATATATATATATGTATGAAATTGATCGAGAAGGGTAGAAAAAGAGGAGATAGAAGAGAATCTTTAGTATCTAACGTTGTTGGTCTTAAGATTTGATAGATTGATAGACCGAACTCGTACCTATTAATAACACCTTCTTCGTATTTATTTTAAATTTAGTGATGGATTTGTTTCAAAGGAAAGAGAATACGATTGAAGATTAAGATTAAGATGGTTCAACGAACATTATATATGATAGCAAATCTCATCAAACATTTGTGTAAAAATGGACCGTTTAGGGTTCCTTTTCATCTGCATATTGGATCTATGAAGATAAAATTCACAATGTTGTTCGTGGAGAATTAAATGGAATAGCAAAAAAAAAAAAAAAGAAGCGCTCCAATTAATCCACGAAAATTGACTTTCAAGTGGAATATTTTGATAAAGGAACCATATTCTCTGTTCGTTTATCGATTTCGAACATCGGTCTAGTAGTACAGTCATCGTATGGAACAGATTTTTCACGGTAAAACGTGTAATGAAATATTCGCAGAAAATTAAAAACAAAATGAGCAGAAGAGTAAAAAACAGAACGATAAAATCGTGGAGTACATTTTTCCACGGATATTTTTGCGGTATTGGTCCTGGAATTTTGTTCGTTCTCGAATATTTATCGATCCGAGCGTCGAACTGATAAAATTTTATTGCTACGTCAACGGAAAATTGAAACTACGAATTTGGCGTTGAGTTTATGTAGATTGATTCATTCAAGTGTTTATTCGAATATTTTTCATAAATTAATATCGCGGGAAAGATTAATAAGACAGGAGCGAATAGGTCGAATTGACAAACGCATTTTTATGCACACTGTTCCTGACGAAATTTTTCAAATTTCCTCTTTACGTTTTTGAAATTGAAAAATTTTTCCAGAAGAAGAACTTTTGGATTCGTATTAAATATATAGTTGCCGAATGCACCTTCCAGTTAAATTATCGAATTTAATATAATTATAATACAAGAAAAAAAGCATAATTCTTTAAGGATTGTTGTAATTATTAATCCAAACGTAATCAATATTAAAAACCTAGAACCAGAACTTTCGATATAATTTACTCTGTTCCATAAACGATATACTAACTCTTCTAAATCGATACACTTGATCGATACGTGGAAAACAAATACGGACGAACTTTATTCCCGCGAGATCCGTAAACACGACTCTCCGATATCGAATGTAATACTTTTGCGTTACGTTTAATCCCTGGGACGCGTCAAAATAATTTACGAGGTGATAGACTCGCGTTTTGGAACTGGGCCAATGGATATGGGCCATAGGAGAGAATGCGAACAGAAGGTAGTACAGGTTTTGGATGGAGATACGTGTCTATAAATTTCGAATTAAAGGAATCATATGAAACTGGACCGAAATGAAGGCCGTATTTCTAAGCGACTTTCTTTTTTTGGACGAAGCTAGCATGTGTGTTCCAATGTTTCACAGAACTTTTCTCTTTCGTTGATTTTCTTACTTTTTAGACAATGTACGTGTGTTGATGTTACACGAAAGAATCAACGAATAATTAACATATTGTTGATTAGCCGCGACTATATTCCAATCGATATGTAGCCAAAAATATGTAGCCGATATTTATCCGATTGCTAAAGTACGAAATTATGTACTACTTTTGTTACGTTCGATCGAGTTCGGCTTGAGAACTCGCCGCGTCTCGCTTGTCAATATATCGGCTTTCTCGTGCACGGTTCTGTTCGTGTATTCCTCTCAAAGTCTCTGACGAATAGTCATGGTTCGATCCTCTTTTTGTTCGTTGTTGCTTGCAGACCGCGCGGAAAAACTGGCAGACGGACGAATTTTCCTGTTCCATATATCAGGTCTTCCAAACAATTACAACAACAAACACGAAGACGTTTATCGCAATTACAGTGGTAAGAATTGGAACCAATCTGAAAATGAATGTAGAAGATACAATATAATATACATCTAGCGAAAAATGAATTTCGCTTCAAGCATATACCGAGATCCCATCGAATACCGAGGTTTACTAACAATTGACTGCTCCAATATTTTTATGATTTTTATATATACCTACTTGCACCGAATATCCTGCAGTTTCTTTATTCGTACATTTTTCGAATATTTCCAAACTTTACCAATATGATCACGATGTTATATGAATTTCATATAACACGAAATGTACGGCGAAAAAGTTTTTACAAAAGTTTCTATCCAATGTCGAGGATGAGATTGTTTCGAGAATTTTTCAACTCGTTTCTAGCCGACTATTCTATTATGTTACGTTCCATATTTTATTCTATTATGTTGCGTTCCATTCTCTTTTATCACGGTTAGCCTCGGGCTATTGCGATACTTTTCTAGTTTTTCGCAGTTTGACGTTTCAGCTGCCCAAGCAGTGAATATGTCCAAAAAACACGGCGAAGGAAACTGTTGCAAATCTCAATTACCATACGTATAGCAAAATTGTCGTTAGTATCCGTAATATCCGACTAACTAAAAGCGGGCTTGTCGTAATAATCATTTTGCAAGGATTCGCGGGTCGTAGGTTCGTTGTTAAAACATTTGAAAAAAAGCACACCTTGGTGGAAATGGAAGGAAAACACTGGGGTAATTAAGTCTTGAGAAAGGAAATTATGAATTAAATAGTGAAAAGAAAACGTATTTCGGGTAACTTTGCTTCATGAAAATATATCGCTTAAGAAGGAATTCCGGCTTGAAATTATACCCACTCTGATAAATTTTTAATCGTTTTTGCGCAATCTCGTCTAAATGTTAGGATACGGTATTTTAATTGTTTCGCAAAATTTCTTGCTATTTTTGTACGTTAACATTTTATAAGCGACATAGTAAAACGAAGAAGGACGTTACATGAAATTTATGAAACGATGTATCTGTCTATCAAAATTTCTGTTCAACGCTAATCATTGAAATTATATAATATTCTAGCTATGACGATATAACCTTCCTAAGTGCCTAATTTTAAACCAACAACTTACAACTAAAGTAAAATTTCCCAACACAGGAGAGATTAGTGTAATCAATATCAGACCGTCGTAATGACGATACACGTTTCACCGACATCTAAAGAGTCATAGTCTCTAATTGAATTAGAACTTCTTCGCAGTTTGTCGATATTTAATCTGGCAGCAGGTAGCCCCGTCTCTGCAAGGGAGCTTCTTAATCCTCGCATTATCCGGCGTGACTACGGGCTAGGCTGTGTCTTCCTTTCAGCCTCTTATCCAGCCGCTGCTGGAGCAGAACGTTTCATAAATCCCGCTGCGAGAGATAAGTGGCCCCTGAATGTCTTTCGTCCTGACTCAATTCTCGCCAGTTCACCACTAGCCTTTGGGTCTTCTCAGTGTTTTAGGGCGGTTAATTGAAGCGGAACGCACAGCGGTGCAGCTATTTAGCTTCTTGATCAAAAGTTCTAATTTTCCGCACGTTACTATACCCTCTCCCACTTTTCTTGTATTACGAATTTGGCAAAGTGAAAAGTTTGGCTAACCAGAGTCTCAAAATCGTGGGGTACGTGTTCGATTCGTGTTACTGAAACTTGATTAAGAGAACGTTCAACTTTGATTAAACCCGATCAGATTTCTACGGTGTCGTAAAGTTAACTCGCTTGTTTTCGATGTTAACTCGGTTTTACCTCCGCTGTGAATACGCGCATCTCCCATTTCCCTCGATTCGATTTCAGTCGTGGTGTCGATTTCTGCTTCGCTCGATTAACACCCTGGTTCACTAAACTTTCGCCCTTAACTTTGTTGCCAGTCGTTGATTCGAGAATGTTGCACAGGGAGGCTGAGAAATGTCTCTCCTTTGGATTATCAATATTGTTACATCCTTTTCTTCGTTAATGCATGTGTATAATCTTATTTACGAATTCAATGATAATTTTAATTCGCGTTGTAATTTCATTCGTCGTTTCAAAGAATAGATTTATTTTTGAGCAGAGGCTCTTCCCTGATAAGAAAGCGTATCGTATGTAGAAAAAGAACAGTGAATTTCAGTAACAGCACGAATGTGTTGATTAAATTCTACGAAACATCAACAAGTTGATTAAAAGGAACCCATGAAACAATAGGGTACAACAGTGAAATCGAAAGGTTAAATCAAACATAAATTTGTAATATTGCGAGAAATCCGCAACGACGGAACAACACGATCGATCGGTTGCTGAAAAACGCGTTAAACTGCAGCGCAGTAGTGATGTCCTAAGGAAGGATTACTCCGTTAAGACCAGCTGTTCGGATAATCTCGTAGCACGGTCGATGATATGAAGCCATAAACGCGATAAAGAGTTGAGCAGATCTCTGGTCTTACGTTCGACGATGTCACGAATCGCGAGACATAATCATAGACATCGATCCGATAGCTCGAGTGCCCTGCAGTCGTTCGGTATCCTTGGATTTCGATACCTCAAGTACCCTGCAGTCGTTCAGTATCCTTGGATTTCGATACCACCTAGCTGCTGAAATCGTTCAGTCTGCAATTTGTGAGACATTCGTCGTTATCACGTCGAGAGTTTTGCATATAAACGATCAAGTTGTTCAATGCTCCTCCATCCAAGTCGTGTTCGATCTCCTTTGCAGCGATCTCGGAGTTTATGGCCTGAGAAAATTGTTTATGGCGTGTATTTTGTTCGCGGTTCTGCTTATTCGTAGTTTCGCAGACGAGTTGCTCCTTCGCGCGCATAAGATGTGCATCTTACGACAATGGAAATGGAAAAAGTGGATTAAATCTGTCGGGAAGTTTAAAAGTATTTGAGAAAATGATAGACATATGAACTTGTTGTTATGTGTTAATAATAAAGTTAATAATAAAAATAAAAAAAAATATTTCTAAAAATTTGCTTAGAAATACGCAGGAAAATAATAATCTGTTTTTTAAACGATCGATAGAATGGATATATAAATTGATATTCTTAAAGACAGAATAATTTCCCTTTACAAATGTCAGTTATTCGTTACTTAGCTTTTACAGACTATACTTAGATGTTGCTAAAAATTTGCTTAGAAATACGTAGGAAAATAATCTGTTTTTTAAACGATCGGTAGAATGGATACATAAAGTGATATTTTTAAAGGTAGAATAATTTCCCTTTACAAATGTCAGTTATTCGTTACTTGGCTTTAACGTACTCCTTTTTTCATGATATTCACGAAATAACGAAAGCATCGCTTGTTTCGCATTTGTATCAGTCTGGTTGATACTCATTCGTGACAACGACGGGAAAGCTAACATTACACGCGTGTCGAGCACTAATTAGGTTACCTGACACGTAACAGCGTGTGCTGTGAGACACGCATCTGTTCCGTTGAAACTTAACCACGTTAACATGTGATCCAACGACCACGAATTTTTCTCTCTGATATGATAAATGCTGCATACCGTTATTTCGGCTTTTCATTCCTTTCGCCTACCATTTTCCGTATATTTCCCTTGTTTGCGGCATTTGTTCCGAGATTAAACGATACAATTGTGGTATATAAAAAGTACGATATACGACAATTATGATAACTACGAAATAATGGTATAATTATCTAGCATTCTCTCATACCCATCAAAAGACACACTTTATCCTTTTCAAGTGACAATTTTGTCTTCTGATTACTTTCTATTCGTTGTTCGTCCGAATCTGAATAATCTCACGCCGAATAAAACGCGTGAAATTACAAAATCATAAAATTTCGGCAGAAATCTGATTGATCGACGAACGATAATCACCTATCAGCATGCATTTATTCAATTCCCCAAATTCGTTAGAGAACCTGTAGATTCGTAATCGATCCGTAACTGTTGTTACGCGAATCAGTCCAATTAGAAGTGGAATGCTTCCGCATATTTGATAACAGCATCTTGTCAGTTGGTATCGCGACGAAATTGCCCGGACGGCAGCTTTCAATTTCGCGATTCAACCGAACAACGTTCCCCCGGTACGCAAACACGGTGCACGCGTAATAGGAGTACAACGTGTACCGGACTTCCGTCATATGTTACTGTCAGCGGCATCGCGTATTTACATACACAGTCGCGTTTCACGTACGTACTTCACGGCGCTGTCGCGCCGACGACGGAAGCTCGGATTTTCGCGTGTTTTCACCGGGTGTACTGCGAGGTGTAAACGCGGCGCGTTAAACCAGCTCATAGATCGTCAATGGATTTAGTCGTTCATGGCCGATGAGTCGACGGTAAGTCGATTATTCGACTTGCATAAAGGATTTCCGGTTAAACTTTGAATTACAGTACAGATATTTTCAGTAATGGAACGTTTCTCTTTTCCCTAGGCTGAGAAAATACTTGGGAAATTAAAATTCTTCGTAAGCAACGTAGCTGTTGTGTCGGTCGTTTGGTTTAAGCTTTGCATCAGTTGAATCGCGTAAATTATTTTCTGTTAATGTTCCAACGACGATACAGATACCTTTAGAAACGAAATTTCACTCGAGCCTGAGAAAATAAGTAGGAAGCGATTTTTTTTACAATTTTCATGACACGAACTACGATATGTATATATGTAATACGTTCCGGACTTTTCGAAAAGTTTGTTCACGAGTTTGCTTGTGTATTCCATGCGTTCAAGCGTAGCACGGAATAATCCATTTTAATTTGTAAATGGATGTATTTCGGCAGAGGCTTTGAGTTGGAAAAATTGAATACGCGAGGATTAAAGGAACACGAAGAGGATACTCGAATATCAAGGAGAAAGCTCGGCGGTCTAAGACGCCAGGATACTTTTAACGTCGTTTGTCGTTTGTCGTTTGTCGTTTCTCAATCTGCAAATAGATTTATCGTAGCACGTATCCCCCCGTTTTAATGCAAAATGTGAAAATTGCCGCGAACCATATAGTAGCGATATAGTCGACTAGAATTTTATTTTTTCAACATTTTTTCTTACCTAGACATTCTTTAGAGAATTATTTCGGTATCAAACTATTTGTAAGGGGCGTCGACGTACAAATTATTAGGGTGAACAATTTTCAATTCATCGAGTTTCGGTTCTAGTTCTAATTTTAGTAAATAAAATGAGAACTTCTTGAGCCGATTGTCTTGTTCGATAATACATATTGTATATACGAATTTCACCGCTGTATATACTTTTAAATTTCAATTTAGGATCTCTATTATACATCAATTATTATGCAAATGAAATTGCACCTCTTATGGAACACACCACCAAGTACAACTTTTTCAAAATAATCCTTGATTGCTTTTCAAGTTTAAAACCCGTACGTTAGGCGCGAGTTAAATTAAATTGTCACTCTCATATCCACGCTGAGGAACCGCGCGATGCGTTACTTTATCCCCTTCTTGTTCCTCTAACTTTCGTATAGCACTTTCAGTCTGATACACATGAGAAATTCATTTAGCCGAGTTTTCGCGGTTTGCTCACAGTTTCACGGGTAGGTTCATCTTAGCGCGAGTTCGTTAGACGCGTTGCTCGTCATAAAACCGCCCGAAGGTTATTGTGTCGTTTCCGTTTTACAAATTTACTAGCGCCAACGCGGATGATGCAGTCAGTTTTCACGTCGCTCGAATCGTTCTTCACGCAACGAAGCATTCTCGACCAACGATCGACAACGATTCGTCAAATTTTCTTCGGGTTGTTCAATAAATTACAGCCATCGAGTTGTAATTTTTCCATACAATAATTCTCTTTGTCAAGAAATTTTACGTTTGAAATCTAGAACGAAGGATGTACCGAAAGACTAGCAACGTTCATTTTTAATTTATCTAGTTTTCATATATTTTACGACGATTAATGCATTTTATTGACGTGGACTAGCGTTACTCCATTGTCAAATTATGGCAGACTAGAAGGTATATTTGATAATACTAGTAAATTAGAAAATATTAACAAATAGAATTCTAATTATTGGATTTAACCGTTAGAAAGTATTAAAACTTGCGCCGTTTGTTGGACGACTATTTGTTATTGACAAAGCGTTTAAGCTTGCCGGAGTTCGATACGAGAACCACGGTTTAGCGTGGAAACGCAATCTTGAAATTTATTAGTTATAAGGCAGGAATTAACGGTCTAACGTTAATGCGTTGGCGAAGCGGTTGCGTGTTTTGGCTACGATAATAGATACTGCAAAGAATAAATAGGGCCGGGCTACAGTTCCGACAAATTGGATAGTATCGCGATTACGTCGCCGCGAATTGTTATAGAAATAGGTCACAGACCTTAATGAACGCGATGTTGCGAAACTAATTTAAATTTGACCCGTTATTCCTTTGCACTCTTAACGAACTAAACGATTATTTCCGTTGCTGGATAATCGGTTTCGTCTCCGCGCAACCGACTCGGTTTTAACGTTCTGTGATCTTCGGAATTACAACTTTTAGCATCCCTTAGGTTCAATTTAACTTTTGCTTCGATTATAACGCTGGTTAAGTTTATCGAAAATAACTGTATAATAGAAAGTCGGATTCTGAAGAAACTTTATTGCTTCGTAAAAAAAAAATGTTCAAGAACGTTACGGTCTTAAATATCGTATGATACGTTTAGATTAAAATAATCGATAGAAGTACGAGAAGTAACAAAATCTCAGTATGTTTAATCTTGAGAGTTTAATTTTAAAAAGAAACTCGAAGCCGAAATTTCGATTAAATCGCCAATCACATACTTTGCTCGTGGCGGGAAAATTTTACTCCGATGAATATATTCTTAATTGAAAATTCCACCAATAACATTCCTATACGCTGTTAACTGTAATCGTTAGGACACTTATCTACCTGTTATACATTCATTGAAAAACTTCGAGGCAATATATATGCGTGTCTTCGTTCAACTACTGCTAATCGCAAAAATTTTCGGATCCGATTGCATTAAGGTCGTGCAGTTACGACAGATACGATAGCGGATTTTATTAATCGCGAATTGAACAAACACAAAGGATCAGGAACATTAACGTATCTTGGGCGAATATTCAGTTTGAACAAAGAGGTACGTCATGCTCAGATCCGATTTAATTATCTCTTAAGAGAAATTAAGATGCTCGTTAATACCGCGACACCAGCGTTGAACGTGGCTAGGATTATAAAACAGAGCGGATTGCACGGAAGACACATCCTCGGATAACGGTTCGCTATTGTGTCTTGAGAGCGATATCGCGACACAGTGCATTACTATACGCGTTTACATTTCTGGCGGGCCTTCTGGCGCCGTGATTACGGCAGACTGATGCCAGTAATTTCTCAAGAGAACTGCCCACTTACGAAAGTTTCTTCGTGGCAAGCTGACTTATAGTCCGCAACTCCCGATCCTCTCCGCGCCATTCTGCCATGGAACGCATCTCAGCGGATTACGCTTTTGTACACGACGCAACCATTTCGCCTGTAATTGCCCTAATGATAATAATCGATTCAGTGCACGCGATTGCTTCCTAAATCGGATAATCGCCGAGTTAGGCGATGCCTGACTTAGGGTTGTTAATGACGATTATCAGATATTTCATATATTGATATTGCATATATGCATGTAATTTATTGCTGACTATAGATAAGTACGATTATGATGGTGTTCGTAAAATGCGAGGAGTCGATATTTCGTACGCTCGTAAGTTGCCAGAAAAATTTGCCAGAATGTTTAACTGATTTGCGTAGCTTTTATTTACATGATCGTTCGTTGCTCGTATTCTGTGATAATGTAGATATAATAAATCTAGGTGGGCTGTACAAACGAAACTCAAATAATGCTGGATATTAAAGCTTAACACATTCATATGAAAGAAATCTCATAAAAGAAAGTATTATTTTATGCTTTTTACTTTGGCTTCTTTTATGGAAATTCATAATGTTTTACATTGTATTACCAATGAAAACTTGTACAACGCGCATGTACCTACTTAATGTACTACTTTATTTTATGTGCTCGATTATTGTATTAGAGTTTTTCAATTTGTTTTATATGTTTGTTTCAAGGATAATGCTGTTATATTACGAGGATTATTAGAAAACTTTAAAAGTTAGAAAATACCAAGATCCCTTATATTCTCTTATCAAAGAAAATGTCAATTCCCTTTAAACGATAAGGAAGTATAATTGTATTTCATGAATGCATTATCATCAGAAATGGAATATCATTAAACGATTGTATCAGGCACTGAAAGATTCATAATATCCTTTCACCACAGGTAGTATCGATCGCATTTTAAACGGGTGGAAAGTGCAATCGCATTTTACAGGTGTACCATAGTTAGAAATTAAATATTCTTGAACTAGGTACTCAACTTTTTTCCACCATCAAGCGTAAAAGCTTTACCGTAGAAAATATTATAAATTCCATCTATAGAACGGGAATATGAAATTGCATTTGCAGATGTACCATTATCAGAGACGAAGAAATTATCGAACTATTTGACTCGTTTCTCCTGCCAGCTATCACAAATTTATATTTTCAGAAATGTCATATTCTTTTAATATCCTTACCTTGTTGTAACACGCGATGGTTATCTTGTAGGAATAAGGTAGAATTGATAGAAATTTACTTGAGAATATTTTATACGGGCAAATAAATAAACGTACAAACGAATAAACAACAAAGAAATGAACGATTAACGTAATCTTATAGATTGCAAGAGTCCGTAGTACATGTCTCGTTCGTCGTAGGATCTGGCAAAGTCTGACTACCTAATTAAATCAATATCGCTGGTCTGGCAAGGACCGACCGTAGCTACTTCGTTTCACGCCCGACTAACTTCCACGCTTGTAGAATCTGTGTAAAATCTACTTGGTGCCCGCGCCAATATCAACATCTACCAGCACCATCTTTCCATAAATATTTACACTTACTCCCAATCTCGTGTAATCGAATACCACAGCCACACTTTCGTTGGTAACGTGGCAGATTAAAACGAGAAAGCCGGTTGATGGATCGACCTTCGCGAAAAGAGAAACGGAGCTTCCGCGGTGAGTGAAAAATTCAGGCGACATGCAAATCCAAGATACGTCTGGCAGGACTGTTTTTTTTTTCTTTTTCTTTGCGACAGTTTTGTACGCGAGAAACGTCGTTCTCGTAAGAAATGGAGAATTCTTTTACAGTGGTCTAAACGAGCGGAGCTTTAATACACGCCTGTCGACGTTTTGCGCTCGAAGATGCGGCGAGCCACGGTGTCGACGGAAATGCTAGAGCCGCGAAATTTATGCTCCCGAGGAAATTGAAATTTCACCGACGCGCTGGAAATTTCGAAATAAGCACCGGTGCACGCGAGCGCGTTTTCTTCAGTCGTCGTTCGTTGGCGAATTTAATAACCGGACTGTCGAGCGAAACAGCGGCGAAATCGGGCTTAATAATATCGATTCGAAACGGGCAACCTTATCCGTGGACACGTTCGAGCGAACGCGTTAATTAAATTTCCTAGCGCGCCGAATACACGTATCGCGGAACCGTTGCCGCTGGTTTTGATCTTGTGATTGTGGTTTCCTGTATTTACGACGTTTAACGTCATTTATACCGATGGTAATGCAGATCGCTGTCGTCCGATCGTTCTTCGCCTTTTTAAATTCTATCTTTCCGTCGACGTCGATCCGATGTTTGGAATTTTAAATCGCGCGAAAATGGAAATTTTGCGATATTGCTATAGAATTTTGATATTGGACGTTTCTCTTGCTCTTCGATGTATATATATTTTTTTTCAAAAATAAAAACCAAGGAATAGAACGATACTTTTATTAAACGCGTTGCCACGTTCGAAACAATTTCCAGAGAGAACGGAATTCTAATGTTGAAGGCTTTTGTGTGTAGCACCTGCAGTGCACTTTCTGCTACAACGGTGTACATTCCACGTATTTTGTTATTTTTTAATTTCTACGTAGTCGATATACACTTTCGACGCGAATTCCTTCCGAAAAGGAATTCGAAGGATAAAATAATACTTTAACTCGAGGTTGTTACACTGTTTAGCTACCATCAGGTAGTTTTATATATTAGTTATTATATATATTGTGATTGATTCTTAATAAATTCCATCATATATTAGTTACTGTATATATTGTCATTAATTCTTGATAAATTCCATTATATCGTAATATATAACGCCAGTCGCATTCCATTCGAATATTCAACAGACTCATCTTTGATGCTATCGATGTACGCACGAGTGATTTTATAAGTCAGTCGGATGAAGGGCTATTTCTTAAAAGGGGACGTAGAATCACGTATCTAGGATGAGTGGTAGTCGCAGGATGAAAACGTCAGAAAGACTAATGGCAGATTTCTTTCGCTGCATGTTTCTTCCGTCCTCCTCTCCATAGCTGTTCCCCTTCGTTTTTCGTCTTCTTCCTCGCGAATAATTCTATCCTCCAGTCGAGCAAACTTTTCGAGCGTCGCCGTCTCGATTGCCTCGTTACTTTCTTCCGTACTGCTTGCGTCCGATTGAAATTTTCTAATACAGAATATTTTTCGGAGAAATTGAAAAGTTTAATTGTAGCGTGAGAAATAGGCTGGTCTTAAGTCTATCGTAGAGATATGCATAAATATTGGAGAGAATTCGAGAGAAACTTATTTTATGGGGTTGTTCTTTCCAAAGACTAGCATCACGCGTTAGGATATTTATATGTAAAGTTTCTCTGCACATTCCCCGCCGTGTATTGGAAGCTTATTATGAAGTTCGCTTCTTAAGGTATAACCTTCTGTTAAAAAAGTTTGATTATATTACCTGGAAATCGTAGCGTGCAGTGGAAGCTCAGCTAGGATTTATTCCAGCGTGTCAAAGATTCAGCCAGTTTCGAGTTTTTCACGTATACGCCATTCCTGATTTACATATAAAGTCGAAACTCTCGGAAAATCACGGGGGGGAGGGCCCTTGTGAAATTACAAATTATTATAACATACAGTCCAATTTAGCATATGCAAAACGAAATATAATTTCACAAGTCACATTCTCTAAAGTTTTTCCATCAGAAGTTGTTCAGTTTTTTTCATTCTTCGATAATTTCGTACAGCAAACTTTCTTCGAATTAAATCAATATCGCGCGGTAATTTTTACGCGACATATATATAACGCGAAAGACTAGGGGATTATTTCGTACGAGAGTATTTTGCAAAGTATTCCGAAGTTAGCGATCCTTATCCGTGAAAAATCTTAGACTGGTCCTGAATCTTAGACAGTCCTTAATCGCAATTACTGTCGGAGTATCATTAGCCCTATGACATTGCCAGATATCTCTATAATATTATTTGCAAAAATAATTTGTCTAAAACATCGGCGCGCATCGGAATTAACTTGCAACCAGCATCCGCCAAGCGACCAGTATCGATTTCGTATTTCCAAGTTACGGGGAGGAGAGCTCCGTAAGTAAAATAAAATCGAAGAAAGCAACAGGAATAAATCATCGATATATCCAGCTCTGCCGCAATATTCGAAAATTGTCTAAACTTGTCCAGTATGAAGAATCGATTCGCGATACAAAGTGAGAGAACTCTTGTTTCCAGAAATAGCGAGCGATGGTTCACGATTAGAGGTCTCGTTTTTATGAAACACGTTAGAGTTCGATGTTTCGAGGTTTCCCGATCCGATACAATTCATACGCATATACAGGAGTATCTCTGCGGAAAATCCAGTTTCAACGATTCAGAAAAGGTCGGTGCGTTGGAACAATAGAATCCGGCGTCTCGACTCGACCTACATTTCGTTATTGCGCAATTTTATCCGCCGACTTATATAATTAAGCGGTGAGACTGGCACCGCTGGGATTGCTACCTGCCTTTTTGTATTCTGATTTTATTTTCGCACAAATGAACGGTTATCGTGTCTCTCTCAACATCGTGACCCGTTGATTAAGACCAATCGTGGACGCAAACGCGTCGTCCATGTACCTTAAAACGAATCGTGGCCGTCAAAGATTTGTATATCCCGGAGTGACGCAATGATTTTTGAATAATTTTCTACGGTTATTCCTTAAATAACGTTCTTTTTGTGAAATCCTTCTTAGTAGTCGTAAATTTACAAACTTACAAATCGCTGTCTATAAATTGTCCAACTGTTTTACTCAATGCAGTTCGATAATTAGCTTTTTGAATGAAATGGAGATAACAGATTTTTAAATAATATCTCAAATAACATTGGAAATCAAATTTGAAACGACGAGTCGTTTCAAAGAGAGTAAACAATTTCCGAAGCTAATAAACGAAACAATTTCCTTTGTGATAATTTCCCATTTAAAGCTCTTTCGAATCTTTCTCTTATAACAATAATATTCGAAAACGCTGTTTGTCATCTATTTACGAATTAATTGCCTCTCGAACAAAGAACTTCTCGAAGAAATACGACGTTCATTTTTTATACATTGTATCATGTTTGACGTCTAATGAACGAAGAAAAAAGGGGACACGATATCTCGAACAAAAGTGGCGTCTATCGATCGACATCGACTTTTCAGACGACCCCCCATACACACCGTGCACCGTGAAGGCAACCCGCAAAAAGAAAAGATACACAGCGCGGACACGGAACTCATTTACCGGTTCATTCATTCGAAGAATCAAGAATGAAAGGTTGCTCGGTATGGAACGAGTTCAGTGTGCCAGATCGGCTTCTTGGATAAAGAATCTCGTGATCAGTTGTCAACGACGTACGACCATTTTCCATTCACAATGGTGCACGTTTGTATGACAGAAAATCGCCATTACCTTCCGCAAACAAACGTATCCTACTTATACGCGAATATACCCAAGACCCACTTTGTGACGTTGAAGGATTTTTCTCGCAGAGAAACATATTTGTATGCTCGACTGTTGAGAATTTTAGAAAACTTGGATATTCGTAAAGAATCGCAGAAAATATTACAAGAGTTTCCTAGGAAGCGTATAAAAATTTGTTGACCTACTTCCAGCAATATACTAAATGAATTTCTTAATATCCAGATATGAAATATTCTTATCAAACTCAGCTATATCCTCTTTTCCTCGCGATTCTCCCGACTATAATCCCTCCCTCGATTCCGTTTCCTTTTTATTCTAAGTAGATTACTTTTTTTTGCTTCTTTTCAACCGAGATTCTAAGATCTTCGATTCACGGTTTTCGAAAAGTATCTACTGTGTAACGTTTGTCGCATTTTGCGCGGTATTGGCGTGTTTATCGAGAAAATGGAAAATGCAGAGAGCCGTACAAATGGAGGAGATGTGTCATAATAATGCGCGCTTCATGCGCGGGCAATAAGTCACGTGATTGGACCTAAAGTCGCTACGTCGCGTCAGGCGATCCATTTCGTAAAGACGAATGAAAAGGAAACGTAGGAGACCATCTATTCGTGGCCAAAGATCTTACGATTAATCTGAAAAAACTAACAAACCATGGGACAAGTGCGTGAAAGACGACCGCGTTTTACCATAAGTTCTTAACTTATCATACCGCGTAGAATTCGACCGAAATATTTTCAAACGAAAGTTTCAGAAATTTGGATCGTTGGATGATCGTTTTCCCCGACAGAAAGCTATCGGTCGCCTATCGTGGATTTTTAAACATTTAAAAAGTCTGCTAAATCTGTCAAAGTTCAACTCGGACGCGTCCATCGTGCTTCAAAAAGTAGTACGAACGTACTAAGAACAAAATACCTCAACTTGTCCTTCCGCCTTGAAAGATCATTTTTAAATAGTTCTCACGTTATTTAGCCTACGCTATATACACCTGTTCTCATACGAGCGCAATTTAGAACGATAAAAGTGCCGAGGTTAAAAAAAGATGCATGACAGCATCCTGAAGGCAGAGTTTAATTTACGTTTGTTTCAACAACGAGGAAACCGTTTAAGTGGAAGAATTTGTTGACAAAAGCTAAGTTATTGTTTCAATGGATTAACTGAGATAATAATAGGTGGGTTACCGCTACTTGACTCGCTCCTTCGAATGTAGCATTAAACGCGGAAAGCAATTAAAGCTTTCCTCTTTTTGTGTCGAATGTATACGAGAAATTGTCTCGGTAACTCGCTGGTAGTCACGTTGATCTATTCCGAAGAGGTCAGCCGCAACTGCCCACTGAGAGAGAAAGAAATCACGTTTTAAGTTAAATTTATAATTGAATCCGACACGAAGATCGTGTTTGTAACGAGGATATTATACCACGTCATTGTAAAAACGGTTATTTATCCAGGTATTTTTGCGGCAATGAATCTTCGAAGCTTTTAATGGGTCACAGAAACCATTAATTTGTTCTTTCGAATTTGGATCGGGACAAAATTGGAGCAATTAATAATTTTCTGGAACGAACGGTTTTATTAAAGTAGGTCGTGTATACATTTTTGAACGTGTTATTATTAGAATAATTATGATAATGTTCGAAATTTGTGGAATAAATCGACATTGAAACGATCCAGGCTGATTAAGCGAAGGCGAATTTATATCGAATTTTCACGTTATTCGGCTAAAATATTTGCAAAATTACCGTTTCAATTGTTTAAAAAATAAAAAGTAGTGAATCGGTTGAAAGGATATATTTTTTATTGTTAATTCAAATGAAATTTGTTCGGAGATTTGTACTGAGCAGTAATTTTTGTCGAGATGACTGACACGATTATCGCTCGTATTCCGCTTTTACCATTTAATTAATTCACCTTCGATCTCTTAATTCGGAGATTGAAACAAACGACAGGTATAAATATTGCATTTCGCATCATGCGCATCTGGAACGACAATTCATAATTGAATTCGTAAACACGTCGTGACGGAAATGGTCAAGAGTTATCTCTAGCAAATACGTCCCGGATGTCTTTCGAGTATTTATCTTCGAAAGAGGATTCAATTTAGGAAACTGGTGTCATAAATTAGCGAAAAAGGACGGGGCAAAACTCGCGAATAATGACAGCGTCTGTCTGTCGACGCTGATTAATGGAAGCAATAAGTGTATTTTACGGCTATTCGAGACTTCATCGAAATTATTTATGGATTCACGGCTCGTCCTGATACTTGGCGTAATGAATACATTTATATCAATGTTTATCGGTCAATGTCGCGCGACGTCGTTGCCGAATAAATTCAACTTTTACTCTGATACGAAATAGACCGCGTATACACCGAGTTGATCATAATTCCTGGCAACAAGTCATACTTTTTGCATATGACGTCTATACAAGTAGGTAGAGAGATACGCAGAGAATACAAAATTTCCAGCTGCTGGTGGTATTGCTTGCGGGAAGGTAAATGTTGCAGTCCGGATTGCGTAAAGATTCTAGATATATATTTTACCTTGTCTAAGTATTTAATTTCGAAGTATATTAGAACGATCGGGAACAACTTCTCGTTTATACGACATAGCGTATTTAAATTCGATAGCCAGGAATTGTATGTCGAAATATTTAACGTAATCGACATTTTCTACGGAATCTAGATGGAGCACGACACTCGCGAAGTTTGTAAAAATAAGAATTTCGAAAACGAAGATTTCCTACTCTTCTCTTTTGTTCCACTTTTTTAATCGAAGAGGAATTTGTTAAAGATCGAAGATTTCTAGACTATCTGGCGAAAGAGACAAGAGCAATCCATTACGCGCACAGTTCCGTATTTCTCCGTTTCATCGAGATGACTTAAATTCTTTACGACAGTCCCTTGTTTCGTTCGAAAGTTGCCAAAGAAGAAACGTTTCAGAAAGAAACATCGTGACAACGGTATTATCCGAAGCGGCGATATTAAATTTTCAGTCGGTTTAGTTCAGCTTGATTTTTCGATTTTAAAGAGAAATCCCGAACACCGTGCCCGGGTCAAAGTGTATATACGTATCGGCGCGAAGCAATTTACTCCATGAAATCGGCCAGATGGATGCTTAGAAGCGGAGAAAATTCGAGTGCTACTATTTTACCGAGGTTCGCAATTTTTCCCGAAGTATCATCGATGGACTGGAAAGTTTTCAAGCTACGAAATAACTTGGATACCTTGCTTCTTTCATCGTCGCCACGTTCGAATAAGATTTATAGTCAGACGGCAGTGCTGCGATAGACGATCGCTGTAAGACAAAATCGCTACAAACGAATAGCGTCTATCGTATTAGAAATTACAAACAACTAAGATTACAGATAAATTATAATGTAGGAAATCCGGGTATACGTATATACAATTTATCAATTAAGAAGTAAATGCTATATCGTAGATTTGAAAACGCTATACTTTATCTACAAAATAAATCACAAGAAACATTGAAACGAAGGTATGTGTTTGAAAGAAGATAGTAAATTAATTATTCCCAGTTTTAATATACGTTCTAAGGAACAGAAATACAAAAACAATTTTATTTTCTACTCTCTTTCGTTCGCGTTATCCCTACTATCGGTAGGTTGTTCATACTCAAAGTACAAGCAAACGATCTTTCGCAAACATTTCTGTGCGTGTTTCGCTCTTTGAAATCTGCAACAAGCGAAAAATACGAGATTCGTAAAATGCACAGAGGGCGGATGTCAAGATACGACGATTTGCCCGCAAATTTCCCTTTGATGCCGAGTCGAACGTAGAGAATGCTAGGTTATATCCGAAAAGTCTGACTTGGCCTACTGCAAGTTTCATGGAAAAATGCACGCGTGCAGCCAAGCAAAATGTAATCGCGGTGGCATACAATTTTCAGAATACCGAAATCGGACGCAAAGGGTCGCGATTCGACAACTGTTTGCAAAAGGGACGGTTCGTGTTACTCCTCTGGGACACAAACGACCACAAGACGGATTCCCCAAGAGGAAAGTGCAGTTGAACTGTAACTTACGTGTCTCTGGTTTACCGCGCGAAGTTAGGGGTTGGCTTTACGCGTGGCCAATTCCCGTCCTTTCCCTCCTTTTCTCCTCCTTTTCCTACCTCTAGTTCCCTCTATTTCCAAAAGTTTATTTATAGTCGAGAAACCGTAACCACTGTCCATATCTTGCTTTCAATTTTACATTCTCATTACTGAATATTTCGCTGTTCCTTTGATTCTTCTTTACGCTTCTTTCGTTCCAGCCGAGTTCATGTCCTTTTATGTACATAGTTTATAAGAGGAACTTTTACTTGGACGCTTCGCTGGCCTTCAAAGAAGTTCATGAGATTTCGTTTCACGGTTTTTGACATTTAATACGGCTAGCAAGAAATTCGAAATTATTAAATTATTCTACAAGTAACGAGAGCTTTTCCGAGTACTGAGATTAAAACTATGGAATTTACGATTGAAATTAGGTGTTTTATCAAAGAAGAGTAGAATACCTATTGTTAGTGGGAAAATTGTTAGCGATTATAGAAAAGCCGGGAAAATAAATACACGTATCGTTGGTTAAAGTTTAATTAGGGATGGAAAATCATTTGTTTGTTAATCTTAAAAATTCGTATTATTCGTTTGAGAGGCGAAGGAAACTAGAGGTGAAGCTTTTAAAAATGATTGCAGCACTTGCATTTACCAGAGGTAAACTTTCGTTATGGAGTTGGCAGAGGTAGAAGTCAAAGAGATCCTTTGGAAGGGTATAAAAGTACCATCAGCGGGACACGTGTTGACCATATTTCTCGTGTTACCTTCGTACCATGGGAAAACCTTGCGATTTCCAACCATGTTTATTAGCTTTACTGGAATTCTTACGATTTGTGATACGACCTACTTCGCTGTTGCAACTGTTCGTGCCTATTTGTTCGATTAATTAAATTTGGCGTGTATGCGCTTTCTCCGGCACCGAGATTCACATTTATACCAAATAGATACGTGAAATATGACTTTTAACTAATAATGATATTTGATGTAATTAGATTGGTAAGAAATTAGTCCAAAGTTTCATTTGAGAAGTCTATTATATATATATAATATATATATATTTATATATATTTATATTATATATATAATTATATAATATATATATTATATATTATAATATATAATTATTTATTATTATATTATATTATAATTATTATTATATATAATTAATTAATTATAATATATAATTATNTATATATTATATATTATATATTATATATTATATATTATATATTATATATTATATATTATATATTATATATTATATATTATATATTATATATTATATATTATATATTATATATTATATATTATATATTATATATTATATATTATATATTATATATTATATATTATATATTATATATTATATATTATATATTATATATATAATAGACTACTCAAATGAAACTTTGGACTAATTTTTTACCAATCTAATTATATCAAATATCATTATTAGCTAAAAGTCATATTTATATATATGTTTGCAATAATTTGGAAATATCCAAATATTTACGGATGTAACGTATTTTAATGACAGAGAATATTAGTAACGAAGAAGGATCTGACACGATATACCTTCGAATTAATCGCATGACCATTAATTACATGATCAGAGGTTCTATTTACCTTTCGATATACCATTCACTCACACAGCTTCATCACTTCATTTTCCACGCAAAATACGCAAGTAAGCAAGGGCTAATCGCTAAGCGACCATAACCGATCTTTTCAATTTCGTACAGAATCACGTAAATCGATTGCATCATTGAATTGCTCGCTCCCATAAATCGGCCATCTCAATTTATATGGACTTTCGCCGTCACACTAGGTTTGCCATACGACGCGATCGTTTTATATTCATTACAAGGTGGATGTCGTAACCGAAAGTTACGGGGCGCTATTGTGGACGTAAAATATTTGTCAGTGCTGCTCTTTTGGTTAAAATCTTCTATCTAACGTTTCTTCATTTTTCAAGATACGACGGTGGTTTGTGGTAGCATTTAAGAATAACTTAATATTATACAGGTTGTTACGAATATTTCAATGACGAAATGTTTCTAATTAGATCCGATCTCAAGAACGAATTTTTTGTCGATAGCTTGGAAAGAAAATCGCCGATAAAAAGGAAGTACCGAGGATTCCGTGTCTGCTCCTTAACACGCGGGCAGCACGATCTCATCGAGTTGGAAGGTCGCATTAAAGAGGCATGAATATTCATAAAGCTAGCTGGTGGTCGGACGACCCCCCGTTGTTGGACCTTTTCTCGCTTTCAGCCATGTCAAGTCTGCTGCAAATTGAAAGCAATACGGAAGGACGCGTCATGTTGTTGGGATAGCTATCCGGCGAATTTTATGCTACCGTTTCGCAAGATTTTTCGGGAATTTCTATCATAGATTCTTTATTGAACGCTAGACGTTTACGGTGTGGGTCGGATGAAACCAGGTCGGGTGCAATTTTAGAGAATAGGGACAAGTAACATATGTAGAATGTATGGAATTTCTGCTAGGGATGTTTAGTAATATATACATTTATGCGTAGAAAACGCAAGTTTTACTGTACAAAGTGTTTATGAAAAGTTGGCTCGATTTTTACGTAAACAATAGCGTAAACAGTACTTTTGACATCTTTGACATTTCTGCTATTAGCAGGAACAATTTCCTGATTTTGTCATCATCGATGCACAGTGTTTTTCAAAGGTATAAAACTTTGTTGGTTCGTACTTACATTATATCTCACACAGTATTTTCCTACGAGATTTATATATTTAGAAGATACAGTCGTAACACTAGCTACAAATAATAGTTAATTAAAAGTTCTCCAAGATGATTCACAGACTCGTGCAAGAAATAGTCGTGGAAGCATATTTTATCACTGTAATACAACTCAGTTTTCATATCTTCGAACCAACTTCCGCAGTATGTAATTAATTCGGATGACACAGGGTAGCCTGTTATTCGCTTTATATAGTACATAACACTTTATTAAAGCTTGCCTTATTGCCAGCTATAGCTACGTACCCGTGGCAATGACGGCAACCAGTGGTTCCAAGGAATAAAAATATGTATTCCCAGGATAACTACCGGCATCGCGAGTTTCCTAGTTTTGTGGAACGAGTCCCGCGACAACTGCTTCATTTAGGAATGTAATTTTCTGATCTGTAGAGTATACAGTCTCGCTATGCAAAGAAGGTCATCAGATCTGCCTAATGTGATTCTCTTCTTTCGCCTACTTTTTTGTTCTTCAATTTACTAAGATTAAAAGACATATTTACTGCAATAGCTGAGCGAGTCGTTGAATATTCATCTTCAAATTTATTCTTGGAAATTAAAAATGCTTCTGATAATCATATAAAACTGTAGTAGGATAAAGACGTGTTTTAAACGCGTTTCGAAAGATAAATGTGTTATGAAAATGATTAAATTGTAATCAAAGACACGCAACAAAAAAAAAAAAAAAAAAGAAAACGCATTGATGTCGTATATCAACGACATATCGTTTTATCCTCTTTTGAGATAAATACCTTCTTATTAATCTGTGATCTGATTGATAGGCAATTTTATTCTACTGTAATATTCTATACGTCGGTAGTGTGAAAGTTTAAATCGCTGAACAGACACGGTTCAAGCAAATTTGTCAATATCTCTTTAAATAGAAGAAAATAAATCTTCCTAAAATAAATCAGTCAAAAGAAAAAAAAAAAAAAAAGAAAAGAAAAGAAAAAATTACAAAACACGTAAAGAATCGATCGTCAAAAATCTTTTCGATCTCGCGATATATCGCCGAGGTACATTTGATCGGTAAAGTAGCGAATTTAATGGTTTCATAAATCCGTAAATCCACAAATCGTCGAGGATTAACGAAAATGATGAGAATTTAAATGCCGCTTCTATTTAGATCGAATGTAGCCGTGCATTCACATAATCGTAGAAGCTCTTTTCGAATAACGAACGACCATTGTTTGAAGTGTTTCTATATGCGTTCTCACGCCTTGCTCGGCGGTAATCGATGGATCCATACCGAGCACTTACTTTCGCGACCATTCTCGTTGCTCCCATCGCCCTATTTCCTTTAAACGCCAACCCATTCCACAGCCAAAGGGGAAATTCTCTAACAGGTAGCCCTTTACCTGGGCTAACGTGCTCTCTTATGGCCAATTTTTGCAGTCGCATGTGCTGTTCTCTGCGCGTTTACGCGAAACAGGATCTTGCGCACTTCTTGGGAATACTGCCTATCCGGTTTTGTTCTGTGTAGTGGGTTTTGAAGAAAGTTTAACGCAGATTAGTTTGTGTTTTGTAGTAGTTTAGAGATGCAAGCTTTTGCGTATATTCGTGTAATCGTATGTCGGATGGTGTTTTTCTTTTTTTTTTTATGGTTGAATTTGGGTTAGGTTTGGGTTAGGTTGAAAGTTTGTTTCCATTCATTTGGAAGAAAGATACTTTGCGAACTAAACTATTTCGTAAGTTATAAAATTTGTGAAATCAATCATTTTCTAAATTACGAGTGTGAACAAATTTGTGAATAAGAGATTTTTGTAAATTATGAACATATCTGAGATTGTGTAATTTATAAATTAACTAAGAGAAATAAAACAAAATGGGAAATATCTGTTCTAATATAATAGTAATAATATAATGTTATAATACTAAAAATATAATAATAAAATGTTCCAAGTGAGTAATAAATTGATACAACAAGCTTAGAAGGTCAAATATAATAAAACTTTATACGATCTCGTGTCTGAATAAAAAATAAAAGATTGTTGGTTAACGAACATTACGCATTTTATGGTTTAATTTAATTAGTGGGAGATATAAATTGATCGTGTTATTATCGTCACTCGTTAAACGCACGACTTTGCCGAACTACAAACTACAGCATTTGTTTAAAGATATTTCCTGTCACGTGAAAGGTGTATTTAGTATTCAGCAAACCTGTGTTGTATTTCTGAAGGAAATCTTTTAAGTTCTTTGGAAATCCCGTAAATCACGAGAGTAGATTCTGTTCGAATAGGATTGCAGAGTCTTTAAGAATTCTGTAAGCTGTGTGGCCGCGAGAAAAATAAATGCAATGGAACAAAATGTTACTTAATTCCAGTAGCATTTCACGAAAACATTCGGGTCGAATACCATTTCAGTTCCAACACGTTTTAATCTGTTTAACGATCAGCTTTAATTTATAGCGCGAGCTGCACTTAATTACGGGATCAAACATTCTTTACTCGATTGCCGTCGTTTATTGATCGCAGTCAATTTTTGAATTGCTTAAAATTCATGCCTCCATTAGCAGCTCGAAAAGTATTTGGAATGAAACATTTAGCTTTTAGGTCGAATTAAAGTCGTGATTAAGGTCGTGTACACGATTCACTATGAAATTGCGGATGCCAGGATAATTATGCAATTTAAAAGTTAATTTCACAGTTTCGGTTAACACTTTTCATAAATCTCTGTCGGTGTATAAACGATGGAAGAATTTTTTATGTCACGCGCAGCTTCGTAATTTGGTGGCAACATATAAATGGAATTTGACGTTTTGTAATATTTGGATCTTTAAATATTATATTCTTGAATTTTTAAATAAAAACTTCCAAATCTTTCAATTTTTTAATCGTGGAACATCAACATCTTTAAATCTTCAGACATTTGAATTGTTTGATTTTTTTATATGAAACATTTTAACCGTTTAGTTACTAATAAAAAGCTCCAAATTCTACTACGCTCTTTACAAAGTTTCTGCCCTGACCATAAAATATCATTTGAAACCTCAGGACGCGAAACATTATTTTATACCAAGACCTGCGTAAACAACAAATCAGCTACCTTCGAGTTAAAAAAACGAATACGTTCTATAAAGAACGGCGGACGGGAGGAGTTAATAATTAACAATGATAAAGTACGGGAATTCGCCATAGCGAGGAACAGGAAGAAAAACGAGTGAGCGCTGTGAAGCTACATGGAAGCCATTAACTGTGGACACAGTCGAAACTAACTTGTCCTGAGTTCGGGAAAGTAAAACTCGCTGTTTCATATTCCCTGTGATCAAATGCACGGCGTCCATTTTATTATGCACTGTGTATCGTGATCGTGGGTCGTTAGTTTGCGCACGAGACATTTAAAAAAATTATTCATTTGGTAAGTGGTTGCATTGATGTAATTACTGATTCCTGGGCAACAATTATATATAATTAAAAACACGTTCTGCATGTTAAGGTTTTGAAGCTTATCTTTCACCTCATCTGTTTTGATAATTTTTTCAATTAAGGAAGCGTGTTAAATCCCTTTTTTTTTTTACTATGGATTACATAAAGATTACATCGTTCGTGTATACACCGTATCATCTCATAATTATAAAACCATCCAAAAATGTTCAATTCATAAAATGGTGTAAAATATCAATCTTCTAATAAAATATTTCTATAAAATTGTCAACAAAGTATAGTTACTTGGTCGATACAAATTCGTAAAAATTCTTGGACGCCTATCATCAATTAGAGAACCCTCATTTTCTATCGTCCATCCTAAATTCAACCGCTTGATATCTATCATCCATGTTAAACCTCGCAACTGTCGAACGATTCTGTGATAATGCATCCAAGCGTTTTGCAAATTGCCTACTCTTTGACGAAATATTCTCGCCAAAACAAAAAGGAAAAAAAAAAGAAAAAAAAGGAGAAAGAATTTGCTATGCAACAAGCAACTTTAAAGCTCGCGAGTCCTGGGTGAGCATTGTATCGTGGCGAGCCGACAGACTCCCTGGCTGACGGCGCGTTAGCGACAATGGATGTACCGTTGAACGGATGACTTCGTCAAAGGAAACGGAAGCAACGTACGAAAGTTTGGCGAACGGGGCATTCATATGGACCGCGCTCGACTTTTGTTTTAAGACTTTTGTCAGGCGACCACGAGCCAACAGACCGACCAAGAACCAACCCTCTCAGCCAACTTTTCGAATCGTGCATTGTGCTTGTTCGCAGCCACCATTGTTTCCCATGGACGCGTATGGCGAGCACAGGCAATTTACTGGTTCGCGTGGTCACCTGGAAATTTTCTTGACACGCACAGGTACGATTCCGAACGATAAATAAACGTTCTTTCTACGTGTTGTTGGAGAGAACTTTGACGAGGGTAGAAGATTTGCGATCGTTCCTTTTAACGTATTACTTACTTCTGAGTCACGGAACGATTAAGCCGGTGATTTGTGGATCTTAGAGAGAAATTGTGTTTTCTATGAATTTTATTAAGAGTATTTTTCAGGAAATTTAGTAGAATTGCTTTTATGCGAGTTCTCGCGAAGGGTAAAGATTCCTTGATGGATACGTGGATAAAATGTGGTTGTGAAGAAAAGCTTTAATACGGAGTATGTTAGATTTTTAATAGAAGTGTAACGACTTTTCCTTGTAATATCCTTCTTTTATAGTATTATAGTTAGCTGTATATAAAACATAGCGCGCTTTTTCTTACGATATCGTTCAATCAAAATGTCAAAGATACGCCGTAGGTACAAAACACATTTTTTTAAAAAATGCCAGTTACGTTTAGTTGTAAGTATAGCTTTGAAAGAACATCTTGAAAAAGAAGGATTAATAATTTCATAAAGTTTACTAAATATATGCAATCAAATTGTAACGTGTCGAAATATACAGCAAGTAACATCTCGGTTAATGCAGCAACCTTAGCAAGTGATAATTGCGAAAGGGATGTTTTTGGCAAGAGTTTAGGCGTACAGCTTAGAACGTGGAGTTTGTCGAATACATATACACGTACTTGGAGCGAGTTATTTGTATCCGCTGTACTGTTATTCTATCTAGTTAACATACACACATCTAAAATCTGTTAAACTTGCTTAATTGCCTTGAATCAGTACTGTTCAAGTACGGAAATGAAACTACGTATCTATTACCCTACTTCCGAAATCAAGCACACATATACACGTATACATATACACGACTAAGTAATAAATACTATACGTTCAAGCTTTACATTGCTCTTACAATATATTGTTCGAAATAATTAGTGAGCCAGTTTCCACGTCACTGTGTATTTTATACCTTTGCGCTTTATACCTTTGTATTCTATACTTTGCATTTTATATTTTATTATTTATATAGTATCATACAAACAATATGTCAATCTATCAAATCCATATAATTTGTTTGCCTAGTTATGAATATAGTTAATAAAACTATTTGCAATAAAATGATTTCGCAATTATTCTCGGCAATATATTTCATTTTATAATGATCATTTTCATCGACCAATTAATTATTCAAAATCGATATTGCATTACTATCTAATACAGGAATAACGCACAGCAATAACGATATATATATATATATATATATATATATATATCTCAATGAAATATTTATAGCAATGTACGTACTATCTGTTCCACGAGCAATCAAACATTTTCATTCTTTTATGCATTAATGAGTATTTGGACACAAATCGTGCTGTCAATATTCCCTAAGGAACCGCAATATGTTTACACGAGCATTAGTTAATCAGAACGAAACGAACCATTAAATTAGCTTTTGCATTAGTCGGATATAGGAATTTTTCCAAATTTGCTCGGTGGCTCGATTTCCTGCAAGCGAATCGCTACCCTCTGTTTTCGACGCACATATCCACGCACAATGGACGTATACAAACATTCTATAGATACATATAAATATAGATATAGCGTCAAGCGTATTGTACTTCGTTTTCAATATTTCAGAGATCGTTCACAATGGACACACAGGCCATGACTTTCGTTGATTCGAGTTTACAATGAAATATCGTATAAATAATATGCAGCACCGCTGGAAGCACGTTCGAATGGCTGAAAACGGGCGTTGGTCGTTCTTCCTGATCGTTCGTTCCATCGAGAAGATTAAACTGTCGCTTTGATTTCGATACGCATGTATCGTTGCGAACACGCGAAAGGAACAGAGCCGCAAATAGGTCTTTTGACTAATCCTTGTACTTTTTTTTTTTATTCCGTGAGAGTGAAATGCGAGTATGAGCGATAGATACGAGCGTGGAGAAACGGAGAGACAATGGGAAACTACGAGCTAGTCGCGGTTTCGCGACGAATTAGGAGAAACTTTCACCCATTTCTGTTGGCTTGATTTTTTTCGAACCGTATTTCATTTTTATTGGTGGACGATTGTGTTACTGACTCGACATAAATGGAAAGAAAAATATATTTCCTTGAAATCGCGCGTTTTTCTATTCTTCGCTCTTTTTCTCTTATTTGATTCGGAAAATAGATCAGAACAATTTCTCTGTTTCGCGGAATTTTTCTTTCTGAAACTGTAATTATCGTGCTTTCAATGCGGTATCATAGTGACTTCTATTTGTAATATCCATAAACGCGTGTTATTTGCATAATTGAATTTTTCATTTGATTCGAGTTGGGTTTTATCCAAATGGAAGCCAAAGGCATCTTCGAAAGTGCGAGCAGTAGCAAAGAAATCGTAAACTGAAATTAATGTAGGTTACAGTTATTCTTCCAGAATGATAATACATATATCGACATAATTAATTCGATTAAAAATCCACTCTAATAAAAGATTATTAAAAAATCATAACAAGCATTTACAAATGTGCCGACTGCTTCAGAACGACGAGAAAATGATTTATGTAACGTCGGTACGATTTTTCATATTCATTAGATCCCGGTGAAAACAGAGAGGGCGCCGCTAGGAATATCCGTTGAAAACGTTTATTCTATTCGCGAGAATGTTACCGGACAAGACGGGATGCAAGCAGGAATTTTCGCGTAATGTCACGTTTCATTTACATCGGGAAAAATCCTAAAATCTACGCCTCGTTAGATGGCTATCAGAACACTGTGCATTCATCCTAGGAATACATCAGAGCTTACTAATCGTGGAGGCGCACATAATCGCTACGCTATGCGCGTGTCGTCGTACTGAATAATAAATTAATCTCTATGATCTAGCCATCATTACCAGTCATCGTGTCTCTCCTTCGTGACAACTCGCCTCTTCTTCTTCTTCGTTGCCTTCCGTTCAGTCAATCATCGCGTAATACGATCTAACGGCAAATCAATCGGCAAACTTTTGTTTCAACTTATCTATTATTTAAATTCAAGCAGAAATACGATTTTTAACGATAGATCGTAGTGGTATAAAAATATCGAATGTCGTAAATATCTGTTCACTATTGACATAAAATGTATTAAATTTTGTTACGAAAAGCGAATATTATTCGAAAATAAAGATATATTGACAGATTTTAATTTTCCAACATATGAATTCTCTTGCAATTTAAAAGTTTTCAAGTACTTCGACATTGAAATTGACGTTTTGATTTTGAATATTAATAGCGATCATTTAGAATGCCACAATCACGACGTTATTGAATGTTCGACGTAACGAGGAATTTGTCTCCATAATTCAGTAACGTTGTAATTTCCATCAATTTTCTTCTTTGTTTTTCGATCGATCCAGCGTTGATTGGTTTAGACGAGCGATAACGGGTTCCCTTTTATTTATCAATTAATGTTGCCCAGTCGAAAACAAAGCATTCGTTTGAAATATTATCTAACAATTACAATTTGCATTTCCTTTTATATTTATTTCTAATAAAGCCTAAACCCGCCGTATTTCAATAGAAGAGACAGTAATTTTTAATTGCCAGGAATATCAAAGATTTTATTCGATCAGAAAGATTTGAAAAATCTCTCGAACTTGTTACAGCTTTCAAATCATACTTCACTTATTCAACAAAACTAAGTACCAACCACGTTCTTTTCTACGATGAAACATTACTTCCATCTTAATATTGAAAAAGAATATTTAGATATTTCTGCAATCGTTTTATCATTTATAATTTCCGCGCTGTATTATGTATTATAAATCCTCAATGGAACAACATATCCACTTCATTAAAGTCAACGAACTTAACTCTCGAGTATCACATACGTATATCTAACAAACTCACTTGCAATTAGTCTCCACCATTATCATTGCATACCACGTACATAAATCTCTCGAGGGCAAGACCACCGTCAGAGAAGCAAAAGCAAACTAACAAAATAATCATGGTAGCCGAGACACGAGTTAAAACTCGGTGTCCCAGATAATTAAGGAAACGATTACGCTATCCGTATCAAGATCAATTTGTTATCGTTCAGCCGGTGATCCAGCAATTTTGTCGCAATTAGGAACAAACGTTACAGAAATTACTGTCCTTACGCCATGAGAAGACATTATAACGAGTAACAAATTAATCTTTCCACGGCCGTGGTATTACACGCCATCAGGTCCTTCCTTTATTGCCTCTTCCTCGACCGCATCTACCTCGTAGTTGCTTCCACGTACAATTCGTCACTGTACGGAGCGAAGTGATCTCTCTCTTTCTCTCTCTCTCTCTCTCTCTCTCTCTCTCTCTCGACGGTTTGCTGTAACGGTAACCACCTGTCGTCGTACTTTACTCGGCGAACGAAGCCGTTCAACGAGAACAGACGTTTCCGACAGAAATTATGTCGTCGCCGGAGTCGTCGTAGAAACCTTGTTTAGGCACCGAATGTAATCAATTTCCTAACAAATAAGTGGAACTCCGAGGATTCAGTTTTCGACACGTACAGTGTGTTTTCTTCCGCGGATTTCCCCCGCGACGTTCCTTTGATTATCTTTCCAGTTTTCTTTCAACCTTAAACGTACCGATTTTCTCCTTTGTCGAATCACGGCTCGTGTTCGATGAAAGGCATCGTCGCCGAGAGGATTTCAATTCGAGCTTAGTTTCTATCTAGCTCCTATATCTTGTGAATCTTGCGCTTTTAAGAATAAGTTTTCAAATAATATATAAGTTTATATATATTATATTTACGTAATACTGATTTAACTATATTTAATATTGTTTATATTTATATAGATATATTTATTATAAAGTAATATATAAGAATAAGTTTATATATGCCGGCGAATTTGGGAATATTAATACGTTCTGTACTCCGCGATGGTCGACAACGATAGTCGATAAAAGTACAATTTTTATTAGGCCCTCAAAAGTGTTTCAACGCAAATATTAAATATTCGGTTCACTATTTGTATGCAATTTTTCAATTGATAGAGATATCTTTCATAAAGGAGTCTTTCAAGAGGAGTTTATCTTCTAGAACTACAAGGGTTTGTCTTTCTTCGATTATGTATTAAGCTCTCGAATCTGGTATTACGTACGTCGTAAAGAGCTTGTTGCTGTTAGATCTTTGTTACGAGCGAAAACGCAGGATTTTGAACGAAGGGCGCTTCCAACTTCGATCGAGTGCAACCTCTGTCGATATCTTTTGCGCGTGTATGTCGTGTCTCAGATGGTATATATATATACGAGGAACGTGTATATCATAGGAAAATCAGGTCGAGCCGCTGAATCGATTTGTAATAAAACTTAGTTGGGAAATTTTGCGTGGATGCACGGGTCTCGGAAATTATGCGCGACACGTATAAGATGCACGTTTTAAAATTCTGCGACCAAAGTCTCCGCGAGATGTCTAGTGTTTCAAATAATTTTTAATGCTTAAAATTCTGCTGTATATATACAGTGGCTCGTGAAAGTATTTGGACACTTACCACAGAATACTTTCATAAGCCACTGTTACATTATAATATACTATATGTACTACGTATAGTATGTATATATATATATTGCGTCTTATACGTAAAACATTTTGAAATTCTATTGGCGCTATAACAGAACCTTATGATCTACTTTAGGATCCAGCAATACTTAAGAGTACCTGCTGCGAATCCATTAATTTAATTTTGTTTCTACTAATGCAGGTTAGAGAAAATCCATCCGGACAGAAAATGCCAAGTAATAAAAGAGGAAGGATAACGTATGAAACGAATTTTCTAATAGTTCTATAATTACAGTTATTTCACAACCTTTTTTCTCTTCATTTCTCTTCGCTTAACTTCCTTTTCTTCGGCAATTGTAAGTTTTCATTCCATTCGCCTGCAGTTTTGTCGACGCAAAAACCAAGCAATTCATTGCTCCAGTGAGAGAAGAACGACACATGTCTCGAGTGTCTATCCATGCAGTAAGCTCGAAAAGGGTTGGAGAAGAAACAAACGTAAATACTTAAACTGATGACGGTTTCCACTAGTGTTTCCCGGAAGGGATTCAACGTTAGGTCCAGAAGAAGTCCGATCCCTCGCTAAAGACAAACAACGATGTGGTTGTACGATGCTTAAGGGGTCTGCAGTATTTCCGTTTCTTCTCGCTTCTTTTTTCGTTCCGAGCCACTCCGGTAAACAGTTTATCTCGATGCTTTTCTACTTAACGCCAGAAATTGGTTTCGCCTTGTAAACCCCTTTCTATCCGATACTCGCTCCGAAAGGATATTTATGTGCATGTTTATTAAAGCGGGTTGCTACTGTTCGATCACTTTAGAACTTGTTTCTTCGAAAGCAAGTGGAAATGGAGCTGGGAAATTGAAAGATATCCTTGCTCTAGAAATTGAAATTGCTTAAGGTTTCGATTTCGAAGATTTAGCTCTCACGGATTTTATTGAATAAGTGATTCGACACACATATCGCACCATGTTTTTTATGCACATATTTACGCTTATATTTTACATATAGTGGCTGACGAAAGTGATTCAAATCCAAACACTTGTCACAGACAATTTGCATGAATATATCGTTTGCGTTATACGAGACCTTTTTGAAATTTCATTGAAATATCTTGCAACTTTTGTATACATTTTCGGATTAATTTTCAATTTCACCGATTTACAGTCGAATCACAGTCGTATCGCGTTGCAGTGATCATTTTATCGCACACAGTATGATAGAGAAATGTTCAGAAATGTACAATTTCGGAATTTTATATCCTTTATATTTTTCTTACACGAATATTAAACTTAATACTAATTTCTTATCTTTCACAGATCTTTATACGTATCGAGATTTGCTGATTTAATACGATACTTTTCTAATAAACCGCTAATAAGATTGCGTCTTATATGGAAACGGAATATGTTATATGACGAACAAGACTGCATTGAAATGTATTACACGAACGTTTCTTGTTTTATTTAAAGGCTCGTCTCGTTTTATTCGTGCAACTAAATCATATATTCTCGAACGTTCGTCGTAAACCAGCTAGAACTTGGCGAATGTCAGGACGATTTTACAAATATTCGTAACGTCGTTGACAAGTAAAATTAAAAAAAAAAGAAGAAAAATTCATATATCGCGCCTTTCGTACATGCACGAATCTACGATCGATAAACGTAAGTGACGGAATTCTTTATGGGTTAATATTTTTACGAGTCGGAGTAGTGATAAAGTGCATGCACGGAGACACCAATTCGCATAACGGAGTATGAAATATTTATGAGCAAATTTCTGCTACTTGTATTACTAATCAATAAAGCAGCAGAAAGTTGCTTGTAGATATATTTATTTTCTTGACAAATCCTTCGACATGTGTATGCGTATACATCATTATAGCATTTTTGAGTTAGTTTCGAATTTCAAAATTATTCTACAAATTGTAATTGCTTTAAACATGAAAATTTGCCAATAAGATGTGCTTCGAATAATTTAAGCTTTAGTTGCAAATAAACGAAAGATTCAGTAAAGAAATGGTACTAATGGCAATATTTTGAAATTCACAAACCTGTAGTTAAAATCTAACAATCCTGTAACAGTGAAATCTACAAGCGTTGAAACAGTAGTATTATACAGTCATAACAGTCGGTGAATCCGTAAGAAAATTCATTATTCCACAGTTATCCTATTCTTGAAAAATTGCACTTTTATTTACTACTTTTTCACTGAACCTCTAAGATAAAAGTATTTTATAGCTGCAATTATTTTGAAAGCAACTCCTATACGAATAAATAAATCTTGAAGCGTTTAAATAAATGGCTAAATAGTTTAGATAAACTTTGAAGAAATAACGTTCTGAATACTGGCGCTATCTTATTTTAAGAATCGATAGACTGTAGTCAGACAAAAATATCCTTCATCTTCTTCACGCTCCATAAACGGCATTTATGACGAAACTTTCTTAGAACTAGTGATTCTTGCAATCTTCTAGAGATAAGCCCAAGTCCATGCTTCGCTACTGTATCTAAAAGCAGCTGTTGCTTGCAATTTCGTCAATACCGCGATATTTTTCCCACGCGATTCGAAATTTCAAATCGAATTGCAATCTTTGCAAACGGTAAATGGTAGTACAGAAATGACCGATTTTTGCAACAATCTTACCTTCGATATTATAACCGAAGGACACATAAGCATAGCATGAATCGCTATATAGCGAGGTGGTAAAATCGGACGAAGATTCAAATAAAAGCAAAGAAATTTATAATACAGATAGAATATTGAAATCCAATATATTTACGTTATAATCTCGTTTTTTTCATTTTATAAATGGGATCCCAACATTGAATCGTAATTTTAAATGAATTCTCAGTTCTAAGAATAGCCGACGTCGTTTCTGAATGAATCTTGCTCCTCTGTGTGTGTGTGAAATAAATTTTCATCTATGTAAAATTTTATTAACACGAAAGATTCGAACGAAATTCGTCGATTCGTATCGTCGGATACTCGCAGTCGCCAGTTATTTTTCCACGCAATACGTACGTGCATTATATTTTTATCAATACGAGACTCGATCGATACGAGAATCTGGAAACAAGAATAGAATTTTTATTTTACGCAACGTACAACTAGATTCGGCGGGTTTTTATCGAATCGCGCTATTGACGCTGGAAATTCAGAATCGCCAGCTATTATCGCGTTTGGCAGCCGATAATCCTAAGCCGATGCTCGATAATCCGAGCGTGTGCTCGTCGGTCGTGTCTACGGTCGAGTCTTATATTCCCGGAACAGCGTGTCCATGGAAGAGGAAGAACGTGCCGTCAGCCGCGTACGATGCGTGTTCTGCATGCGTGAGCAAACAACGACGATAGCCATCACCGTCGTAGTCGTCGTCATCGGCGGTGGCGGCGGCGGTCTCGCCCGTTAACTCGTCGTTATCGTCCTAGCTTTTTACTTTCTCGTTATCGTTCAAGGACAAACCGACACGATACACGCTGGTAGATGGTTAATCGCTTGGAATGAATCGAAGTTTCGGGTACATCGTTTGCAATCGTGTTTCACATAATGTAAAAGATAAGCTCTCTTTTTGTCGTGACGATCGTTGTTGGATGATGGATTGATTTGTGGTAGATGGAATTTTCATAAAGGTTAGGGAGACTACAGGCCCTACAGTTCGGATATAGTGAGCGGTTGATATAAAAACTAAAATAAATCACGCATGGAAACCCGTGATCTCTGTATTCGTTTCGTGTTCCTACGAATGAAAAATCACATGGTTTCGGGTCGATAGAAATCCCAGGTCGTGGGAAGTATCATGGTCAACAGATTTCAGAAGCTTTCTCTTTAGTTATACGTTTATGATATCTGGTGTTGGAGTTTCTGATATTCTGGAGATGTTATCAGCTGCTTACTGATTAGGGTATGCGGTACCGTGTCAAGTTGAAATCGACGTCCTTTTCATTTTATTCCTTTCGGTTATCGCCGATAAGAAACTGCAGATGTTACTAACTACATTTACTTGAAATATATTTATTATTACAAAAACTAAGATCTAAATTGAATTAGTTGGATGATTTGGTTGACTAGATAAGAGGATCTGGTTCGCGCTTTTTAGAAAATTCCTCCAGGAATTCTCGTAATTTATGAAACTTTTGTAGAAATTGAGATTCCTATATTCCAAACAACGGTAAAAAATTCAACCCTCTGTTCCCTCGAAATCCTTGAAATCCTTCGAAAGCCCACAGAACAGTATCCTTAAATCCCCCACGATAGAACAAAAGTTTACACCACCTGCCACAGTGCCATCAATTCCAGAACCACCTTGCTCCATCAATATCTCCTGTCCAAAATATTTTATCTCTCGCGATCTAGCCACACGTGGAAACTCGTTACCGTGATCTCTCCATTCTCTTCGTTTCTCCTCATTCCCGTCGAAACCCCGTTCGATTCGTCGTCAAACTAGCAGCACGAACCTGATGCCACCGTCTCGTTCCAACGACGATAACGTTCAAGATAGACGCGTTGCAGCGACGATACGATTCCGATCGGATCGAAACAGTGCAACATTACGGAAGCCCATTGCGACCGTGCATTATCGTGCGAACTTGGACTGGAAACTGGCCTGAATTATGCAGCTACAGCCTGGTCCCCCATGAAGCCTCTTCTCCTACCTACCCCCCTCTCTCTCACACACATTCTCTCTCTCTCTCTGTTTCTCGCTCTCTCGCCTCGATGTGTTCCTTTGGCTGCGTCCGTTTCTCCTCTCGAGGCAAGAACACCCCAGGGACACGCTTCTGGCTTCTGCTATAGTAGGAAGCTTGTCTGGCCCGTTATGTGCCGCAATGGCATCGAAGACAGGTTTATTTCTCCCTGCTTAATCACTGGGAAGCACCGGGACCCGGTGTATTCAACCGCTTCCTGCCTGCCGGAATTGTTAGACGTTGCGGCAGCCGGCTAGATTAATTGATCCGTGGGTGAGTTTGTCCGGGCGCGGAGGACACCTGACAAACAGTGAACTTGGCTGTTTAACCGACAGCTTAATGTCGCGCGACCGTGTATTTCATCCGCGTGGAATCGGCGATCTTTAATCTTCCGGTCGGAGGCTCTTCCAAGGCGATGTCCGACACGGTCGATAATCGACGATGTTCGACTATGGGATTAAGGGATTCGGCCGGATTCTGAGAACGTTTGTCTTGGTTTCCAGTAATCCGTGTTATGTGAAATTCTTTCCTGCGTTTTATTTATACGTTTATATCGTATTATACTAGGTAGAGGCGCGATTTTACATATCCAGCGGCTAGCCACGCGGCACGACCGATAATCGATACGCGATGCTGAAATTAGAGAATTCTCGGATGCTGGAAACGCTCGTTTCGCTCTCTTCCAAATTCATAATCCGTGGAATTTTTGTATTAAACACTTTAGTTATGTCGATTATATTCCGTGCGTTTGAATTACTACGCGTGAATGCGATACGAGATTCGTCAGTCGTTTGTGCGTATTTATTTTACAGACTTGCAACGCTGTAGCATGTTACAATAGTTAGTCACGTACTGTTCGATGATTACGTGATAGTAGGTATATACGTATTCGGTATATGGCAATATCCTTTTTTAGAACCGAGAAACCGTAATATATCGAATATATTACGTCTCTTTTAACAATTGGCAAATCGTGTTCGACGTAATATTCAACGTTCTGATAATTTCAGTCTATGAATCTGTTTTTGGTACACCGTGGTCTGGTACTGTGTATTTCTTTGAAGTATACTTACGTTTATTTAATTGAATCTAATTACGTTTCGCGTACCTTTGTTCCCTTCTTCGTCAGCTGGTATTTAATATCCTGGCAAGAAGTTCTTTTTTTTACATATATACTTTTTCGATGCAGAGTTTCCGCGAAATTAGTTTTGTCGAAGAACGAACAGTGCATATGAGTTCATACGATTTGCACGTACATGGGAGTATATATTTTATGAATTCGACATGGCGTGCCCGGGGCGCAAGCTGGATTTTACCAGAAAAAGGTCAGCGGAATGTCAACGTTTTACAACCGGATATGTAGCATGGTTTGACGTCATATTTTCTCGTTCAATTTACTTTTTTAAGTCGAACGCAACCGTGGTGCTTGATTTAAAAAAAGAAGTACTTTGCCTGCGGCTGAAAACGTTCCAGTGCTCTGCGAATGCATATCAACGTTAGGATAAGACAAATCAAAATCGTTAGACTACGACGTTAGCGGTGAAATTGGAATTTTGTACTCGTTATAGAAAATATTAAGAAATACGTACGAAAGTAAAGATACAAAGAAGTTCAATTCACCTTTGGAAGAATGTTCGGCAAAGGTAGAGAAATACGTGGTTATGATGCAGAAGTAAAGCGTTGAAAAGTATAAAAAGAATTTTCTTCGCGAAAGATTTTGTTTCGTAAGAAAGCACATTATACGAATCGTTGTTGGATTTATTCAGAAGTGGAAATGTACGGCATAACGGACAATTCGTGGCAGAGTCGTGAGGATGCTTTTTTCGTAAAGAGGGACTCGCGTCACTTCTCGCTCATAAAAAGAATCGCACCAGACTACGATCTTAACTATCGAGAGACGAGAAGCAATTTCCTCGCGTGAAATTCGAGAAGCGTGAGGTAAAAAACAAGGGGAAAAAAAGGGAGAACGCCGCGACTCGAATCGATTCCATTTCCCGTATAGTCGATCAAGATCTCGCGCTAATCGCGACCACGTTCCTGCAACCGAAGGAAAGGTTTCGCATCTCGATCTAACAATCCGTTTTCCGAACAAACGAGACTCCCCATCGACTAGCTTGGATGTAACTCGTGTAACTCGTTCCACGGTAAATTTTGTCGGAGTACGGCTATTTTGCGTGCTTCTCTGCTTAAAATTCCGCGAGATGCCGAGATCAGCGATAGAGGAAGAATCGGTTGCGTGTTCTGCATTCGCGTTTCATCCGCAAAATAGTTGCCGGAAACGCCCGAGCAAGGCGAGATTTTATTAACACACGAAGGGAATCGACATCCGATAATTTGTGTACTCCGAGTTTGGCTTTGTCTAATTGCTATGCAAGTAGAAACTAATTGACTGTAGGTGTGGTTTCTGATCTTTCTTACGGATAGTAGGATCTCTTAGAAGAGATTATCCGATAAGTTACGTTCTGATGGATCTCGAGGTTTTAGATTTGAAACTTTTGCCATGTTTATTAGTTGACATACTTGCGATTAAAAAATGTTTCGAATGTAAGTAAACGAACAACGAGTGAATATGTACATTTTTAAATAAAATTTACGTGTATCGTTTCTTCGATACATTCTCATAACTGGTATAACGCAGATTTTGAGCCATCTTTTAAAACTGTTTTTTTACTCCAACAACGTTCCACGTAAAAAGAGACGAGGTGGGATGTCATAGGACGATCTAACAATAAATATTTTTATCATATGTGTATTTCGTCAATTAGTGTTTGCATATACTCTTAAGCACTGGCTTGTGGTCTTGGAAAATAAAATGGAGATTATTGCTCTCGATACGCGATTATCAGCGGTCGCCGAATATAGGAAAGTCGCGATAAACGTAAGAAATTGTTACTCGATAAGAAACCTGGCTTGAATCTAGTTCACCTCGCGCAGTAACATGTAGGACAGGTCCGATTCTCTCGATTTAATCAGAAGAAACCTATACCGTTTCGTTGCTCTCGAGCGTTTACCTGGTTCGAAAAAATTGCAGAATTAAAGTGCCTCAGACTTCTCGAAATTAACTCGATTAATTTTACCGAGGAATCGTACTTGTTATCTGTTAGAGAGATACACTGGAACAAAGTAGGTTCTCTTTTTTAAAAGAAACTATATTTATTCTGTACTCTTCTTTTTTTTATTATTTCATTTATATTATTTAGTTCGTATTAAGAAATACGTTTTTATTTGTGTATCACCAAGTTCAGACACTTTGTCATTACACGACTCTCGGGTCTTCTTTCACTTTTCTTTATAAACTTTGTTGCACATATATTCATCCATGGTTCAGTAGCATTTCCAATCTTTTTTTTTTTTTATTTCTTAGAAAGAAACCATTGAAAATTACAAAACTGCAGTCCAAGTCTTGGAGTGTTTAATAAAAACAAACTTTTCGTGACTTGCATTATTTCAGTCGTTCTCCTAATCCCGAATAAAGAGCAACAAAATTTTCAGTTAAGATTAAGATTGACTACAATAGAAAAATAATTTCAAATGCGATTGCGTTTTAAACTTTGTCCATTGCTTCTCCTATTTTTGTGTCTTTCGCGAATTGAGAAAAGAAATTAGCACCGAAAGATAAGCTCGAAAAGATAAATTCTGACTTCAGACAGCACTCTGTATCCGTACGTAAATTTTTAAACGATATTCTTAAGAAGAAAGCGCGAAAAGATCTTCTGCGTCAAAATTCTACGCTAGAATATTTTCTTATCTTTCAGCGGACAAACGAAACGATCAATAGCGATAAGGCTGAAACAATTCTCAATTAGTCCGCAGAGATTCGTCACAGCTCGATAGAACGAGTCCTCTTCGTATCCATTCCTCGGATCCGTTTCGAGAAACGAAATTGCACGATGTTTCCTCGCGAGTGGCTCATGTTTTTCGAACGATATGCTTGCTAGATATCGAAACAGACCGCCGCCGTCAGGAAAATTTATTCCACAGCTTTTCCGATGGTATCGATATTGACCCAGCCGCAGATGGAAAAGCTTTCTGCGGCCAACTCGTTCGCCACGGAAAAGAAAATTAGGAAATCGTTTTACGAGTTGTTCCATCCACGGAGCTGCGTCGCTAAGGCGTTTTACACGTTGCCTCGGATATTGTGCAAGAGACACGGATAATCGCGGAGGACACATGTTTCGTTACGAGTGGAACGAGTTCTCGCGAGACAGGTGCACGAGACGAGAATCGATTCGAGAACGAGGTAAACGCTGCTAGAAACGAGTGTAAAACGCGCGTGCGAGAATAAAATATGATGTCGTTGAAGCGGACAGAAAACACGCTCACGCGTTCTATATCGCGAAGGATCGCGAACAGCGATTTATCGAGCGATTTCTTCTTCTGAGTTTGCCTTCGTGGTTATTCGCTAGCTGTGTGTCGATAAGTATATTTAGATTCGATCGTAGGTTCTCGCGTCTGATATCTTAATGCTGGCGATTCGATTCCGCGATAACGACGGTAGAGGCGTGGATAAAAATGTAGAAAAATATGCAATGCGTTTTTCTTACGTCGTTATGTGATTTATGCGTCTGTGTTCGGTTGAGCAGCTATTGGAAGTGACGTTCGATCGACTACAACAGGCTCGTTTCTAAGCGCAGACGTTCGAGTATTAACAGTCGAATTAAAATTCACTGTTTTCGTTTTACGCCAATACGTTTCGAAAATGGAAATAATAGGACCGAATTAGAATTCACAATCGCGGAATTGCCAGGTGATTGTACATTCGCTGGGAAAGAGGCCTTTGGTTTTAGTGCAATTGACAAGCAATCGATGGCGCGTCGAGACGTCTTCTTCATGGAAACAATTTGAAATTCCACCTCAGAAGACGGAGAAGTCGTGCAAACAAATCGTATATTTACGATCTGGAAAGTACACGAAACTGAAAACGGGGTATTCGCCATGGAGCTTTTCATGCAAAGCGAAGAGGATTGTTTTTCAAAGAGGAAACGAGATCCAAGAAGGAGCGGAGGTGTTTGAACGCGCATGTATGTGTGTCAACTGGAATAGCCTGTGAAACTCTGGCAAACATCACAGTTTTCCAAATTCCGCGAGAAAAACAATCGAACGACTTTATGGAAATAGGAATTTTGGACGATTGTCTGGTGATAGTATAGTTTCAAGCGTTAGAGATACGTAGGTACGTGGATGGATCGAGTGCTTGACGTTAAAGCGCCGGAAGAAACGTAAAGGAACGAACTTTCCTTCGACTTTCTTCGCTTATATCTTTTTAAAACTCAGATTGAAACGTTAAGGAACGTATAAGACGTATAAGATACATTACTATACGTGTACATAATATTACACGTATTAATAATAATATGGAGCCTCGCTTGCTCAATCCTTGGGAAGTACTGCGAATAAAAATTTCCACGATCTTTCCTCGTTGCAATTCGACTGGATCCGGAGTGGCGAGGAGAGATTGCGAGTTTAGAATCGCGTAAGACGAGAAACTCCTCACTTTGTGGTTCGTAGGTCCGTATTAATGTTCCTCCGCGCTTGTAACTTGCCTCGTTAACCGTGCTCCGGGGATAATCGCCGCGTGGGTTAAGGCAATTTCCTCGGTAATTAATAATACGACGTCCCCTATTTGTTGTGTCAGCGGCAAATTACGTGATTTAGGTAGCCGTCGTGCGGCGATCCGTGTGCAACGACGCGACACCAGACACAACACGAGTGCAGTTCAAGTTACTTCTTCAGACTTTGATTCGTAACGAGAGGGACTCTCGGACAGATTGAGATTGCGCCTCGCCTCGTGTAATTTTACCGCAGTGGCATTCCCTTTACCGTCGAAGCTATTTCTCGTAAACGATATAATTAAACGGCTATTGTGCGAGAATGCGTGGTTACGTTTTATAATAAAACGCGCAATAGTTCTTACGATACGAGAATAGCGTACGATTATAAAGTAACTGTTACCAATGTGAATCTCATTAACAACGTTATCTCGTAATTATGGAAAGTTTTCAAGCGGGTATGTGAATATTTCACTTGAATATTAAGGATCAATTTTGGGGCAAAGTGAAAATCATTGGCGCGTAATATATCATTAAACGAGTTTGAAGTATAAGTTACTGAATTAATTTCGAGAGAGATTATTATTCTATAGAGGTAAGGATCCGGTACACCGCTCAATCTCTCTAGTTTTCCAACGTGTCCATAATATAAGCTGTAATACGATGGCAGAGAATCGTTAAAATCCTGGTTTTAAAATAAATATGATAAAACGAAACGTATTACATATTAATATATTACTAATAAAATCAATTACTCGTGAAAAAGATGACACGAGAGAACAGGAAATCGTTATGGGTGGTTAAGGGAATCTCTTTTCGCTATTAGTTGGCGAACGACCGAACAATCAGCGCTGGGCTTGAGGGCAACCTTTGACCATTTTTATTCCAACGTTTTTAGTTTCGTCAGACGGAACTTTATCCATCGGTGTCTTTTTATTTTTCCTCTGTCCTTTGTCCCAATTTCAAACCGCAACTCGAGGATAAAGGGATATATTTTAAGCTCGCCGCGTTAAAGGAAACCTTTTAATTATTCGCGAAGGAAACGAAACGGTGGCAGTGAACATCCAGTTCATTCTTTTGATTCACTTCCTCCCGTCTCTTTTTTTTTTTGCTCTCCCTCTCTCTACAGCTTTCTACCTTTCTTCACTCCTTTTTCCTATTTCGTTTCATACCGTTTCGTTCGAGACGAGGCAGAATTTCAAGTTTCACATCTGCAAACTCTGCAGTCCCGATTTTCCTCCTTTTGTTTCGCGAGGCATACTTCCGCTAGAATCCAAGGTCCTTCGATCACGTATCTGTTATTAAAAAGTTTCTTCCGCGGGCGAACTTCTTGCCGCACGACGAAAGTTGAGCTCTGTGACCGAAATAACGACGTTGGGAAATTCCGTAACAGCCGGCTCGGGCGTCCGAATTAATAATTGAGAGTTCAACAACGAGCCTGGATATTTAAATGTACGCCCGTTGGCTTGTTTAACATTTCGCCGGTTGTGTCGTTAATTGTACCGCACAGTGGCCAGCGCGCACACACCGGCCGCACTCCTGAAATTATTTCTGGGAATGGAACGCCGCGCGGAAAAGAATTATTTTCGTCCGGGAGTTAATTGCGTGCGTTGAGGTTTGTTTGTTCTTTGGCCAATACGATTGAAAACACAGTCCATTTCCGATACGGTATCCGATAGAGCGACAAAGTTTCTTTTTACTAAAAATATCCTCTTGTTTCTAAAGTTCGACATGATTTATATAGCTCGTTACTAGGAGTAAATAAAAATATGCTATCAGGTTGTCCCAAAAGTCTCTTTCTTTTACAAACATGTATTTAACAACAGTGCATCTTTATACGAACATGAAACCTAATCTGTCAAATGTTGTGGTCTTTATCTTAATAGAAGAAAGTGGATCATACGTAATTCGATAAAATAATGTAAAACAAAATGTGTTGCGCATCTATTATTTCCTTATAAAACGAAAGAAACTTTTAGGACAACCTAATAATTATCACGAGCTTCCGTCCATAGCTTTTTAATTGGTAAGATGTTCTAAAGATCGAAGCATAATTTTCAACTTGTTTTTAACGTTGTTGCTTGTTTGGTACAGTTAGCGATTTTCTGTGAAAGTATTCCTGTAATCGCAGAAAGCTGAGGATAAACATAAACGCAACGAGCATGTAGTAAGTAAGTAAGTAAGTAGTAAATGAAATTTTTTCGAATTAGATTTTTTAAATAAAATTTTTTTAACCAAAGTTTGTCCGTAAAGTATAATATGTATATAAAGACTTGTACCCTCTTGCATTGTACGTACCTGCCTCTATTATTACATATACTCTTCACTTTGATTTCTTTGATACCAGTTTTATGCGTTAATCGTCGGTTGTTCTAGTTTTCACAATCTCAGCTATTCTCAGCTTTCACTGTCATAGCTCGATATCTGATTTATGCCTGGAACTTGGGATCGTTTAATTATTTTTTCATCCGTACGTGTCTTCACTTTGCAGTTTTGCAAGTTTGAAGAGGCAACTGACCAATCTAAATCCGAGACGTGTTCAGGTGTATCGAAACGGGATCTCTCCTCTTTCTCTCTCGATACGAAACGGTTTCCGATCGCGTAATGAATTGTGAGAGAATATAAAAGCTGAACGTGGTTGCTGATAAATCGCATCGATGGACCACAAAGAGGCTGAGAAGAGAGAAGCCAGGCTTTTCTATCCGATAGTCCATTCAATTTTTGATCGAGACCCCTTCCCTAGCTAGTTCGTAACAATTCTTTATACGTTATATCGCGAGCAGAGTATCATACCTCGGAATAACACGATGTGATCCGTGTAGCGAATATGCAGATGACGATGATCGATCCTTGACGCGAGATTAATTGAATATTAATCTAATAATTCTCCTAATTCTCTACCACGTTATGTGATTTGGAAGTCACATATAGGTAGGAGTATTTATATGTTTTACGTGTTACTTTATCCAATTATAGGCAAACAAAAGTGAAAGAAAGCTTCAATCGTAAATAGATAGACAGCATAGCAGAATCCATGAATGATGCGAACATAATTTTGGTTATTCAGTAACAAATTTCTATTTTAATAGGAAAGCTACACTCGTATATAGAACGAAGTTTTTCACGTAACTAGAGTATGATTAAGAATCTCTTTTAAGCTAAATTATATAAACGGAAAGTAGAGCGCAGCAGAATTTCTCTTTCTCTTGTAAAATTCATGTCGCACGTGTCGTCATTAACAGCAACGTTACCTTCTCTAGAAACACACAGCCATCTCAATAGTTGATTACAAGATTCATTTAACATCAACCGGTGATACGTTACCAGGCAGACCTGAAATATTAGTAGATGGATAATTAACGTCAATTAGAATCCTCCGCTGCTACGATAAGCGTCATGAAACCAGCTTCGATATATAAATAATAAATATTTATATTAAAATAACGAACTTTTAACTGCGACAACGCGAATAAAAATATGAAAGCAATTGCCTTGGTACTCGTACGTCACTTCAAACTCTACATCATCATTGATGGCGGGTAACGAGGATATTAATAATGATATTTGTCACGTTGTAATCTTAATGGCTAGCAACGTCGAGCATGTAAAACAACGGAGCGCAAATACTTGAATAACAACGTGGGTTCGCAAATAATCGCGTTTATCGTTCTCGGTGCACGTTCGCAAACAAACCGCACGCGATTTACATAATACACGTGGCCGCGATATTTGCATAATACACGCGATATACACAGTACTCACGCGGTAGTTGTAAGTTCGCATAAAGAAAATTGTTCGACTTTAAATTACGATGATAGTAGTAGTACCGTTGAGTATCGGTTAACAACAAATCAGACGTTGGTTATCTGACTGAAACGAGTATGTCACGCCCGTGGCGATACGCTCGTGATAACGATCGACACCGATCCTTGCTAATTAGACGGCGCGATGTGGACCGCAGATCGAGGAAGAGATTGTTCACCCAATATCGTAAATGTCTTTGGTAATTGATAATCGATAGGTGATTTTATTTTACTTATGGTAATAGGTGATTTCTTTTATGAGAAAAGCAATGAGAGAAGGAAGTCTGATTATTGCACATAGTTATAGGTTTATGGAAAACTGAGATGCACAGTGGCGTACCGTCAGACCACCGTTGGTTTCCATAAACAGTGTTTTGTCTTTATTATTATTGTGTAGCCGTCACATCTTTCCAAGTCGCGAAAACGCACTGTAACATTGTAGCAGAGAACGAAGTCGTAATTTAATTAATTACGAAGCTACAGAAATGATACTTTTAATAGTTAAGGTACGCGTGATTAAATTGAAATCCATAAAGCTTAACTCCACTGGGATGTTCAGTCTGCCATATGAGATTTAGAAATGGAATTTTGTTATTTACACTTGATTTAATCGAAAGAGACTTTTAAAATCTTCTACAGTAATATTTCTGTAGATTTAGTCTAATGGTAACATAGAGTATTAGACTGAATAATAATTATTAGATAAGGGTTGATTACAAATATATAATGTTTCATACAAAATGGACTTTTAAAGAATAGTCATCCTCATTCACGCGTCATTATTGTACAATTAGAGAAGGTAACGTAATCGTCTTTGAAAGAAAATGAGATTGAGCATGAGGCAATTTGCGATTCAATTTTCATTCCATCTCAATAATTAAACCTCGTGTATTTCTCTATGCATCTGTGATCTATTTCACATCCATCACACTAGTCTGGCTCTTTGAACACACATTATGATTTAACAGGTCAAATATGTCTGTAATATACTAGGTAATGGAGCCATTAAAATATCAACGTTAATATTCGCTCGGAGAGATAGCAGCTATGCATTATACTAAATTAAGTACATTGTTTATTGCTGTTAAGGGAAAAGTTGCGTCATTGAAGTGATTCCTTTATTATATTAATTCAGAAGCAAATTGAAACCACAATTTAATACAACTCATTCTAAATTCATAGGTACATGAATTTTAGATTATAACAACTTCCTAAATTATAATAACTTCTTTTGATAGAGAATTCTTTTTTTTTTTTTATCAATACCTGTTTATAAGAAGAAATTCCATTTCACGTGTAGAACATTGCATAAAACGAGGAAAATGCATCTCCTACCTGATCATTAATGATTATTTCGAAACCACCAATTTAATTGGTACATATATCGCGCCACATTGCAGCAGGTCAATATTTGCCCCTGTTTAACAACGACATAGTACCTATACTGTCGATATTAGGCGCAATCTGACACGTTAAAGTACGTTTGGCTCTATGATTTGTCGTCAGTTAATGGAACATCGTTCGCGCAATTAATTATGCGTCGTTGTTTTCACCACGAAGCAAAAAGCGTACGACGATTTTCCAACGCGCCACCTGGAAAGTCATTTGTCCGCTGGTTTTTCCGGTCGCGACTTTTTTCATAGCCCCCACTCTACTTGCAAGCCGTTGTCGCAGTTAATTCGTTCCTGTTCGTGGCGACAAGCGGTACAGCTGAATTATTTCTGCCAAGCGCGGACCGATATGCCGGCTTCGTCCCACTCTCGAAACCGATCGATGTACCCGTGCAATTAAAACGCTTTCGTTCCCCTGTCGTTTATGACTAACAAGAAAAAGTCGCGCGCGATTCGATTTGGATGAAATTTTATAAGCTTGAAGAACAACCAAAAATAGTACATACACCTTTCTTTGCAGCTGCGACAACTTAAGTCCAAGTTCGAGTTAAAGTTGCAGCCCTAACGAGTTAGCTCGGAAACATTTACCTATGGACAAACATTTTGTTAACAAAAATTGACCGCTTCTTAACATGTTGGAAGAAAAGTATTATATATATCGTGTTGTATTAATTAGAGCAGCCGTGAACAGGCGTGTTAGTTCAATAATCTGTACATAGCTCGAAAAATCAACGAGTTATACTCAATCGTGAATTGAAAGCGATAACGACGTTTCGTTCGAGTTCTTTTCTTCGCAGTTAGGTATCTTGTTGTTCGTGTTTTTTTTTTTTTTTGTGCTTCTTCCACGTAGTGTGTTTCGCTTTGAACCTTGGCGAGTAAATGCCTCGACGTTCTCATATCTAACATTTAAGTACCAACCCTTACCAAGGGATGACAGAGGGTACCAAGAGAGATCGCACTGTCGTCTTTTAATTAATTCATTCGGCCAACAGCTGAAGAATGTACGGGTCACAATATAGTCTGGTCGAAAATTAAATCATCGAATAAAGGTTCAAACTGATGTCTTAGAAGTGTAACTTGCGTAGGGTTGTATATTGCATTATATTTTAAGGTTTTATATAAGAACAACTTATTTACAAAAATTATATATATGTATGTATATACTGTATAAGATACGTTAACACTATTAAAAATAATATTAAACATTGATTCACACATTCTTGGAAATAATTCAAGCAAATCCGCAAAAATGTAATAAAAACTTGTATAGCTTCGCTGTCAAAATGGCCACGGTTTCGTGTCTGCAGTGTCTTAATCAGTGCGCCTTTCACGACGAAAACGTGACCTACATCTGATGTTGTAAGAGAGCGAAAAAAGTTTGGCAAAGAAAAGATTCGAGCGCAGGAACTTGAACACCTGTGATCTTTGGGTTCGTACGCGTCACTAGTCAACAACAACTTTGACCAGTGCAGCAAACGCTTGTCCAACTTCCTCTCTTTCGAAATAGGTTTTCCTATTGTTCTTTCTTTATCATATGTATGTATTGGATTTAGAAAACGTTTCTGTGTGACAAGCAAGTTTTCGTTTTACTTTACGCATGAAGTATACGAATTTTTAAATGCAAGTCAACATTGAAACGTAGTTTATATTCAACAATTTGACGTTACTTTTTTTATTTCGCGGTTTATTCGTATCTTGTTACAAAAACTCGCGCATCGAGGATTCTTGTGTTTTATAGTTAAAGGAGATAGGCAACAGCATTTCGCTACGAAGGATGTACAAGTTCGTTCTGGAATTTACGTAATTTTTCCGAGATATTTTATTTTGCTTCTTTATTATGTTACGCTTGCCCTTTGTTTCTCTTAACTTATTTCAAAGGTGTTTCTTGCACCTTTACTAAGGCTTTAAATTAACTGTTTACGTTACGTGGCCTGTGTACCTTAATTTTCAACTGTCAGGCGCTCATTCTACGTTATTCATTTTTGAATATTTTATTCTGTACGTTCTGCTTTCTTGGAAGAAGCAACAACGTTACATGTATATCTGGATGCGAACAATAAAGTTTCCAAGAATTTCGATAACGCCTCAGCAAAATCCTTAGAGATACGACTAATGACGCAAAAATACCATAATTTTTTTTCCATTTCCTTGTAATTCAATAATTCCTCCCTAAAATTCCCCAAAATGATCCATAAAGCATTCACCCGGTATTAATTTCGTCATATCCAGTATTAATTTTATCACGATCGGTCTAGAACGAGACAGCGCGGCGGCGATAAAATCCAATAAAAGCTGTATTGGCGTAATTTACGCGATCGCAAAATCGGCCGAACGACGCGAAAGCACGCTTGGCTCGCGTGTCCGCTCGTCATCTAGTGATTTCCATCCGCTGCGAGCTTGTTACGTCGACTCTTGCTAAAGGGTGCAAGAAACTCGGCTATTAAAACCGACTATTCTTCCTTGCAAATTTTCAGTAGTCCGCATCCCGTAAAATTTCTCTCGTCTCGCTGAGACCGGAAGCGTTAGTGTCGCTTTCGTTTTTTTTTTTTTTTTTTTTTTTCTAATTCGAGAACGGTGAATCGTCACGACCGAGGAAAAGGGAAATGAGGGATATAGGCGAGACATTTTCATAGTAAAATTCGCAATGAATTTGCGAGCAATTTGACGCAAAGAGGAAAGTGTCGTCTCTTCTGGGGTATCGTACGGAATTTTAATCGAACCCGCTGCATGTTTACAAATTTGAACGGTGTTTCGCGGGATTATGTTTTCGAAATATTCTCTGATACAATTCCAATATTAATGCGTTTCGTTTTTGTGTAAAATGTGTATCTTGCATAATACGTTTTCTGAGGGATATTGTGCGAAACTTTATGCGGTACGTATGTTTGGTTAAAACTGTTTTGTTTTTGACGTTTATAGGTACGTGTATAACGTAGTTCGATATAATGTCGATTGTAGAATGTAGGTTTATGCGATTGCATATAATTCTATGGAATGTTTTAAGTAGATTACAGTTTGGTAAAATTGGCCCATTTATAGGAAATTGTATGCTCCGATACGTATTAATATTTGTTAAATGTATTAAGAATGCTATATTTTATATATAACCAAGTATTCAAGTAACTTAAGTAATTCCATTTTTTTCCAAATTGATTAATTTCTAATACAAGAGACAAGAATTGTTTTTCCTCGTGGAAACGTTTGATACATGATTTCGACGAACTTTGAACGAACAGCAGCCATAATAAAATTCTGTAAAATTCGCGTTCGTTGCGATGATGATTTATTACATGTCAGGAGCGTACCTTAATTATTTTCCAGCAGTAATTATTGCGGCTTAGACGTAATTGAATTCATAAAAGCTGGCAAGTTAAATCTCTTCTCATCATATCAGCCACTTATTACTACGCTTCGTCGTCCATCTTTAATTTCTCCACGAACCGGAAGTCCAGAACTTCTCTACCTTTATTACTGTCATTGTAAAGAATTTGGAGAAAATGATTAAGAGTTGAAAAATGTCAGATGTTACTTAAATATTATAGAAAAAAATATTATTTGTCAATGCACAAACACGATTCATATATTCTTTATCGTCATTTGAACTAAGTTTGCATTTTATAGAAATGTATATATATTCTGCTTTCTAAATGAGTTCTAGAAAATGAGAAGAACATTTACTCTTAAATTCTGATTTACTTATTGTTATCTACCAAGACTACGTTCCTAAACATTCTCCCTGTTTAAGTGAATTTTACTTTACTTCGTTTCGTTTAGTTTTATTTTCAATTCGTAGGAGTTTAATTTATCCTGATATTTATATCAAATCCTTTTATTCACGAAGATAAGGCACGTTTCATATTTTACCTTAGACTAGCATCTGCCCCTGCTTCCTTGCTTGTGTATGCACTCACGAATTCCCGAATTTATGCCCGTTTATGAGTACGACGATAATATGTAGGACGGGAAAAAGGCACAGGATAAATGGCACCGGGCAGCACCGCTGTCCAAAACGAAAAGCCCACGGTCAACGTGTTTCAGCAAGAATTTGCATAAAATACCATGAGATATTACATCTTTTTATATAATGAATATCACATTCTAATCATAATTATTTTGCAATATTCTGCAATGTAATAAAGTTTCGTACAAAATTATTAATTGATATTTCCCGGTACAGCGACGACTTGTCGCAGAGCAGTTTCATCGTTTAAAATACCTCAGGTAGTTAATTAATAATTACATGAAAATTATTGAGAGAACTTTTTATTCTAACTCTTTTTTAATTGCGCAACTATCTTTTTAGATATCTGGAATAAATGTTCGGAACAATTGTTTATTAATTAATTAATAAATATAGTCAGAACTATATCGGTATTTCTATTTTATTTCTATTTTATCATGTTCCAATTTGTCATGATTAAATCGTTTCTCCATCGCTAATTAAATATCTAAATCAATTTCTCCAATTTTCCAATCTTCCAATGCATATAATTTTGCCATTTGTGATACGTATTTTTTACTACGACAGACATACAACGCTTACTCATTGTGTATTCGAATGTATTCATAGCAGTACATAAAGTATCGACGTTAGGGAATAAATGGAGCTGCCTGTCCAGAAATAAACTATTCTTTCTTTTGTAATCTTTTCACGCTATAACTGGAATGCCGCCTTAGTTATTTATAGTTGTTACCTCTCTTATCGGTAGAGTCTTATAACGGTAAAATAAAAATGTATAAATTGCGTAGAAAAATCTTCAAGCTAAGGAATTTATTAGATCCGAACAAGAATTAAGATTTATTTGTTGAGGATCTATTTGTCAGTTCTCCATACAGGTACTCACGTATAATCAATGTACAAATTCTTTTTCTAAATAAGACATCATAAAACAACGAAATCTAATTTTCTAAATTATTCTTCTCTAATATTATAACTTACACATTCGCAGCTTCAATATCGTTTGTTATATTTTGAAATCCATTTTCCAACGAATCCTTTTCCCAAACAAAATAGTATAAATCAACGAACATTGCTTGCTTAAATTATTTCTCTTTTAACCTTGTAACTTGCAAATTAATAATTTCAATATGTTTTATTATTCCGCCTGATCGCGATGATTCTTTGCGTGTAAAGAAATCGTGTTATTCGCACACTTTCCTCCAGTCCGAACTAACTTTGTTAAACGTGCAGTTCCCATGTCCTAACTTGTACTAACGCAATTTTCTGATACGACTAATCTAAGTAACCGACGGAATTCCCCCATGTTACGTTGATAACGAACGAGGCTCTCGCGAATTTTTATACCGTCACCTTCCACAGTTTGTATTATTCATTATGGAAGTTACGAGCGTTCGAGATAAAAATCACGAAGGTTCAGGATTCTCGGTCGGAAGTTTGACATTTGAAACACTTTTTTCTCTGCAACGATTAAAATTCGAAATTTTCTTTCGCTCGCCAGTGAATAGCATTGTTGTTGCACGTCGGCCAAGTATCCGACACAGCGTCATTTATGGGGTTTCGTTTTATTTTCTCAGAATTTTGTGGACACATACGGCGAGAAAGATGGCGGAGAAACGTCGATTTCCAATATTTTCGCAGTTATCTGTTAAAACACTCGGAACGATTACAATTCCATTTCGTGATTTCCCAGTCAGCGTCCGTTTTTAACGCTTTCCCATCTTCGAAACTTTAATATTATTTGCGACCGATGATCGTTTCACGGTAATTTCATGCAAATATCAATTTACTGTTACGAACGCGTAACGATTTTTAATCAAGGGTCCTTTCATATTTTCGCCGATGCAAATGAATTACAACGAAACTCTCGGCATGGAAACTTATTTACATCGTTTAAAAAAATAGGGGAGATTCGGAAATATGCAAATGCCGTGTGAGAGCGGATTTTCCCTCCCGAAATTACTACGTCTATCCCCTTATCTATGGAAAATAAATGTAGTTGGGAGAAACTGGAGATGTTATAGTTGAAATTTTTATATATTGGATAACGTTAAAAGGATGTTTTTGGGTATTTTTAGTCGCCGTTATTGTATCCTAATCTTATATCGTGTTCCTTGAATTTCGTTATGTCCGTAACACCTGTTAATCTACATTTTTCCGTTTTAATCCACATCCAAGAACTTCAGCCGACTCCGAGGCACTTAAAACTTTCAAAGTTGGAGACTTGTGGAAGAGGTATTTAAATAGTATCATAAATACGAACCTTCATCGATATTTCAGCGACGTTAAGTGTAACGTTTATGGAAAGATATATAAGCCTTGGAATTTATTAAAGGCTTTTTATTTCACAATTTAATTTATTAAAAAAATTTATTATTTATTAAGAATATAATAAGGTCGAACTTCAAGGTTTCCGTTTGGAGTTCGAAGATTTAAAGGAATGGAAATAAGATAAAAATGCAAAGAAACTTGTATGTTTCACAGATATCGTTGTTCTGAAGTAGAATTAGGTTTTGAAGTTACGAAACCAAGATTGCTTTTCTATTGGTTTCACCGAATCTCCGTGGCAGCGATATTTTCCTGCTATTCGTCAATCATCGTATCCCATGTCTCCATCAAACAACTTCCAGCAAATATTGTCTAAATAATAACAATTTCAAAGCAGCATGATTTATTCCCAATACAATTAGTTTAAACGATCCGTAAGAATATTTCGTTTCTGATTAAAACGTCGAAGATGAGTTTTCCTTTAAACAACATTGGCCAAACATTAAAAACAAAATAATGTTAAACCGGTATCATAGATTTTTAACAAAATTAGTACGAAAGACGAACCCCCCGGGAAAACATTAAAATGTCGAGGACGAATTTTTTCCGCTTCCCTTGATGATTTCTAAAAAGAATTTGCACAGGTGTCACGTAACTTTAGACATTTCATATTGTTTTTATTTTATTTTCGTCGTGAAAATAAATTTGCTTCGTTTATCGAGTGTCAATCTCTCCTTTGTAAAACTAGCAGCCGGTGAAAAATTAGCGACGAAAGTTCATTTAGGCGACGCCCTCGATTAAAGGGAGAGGTAGTCGCTTGTTAATTAGTCATCTCGATCAACATGTCGATGCATCGAACTGATTATAGCCTCGCGTATCGATCCAGTCGTAGATCATCGGCTCTGTTACGACGAAATGGTAATCTGCTTCACGAGATGCGCAGATTGATCCACTTAGGGTGGTATGTCTCCATTTTAGCGTTTCGTGCTTCTATTGACGTCGATTGATGCAGATAAATCTATTAATTAATTGAATTTAAGTGGTTCACTGTCACTTCATACCGACAAAATTTATGGCTATAGAATTTGAATATTTCTTTGGGTAAAAAATTTACAAATAATTATGCCGATGGTGAAGACGTCGATAAAAATGGTAAAACTCGAAAGATACGTAGATATTTGTTGGATCATTTGTCAAGATAATATTTACTTATTGCATACATGATTTATCTTATTATTTTGATAGATTTTGTACGATTTTACGTAGATGTTTAATTATTGGATTATTTGTCAAGGTAATATCAAGATTTGCAATTAGTAGCTCGAACATTTTTCTATCGTATGATAAACGTGAAAATACTTACGAGATATTTACATTATGTAACCTTTTGCAAAGCTAAATGTTTGAAACCTTCTCTGATAATAATATACATTTTTTCAATAATAATAGCAAACATCCAATTTATCCACGGAGGGCTATAATCGTGGGTATTATTTCTAAGCTGACCGAGGATTCTATGAATACAAAATTATAATTTCCAATGGTTTACATAAAATAATTTAGTAACCTAGATCGCAAACCGCGGCATTAAACTATCATTATTATACTAGTCATTGAATAATAATAATGACAGCTCGCTTTTAGTTTTCTACAATGGAACCTATAATAACAATGATTATGACGATAACTAGTTTATCTGCATCATGAACAGCGATCACCTACCTTGTAATAATTTATTGCAAAAAATATAATGTTCTATTAGAGAATCGATAATTATTACATTAAACCGTTCGTTAGGTACTGCAATTTTAACTGTGATCCATCCATTCCGCATAATTTCAGCTATACAAAGTCCACGTTTATAAATGATTCATCGAAATAAATCGGGGACGATAAATAATTTCAAAAGATCTTCATTCCACGCATATTCTTCGTCCATTCAAAGCGTTAATTTCTGACTGTATAATATATACAGCGACTCGAAAGAATATTGGTACACCATTGTATTTCTTATAGGAATAACGTATTAATTAATCAGATCAAGTATATACATCAAGTTTTGTATCATTTGGTAGCAGTCTCATACGACTATAAAAATTGAACGCTATATAAATAAACTGCCATATAAATATACTGATAGAAGAAACGCTTCATTGGAAAATAAAGGTGTGCGCCAATACTCTTTGTAGCCAGTGCAGACCCAAACACATTTACCACACAATTTCCAAGCGGAACAATCCCTCTTCCCCCTAATCATCACAAACAATCGCGATACGTTCGCGAAAACCATAACCCTTCATCTCTGCTAATTTTCCACTTGAAATTTAACACGGACATAGTCACAAAGCGCGCAACGAAACGACCCTTGGTGAAATATCATAGGGGTCCATTTTCGTGGGTAAATGAGCAATTCGCCGAGGCAAAAGGGAAACTAGGACGGTAACACCGAGCTCGTGGAACCAGGAAACGCATCGCGTCGCATAATCCTAGTATTACTTCGACCACATTGTTCACTGGTCATCAACCAATTTTGGTATTCGCCATACGCAAAAGATCTACCGGCTTGTTTGGCCGGCTTATCTACGGCTCTTCGAGAGGTATCTTTGTCAATTGCGTAATGCGGAGTTTGTTAATTAATTATCGACCGGACCAATTTGCAACTCGTCCCAATGCTGATTCTGCTTGTTTCTCCGTTTCTCTACTTCCGCGCTCTCTTTGTCTCTCTCTTTCTCTCTGTCTGTCTGTCTGTCTGTCTGTCTCTCTCTCTCTCTCTTTGCATTTCTGATTACGTTATGAGTAACGCGATGGTCGTTCCAACGCTCGTTCTACATCTGTTGTTTCCTGTCCGGTAATTTTGGTGATTTGTCATCCAAAATGATGCGGGACCTGATAATACGAATATGCTATATTCGCGTTCGCCAATTGCAGTCTGCGGTCGTTGCGTCAGTAAATTAACGAGAAAATTTTTATACGTTTAGTTAAATAATTGAACGTTTCTTGTGTCTCGGACGAGATATGACGTTGCTTATTAACTATTTGTATCGTAGATGTTACTGTTTTTCTAAATTAATATATTCTGTCATCAATGCTTTCTTTTATTCAGTTAACGTCGAGGATTGAAAGGAATCTTAGATCTTTTTATCGAGGCAATTGATGAATCAATCTCTGTATAGAGATTAAGTTTTAATATGTTTATATTGTATTATTATTCGTCGCCAGAAAAATTGCAATTGCAATTAGAATACATTGTTTCCTTGTACTATCTGGTTACAACTTTTAAGTAAATTTGCGTATATCACTATAGTTTGTATTATATCAAATACGAAGACGACAGTTTTTAGTCTTCCTATGAAAGCGATTTTAAAATTCACTAGTTTGTCAACTATCGAAAACTATTTGATTTATATCAATGATATTGGTTTCTCAAGTCTCGAAAGATATTAATTTAAAAGTATCGATTATTATATTTTCGATATTACGTATGCTGTTAGTTTTGTCAGAAAACTTCATGAATCGGTCGCCTACTGCGAAAAGACTTACTGTTGGATACGTTTTTAAACTGCATAGATTATTCCTCTTTTTGACTACGTTATATCGATGTACACTTTTTCTTTTACAACTAAATGACGTTAAAATCAACAAAATTATGCTTTTCATATTTTTTCTCTCCTATCGTCATATAAGAACGATACTGATCGTGAATTAATAAAGATCAAGGAATAAAAAAAAAAAAACAAAGGCAGAGGACAATAGAATGTAATGAAACGAGAGATAGAAAATGTTTAAGAAAATATATCGAGAGAAATGTAACGTGGCGATACCAAATATTTCATTTCGCTTTTCGTTTTAATCGATTCTATATTAAACCATGACGCCATAGTAATTGATTTGCAGACTGATTTCAATCGGCTTCGACATAAACTTATCAGGTTTAGTGATTTTTTAGCAAATCGCGAAGGAAACTCAAAACGATACCTGGTTAGTTTCGTTACGAACGGTTTTATTTTCCGTGGCGATGTTTAATCGAACTCGAAAGTGAGCAGAGTGCGAAAAATACACGATTCGTTAGATTTTTAAATTTGTTTAATTCACGAAACAAACTCTTCTCTCTTTTGCCTCTGTTTCATAAAGGTTAGCAACGTTCGTTTATTGGAAAAATCAAACGAAAACAAAAAGAAAGGGGAAAATCATATAAAAAAGAGAAATGACTAGTAAGCAATCAATCGTGTTCGTTGTCGCGCGAGAATTGAATTTTTCCTCCATGCACTTGCGTTTAGTATTGTTTTCTTGTAAATCTTTGACCTGTTTGTGGCAAATTATTTTTCATCGAATTTCGATCTGTTTCTTGTTTTAGCAAATTGTATTTACGCGAATTGTTATCTTATCGTAAACTCGAAAAAGTACAGTAACTCAGTGGCACGTTAAACAATTAGCAACATCATCGACGTTGAATGTGGTCGATGCACGGTGTGCGCGTGGCTGACATTTCGAACATGATATTTAAACGGAAATTCATTCTAGAACAGACGATAGAGCTGCTTCGTGTATATTATACTCGCGCGCTTTCGGAAATTATTAGATTGGTTCAGTTGAAACATTTTAGTTTTCTACGCAAGCTTAGTCACATTGGTAGAAAAGTTGACTTTTCTAGATAGAAATAATATAGATATAAATAGATAGAAGATAAAATAGATAGAAGATACAAAAATGTTTCGTGGATTAAAGAAGAATTTTCTCGTAACAGTTTATCTTTCTCTTTTATCGATCTTCGCGTCCAAGATTCGATAAACACCAACAACGCAACACAATTCTCTTCCGAGTTTGGTAAAAGTGCATCGCGTATTTCAAAGGAAGGAAAACATGTCGTCGCTTGAGAGTTGTCAAAAGTTTGGAGAAGTAGTTACGGCTCGTGACGACAAACCATGAGTTTCGATGTGCTTTTTCTATCGTTAATTACGCGCCACGAGTCGTTTTGGGTGTTCAGAGCATTTTTCATGGAATTAATTTGAAACTTAAGAAAGCAGTTCCACGCAGAACGTCGAGTTTCATCGACGATTGCATGCATTTTTGAAAAACATTCGAGCAAACTTCGTCATCGTGTTATGAGATAGAGAGAGAGAGAGAGAGAGAGAGATTTATATACTTTCGCCTTTCTGGATACCGCAATCACAGGTTTTTGGTTACTTCATATTTTTTTGTACTTTGAGAAAGGAAGACTTTTATACAGCATAAATTTTTATATATTTCTTTATATTTTAAAGATTAAAAACACATTTAGATAAATTCACGTTTCAAATCACGTATTACAGAGTTTGATACGGATCTTGATATCAAAATTATAAGTCTAAATCTAGAGCATTTCTCAATGGTAGGATTTTAGGGATCTAGAAATTTTCTAAAAATGTTAGATGCATCGCAACAATCTCGCGATCCCCCATGTCTTTCCTGATTAATTATTGCTCGTTAACACGTTTCTCTGTCGGTCGTTTCGCCGCTGTAATTTTTTCGATCAGGTTTTCCACCATGATTCTTTACTCTTTTCTCCTCCGTTTCCTCCCTTTTTATTTTTCCTACGAACACCGTATTTTTTTTATCACAAAATTCCATTTGACGTGGTTTATTGCCGAAACTCGGCGGAACAATTCTACTGGCGGAAACGCATGGCCACGAACACGGAAAACTAATAGCGCCTTTTTTCCCATCGAAAGGCAAACGAAATCAGATTAAATCGACCTTTTTGCCGTTCTTGCCGTGCACCGTGGCTATTTACCGACCTCTCCATCGACGTGGATTTTGGTAAATAACCGTATCGTTCGCTAGCTTCTGCCCTCCTCGATCCACTACACGGCTCTCTACTATTCTCCACGTATTTTTCGAGCGCGAAATGTTACTTCACTTCGACTCACTCTCCCTCCTTCTGCTTGGAAATTATCTAATTATCATCGTGAATTCTTACATCGAGTTCGGGAAAATTTTCGTTCGCTTGAAACGATAAACTCCCGATGTCGCGTTATTTTCCTTTTCGCTTCTTCGTTTTGCAGAGGACGAAGGTTCGAAATCGGACATTTCAATGAAAAACCTATTTACACCTGCAGAATTTTTATTTCAATTAAATACCTTCGTCTTCAGTCTGTTTCAATCTGATCTTTTGATATGTGTGACGAGTTCTTTAATTGAAAATTTTGGAGAAGAGAAGTTGAGACATTCTTTCATTTTTGTGCAACTTGTGAAACAGACAACGGATTATTTATTCTCTAGATAAGATAGATTCAAGTTCTCCTCAAAAGTCCTTAGAGGAAACGTTTCTATGAGATACTTGAAATATCGGTTGCTTGTTTTATGACGTTATCCTGTAACTCTTATCTTGGATACTTTGCTGATCGTTTCGGAGTTTATGACTATTCAATGTAAAATTCTTTGCGTCGTAATAGCCTTTTAGAGCTAAAGAAAAGTCGCTATTCTTTCGTATTTCTTATTCTCATAAAAAATGTTAACAGATTCTTACTGTGCTTTAGATTTAATTATCAGTTACTTCGGTTTGGCTGTGTTTAGAATTATCTTCCTTCCATAAAATTTGTATTCTTCGAAAACTCGAAAGCGGCTTCGTTACTATACGCAATTAAAGGCCATTACTGATAATGAGATATTAATAAAATTGTGTACACTACCGACCGACAGTCAGAAGCGGCTTTCTCCGTTGATATTACTTTACTACGTCTGTTAACCTTTTCATCGATGCAAAATTAATACCGATTAATATCAATAGTCATCGTCTTTGCATCGACTGAAAGATAAAACTAAAAGATATTCAGACGCAACAGAATACTGATTTCTAAAAAATTTGTGGTTTCTAGACGACACACAGTGATTTCAAACTTTTGCTTGACGAAATATGCGTAAATACAAAATTGTCGAAAATTCAAAGCACAGACTAATATACGTCAACGCTTGCTGGACGTTTCATTAGGAACAAAACCGATGACCATCTAAATAATCAACTCGTTAAAGCTGAGCGATACGAATTAACGGAAATTAGCTAATTATGGCGTGCAATTAAACGACCAGCTGCCTTACACAACGATATCAATGTTCAAAAGGCCGGACAGAAAATTGCTTTCGTTTCATTTGCCTCGGATTGCAGGCGTTCTTTCGCATCTCATTTCGCGTACAAAGCAGAGGCAATATAACTTCGAACGGTAATTCTGTTGAATTTGCGGGGTTAAGGGAGGTGAGCACGAAGATGGAGGAGAAGGGAGCGGTGTTTAGGGGAGTTACTTGTCAAATATCGAGGCAAGTTTAACGCGCAGTCCCTGTTCGCCAAAGTATTTCGTTATTTTCCATATTTTTTGTGCCGTTCCCAGGGAGAAAGTTCAAAGAAAGTACTCTTCTTTTTTTGCCTTTCCAGCCGCGAGGCACGTATATTTTCGATATGCAAGGAACATGCTACACTTTTAGACTCTTTGCAAAACGAAGGAAAAAGAAAGACGCGACAGGAAGAAGGAGCGATCGAAATGTTCGCATAGCGTAAAAGGTTGTCATTCCAAACTGGTTTCATAGCCGATGGGGGAAACTTCAATGCTGCATTTGTACATATTTTTGTTGCTGAAACTTAACTTGTCAATTTCCGAAGACTCGTATCCGTGTTATTTTAGAAGTATTGCTTGAATTTCGCAGCAGATGCATTCTTTTTCTCCTGTGTTTTTTTCTCAAGCGCGCACGCGTGCGTGTATTGGCTCGTACATGTGTTTTCATCCAGTTTCAGAATTTTTCACAAATAGATTTCGGTTTGCCTTGGCGCATTGCACAAAAAATCGTTCGAAATAGGACTTTACGTTTCTCTCTGCGGTACACTTTTTAATCGCATTTAAAACTGGGGTTTTAAATCATTTTATCTACGTATTGAATTTAAAAGCGTTTCTTTTTTTATTTTATGCAAAAACTACGCTAGGTGTATTTTACTACGAATGTTCCTGCAATTCGCTCAGCTTGAATTGGAATTTCGTACATTTAATTTAATAGGAATGAGATAATTGATCGCGAATGTTCAGCTTTTCATCGACGTATTAATAAGTATGTAAAGTGAACGCACAGAGGGAATTGCAAATCGTTATGGCAAACGTACATACATATATTCACTGTTCCTTTGAACCCATTCGCACGTTACGCGTGCAAATACCCACGCTTTAGTCTTCTAACTTTAATAAGATTAATACATATTGACTGCAGAGTACGATGTTTGGATTACATCTAGCCTTTGGTAAATATATTAATTTCCGTATTTATATAAAGTTAGGAGAATATTTACATAATAGATTCATATACATGATACGTAATATATTTACATAAATAGATACCGCGATATAAAACAATCAAAAGACGTATAATTCTTTCGATATACATGCGCTTTTCGCGACGAAATCTCTCGTAAAACTAAGTACTTGAATAATCAATACTTCCGGCCAAGAATCCACCTAACTTTCTAATGAAATTTTGTCATTTTATTTTACTCGATACTTTTGCGAGTGAATGTACGTCGTTCGACGGTTAAATCTCCAACAAATGTAATAACTCACCCTAAGACTTTCGAGCACAGATGTAATATCCTTCGTGTTGTACGTCGTCAACGGGCGCTGCGCGTTTCCGGTAGAATCCAATAAAACAAACTGATTACCAAGTGCTTTTAACGCGAAATGGAATTTCGCGCGTGTCCCCTGTGATTCATTATACGTTTCTCGACGGTGAAGCCGAGAATTTCATCACGACGGGGCATTGCTCGCTCGTGTACACGATGAATCGTTAAGTCGACGTATCCGTCGAACCAACGGGAATTTTCAGTCTTGCGGTCGAAAGGCGTTTTCGCGAGATTCGGACGAGCTTTTGAAAATATTCCGGCTCTAGGATGCTTCGCTTGATTCACGAAAGCGGTTTTAATGGAAGGGCAGAGCGAATTTATGCACCGCCAAGTAGATCTCCAGCAGAGCATTATCTAGACCGCTTCCCCGGAAACTGTTTCACTTTGTACCCGAGGATCTGGATTAGAATTTATCAACAAGCATTCCTTCGTCTTTTCTCTCTTTCGATTTTCCTTGTCCAGTTTTCCGAGCTTTTGAATATCTCTTTAAAAAGGATGTGTCTAAGAGATCTTTCAACGAGTAAGCAATGGTTTGGATAATTTTTTTAATTGAACGGTAAGTCTTCCATTAGCGTATATATTGTATAATTTTAATAAATTTAAGCAAGTTTCAAGGAATGTCACGAGAATGGTTTAGGCGATGTTAAGATGCGTGTTTTTAAATTTTTCGATGGAAGGTGTATATATTTATAGAGGAATGGAGAAAGTAAGTTACTTTCCTTATTAGCTCGATGTTATTCCCTTTGCCTTGTCACGTGGTTTTTTCGCAAATTGATCAAAACTTCTCTTGACAAATAATTAAGCTTAATTGATAACCAAGTCTGATATTATTATATCGTTTCGGTCTACGTTATATCATTCGTCAGTCTTATTTTCGTTATAATATTTATAGCGTTATATCGATAATTATGTCAAGATTAAAGTAACGTACGTAGAATTTCATTAAAACGAATTTCTTATAGATCAAAAGTTAACAGAATGTGACGTTTCTGTAATAAATCTCGAAAGTTCAATAGCCCCGCGAAATTTGGCGGGGTTCGAATTTAAATATAGACCGATCGAATCCAGCGCGGTCAAAGTTTGTTAATCATTCATTCGGTAAGATCAGTTCGAAAGACATCTCGCCTTTCTAGCGGTTAATTAAAGCGTCGAACGACGAGTAAGGTCTAAGTAGATAAACTTTTCGATTAAATATTTATCCGCGTGTTCTGAAATGAAAACTACCGCAGGATTACGTTGGTTTGTCACCTCTTCGAAATTCTCGTAAAACTTCCTAGAAACGTTTTTCTTTATTTCCTCGTTTCCATTGCTTCTGTACCGTGCGTGTAAATAAAGAGGAATTATGACGTATGAAAATGGAAATTTTCATTCTTTCTAGGTATTTCTATTGAATAGTTGTCTGCGAAGACCAATAGAAATACACATTGGGTAAATTGATTTCGTATCTTTTCAAACAAAATTTCGATTTTATTTATAAATGTGATACAACTTACTCTCTAATGTAATTTGTATTATTCAGAGAGTTACGGGTAATGTTTCTTTAAAATTATCGTAACGCAAGAAAATATTTTAGTCTAAAGTATCCCATAGGAATTGTATAACTATTGTCAAAAGAATAAAAATTTCTGTATTTCGTATTATTCCTTTATTTCTTTCTTTTTGTTTGTCTTCTTTTTTTTTTGGCTACTTTAATCGTCTCTGAAAAAAAGACAACGTTTGTCAAATTATAAATAACAGTATTGAGCTTAATAAATCTGTTTTAAAACGAATTTTCAGCATGTTATTTCGAGATTCTGTTTTCGAAGATGTCTACATTAAAAGGCTTAATAACAGCAACGTTATTGCTGTTTGAATATCAAACTGACGCACGTTTAATCATTCATATTGTTCACGGAAAATTTAACTTTAGAGCTAATTCACGTATGAAGCTCAAACGAGCCATTTATTGGTAATTACGTTTGAAGAACAGTATATCCCCTCCCCCATTTGTATTTCACCTTCTCCTATCTATCGATACTTTATTTTTGCATCAGTGCTTATAATATTATATAATATTATCTTCACTATATTTCGATGGAATCAAACAATGCATTTTAAATAACGAAATTTAAAAATGCGGCCGATACTCATAATATCTGTGATTGATGGAACATATCTCTGACTTCGAAATGTATCATTTTCCATCGTTTTACTTCGTTAATTATATTTCGTATTATTGTCTGTTTAAAATAAATATCGTTGGTACAAAATTCAAAATAATCATCTTGCCTGCTATATAAGCGACTATTTTTACTGAAAATTAAATTCCGTTATTGTTCTATCGATAAATCTTAATCACCCCTCATCATCTAATCTTCACTTAGATCTATAATCCAGACTTCATGTATTAGGTTGTCCCGAAAGTTTCTTTCCTTTTGCAAGGAAATAATAGATGCGCAACCTTTCTTCGTTTTATATTATTTCATTGAATCATCTACGATCCATTTTCTTCTATCTCTATTATTACGATCATACAAGATTCAAGAAAATAATACAAAGCAGAGAACGTGGTGCATCCGTTATTTCCTTACAAAACGAAAGAAACTTTTGGGACAACCTAATAAATGACCCCTGCTGTAGATTGCTACTGTGTTACTGCTATAATGTAAACATCTGTTCCATACAATCAAAAATTATTTTCACCAAGATTCACGCGCTTAAAACTTATTCTATCGGTTCAACTTGTTTTACGTAGCACTCACGCGTGTACCACGAATCGTGTCTAATATCAAATCATCGCAAACGAGAAGCGAATCTACACACCCTGTTCGTTCATTCCACAGACACATAGAAATCAATTCTTCCTAACGACTAGTAACCACAGTCAATAACGAGACCGATCCCCAGTCGTTTAGCAGAACATGAAACGGATGAAAGGAAGTGGATCTACCATGAAATCGGCTGCAAATAAGGGGCACACACCCATCTGGTCGCGTGTCGTCGGTGAAGGAAAGATTAGCGGGCGTTGAGCACGTTAGCTCAATCAGTCTGTGGCAATCTAGGTGTCGAGACACGATGTAGGCACGACTCACGGGCTTCGTTTCACCTTTCCCTCGTGCTCTGTCCGCCTGATCAGTGCTTTCATCCCTTCCGTCGGGCCGCGCCCTGTACATCAGCTAATTACCTGGGATTTTAGCCACGCCTTGAATTGTGTTCGCTCGCCAACAATTTTGAGCTCGTTAGACAGACACGAATTAACTATGAATTCGTGTTTATTGGCTGGTGCTGGCTTTTATTATGTCTCATGCAATTTCTTTTTTTTTTTTTTCTTCTTCTTCTCGTTCGTTCCATGTAAGTGGATGGATCGAGCTCGGAGACAGGGAATGAACGAATTGCGGATGTTCATGCAAATTGATATTTTTGGTTCAACTATTAAAGAGGCGAAAGAAGGTAAACGAAGGTTTGTTTCAGGGAAATGCATTTACGGGAAATGTAAATTGAAAAGCAAAATATCTAAACGAAATTGGAGCGAGCTGAACTAAATTGCAATTTGTTATTCCTACGATTCTAAACAAAGCATAGACAATCTGAAAATCCTGATCGTTAGTCTATATTAGACTCTGTCAAGACTTTTCCAACCACTCTCCCAGTATTCTCCCCTTGGTTTTATCCACCCAACAGTACCTTAGACTTCGCATTTTCAGTATTCCATTACTCTTTGCTCCATCTCGTAGATTTAAAGCTGTTCTTAATACTCTCATTTCACCGCTCCTCGTAATTCCCTTGCTTTCCAACGTTACTTGTCCCCTTCGTTCTCTCTTAATACGTCCCGCCAACCGAAACAATAAAAATATCATAAATCCAAACTTAACAATAGCTTCCTCGTTACCTTCCTCACTTATGGCGGCCACATAAAGTTTTCACACGCTATATTTACTGCAGCGTTTACATACTGATTAATTAGGTCCGAGTATATTAAATTTCATCTCATTTGGCGGTATCTCCGTGCGAATACAGAAATTCGATATTACGAAAATTAACGTGCAAAACTCGATGGAAAGGACGATTCACTGGAAACGAAAGACACGTACGGATACTTGCTGTGGTCGCTATACTTGCATCAAAACGCTTCGATCGAATCTGCAATCATCACTTCTGATTCTTACCACGGTAAAGCTCCACCCAGCATGAAACGCTTGTAACATTTCCAATTCGATTCTTACTGTTCGTTAAAACCTCGCCGGTACTTCTCGAGGAAATCGAGGTCTGGGTGAATTATTAACTCGTACGCGCCGCTTATCGGATCTCATTTTAATTCCAATTCGCCTGGCTGCGTTTTTCCATCTCTCTCTCTCTCTCTCTCTCTCTCTCTCTCCAGAGGCTTCTAGAGAAACATTGGATTGGACCAGTTCGAAAAATTATTGTAACCCTCGTTTCCCCGTGACGCTTCTTGCATCGAACAAGTAATACGAAACTCAGTCGGTCGTACGATATTAATCATCGAAAAATTGGAGCGACGCGGTGACGATGTTAAACGAAATTAAACGCACTCTGTTTCGTGGATAGTTCCCGCGGGATCAGGCGAAAAGAACGCGTGGCACGCGTTTCGTCTCCAGCCCACGGGAAATACGCGTATCGAGTTTCCTTCAGGAAGCGACATTTCCGCCCACGGATGTTCGACGTCGGACAAAAAGCGCGGGGTTAAATGGTATCTGTCGCCACCCTCGGGGCAGCTTCCTTCTGTTTGCTGAAATTCTACCCTTCTAGCGGGAGTATTTTTGAATGAGCACCATGTGCGCGTTGATTGGCGCGTTCTGTCGCCACGAGAGCTTTTTGTCGGTCGCTTTGTTTCAGGGATGTAGAGGTCTTTGCTTACCTGCTGGTAGTAGCGAGTGCTTTGCTACATTATAGACAACAAGGCAAGTGGTTTTAACGTGTACTCACTGAAATCGATTGGTTATTTAGCGTTTTAACCAACTTGACCGATACAGCTGTTTCACGTTTTATTCAGCGTTTGATAAACTTGAGACAAGGTGAGAACGTGCGTGATCACGATTCACGATGGATAGCTAGATCAGAGAAATTGAAGAATTCGTAATCGGGATAGCCTGTTGTACGATTTTCGAGCGATTTCCGTCGCGCGTATTGTGCGCGAATTGTAAGCGATAAAGCTACGAGCTTTCATCGGCATTTACGAAAGAAAAGAGGAAAATTAGTCGAACAAGGGAGAATGATCCGTTCGCGCAATTTCAGAAGAGAAATTGGCATTTATGAGAAGCAATGGACCAGAAAATAGAAAGATCACTTACAGGTCCGGCGCTTTTTCGCTTAGCCGAGAAAATTAATATAAACTGTAAAGAATCTGCCTGGGAAGTGTTGTTTAACAAAATGCAGCGGCACTTAACACTTCTCGAAACGGTTGTTTGTTAAAGTTATCAGGTCGAAACGACTTCCCGTGAAACGCAAGAGAACGCCGGGATTTAGCGAAACGCAGAGGGATTTTAATTATACGCGTTTACTCGCGATACGGTAGAACGATCCGAAAAAGAAAAAGGAAAAAAACGAGCAAGAAGCCAGAGAAAAGGAAACGAATGGAAAGAAAGGATGCAAAAAGAAGCTGATTTAAAACAAGAGAAAAAAAAAAGGAAGAAGAATAGCGACGTATTTGCGAATCTCGTTAGTCGGCCAGCTGCAAAGGCAGTTCCCTTAATCAGCGCGGAAACGTTTCGCGATCGTGTTCGAACGCTGCAAATCGTTCGAGCAAATATTTCAGAATCACCTGTAATGCTGTTCGTTATGAAAAAGAGGAAGAAGAAAAGAAAAAAAACGAAAGGAAAGATGAGAAAAGGAAGAAATAGACAAAAAACGAAGAGGAACTGCTCTGTCCTGATAGGGCTGGAGGCAACGGAGAAAAGCGAGTCACGACCAAGGGAACGAACCAAATGAAGAAAGAGTGAAAGAGAGAATGAAAGAGAGAGAAGGAAGTAAAGAAGCAAAAGAGAGGGGGGAAAAAAGCAGCTCGAACGCAGAGAAATGAACAAAGCACCGAAGAGAGAGAACGACCTGACGGTAGAACAGAAGGGACGACACATAGCCGAGCAAAGAGTGGTGAAACAAGAAGAAGAGTAGGGGGAAACACGAGAGAGAGAAAAAAAGGAGAAGTTGGTGACGGAAAAGTTGAAAACGTTTTCATCTAACGACACGATCCTTCGGCATTCGTCTCACGTGCATCGATCCACGTTCGTCTGTTTTATTCCGGTGAGCCGCGGCATAACGGAATCGTTAACCAACGCGTGAGAATTATACGAGTCGTTTCGTGGACGAACCTTTAAGATGACCGACGCCCCGCTCTCACGAATCGCCGATTATATAAATCGAATTTCCGATTCGAACGTCCTTTTGTTTTCGCCCTACGTTCTACCTCGGAATCACTTTTTCTTTTTTTTTTTTCATCAGATTATGTAATCGTATTCGAACTGTTCGAGATCGTGAAAACTGCGACTTTTTCCAAATCGATTCGCGCGATCACGTCGCGACCATGCATCGTAAGCCTGGTTCTCTCTTAGGGCTGGCAAATGACGCGATTCGTAATTTCAAGTTGACGCGGTGTCGATCACTGTGTACAATAGTACGTCGATGATCGGAAAACTTATGGAAAATTGAAATATGAAGAGAGAAGATACCATGCAAAAGGGGATATTGTATAAAATATCTAACAAAGCAAAGTACTGTTCGTCGCTGAGAACATTTAAGACAAAGGCTAGTCCAAGACAAGGGTAAGTTATTCATAGACACGAAACTTTCGGATAATAGAAATAACCAATCAGGCCTGCATATATAATTAGAATTTATTGCAACGAAAATTGACCGTACATATTTCCAATTACCTTAAATTCTAAAATCTAAAATTTTGTATTAATAATAATTAATAATAATTTCGTATTAATAACGTACTACGAAATTCGAATAAGAAAGGTAGGAATCTGCTTAAATAACACTTTGATACGCAGTGAGACTTTCGTAGCTACTGCATTTGCAAGGATCAATTTAAATATTCTTCTTCGTAAAATCGCTGCTTGCGTCTAGAAAATTTTTATACGATATTGCATCAGAGGAAGCAACGTTTCCATAAAGGCCGAAATAAGATTGAAAACAGACCGGATCTCGCTCGAGTCGCTCTTCGACTGGCGGAAACAAGGTGGATATAAATCGCGCAAGAACGTCTCAGCCAGAGGATCGCAGTCGTAGAGAATTCGAGAGTGGCTGGAGCAGAACTATGGTGCGGTTTTCGGCAACAAACAGGTTCAACTACTTTTTGACCCGTTATCTTGCTCACGTTCGTAATTGTTCGTGGCACAGTACAGTTCTTGCTATCGAATTCGCGGTTCTTGTACCGCTCCTCGTTCATTTTCCATCGGTCAAGAAGAAATATATTAGAACGAGAAACGTTTAAGAGAAAGAATAGCCTTTACTTTTTCTCCCTTCTTCGTCTTCAAATCGAAAACTCCAACTTAGTCATGGATATTGTTTCTAGTATTTGTTCTTCTTCTCTTAATGATATTTTTTTGAAAGTTCGAGCAGTTGAAATGGAACTAATGGTAGTTGACCCTGTTCGGTGTAAAGGTTCGAAGAAATTCGAGACATTCGATAAATTCCGAAAGAAAGATATTTTTTCTATCCTACAGTTGGATTTATTAAGCCTGGGCTTATACTACAATGACAAGATATGCACGTATGGTTAGAAATAATATACACGAAGAAATAACACGTAAAACGTATTGACACATAACTTAACTGCTTTTTCTGAATATTTTATTCAAGAGATCGAGCAATCAAAGTCTCGCGAAAAACAATAAATTAAATAACGTACATATTTATAATAGAAACAAAAGACTTTATTCTAAATTAGTTTCAAACTAAAAGAGATCATTTGGTCTCAAGATACGTCTTAAAATTCTGAATGTAGAGATAAAAGAAAATGTCAAACGTCGAGTATGAATTTTTACTAATTCACCGTTTCCTTTCGATTTCTCGTTCGACGAATAGAATTTCGAAGAAACTTCGCCCGGGTAGAAATCAAAAAGTTTCAGTCAGAACGAAAAATTCCTATAATCTCGTCGAACAATATTTCTCGCGAAGTTACGACCGAAGATTGAACACGTGTAAATGCAATTTTCCACGATAGCAAAGTGTTTTCTAAAATCCTGGGCCTCATGGAGCACGGAATGCAATAAGAAGGAAACGTAAGGAACTTGCGTTTCGCAAACGTGGCGACAACGTAGGTAAAGTGCGGTAGTTTTATGAAAATCAGTATGCTCTGAACGACGAGATCGTCGAAGGAAAATCGCGTGGGCCAACGCAGTTCAACGTAATAGAGCAATTGTAACGAAACTTAGGGGCTAGAACTGCTCCACTTTCGGAAAATGGATTCAAGCGAGTAGCTTCGTCTTGTAAACTGGCGTACAATGATGGAATATGTCTCGACAGTGAGCGCCTCTTTCATCTGTTTGCGCTGTTACCATTAACGTTAGCAAATCTTTTTCCTTGAAAATTTAACGACTCTTTTCTCGCTCCGCAAATCATCAAGATTAGCGAAAATGGTTGTGACGGTGGATTAAATTAATCTTATTTCCTGTCGTATGGAAATAGCTCGTCCGAATGGCAGCATTTTCGAGTTAAATAAATATGAAATATAATCAAAGTATGGTGATAATTATCAATGAAGAATATTCTGTGAAATAGAATTTCTGAGTAATAGAATTAAAATTTAAATATATACATTACGGTATACAGAATGCACAAAGTATCCAAAGTAAAATACTCGTTATAAAATTTAGAGTGCGAAATAAATTTCTATTTAAATTTCACTTCTTTAGTTGCATTCGTAGGAATATAATTCTGCGTAAACACGACATGCTTAAATTTATTTCTTCTATTTTCTTCGCAATAGAACGTGTATACGTGTATACAATTCGAACCGTGTATACTGACGAGATTACGTTATAAATGTACTGGTTTCCCTGGAAACACAAAAATCGTTTGTATATTATTATTATTATTGTTATTATATAGTTATTTTTTCTCAAAATCTTATTTTATCGCAAAATTAATTACAGCTTCCATATTGAGTCAACGTTTTCTTTTAATCGAGTCAAAGTTTCTATTTTCGTCAACGTTGCCCTCTCGCAACTACGAAGGAACGTTCCATAGGAATTATGTCTGACATCGTAACAATTTCGTTTCTTTATTCAGAGATAACTAAATGAACGCCTCGCGAGATCATTTCGAAACACCTTGAACATCTATGTATTTTCATTCCTTTCTTAATACAGCTACAACGTGAAATTGTATTCGTTTCTTTAAGTCTTAAGATATTTTCTCGTGGAAACATTTTTTTTTTATCATATACATATAAATGGTTTCTTCGATTTGTACATACATATAATAATACTATACTGGAGCTAGATAGGAACGAAATATATAAATAATTCATGAGACATTTCCACTTCCTTAGCAAACTCGAATTTAAACGTAACCAGTCCCTGACAAATTCCTCATTCTTCTCGTATCTTTCATAATCCGGAATCTGCTAGCAAGGGGTTGAAAAACAAGAACTGCTGAGCAAGATGAAAAGTTTCGGCTACATAGAGAGAGGATACAAACGATTCCCTTAGTTCGTCGACATACAGTCCAGGATCTTGAGCGAATTTGACGAGCGCCGTTGGAGAAATGAATTCTCTTTCGACTCGTTCGCGGCAAGCCAAATAAGAAATTTAATCGTCGACGTCGGCGAGATGGAGCGGCGAAAACTTTTATTTGTTCCCCGCGAACGAGCTTACGGCGCGCGAAGCATGCGAAAAGTCCGAAACGAAGTTTTCGAAGCGACTTCAAGCTCCAGTCGAATATCGCAAATTCGGCCCCCGTATACTTTGCTCTGCGATGAGACGATTCGAATCCATCCTTGAAAATAGAACGCCCTCGCCGTTGCCGAGCGACTCTCTTCTACCAGCGGCTATTGAAACGTTGCATTCAACTTCTGTCGCAACTTACCCTTCTACGCTCATTTCGTATTCGTCGTGTTTCCCTCTTCTTTGTATCCGGAATTTCTTCGCTACTTATAAAACGAACACTCCTTGATGAAAGTTAACGCTTCATAACCGTACAAAGTTTTCGTGGAAATCGAAATTGTTAGAGGGTTGTTTTTTAAATATTGTTTTTTTTTTTTAAATATTTGGAATACGCGTGGCTCGAATGTTTCATAACGATTTCAACGAATCGTTAATTTACCAGGAATTTCGTAACTCCGCGAAGTAAGTTCTCGTAGAAGCAGGAATTTTCAGAGGGATTGTTTTTTAAAAATAATTGAAATGCGCGTTGCTTGGGAATTTCATTGTAATTTTGTTCATTTCGTTCGCTTGGAGTATCAAACGAATTGTTCGTTTATAATATTAAAATATTAAATCATGGTGTTTTGATAATTCTGATGATAATTCCAAGCAACAATGTACCATTAATTTCTAGAAAGGAAGGAAATTTTTGAAAATACCACTTGCCCGAAAAATTCTACGCTATAGCTTAGCAATTTTATGCTCTTTTCTGTGCCATGTTTCTTTTGTCACGAGAAGATAATATTCCTCGTGCTAATACAAATGCCAGGAATATAAACGACGGAAATAAAGTAGCAACGAAGCGAGGATCTTCTAAAAATTCTTTTTCTGATGTCTTCTAGTTTTTCTAGATCACGAGCGAAACTACGAAATTCCAGGCAGCAAGGAAACAGACAATGACAAATCTTTGTTTAATGATTTGCAAACACGAAAAATTTGTTTGATATTTCAACAAGTCCATAGAAAGGTTAAGACGATATTTACAAAAAGTTAGAAGTTTAGTCCTAAACTTTGTCTCCTAATAGAATAGACGGTTGCATTCAAACAACCATAAATTACAGTCTTGATACGCTGTTTATAATTTCCGTAATTTCTACGACAATTAAATATCGCGAAAATTTCTATCCAAATTAATATTAACGAACACGCAGCATTTTAATTGTAAATAGAATATCTTACAAGTTTAGAGGCAGCTTCGAGGAATAACGAATGTATCTGATAAGCAACGATTGCAAAGTTTCTTTTGACTCTCACAAATGCTTTTTAATTATACTACATTTTATCCAGTCTTTTGTATCTTCCTTTTTCTCTACTTTATTATATCCTCGTTACAATTCTTTGGAACGGTTCTTTTATAATGGCAGAACAAGTAATTTCCATAAAATTGTTACGAGATCTTCGTTAGTAGCCAAAAGATTAAAAGACTCTCAATCTGATTCAGACACGATACCAGCGACCTAAAGGTTCAACGATCCTGTTTTATGACCGATGTCCATCTCGTAAAACCTAGCTCTTAAGACGCCAAAAATCCTCCCATTTTCGTTCATCCAATCTGTTCTTCCAAGTTACACAACATACAGCTTCAATAAACCAGCCCTATCTAACGATAATCAAACCGTTACTCCAATTCAACGTAATTTTACCAAACTATTTCTGAATTTACCTCATTCAGAAACTGGAAACTAGATTTTTTGTCAATTTACCGGTCTTAGTCCTCTCTACGATTCGTTTCTTCGCGAAACGTCAGGTCGTGATCGCTAATTGAAAACCGTAGCGAAATTCAAGTCGCGATCGGTTAAAGCTTGTTCGTTGTGTAGCTTCGAATAGAAGTTGCTTAATCCCGACGAAATTTCACCAACGTTGGTTATCTGGCGACGATTAAAATGCGATTTTAATTTACCACGCCGCAACGGATTTACAGTGCTATGGCTCTTGAAACGGCTCGACGGTAATTTCCACCCCCGGTGTCCCGTGAAATCTGACGCTTTTCCGGTTCTCGTCTTCTATCTCGCAGCGTCCTTCGCTTCCATCGCTTTACCCGGAGATTGGATTGTGGCTGAGGCGTCGAGGATCACGTCGTATCGATCTCGCGTATCGGAATCCCAGTTCGTTCGAGTGATTAAATGGTAGATTAGGTTATGATTAGAAGCAAACTGGGCGTGGCGGAAGGAATCTCGTTCGTCAAAACGGCCAAGTAGCTAGCAGTAGTCACGCGATTCCAAATGGATCTACGTTGGAGAATGTGTTAATCTACTTGCTTCTGACGAGAGTTACATTTGCCATTCGCAGAATTTGTAGAAATAAAGGAGTTCTCTCGAAGGAATTATCTTTGCGCTTTGAACATTTTCCTTAATCGCGAACGATGTACTCGATTACTTGTAGAAACATTTTATGGATATATTACGCGTATTGTGCGAACCATTTTTGAAATTTCATTAACAGATACCGCAACGAGACTCGACTACCGTGATTTGAATCATTTACGATCGGATCCTTAATTGGTATCGTTGAATCATAACCGATTCATAGACGTTTGGGCTGGATCGTTTAATTCTGCTATCATCTTCCATGATAACAATTGTGAACGTTAGTTTACAATGAAATATCGTAAAATTAATAACATAGCTAAAATCTAATTTAAATCGTTACGGAAACTTACGGTTCAAAGGTTTCACGTACGAAATAATGTTTAATTGTATAATCGAAAGAATGTAATTTCATTTGCGTAATCTATATTTCATCAGCCGTAACAGATATTCAATTACATTCGTATAAATATCAATCTATTTTAGGTACAAGAGATGTAACAGATAATTAGATTCCATATACACAACAATCGGAAATGAGAACGAATCGTTTCGACATTCGACAATTTGAGGCTACTTTTTAAACACCAGTTCAATGGAAAGTGATTGTTTGGAAACTCGTTGCGCCTGAAACGATCCAACTTTTTTTATTATGTTCCTGTCGATGACCACTTTCCTCCTCCTAAAGGCCATTGAACCATTTCGATGACGCACGGGTACTGAGAAACTTTTCCGGAGAATTAACTCTTTTGCTCTGATTCGTACCCTTGCTTATGGCAGTAACGCCATCATCCCCTGTGAGGGGTTGAATTAGTACAGTTCATCGTTCCCCTCATCATTCGACGGCTACATCAGACTGATGATATGAAGTACCATCGACGACATTGTGTAATTTCTACAAGCTTAATATCGAGTTGTTAACGAGGAGAATTATTAGTTTGTTACTGAAGCTGTAGGGTTTTTCCTCATTCGCTGTGTATCTGCTCGTATGATTTTGAGTGGTCATAATGAAATGTAGCTGCGTTCTAGAGTATTTCAAGTAATGTTCTTTACTTTTTGAAGCAATCTTCCTCTGATAGCTCAATCCATTTGTAAATAAATCTTAGATATCGTATATTTTAATATAAATGTGTTTTATCTATTTCGGTACACTAATTTTGCTCTTTTTCATTCTCTAAAACAAGAGACTTTAATTTAAGGCAAGAGATACATAAAGATAAAAGGAAAACGAACGAAAAACTTGCTTTTTAAGAGAATGCGAAATAGAAATTATTCGTCTTGCCTTAAAAATTAAATGTACTTGTCAGAAATAAATATTATTTCACAAGACTTTATTAATTACTTTTTTGTTTACACTATATATTTTCTGCCATAATATACATTACGCTGTATATTAAGCTTTGAAGCATCGAATTTCACGTAAATAACAGCATCTTAAATTGTATACTGGTTATGTTCCTTATCCTTCTCTTTTTTTCTTCTATTCAATTTCTAATTAATACATCCTTTCTCGATACGGATACCAAAATACCAATTAACCGCTCACCATATCCACCAAAATCAATAATAATGCTAGAGATAACGGTTCTCCATTTTCACAGATACTATAAATCTTCCATAAATCCTACGTTTGTCTTAAAATTTAATTTCAATATTTAGGGAAAATTTGCAACTTTATACTTTATGGAGATTCTCACTTTTACTACTTTCTATGCAATAAAATAACGTTTAATACAATTTCCCCTCTATACAATAATAATAAAATTAAAATAATACGTATTTGTATATTCACGTGTAACTTGGACTATTCTCAAATAATTACTACACGCTACACGTAAATTAATACTAACACGTTAGCAATTCTAAATTGAAATGCCATCGTTTACGCTGATGTACGCGCGTTTCTAATAAAGGATACAGGATTCCAGATACGTACAAAAGATTGATAACGAAGATATGTTTTAATAAGTGTAACTTCTATAAAACACGAATAGAACCAAAGTTGTTATTAATAATTAAAAAGTGAAATAATTTAAAAGTTCAGAATAATTACAGTTAATTAAATTTGTCGCTATAATAATTTATTTTATTCCACTTCTTATAGGTATTTCTATGTATTATTCACACAAGGACGTTCTGCTTTCAATCGCATAATCCCATTTGATTCTAAGTTACAGTTCTGGTATCAGAAATGTTAAAGAGATAAACATGTAACGAATTATCTGAAAAACTATTTATCTACGAAAGAAGTACATCTATGGGATATGAGTAAATAATGAGAAAAACAAGGAAGAGATAGATAACGGTAGAACAGAGAAGAAAAACAGAAAATAGAGAAAAAATATGAGTGGATCGAATAGATGGAAGAAAACACAGGAATATGGAGAAGTTCAGTTTCAACAGACAGAAGAGCTGTTCAATGAAAAATCGTTGGATTCGCGTGTTTGATACTCAACTATGCTATGCTCGATCATTGATAAATCACAAGATCGTATATCTGTGTACATTATCGTGATAATTGCACTCGATGCTGAAGATAGATGGTAGGGGAAATACCGATATTTCCTACTCATAAAATATTGACAACCGAAACAATTTTTCCAGTTAAATTATAGTGAGAGTTGAAACAAACTCAAACAGAGCTCGAGCAACGCAAAAATTTATTTGTCAACATTATTTTTTAACATTTTACGATATATTTTCTACAAATTTATCTATGAAGTTATACATGTTGAATGATTTATATAATTTTTGTAACAGATTTACAGAAACACTATGTATGTCTGATTTTTGTTAACGTGCAGTGATGAAATCAATACTGCCACAAATATTTTCATAATTTTATAATAGCAATGAAACGTAAAGAATCATTTTTATATTTAATATCACAACAATTTGCGAAGATATTTAGAAACATCTGAAGAAATCACACGATTTCGGAATAAAAAATTTTCCTTCTGTCACGAAAATTGTTTTCTCACATGCTTCCGTGTCAAAGACATCGCGTCAAGTTGAAAATGCAGTGAACTCAAAGGGGCGGAAGACTCGCATCTTCGCAGCCTAAACCTTTGCACGCCGATATTCGATAATTTTATTAACTCTTTGAAAGGGAAACGAGCGATCATGCAGTTAAGAAAAAAAAAAAAAGTGAGGAAGAAACTTTAAAGGAATTTCCAGGCAGTTCACGATTCTCGTCCATCGTCTACTATTTCGAAAGCTAGACATTCCACTTGGCTTGATTCGTTCTATTTCAAGAGATTTCGTTTCCTTTCTCCTACTCTTTCGTTCCCTTTTCCTCGAAGCATTCCGTGTTCCCCCTTCGTATGGCTTTGTTTTTTTCGCTAGGTTATACGAGCCACTATTCAACCTTCTGAAGATTTCTTTTATTTCACTACGGAAGAGATAACGAAAGCCAGATGTATCCAATGATACAATGATAAACGATTTTCCATCCAACAATCTCGAAGAAATATCGGTTGTCTGGAAAATTGGTTCCGATTTTTAAGGAAAATTCCAACGCAGCGCATTTAAATTTCGATATACATTTATTAAATTATATAGGTACCATTTTGTTCCACAGTCTCTGTCCATCTTTCATGCAACTTGAAAATTCCATCCTTTCAGAATCTCTCAGGTTTTTTCTAAGAGTTAAAACTTTTTGCCACTAAGGCAATTTTATTGTGACCTAAATAAGTGAAAATCTGAGGATGCAATGTCTGACGATTACGGCGGGTGGGGAGGGGGGTTAACACATCCCACCAAGCTTCAACAGCTTTTGTCGAGTAGTCAAAGACACGCGAGGCCGCGCATTGTCCTCATGAAACACGACGTCCTTCCGATTCGCCAGTTCTGGATGTTTTTGTTCAATTGAGGCCTTTAATTCGTTTAATTGCGAGCAATACTTTCCCGAATTTATCGTCTGATTGTTTGGTAGAAGCTCATAATACAGGATTCCTTTCCAGTCCCACCAAACACAGAGCATGGCTTTCTTCCGATGAAGATCGGCTTTTGGGATGTCTAAAGGCGATTCATTCCGCTTTGGCCAAGATCTGTTCCGCTCAACATTATTATAAATAATCCTTTTTTCATCTGCCGTCGTTACTTGGAATTACAGATGGAAGTGCGATGCATCAGATTTTTCCCGTTAAATCGCGGAGAACCCATACATTAAAACGGTTTGCTTTACAAAATGCTCGTGGATGGTGAATTTTAACATTTTTGATACTTCTGCTAGTTCACGTGTCGTATAGCGTGGATCATTCTCGATCGGTGTTTCGATCTGATCTTTATCAGCGATGGAGGACGTTCTTGATCTTCAAGGTTGAAATCACCAGCTTTAAACTTGACAGACTACTTCCGCACAGTTCTTTCACCTATAGCACCGTCGCCATAAACAGCGCATATCTTGTTTGCTGCTCGTGTTTGCTGTTTCTTTCCATATTTAAGAGCGTGTAAAACTAACAAAAATTAATGTACCTTAATCAAACTTGTTTCTAGAGATGTCTAAATTATCATCTATTAGAATATCTACACACGCCGTTTGTTTTTAATTATTCTGATACATTCGGACCTGTCCTAATGCCATTTAGCGAAAATCGGCATGAACTTTCCGGACAACCATAGGATTATCTATTATCCGTGCTATTATGCGACGAAGAACCATGTCAGTTGCTTAACCCCAGAATTATTAATTTAAAATACTTCATATTTTTGTGTAACTTAGGAAAGGTTAAACAAACAGATGATAAAAATACCGGCATTAAAGATAAGTTAAAACACTAATTCAGCAAAATTTAGACAAAATTGTGGACTAATTTTTCAANCACAGACTAGACTGTTTTAGAAAGACTAATAGAATTTTTCTGATCTTTTGCAGACTCGTAGACGACTTTGAACTCTGTAATATTTCTGTCATAGAGTAAGAAAAATACACGTTAATTTTATTATTTGTTACTCTGCGTTATTTTATATAATACTTTATTTTCTAACACAAATATATTATAAGTACTATAACTAGTACTAATATAACTTTATTGCTGAAACAATAACTTAGGAAAGGTTAAACAAACAGATGATAAAATTACCGACATTAAAGATAAGATGAAACACTAATTCAGCAAAATTTAGACAAAATTATGGACTAATTTTTCAACAAAATAATATTCCCACATGTATATAATATATCATTTTTTCTCTATATTTTTTCCTATAGTACTTTTTTATTTAGCGGCAATAAAAAATACACGAACGCGGTGGCGGAAAAGAATTAACTCGAGATCGTGACAAAGACTCTTCTCGTTCAATCTTACTCCTTCACTTTATCTCTTCTTTTGTTTTTTCCCGTCGTACGCGATGTTCTCCTCATTAGCTGCCAACAATGGAGTCGTGCTTTCATGAATATTTACACAATACCGAAGGAGAGCGAGGAAGTCACTCTGCAACAATACATCGGTTATATTCGAGTTTGATCGTTCCCCGTGAATTATGTTCCCATTGTTGGCCGGATATGCGCGTTTATTTCTTGACACTGAAAGGAAAACGGAGCAGTGGCTGGATGCTTCGCGATCGATGATGTTCGCAATGAACATGGAAGACTTATCGATGATCATCGTAGGCAAACGTACATACGCTTTCATTCAAAAGGAATTAGAGAAAGGAAATACACCTGTAATTTCACTTCCTTGTATAATCGAGGGAGGCTCGTCGATCGTATTCATCAACGTTTTCTTTTTTTTATTTATTAATCAAACGAAATCGATAATTCGTTTATTGGAATCAAATGAAATTCATAATAACAAGTGCGCAAATTTTGTGCCGCAAGGTGGTGATAATTTTACAATAATGTACGTTTCTATTTGTCAAGTTGCTCTTCCGTTTTTAATTAATCGATTCCTAATTGATCGATTAAGGAAGAAAATTGCTACTATGTTTATTGGAAATAATTAAAGTTTACGATGAATCTGTTTCATGCTCGTTGCGTAACAAAGCTATAAATTATTGATACTTGTAGATATTCTGTACTCGTGTTGCGCCTGTAACTTATCCCGCGAACATTCAAACGTACATGATTAGATTTTCGCAAAAATTTACCAGTAGTTCTGAAAACTTGGTTCACGCCTGAATTGAAAAATTTCGTGGAAACGTAAAATCACAATAAGAATGTAAAATGAAGAGGTAAAGTTGAAATCAAATTTACAAATAAAGAAAATCTGATACTACGACAGAAGTTAGAGCAAGAAGAGGATTATTCGAATTGAAATATCTCGTCTTAGTTTATCATAATTTCATTCAACGACTATTTAAAAAATGAAAACGTTGTATTTCGCGTAAACTATATATCTATATATCTAGAAGCGTGTTTGCATCACGAGTATATGGAATGATCGTTCAATTTTTAATCGGCTTGTTTGTCGATCGATTCGGCCAAAGTTTCGTATTCTGGCATTCGGAACGGGGCAAAGGCTTCCGCGGCAAGATTCTCGATGGATACGTAGAGCTTACTGGTTTCAAGTTTCCAAGGAAAACTCCGGCTGGAATGCAACTAACACATTTGCATCTCACCGCATCGGAAACTTAGGAGCGACCAGGCCACAACTTGACCAAAACTCAGCCAGCTACATCGAAGTAGTTTCGACTCGGATCCTGTAAGGATTAAGTCAGTGGCAGCCGATGTCAATCGGTGCCTGTTACTTTAGTGTTACCGTTTGTGTGCCAGAGCTTTTGTCACGTCGAACTTTCGCCGGAACAAAGACACGTTTCCGGTTACTTTGCAAGACTGGCAGAGGTAATTTAAAGATCTTTTCATTTACATGCTATTGAACATTTTCGTTTAAAATGATATAAATTAACAGGCGGAAAATTTTTTTGTATAAACCATGCAACAGTTATTGCTCGATATTGCTTTACTGAAAAAGCATATTTTTATTCGAAGAAAACTAGTTGTTGACCTTTTGTAAACACGATAAAATCGCTTCCAAAAAAATGATAGAAATTCAATTTCATCGATATCGGGGATTACGTTGTTCTACACGGTCGTATTTAACAAAAATTGTTGAACATGTTGAATGGAATTCTAATAAAAACCGAAATATGTGCACTTACATGTATTCACAATCAATATCCAAAATGAGTTTTTCCCGCCACGTTTTTCACTTCTAACTGTACAATATATATCCCGTGTGAAATAGTTGGTACAATTTTCAAAAACATGTAACTTTTGCCAAAATATACGCATTAATGCCAATTAATTATTACAAGTACCTATTACACACGTATAATGAATGATACTTAAACCGCGATATATTTTCATAAATTCCAGAAACTTTCTTGCCACATCCAAATCCGCAAATTCTTATAATTTCAATAAATTGAATTAAGAATTAATATTTTCGTGCGATATTATAGCCACGAGAAATTATCAGCTAAAAGTGGGTAGAACAATATCGAGGTTTCCAATAGCGGTTTACAGAGGCACGAAGTGGAATTATTTAGACGAATCGATATATTTACACAATGATAAAATCCAGCGAACCGAAGCCAGAAGGAAGGAGGGCTGAAACGAACATTTAGCGTGGCATTCGGCTCTCGAGGTCTGGCAATTTTTATTTTGCACGATTTTCCGGCAACGTACCAGCGACTGGTTTTATTCGAATTTGCCGTGATCAATCTCCAGGCGCGCGCGAATTTTCGATTTCGCGTTCGAAAATTGCAGCCATTCATTTCGCGATACGCGTCGACGCTAATAAACGAAAACGTTGAAAAAAGTCCGGGACGAACAATAGCTGGGAAATGAGGGGATGCGGCCGGCGGACGCGGCCTGTTCGGGCGTACGGCCGAATATTCGATTCGTTTGTACGGTTGCTTTCGTTACCAGCGACAGTTTGTAAATAAATTACCGCATTCGAATTGCGTTGTACACTGTCAGTTCCGTAAATTTGACAGTATTGGATACGATTTGAGAAATCTTCCAGAGAATTAGAGAACTTTGTCCTAACTTCACATTCTACAATTTTCTAACATTCTTTAATATTCTTCTCTTTCGCTGTCAGCTGTTTCTGTAATCGACTCGCGTATCTTCGGAAATTTTCCACGTGTCCAGCGAAATTTCGTGTTTGAAGATTCGGACGATTGAGAAATATTTCTTTCCTTCCAGTAATTCGAGGAAAGTTGTGGTCGTACAATTTTTAAGCGAATTCTATTTATTCGAGGAGAATCGGAATCGCCGAGAGAGAAATTCGTTGCACCGTGGTTGTTAGTCTGTACACATAAATTCGAGGATTTATTAAACGTGGAAGGGAAATGTCGGTTTTACAACGACTTCGTAAAATTCGAAGTCGATCGGCAGGTAGTAAAAGAGATCTAGATACTAGATGTGATCTAGATACGCGACATAAAATTTTTCACTTCGTGTTTGGATAATTTTATCGATGGGGTTTAAAGAATCGTTCGTTACGCTTTACAAATTGTTAGCAGGGAACAAATTTTAACCCTGAATTCCTAGAAAGATTTATACTTCCTATAGTCGTGTACTAACAAATAAAAAGATACTAAAAGTAGAGTTGATCAAATTGACATTTAATAGGCTTAAATATAAACCTTTTTGATAACTTCTTCAACCGTAAGAGAATGAAAAGAAAATTATCACGAATGAACGCACCGCGTCCTTTCTCGTTCCCTGCGATCTTCGTCTCTCGTGAAGCAGAAGTTCGTTCGTCAGAAAGTGATTTCCAGAAGGCGGAACGAATTTCCTTAGGATCAGGATGACGCGTTTCGTAGCTGATCTCACGAGGATTCTTACGTTGGAACTTTTGCCTCGAATGTGACGAGGCAACGAAGCCTTCAGTTTTACTGCTCGTCCTCCTTTTTGAATTCGTTACACACATTCCCTGAAAGACTTGCCATCCACGAGATCAACGAACATTCCGGACCTATAAATATACCTTCTCGACCATTTTTATAAATGACTCTGAATAAGCAATAGGATAAAGTGACTCGTTTCTCGAACACTTTTTTTTTTACCTCGTTTTCATTAATCAATTTCATTCAATTATTATATATTAACATATATCTCGTTTAAAAAGCAATATTTTCAAATTTTTTCATTAATCAATTTCATTCAATTATTATATATTAACATATATCTCGTTTAAAAAGCAATATTTTCAAATTTCAAAGAATTTCGTCATAAACTCTTGTAATAATAATTTAATTGGTGTTTAAATGTAACTGGGAGACTTGAAATTATTTATTCGTTTGTTTTAATTGGAAAACATTTGTCAATGATACGTTGTATTTTCTGTTTCAGGTAAGAGGCTCTGATCATTATTCATGGATGCAATAGTCATTTCGAAAGCGTTATCAGAACAAGCCTTAACACTGTATGTAAAACGTTTATTGTTCGTGTTATATTATTTTATCGATTGATATTTTCTGTGACACGATGCTTGAAAGCTTCGATATACACTGAAAATCAAATCGAGAAGGGAAAGAGGGTAATGGAAAATATTGAAATAAATAATATCGGAATAATTTGTCATTAAAATATTCAACACTTGCGAAATTTATCGATCACCTAGATCGCGATAAAAAGTTTGTGTTATTTTCAAGTAGAATTTTCAACGCTTCCAACCTAATATATTAATTTTAAAATAATATTTTCTTGACAAAACGTCTAAATTTTCTGGATTCGTTGAGAGCTTCCAATAAACAATCGAACCAATAACTTCCTCCTAAACGTACAATAAGATCGATGAAGCAATTTTAATTAATCATAAAGAATAGCCTCGTTTGACGCGTCGTAAATCCAGTCACCTTGACAATCATCAAAATTCATTATCGGCGCACACGTGCCCCAATTAACACGATCGCAATCGTTAATTGCTGAAACTTTTCTAATCCAAGTTTCACGACGTCTCAGCCGAATTCGCTAACCAGCAGAAGGAAACCATCAATCACGTCCCTATCGTCGTCGTCCAAAAATTTTCGAAGCGGAGTGCTATAGGAGTTTCGCTTGCGCGAATGATCCATGGATCGACAATAGCGCGCGCATATTATTAGCGCGGCTTGGCCGTGCCAAATATAAAGTCGTGGCATGGCGGTGAAACGGAATTCCGGCCTTCGTAGTCATTCGCGAAAACACCATCAGTGCCTTCTCGGCATTTCACGCGGCACGATCGTCGCGCCTAAGAGCTTCTCCCCTCTTTGCTTCGCGGGAGAACTCTGGAGAACTCGCGTCGAAATTGGCGGGAAAATTCCATCCGTTCGCGAAAATGTGAGCAATCGTGTTATAATCGGTGCATAGGGAAAGCTTTGATTGTTGGAAATCGTGAAACGTTAATTGTTATTATAAACGTAGTTCGTGAATGTTGAAAGTGTAATTAGAATTATGGATGAAGCGTCGTGATTCTTTGGTTGGAATTTAGGGTTATCGGGGACACTGAAGAATTACGGAGGAATCGTAAGTTGACCGATGTGCTTTCGAAAACTTGCATAATATATCTTCTTTTAATTTCGTTCCTGTGCGTACCCTATTGCGGAATTTCGTAATTTCGTATTTTTTCTTTTTTTTTTTTATTGAGAATTAAGGATACCTTTGAGAAAAGAGTCAGGTATAGACGCTGTATTTGCAAAATGCCAGCTATTCAGATAAAATCATCGTACTTTAGGAATCAGGAACCAGAATCGCTCGTGTCGCTTGGTGAATTTTTCTCGAGCTTTCCTAGCTGTCTAGTTCTTCAACTCCTTCAATAAAATATCTGAAATTCTTATAGATTACAGATATGCATTGTATGTAATTCTCCTTTTAGATTCTGATCATACTTTGTCACTGTTTGTTCACGATTATTTCATGAATCGATGGTTAGAAGTTTTCGAAGAGATAGAGGCTCTCGCTAGAAATTTATACTATTGCCAGTCTTTAAAATTTATTAGAAGATAAATTTATTACAAGATAAATTGTACTAAACCCAAGAATTCTACTAATCCCCAAATATAGAATAAAATCGTTGCAGAGCATTTCCTAAATAGCTGATCTATTAAGTTGCAAATTCAAGGTAATAAAGGAAGAAACAAAAATTTCCCCGAGATTGTCCATTTAAAATTTTTTATACGTGTCACGTTTTCCCAATTTATTTTTCCTATAAAACGAAGAAGAAGAGGTAGAAAGCACAAAAAAAAAGAGGATGCGATGCATGTCATCCGCCCTGTTCTTTCTCCATCGCCTAAATCCACTACCGATCGAATATTCGAAAAAAAACGTTCACCGTATAACTTCAGCCCCCGAAGTCACACGCTTGCACTCGCCAACGTTAATAACGCGACACCAGCAGCACCGATCCATGCATATCGATGTATAGGATCGATAAATATTTATGTCGTGGCACACGAAATATTGATATCGTCCACGATTTAATGCATTCCACGCGAAGGAACCTCTCCAATCAACGAGTTTCCTCAGTAATTTTTTTTTTTTTTTTCAAAACGATCCGCTTGACGATTCGCCTTTTTATTATTTTTTTCAATCGTCTGTCCGCTCGCTCGTCCATCGAAACTCGTTCGGAAATTTCTGCGATTCATCGACGCGGCTCATTTCCACCGCGTCGATCGCAATTTGCTTCTCTTCTCCAACGATCGACGATAATTTTGCAAGGTGCAGGTTGCGATTTAATCGCCTCTTCCGATTTGATTGAACAACAGCCCGATAAAAGGCGACAGGAGACCATCTATAGAAACGAAGACCGAGTTCGGTCAGCCTCTTAACGACCGTTTGTATCGTTTAATGAACGTCGGTGTCCAAGCTAAGGTGCAATCCCTTGAGAGAGTAACGAAGTTACACGTGCAGAGACGTTTTGGAAGCTTCCTTTTGACGTAGACAATGCATATTTCGAATGTCTGCAATACCATAGGGAGATAATAGCTGAAGGGATCCAGTCGATGGAAACTGATCGGACACTCACCACCTCTCTTTCTCTCGTCTCTCGAGAGACTTCTCTCAGGAAGATTATCAAGAAGAGACAACGTTTCCTATTTTACGTAACGAAGAGGTGGAGACATTTTGAAAACTGCATTTTAACGTAGAGATAATGCACGCTTCGAATGCTTGCAACGCCACAGGGAGAGGATAGAAGAGTTTCAGTACCTGATCCGAAATGGGAGATGATTATCAAAACGAGACGAAGTTTCCTATATGGCGAGGGACAGGAATGGTAAAGATCGAAGGAAGAAAGTATTAAGGACCGAAGACGGAGAGAAATGAAACTAGCGAAAGAGTAGAGCAACGTCGATGTACCTGAAATGGGAGCGAAGAATCGAGTGTTTTTTCAGTTTCATTCCGTTTCATTGAAAATCGGTGCTGGTACGAGGATAGAGAAAGAGAGAGAGAGAGAGAGAGAGAGAGAGAAATGCTGAGAGCGTAGAACTCGGCGAACGAAGGAAAATAAAGGAGACCGGCAAGCGAGAAAATAACAAAGGACCTACTCTGAAAAACAAAGAAACTATCGGTGAGTCTGGAAGAAAGAGGAGCATGGTTGGAATTTTGGGAGGAATGAGAGACCATCAGGGACGAAACGAACCGAGCGAAATAGTTTGCTTTGATAGAGACGTAGACAGAGGTAAATGCTTGCTAGCCTGGGCGAGTAGAGCGCGGCTGGAAACAGTTGTCACTTCGTGATTAGGAGTTCAATAGCCCAGAAGTGCAATTACCACGAGACACGCTTCTGTGTCTAAGTGTGTATGGATACACGTATACGGATGTGTGTGTATGTGTAGACAGAGGTAGACGAGGAGAATGGCAGAGAGGGAGAGAGAGAGAGAGAGAGGGAGGGAACGTTTAGAGAACTTGAATGCAATTCTCAAGCGGGGTCTCAATATTCGTGAAGTCAGCCGCTTACGCATACTTGTGCAGTATGCACGTTTGCTGAAAGCGAGTGGACCAATAGCCAGGGAAAGATGACTGTCGTGTCGAGGAACACGGATTCCACCGAGTAACTAGTCGCATCTTGGCCCCCGCTATTATACTCGAAAGGCCGAATCCGTTTGGCCAAGTGTGCTTCGCCGCCGTCTATTGGCCGAACTACTGGCACAGAACTTTGGAACCGGCCAAGGATAAGACCGATAATTGGCTGGAGATGGATTCCGATTTTGCAGCTGCCCGATCGTGACCTGTTTGTTAACGAACTCGCTGTTCGAGTCTCTCTGCGGTGCGGTGAAAGCTGAATTTTTCAGGACAAGGATTTCCAAGGGGCTTCGAATACCTTCCGAAGTTGGATCCAGTAAAACGAAACGTGAAACGCGGGGAATTTGATTTTTACAGTGAAAGAAATTACCAACTGTGAAAGGTTGAGAGAATTACTTTTACTAAATTTGGGGGATGCGAGGAATCGTATTCGGAGGAGTTTCATTTCTTTTAATGCACACGCGTGTAGAATATGGCTTTTACTTAAAAGTATGTATCGTTTGCGTTAAATTTTCGTATCGTTAAATTTTAGAAAGATTTAATACCAGAATTATCAAACCCATCCAAATTATGGATAGGATGCGGTTGTTTGTGCGTTTACGGAAAATTCGAAAGAGCAAAATTGTATGAAATGCGCGTAATACGAAGTAGTATTGGTATGCTTTCTACGATAGTAGGTAACACAATGTTCGATCGAGATTCTACTTTTATAATTATATTCTCGGAACTGTGAATGTGCACAGAAATCCGCAGTGTAGTAATGAGTTTCAGATTTAGTCGTGATCGTTGAGACTATCAAAGAGGTCGTCGATTTCGTTGCAAGAATTTACGAAAAAGTGGCTGTGGAACGAACTCTGATGTTCCACTGCAAGCTAATGCATAAATCATTCGCGTGCTTATTGCGCTTTAACTACAGTGAGCCACGTCGCGACTCTTTCATCGAAATTTCGTAACCGATATTCCCTCGTGACTTATTCGTGGCGTTGAATCCAACAACGCGATACTCCGGAATCCTCGATTCTACGATAAAGCCCGAATCCACAATAAGAAACCGGAAGGATTTCTTTCCTCTCATCCGGTTTCGTTTGTCTCTTTCCTACTGTGCTGACGCGCGCCACATATAACTTATCCAAGGAAGTATCTAATTGAAATTGAATCCTGTTTTTGCGGAAATACGAAAAAACGGTGTGTCTCTCTATGAGAACTGACATCGAAACCACAAAGGCGGATATTGCTTCGAGATGCCCAAATTCCCATGCCGAAAACACGCCACGCGCCACATCGACGGGACGTAGGTTGTGTAATTCGCTCGGAGCAAGTGGAAAACTTGCACAAAACGTATACTTGTGGTTCTAGGTTTATAAGTTTTTAATTTATAAAACAAATTGTACAATTGTATAAAACAATTTGTAATTACAAAAAATTATAATTATTATATACCTTCAGTGAACGTCAAATATAAGGAACATGGAAATATCGCGCACGAAAATGATCGATACTGTCCCTAAAACAGGAGTCAAATAGATTTGTATAGGTCAGTTGATTGATTGCTATTACATCTTTCACGAACAGTCTTCTCTAATCTAGAAATATTGTGAGAACGTATTGCAGCAGAGAATAGAGCTATAACGCAATTATGAAACTAAAGGGGCGACACCTTTTATAGCTGAAATAAAAGTCTCGGCTTACAACATTAGGATTTTCCACCATTTTTGTCGCTAAATGTGGAGGAAATGTTTTCTACGCTATCCTTTAATTCGTCGCTTACGCCGTTGTAGCTTCAAGAATCGTTGGCACGAAATTTTCAGCGATAGTTTTCGGTCAGCACAGCAGGTCGTAATAAATTGTTGAAAGCACAGAGGATGGCAAGTAATTTTTTATAATGGAACATTGGAAGTGGAACGAACAGTATCGGTGCACGAGTCGAAAGTTGAGCAGTATCTCGTTAAAGTTTTGGTGTTACGTTTGGTGAAAGACAGTTGCAGCGAGGATCATTCGAAACTGTCTTATTTTGCTTGAACTACTTGTCGTAAATGTTCGTACAGAGATTAGCCGGGGAAATGGAGCGAACTTTCGCTGTTATTTCTTCGCTTGCATGAACAAATCTATTCGAAAGTGGATTGATGCGCGCGATAAAGATTGAAGTTACAGTTTCCATTCGGTTCGACGAGTATTGGAGTGTTTATTCGAAAACGTATGCCGAATGTGACGTTTCTAATTCCAATCACTATCGACCAACTACAGACTAGACTGTTTTAAAGAGACTAATAGAATTCTTCTGATCTTTTGCAGACTCGTAGACGACTTTGAACTGTGCAATACTTGTGTCATAGACTAAGAAAAATACGCGTTAAAATTAATTTTATTATTTGTTACTCTTCGTTATTTTATATAATACTTTATTTTCTAACACAAATATATTATAAGTACTATAACTAGTAGTAATGTAACTTTATTGCTTAAATAATCAGCTTTGTAAATTTTGTGGAAGCCAAGAGTAGGTAAAGACGCGAGATTCGCTAATACGAAAAAGATTTTATAGCATTGAGAATCAAGTACCAAAGTCCGAAGATTTAAAAGAATTCAATCCAAATTCAATTTGAAGTTTAATCGTTGTAACGAAACTGTTTAAGTCGAACTTCTTTATGCTGCGTCTCTCCTTCTGAAAAATAACTTCGATAAGCTCGTTCTAACTCTCCGAATGATTTACTAAAAGCGAGCTGGATTCGAAGTTCCGTGCACGATATTTTAAAATCAAGTGGAGGAACCTCTCTGGTACGAGATCTCGTTCGCCAACGTTTTAAAATGGAATTTATTGCTGGCGCTTGATCGAGTAACAAGAAAGGCGTGTCCAATTCTCAATTCGATCCCAGTTTGACGATTACCGACTTCATTAAATTGTCTAATTTCACGAACGGCGGACCAGCTGGAAAAAGAAATTGAAACAGCTGTGGTAAGTCTCTTAACACCTCGAGCTCAATTGCGAGGGAGTCAATTGGCGAACGATTCGAATTGGCGGGGAAATCGAATATCCAGGTTATAGTGATTGATTACGGATCACCGCTTCTTCTTCGACTTTCTTTCAACTTTCGCTTCGTCTATTTTCTGCCTTTTCTACGTTATATTCGTTGCCTCTCCCTTGGTATTTCGTGACTCTACGTTCTCGCCATTTGTTCTCGTTATTCTCGCGAAAGGATTCGCAAAACAGATACAATTTGAGATCTATCCAATTTCAAAGCTCTATAATACATTATACGCGTTTTCTTAGACGATGTTTATAATAATTCTTTCGTTATAATATTCAAATTCACGGTCCAAACAAGATAGAAGAAACAGAAATCAATACTAAAAGCTACAGAATCCTCGTTGCAAGCTATTTTCTCTCGAACATTCTCGAAACATTTCTCACTCGTGCTCTGGAAAAGAACAACGAAGAAAAGAAAAAGAAAAATGCTCTAATAAAAGAAATCTTCCTAAATCCAAACTGAAGAAAATAGAGATAAATGCGATCATCGATCAACTCCAGAAATATCGAACGCCAATAACCTTATAACAGCATAACGTCACCAATCAACGATCTGAAGGGTACGAGCTTTTTCGTGACGCAATAACTTCAACAATAATGAACCGACGATCCATCAACTCTGTTGTTCATAGTTCGATCCTTGTCTTATGCACGAGGGGAGGAAATGTTCCTCCGCAAAGAGGATTACGCGGAGGCGAAGCATAAGGCAAGGGGTTGCTTGCAAAACAAGAGCGTGCAAGCCGCCCAATACACTCGAACTGATTTGCTCATACGCCTGAAAGCGTGTTTAGTCGCTGTAGGGACTTTTAACCGAGAGAAGAAAGACTTTGATGACGATGTCTGACGTTCAAATTGACATAATCCTGGCTCGTACCGTAAAGAGGATCCTTGTACTCCTTTTTTTCACAAGCACGGCACTTCAGTACTCGAGATTTTTTAATTCCTAGGATTGCTACGCGACACGTCTCCGTCATTGATTCTCCCTTGACTTTTGACGAGCGTCGCAGACGAGTAGGGCTTAACTTCTGAAATTTAATCCACTCTCGAGGCTTTTCGCCGGGATTACCTTCGTTTTGGACGCATCTGTTGCTCGAGAGTACCTTTAACGTCCCTATTCTAGAGGACAGGGTTCGCAACATTTTATAGTTTCGTCGACTATCTGCATTTTTGGCTATATTTTTTACTGCATGGCGCGACGGATGAGACGACGAGACCGATGATGCGACGTAGAAAGCATAGGTCATTTTTGATGGTAATGTTACTATTTTGAAAGACGATTTATGCTAGGGGCAAGACGTGATTTGTCAATTCTCTTTCACAGAGTCTATACTTTATTCTTTATCAGAAGCAATGTCTCCGCTTTAAAACTTGCCTGTTAAAATTTTCAAAGAGAACTCGGGCTCTGCGCTATTTATTTTTCATGAGTAAGGTAATACGTGATAGTAATATGAGATCTTTGAAGATCTCAAACAGGTACCAGAAAGTACACACTCAGCTATGGATCATTGTGATATTTACATCCATCTCTCAGCTTTCGTCGTATTTAAGCTACCAGATATCTGCGTCGCGTAGGACAACAATTCTAGTATTTTGTTCGTATAATACGTTTTACTTAAAAATATACCATTTCGTTTAAAAACTGCTATCAAATTCGATAGTCGTATCTCTGCTATATTATTATTCTTAGAATAATTCATAGACTTGCAAATCTTTACTGTCACGTATAACACAAACGAAGATCGGTTCACAAGGGATTATCCTTTAATTCTAATTTCTAAGACCCAGAACAAAAAGCAGGATCACGGGCCGGTGTTTGATATCGATTTTAAATTGATCGCGGTCAATGCGCCGAAATCGAGGCATTCTCAATAATGTCCCAGGGGTGCTGTTCGATTCTTTCCTCCAGTGGCTGGGGGGTGAATATCACGGGTTTCTAGCCTCCTCTTCCCGTTGGAAGTTGACGCCCGAGTCACGAAGCCATCTGTTACAGTTCGTCGAAGTTTCACCCGCGGAAGATCGTATTTATTCGCACGGGAGGAAAGAAGAAGAAAGGAATCTCGTATTTTTCACGAACGGATGAAGAGTTTCAAGAAGTTTGAAGCGCACGACCGATTTGTCGATCCTCCCTTACGAATTCTTCCATGATCCAAAGAACGTTTTGATCGTAATTTTTGACGACTATGGCCTATGACTTGATTCGGGCTAATTGAAAGCAGCGGTCGAGGGAGAAAAGCCCGATGATTGTTTTACGTTTAATGAAGGAATTAGGCGAGATTACGTTGCAAGCTACCTGGAGTTTAAATGATATTTCATGGATAAATGGAGCGCGGGATAGTATTTAGCCTATGTTGCCTGTGTTGGTTGGTTTGTATAGACACTAGATAGTTCACGAAATATGTAGAACGATAAAGACTGTGTTTCGTAAACTGAAATTCCACGGAATTAATTAACGCTTTTGCTAATAGGATGCGGTTAAAGTATCCGCTACTGTTCATAATTACTGGGAATTTATGCACGAAAATTTGCAATAGATAGGGCAGGTAATCAATACTGGATTTATTATTAATAAACATTTTAGATAATTTTGACGGTATTAAGATATTTAATAAATTATTTCACTTACGATGTTAGTTAGTATTCTATCTCTTTTCAACGAGAATTAAACTAAGTATATCAATTTCATTAATAGGGGATGAATAATCATTTTTGAACAATACTTTGTATTTTGATTATTAGATATTTTCGTTCGTGGAACACGAAGCCAAAGTTTCAATCGCGTTATTCTCATGAAAATAAATTTAGCTTCGATAGACTGTTATAAAAACTTACTACAAGTAATTTCATACGTAGCGCAAATTGATTTATCTAAATCGTTTCGTTGGTGTTGCGGGAAAGTTGCAGCGGAAACTAAAAGTTGAAATTAAACCTTTCCTGTCTGTGATTAAAGGAATTCTTCCGCGTAAAACCGATTAATTTTATTCACGTGTGAACTCGCCGCTTTAAATCACACGAGCCAGTTTGCCTGATGCAATTTCCTCCGCGTTAGATTACCTGAAATTTATGAGAAGGCCGGACAGATAAATCATCATTAAACTCTATTGACATAATTCTAATAATTATGCGTTTAACAAGCAAAGTGTTCATATTAATATCATTATTTGTTTAAAACCTTCAATTTATATTTAGTCTGACCATCTATCGTTAATAGCTATAGAGTATATATGAAATCTTGATTTTATATCATGAATATAGATACGAATATTATATTATAATTTTATATCGAGAAAGTTCGGTAATATCGAAGACGTAGGACTTTGTATGCAAAAACACACAGATCGACGTGACACGGTAATGCGAGTAGGGTCTCTGCTAATGCTGTCACGTCACGTCACGTCACGCCTTCCAGGTGGCCCGAACCGAGTGACCTGTCGATGACAGCTTTTCTATCGCTGACGCGCGACGCGATGCCTATAAGATCGAAATTAACCCCTGTAACGCGTCAATTCACCCCTTTGCCCAGAATTCATTCCGCTCGATTAACTTTGAACCTGCGATCCAAGAGGATTCGAAAGTAGGGCACGTCGATCTTCGCCTGTCTCTCGAAACAGTTAAGTTTCGCTTTGGACATGTGAGAAAAATGATTATTACGTCGTTTTGACTTTAATTTCTCGCGCTTCTCACATTATTGCTAATTTCTCTTTATTCGTGACGAAATATTTTGCGTAGGAACGCAGGTGGGTAAGAGGTAAAGTTTGTTTACTCAAGGATCAATCAGCAGCGAATAAACTTTTGTCTCTCGTGATAATTCTATAATTTGTCTTTTTGAAACGAAGGATTTTACGTAATATAATTCACGAAAGAATAACACGATTTTCCGCGATTTTTTCAATCGTCGAAGTTACTCGCTTACGCTTCGAAAAATGCACGGTGGATGTACAAATTTTATTTTCGTTATCGAGCCGAAAATAAATTCTATTTTATAGAATTACGTTTGAGGAAATACGAAAAATGCTTGATGATTTTGTTAAACATATAATATATTCGTAATTTTAAATACGAAGGAAGTATATGTCTGAAACATATTACTAATGAAAAATGTGAATATTGTGTTGAGCGAGCGCAGTTGTGACATAAATTATTATTTTTATATAGAAGAAAATACGACACTGTTTTTTTTTTTGCTGTTTCACGCGAAAATTTTTTATCTGCACGAGTAATAATAGAAATGAAAAATGTGCACCGACGAAAATTTTCACATGGTAGCACGATAAAATGGAAAATAACATCAACTTTCAAATATCGATTCTTATTTCAGTTATTAACTAAAAGTTATCGTTATATTTCTTACTCTAACGTAATTTGTACAATTTCGTACGAATTCGATATTCTAACATATTTCAACTATTTCAAGGCAGAATTTAATAGATGCACTTAATAAATAGATATACTGTACGATAGGTATACGTAGATAGATTGTACGATAGATACAATAAATTGTAGATAATTTAACGTATTAACGGATATTTCTAAAAATAAAAAAGAAGCGAAACATAAGAAAAGAAATATGTACATACTTAATGCTACGTACAACCGAAAAAAATTTGCCTTTCTTATCGCTAAACCCAGGACAAACAGATTCTACACGGTCCACAAGTCAACATCGTTTAACTTGCCACTTGCTTCGTGGATGCTTCATCCTAGTACACCAGTATTCGCCAAATATTCGGGAAGAATACGTTCTATCGGATCAAAGATCAGAGGAAAAAAGCAAGAGGGTTGTTTCCCATGTCGATGATTGAGTCAGTGTCCTGTAGCGAACAGCGTAAATATTTATAGAATTTATATCAGGGGAGAATACTACGCGGAAGATCTTTATTATTTCAAGCATATGAAAAGCTGGCAGACCAATTCACCAACCCGTAACGTCTTCTTTTTGCTTTATCTGTATTACTGTGTAGTGAATGGAGACTGCGAGTCTATAAATCGAAAGAAACGTCGATGCAACATCTGTGGTAAATTTTCCATGAATAGAACGCCGATCGACAGCGTCGATGTCACTCGTTGGGATTGTCACAAGATTCTTCTCCATGAAAAAATTCAAACATTAAGTTCTTGAAGATTTAAATAAGAATTTGAAAGTGTATAGATTATATTATCCACCTACTTCTATTGGTTGTCTTCTCTCAGGAAGATGATATAAATACTAGTGAATTGTAAGGCAAATTTGAGAATCAGTACTTGTAACATCATCAAAATTCATCATCGTTCCAGCACCTTTCGTTTTACAAAGTCGATCAAAGTGGCTTCTGAACGACTCGTATATGACATGGAATGGATAATCGTCGGTTGTAGCAGCGTAAGATAAAGCTTTCAAAATTCGAAATCACAAATACGAAATAAATGAACATAAATAGGTCGAAAACGTAATTCGCTCGAAACCACAATAGAATGTGCGCGTTAAAAAGCTATCAAGCAAAAGTGGCATGTTCGAAAAAGCAACGTATCGCCATTCGTAATTTAAATTAAATATAATACGAGAATCCTGGTTACGTCCGGTGTACATTTATCGGCAATATATTTGATGGAGAATAATGCGCGTCAGGTCACCGTTTAATATGTTTAATGCACTCCGCCTGCTGGAATCCTGGTAACTTTTAATCTCATTAGGGGGAGCGCGTCTCCGCGAATACGTCATATTAATGCCTCGAGGGACGAGTTCTCCAAGCGGTGAATTACTCGCGCTCTAAAAGCACGGGGGAGGGCTCACTTTCCCGCTCCAACGAAGAACAAGAAAACCTCGTTCTCTATTTCGTCCTTTTTTTTTTCCTGGTCCACCATCGCTCGTGCGGCCGATTTTATAACGTTGAATCGCGTAAACCGAAGAAGAGTCGTGGTAGAAATTAATGCCACGACGTTCTACCTGCAACCAGAATTTTTCTTGCTTTTATCTCGTTTTTAAAACGCTTTGTTGCCCCTTTTATTCCTTTTTCTAAGTGTGAAATTGTACTTTATTCGAAAGAAAAATAACGAAGGAAAAGTATTAGTGTGAGTTACAGCTGCCTCTATAGAATCAGTTGGTAAGAACTCATTTCAGTTTAATGACACTCCGTTTCTGTTTTTAGCGTGGCAAGGGAACCGTACTTTGTTTTATAGTACCGATGCTGGAATTTCAGATGGTTTCCTTTTAGGTTCGTCATATTTGTGACGGAGTTTGTGCATAATGATTATACGCGATGTATACGTCGTGGAAATTTAATAACACGCACGGTAATACAGCAGATTTTTTAATTTTACGTACGAGTGTAAATTCGAAAAAATTATCGATCGAAAATATTTCGTATAAAATACATCGTTTTAAGCAATAATATTCGTTTGTCTTTCTGAATCGCTTTGTCGAAACGAACAGAGAATGCAACAAGTGTATCAGCTGCACTACTTAAATGAAAGAACCATAATGTGTGCGTGAATAGTAGCGAATGTGTCATCATTATCATATACAAATAAAAGAATACAAATTATAAGAAAATACCTTAGAAATAATTTAACTTAAATTTTTATTGACCGTTTGATGATCCAGTCGAGGGTTAGGAATATTTTACATTTCTCTTTTTAGAGATTACGATATTGATCGGACTAAAAAGTGACAAACTCGCATGGTAACGCTTCGTTTATTAGTTCGAATTATTTGCGAAAATTCCAGAAATAAAAGGGAGCGTCTCGTAAAAGATTTTAGTGGGAACCACTAGAGCGGTTTCCTTGTATCGACGTTTCTATTATTTCGCTCGAAATCCCGGATATTCGTGGCGCTCGAGAAATGAAAATGGACGTGTGGAATTTTCGCGGAACGTAATCAACGACACAAGCTGTACCTCGACGTGAAACCAACATCGGCTGTACCGACATCATTTTCGACTGTGTCGACATCGTACACTAATGTGTTCTCGATCGGTCCGAGGAAAACACGCGATATAATTATTGCCAATATTAATTTAACTTTGATTCTCTTCTCTTCTTACTTCGATTTTATAAACATTAATTACTATACTTTGTAGTTTGTAAAGGTATCCCGAAATTAAAATAGCAGCGAATGGTTTCACAGTATCGATTCAATGAAAATTATTAATTAAACGTTGAATAATTAATTTAAAAGCTAGAAATCTGACGTCGAAAGTCGAAAATTGGCATTTGGCGATTGGAAGCTTGAGTAATCGAAAATTTGAAATTTGAGATACGTTTGAAACAAAACTTTACTTGGTTTTCGCTTAATTTCTCTATTAAGAATTCCGTTATAAATAGAAATTACTATACTTCTCCCTATCTCTTTCCTGTAATTATAGAAAGAACTAGAGCTTCCGGAGATTACTCAAGCTTAAATATTAGCTACAATCTCTACGTACGCTAAAACACCGAGAAAGATCAATAATGTGCAAATTGAGGATTCCGGTAGAGCATCAGCGAACGCATGACGAAAATTTACACAGAATCAAATTACGGATTCGAACAACGCATAGTCATCTCGTCTCGTAATCCTATTACCAAAGTTAGCCCATTAAACCTTTCGTTACTCCAAATATTCGGAAGAGCCGAAAAACAAGAACGCATTAAACGTGATTATCGTGGGTGCCGGGTGCAGGCGTGCGGAACTAAAAGATTTTAACGCGTTCGCGTTATTCTTCGTTACTCTCGAATGGTTTTCTTCCGTTTACATTGTAATCATGCTGTGAAAAACGCACGAAGTAAGGACAATGTACATTTACGAGGTGTGGAAAATTTGATAAAATAGCTACGCATTATCGAACAGCGTATTCCCATATCCATTTGTAACTCGCTTCTTCGTTAATCTCCAGCATTTGCTTAACGTCGAATGATTCGTTAATTAATGAAAATAAATGTTTCCTGCAAATTAGAGAAAAAATGTAGTAATATGCTTCTTCCGTATTTCCACGGTGAATTATTCTATATTATCGTACGGCGTATATATTTAGCAGGTTCGTTTATCTCCGTGGCATATATTTTTATAAAAATCAGAAAATACAGGAGGGAATATTTTCGTGTAGGAAAAAAACATTTCAATGTGTCGCGTGTATACGTGGTAAATCAACGTTGAAACAACACGGAATTATATGTTTCGCGGTATTGGGATTGTGAAAAAAAAAAGGTTTCGAAGCTAGTCGAACATTTTTCACGTATTTAGAAGCTTTGGAATCTAAACCTTTCACGATATATTCCATTCCATATATTATCTTTTCATGGATTCCGATTCTACTTGTAGTATTTGTTGTGTACGTGCTCGAGCAGGTCGAATCTAAATTTCTTCGACGCGGAATAAAAATTTATCCTGAGAGACAAACCTGCGTATTGCTATTCATGGAAATCTTGTGAATCTTGATGCGTGAAAATACTCTGCTGTGTACGATTCATTTCATCGAAATTGTCTAAAACCATCGTGAAGCAGATTTATTTATTTTGGAATTCTACTCTATTTTGAGTTCATGACTATTCGTAGAATTTCCAAAGCTATCATTGATTCCATCGATTAGTGGTAATAAGCTTCGCAGAATTCCAGACAAATTATAATCTTATAAATAATGCACAATTTTCTATAGCTTTAAATTTCATTCCACCTATGGTTTGCATTTAGCTGAAAATTCAATTTGAAATTATAGCAACCGGTACTGTGGATATTTTATGTAAAGAAGATCGAAGGTTTAGTCGAAGAACAATGCACAATTATGAATAATATGAAAAACTGCATTACCGATTGATTGCGTTACTTATAGAATCACATAATACTTTTTATATTTGTTAAGGCATGGAGAGAATCTGGAGAGACAAAAAAGACTTTATTTACATATTAACCTAACTTAGTTCTACACGTGGGTTACTCGCCCAAGGCTTAGGACACTCGCTTTCTTTTACACTTCTGGTCGTTCTTTTGTCTCAAACGAAGATCTGGACCATCTTGCCAGACTCATATACATTCTAGGCAGGGGATACATTGTATTTGTGTGTCTGTTCGCCCTACGTTCCCTCGCTCTCGCACGTACGATACAAATGTAATATCTATTCAAGAATATTATTACATTATATAACGCTGATACCAATATCTATGTACTCGATATTTAGATACCGAAAGAAAAATATTAATATTTAAATAGAATCTTCCAATATGAATATATATTTAGAAGGTAACGATCGATAAATTTTTAAAAATCTCCATTGATAATCTAGATTTTTCTATTATCGTAAACCACGTGCCGTGACAAAAGTCATTTTTTCTTTTGCAGTGTGCGTTGTTCTGTGAATGGACTCCGGTTCAATCTTGCGACTCAGAAGGGTGCTGCAGAATTCCCGAGGAAGAGAAGAGGGACGACGCGACGATTTGACGGGTGCAGGAAAGTAAAAGAAAAGAAAAGAAAACGAATGGAGAAAATATTAACCCGGCCAAGACGAAAGTCAGTGTCTTCTTGGCTGATTTGACATTTCCGTGTGCGCGCGCGCGTGTGTGCCGGCGAGGTCCGTGTTTTCATCGCTTCAAAACGGAAGCTCGGAAGAAGAGAAATGGGAATATTGGGAAAATTGCTTTCGTCGGTGTCCCTGGTGTCCATCTGGTGTCTGCTGATCGTCGAACCCGGCAAGGTTCAGAGGGAACAGGATCATCTGGGTAAATCACCTTCTTATTGTATTTGTGCCCTTGGTTTCCGTGCTGACGTCACACGATTTCGCTTTCGGTCCGCGGTAACTGTTAGGTGCTTTTCGTCGTGAGATGAAATTTTTTGAAAAACTGGTAATGAAGTTTCTGCATGGTTAATTATAAACGACGAAACGCGAAATTACTAATAACATTAAACGAATATTCGTGATTGGGAAAATGAAGAAATTTGTACGAATTCTTTGAAACGCTTTTCTTTGGTAAATTGCGAGCTTTGTTTCGACTCGGAACAGAAATTTTTGCGGTATGTATTAAGTGTAATGGAGAGTTGCATAACTTGCAACGAAAAGTTCGTTATTTGATAAACTATACGCAGAGGAAGGAATAATTCATCATATAAAGTTTCTAGGTGTTATAGTGTTACGTTGTTAATCTGTAAACCATTCTAACATTTGAATACTTTTTAATTTTTCTACAGAATGTGACAGTCATTGATAATTCTATTCAGAAAATTATCTCTCCTCTCTGAAAATTTTATTTTCATTGGTGCATTGTATCGTTCTCGCTATCGATCTACGAATCTAATCTAAGATTTTTGCAATGTACTAAGTAAAATGTAAATGTACCTATATCCAAATGTAAATGTAGATTCTGATTTATCGTTTCTGTATGTTTGGCAGATTTATCGCTCTTCTGCTTGGCAGTTCGTCCTTGAGATAGATTTATCATTTCGAATAGAATTTAGGAACCTTTTTTCCGACATGTTTAACCAGAATCGCACGTTCCTACTTTTTATACTATAATATTTATAGCAGTTGATCGTAAACATTTCATCATCGCAAATATTAAATCGCGAACGTGTCTGCTGCAACGAGCGCGTTTCATTAATGAACAACAGTAAAACGCGACTTCGCCGCGCGGATCAATGAAACAGTTGAACTGAATGCTCTTTATCGCGTACAGCGGAAATTTGGCGAAAAATAAAAAACGAACGAGATGTCGAACAAAGGCTACATTTGCCATTTAAACGCGAGAATTTCGTCTCTCGTTGCGATTCATAGACGCGCTAACACGACTGGGATACCTGCTGCGCCGACTGAATCGTCACGTTGTACAATTATATCGTCGAACAATTTATACGCGCGTGCGTTCGCCTCGATATATTTTTCATTCTACGTTCGTCGATCGTTTATAATTACAATTTCGACGATTATGATTACACCGGGAATTTGTATGCAAATTTATATTTCTATGGACAGAATGGAAGAAATCGAAGGTGAATAGATACTTATTCATGCGCATCATGCGATAACGAGCGTTATAACGATATTACAAAATAGTATACTTTGAACGTGCTATATATTTTTCTATAATGTAGATATTTCGTACATTTCTGCGTCTTTAAATTTGCCGTAAATTCATAAACATCGATAGTCTACTTATGTCCGTATGATTCGTCTTGCGGATTTTAAGGAAACGTGGAAATTTGTAATTTCGAAGAAATTTACAAATGTTGAATTTTTAATTAAAAAGAAACGCACTTGGTCAACTAATAGAGAAGTTAACGCGAAATGATTGTTACTGAATCTCTTTTCTCAGCTACCCCTTTCTCTTGTTTCTTGATCTTTCCTCTCCCCCGTAGCATTAATATCGCGAGGCCACGAGTGCAGCTGTCCACTGGAGCTTCGTTAGTGTTTCGTTACGAAGATATCCCTCGCCTTTCGGCATTTCATTGTGCATCCTCTATTTCTGCCAGTTGCTATTCTTAAACCACCTTCCCTCGAATCGTTTATCTCGCGTTCGTTCGCCGCGGAGCCGCTTTCTACGATAACACCTGTGTCCTTCAAGGAAATTCGATTCTTGTCCCTAATTCGACGAAAGAAAAAAAAAAAAAATCGAGGAGACTTTATAAGTTCAAGGAATAGAAAAATTAACTTTCAAATATAATAGAAAGAATATATCGTAAGATCGAGTTCTATTTTATATGAAACGTTTGATAAAAAGAAGATTACTTATATTATACCAGCAACAGTACTTCAGTATCGTTGAGCATTAAGGAATTTACAAACGCGAATGGAAATTGTTTATGATTTTCCCATGTTATATGGCAAATTTTACCTTGTATATCGCACTCTAAAACAAACCATTTCATTTTGCTAGGGAACGTGTGTAAGCGGGGGCGTGTTAAAAGTTTACGTGCAGAAGCACGGACGTTTCTACAAGAAATATTCTTACAAAAGTGCAGCCATAAAGAATGATTTATCACCAGGCACGCGAGAAGTGGCTGCATTTTATTCGCTTATACAACGTCAGTTATTTCGAGAATTATAATACGGAAACGTTAACGTGCATATCGCCACATTTGTTCGTCTGGTTTAACCTGAACAAAACTGGAGAAACGAAAAATGTGATTTTCCTTCGTTTCACGTAAATAGGTTAACGCGACCGTTTATTATTACGTCGTTTATTCGCCATGTGCTTTCTTTAATTAACGGTTCACCACGTAGTGACAGAAATAGAAGAATATCGGCCTGTATGTAGTTGCTCTCAATTTGAAAATAAATCGATATTTCCTATTTATGTAATGGCAGCGCGAAGAATTTATAAATTTAGAATCACTTCGAAAGGATTAAAATAGAAGTTGCTCGATCATATCGATACTCACTTTATATATCGTACGAGTTTAATGACCTGATAGGTACGCTGAACTTACGAATCGTGTGAAATTACAAATGCACTTTCCTATTTTCGATTAATATAATTAAACTGATGAAATCTTATCCTCCAAAGTTGTATCTTGACAAATACACTACAGTCGTCGATAGTTCCATGGCAAGATAAACAAAGTGTATCGCTCGCAAGCAAGAACTTTCGTCGAGCTGAACTCGTCTCAAACGAAAATTCCACAGTCGTCTCGGAAAATTTCACCAGTTAAAACAAAGAAATATATTCGGTGGCCCCATTGAAAACCAGCCTTGAAGCAGTTCGATCGAGCAAAAGGCACAAATTTCATTAAACGGCCCACATAAATCCACGATTACCCTCGTCCAATAAGTCCGCAACAGGGAATAGGAACACACATATCTTTGCCGGATCTCTGCATCGATTTCGACCAGCATTCGATACGATGGGAATCCAGGGGAGCGAATCCGCCATGAAGCATGGCTCGACATCTACGAAGAAAAAAAAAAGGTAGAAACGTGCTTGGTTCGCGTCGGGGCCCTCTCGAAAAATGATTAACAATCGGACAGGGAACCGTCGATTCCAGGTTTACAAGCGATCCTCTATTTCCAGTCGGCGATCATCTCAAAAATCGCAGATCGTCGATAGCCTTGATCGGGCTCGATATCGCGGCGAGCCACGTTGATACGTTTGCTCGTGCCACGCAAAACCTGTGATTGGTCTCGATGGAGTATTTTAAAAGTCAGGCATTTCTGTCATACAGACTATGATCGATATCGTTCGTGTTTTATTTACAAGTTACACGGATCTTTATTTTATGAGAATCGTCGTTGTGGTTTAGAGGTCGATAGAGTTTAGGATTGAACAGTTTAGAAATGAAGAATTGTTACGAAGAAGATTGTTGGATTGTCGTGGATGATCGATCGATGGTCGAACGAATGAATAATTTAATATAATTGGATTATTTTCATTTATATCACTGATCGACAAGCGCGTTGTTATACGCTTCAGAAACATTCCATAATTTTGTAGAAGAAAATGTAACCAACTGACATTTGCATTTCTTTCAAAAATTGGATACTTTTTAAGAAAGAGGAACACGACGAAGTCAAAGCTTCTCAATGGACTGTGGTATTCATTTCAATGCAGATCTGATTGGTCGAATTGTAATAGATTAATCTTTTTTGATCGTACACATAGTACGTGACGAAGATAACAAACGCGATACATCAGAATTGATACACAACATGAGAGATAGCAACAGACGAATTTCCAAATATTCATGTAGACGTAGACTGAAAGTGTTAATCAGTAACAAAAGGAAGAAGAATATCAAATTCTTTTAGAATTCTTGAAGTATTTAAAAGGAATTTTTATAACGATAAAGATAGTCAATTTCAATTAATTTTATTTGAAAGCAGAAGTGACGATCTCGAGGAAATTACTTAATTACTTTCAAAGTAACCTCTTTTCTGCTTATTATAGTATCTAATCTTTTCAAACAAGTAATATTTTAACATCTTTTGCGTTTTTAAGCCGTTCGAGTTAAACGAAACACCTTATATATATATAACGGCGAAACCTTCGTAAAATCGTGTTTTATTAGTAAATTATATCTATTTTTTAGGTAAATATTTTATCCGATATAAGTTCAGAAGCATGAATGTAAAATTAATAAAACACACATTCAAGAATAAAAAAATGTTCTCACAGTCGTGATTATTTGTTTCGTGATAAATGTACAAATCATTAATGTATTATTTTATATATACATATATAGAACTTTCTTGAAGTATCAATTATACAATATTCGACGTACAATAACTTTTCCATCCCAATACTGTACTCTGAATTATCGTTGAGTAAATTGTTTCTCCGTTAAAGGGCCAAGTGGGAATCAGACATTCGGTAGACAAAATCCATAGCTAGCCTCTTATACAACCGATGAAAGCAGCAGAATCGATCGCGTATCTCAATAAAGAGGTTGCCTGCCTGAGTTTCTGCGTTCGATCCATGGTCCGATGAAAAGTAAAGCGGGAGCGGATAGATGCTTTTTGTCCTCGCTACCCTACTTGGTGCTCTTTACGCGTGTAACCATTCCAGGGTTCGTAGTTCCAGACTTCATTTCCGGAAACCGAAGCCACCAGGAACTACTTACCCCTAGGATCTAATAACTTTTATCGGTTTTCATGGCGAGCAACGGCCGGTTAGGATCGAAGAGAATAGGCGCGGGAGATGGATGCGGGATAATAGAGACAGATGGACGCGCAGAGGGATGAGATTAGATCGGGGGGAGGAGCAGAAGATGCCGTGAAATAGGGTTGAAGGCAGTGGGAGAAAGTGTAGATATTTTAAGATGAAATTTTAAGGGATGATGAAAGACCAATGGATGATTGTTACATCACAATGGAAAAAAATGGTCAATTATTGGCAAATTATTAATGATAAATTGTTGGTCGTTCGAGTGGAATGGCAGAATGGAGAAAGTATATGATAAAATAAGCGGAGTTTAGCTTATTTATTCAATATTTATTTATTGAAAATTCGTTAAAATTTTTTATAGGAATAATATAAAATAAAATTATTTACTGAACATGTATTGGCACTTTTTTTTACGAGGATAAAATAAAGACAAGGCTGGTGGTCATAAAAGGGATAATTCTTTTAGAAGAAGTGATTTTCACGTATCTATTATATTAAAAACAAACTGTAGGAAGTATGTTAAAACATGTATAGTATAGTATTTTTAAAAAATTAATTCTATGAAAATTAATTCTTTCGTCCAAAGCTGCTTAACAAAGCTTCCGTAATTCCAAAACGTTACTAAGTGATCGTAATCCGATCCTACCTCGATTTATACGACTTCAAGCACAACCTAAAATTTGTCGTTCCAGTAATACACGAGTCAAGCAGTCTAACGCCGCGGCAAAGTGTGACGAAGTAAAATTCCTCGAAGAACCAAATCGTCAATACCGGAAAGCAAAAACGAAATCAGAAGCTATAACTGGGAATCATACCGGACTGAAACAAGATTCATAACGAAGAATAACATTGAATGAAAAATTATTTCCAGCCGTCGTGGAGACCGGTATCGCGGAAGAGAGTGAAAAAAAGAGAAACGGAAGAAGTGGAAGAACGATGAAAAGCGGGAATTGGAAAAGAGGAAAGAAAACGTAGAAGAAACACGATCGAAATTTATATATATATATAAAGGAAAATATATATATAGATAACGGAATTCATCACTATAAATACATATTCGACTATCTGTAGGGTGCATCTATCGACCGTGGTAGGGTGTATCGATAATCGAAGGCGAAAGCCGGACGATGACAAATGCCTTTATCATATATGGAGGTGAGCTGTGGCCACCTGCTGACATTGCCACCGTAAATAATTCGCGGCTGCCGCTTCGAATCGCGCCTTGTCATGCAGATGTCGTTTCTATTGCATTTCGACCACGTCAAGGAAATTTCTCTACTCGATGGAACGGTTCGGTGGGCTGGAATCGTGCTACGATGGGATTAGTTGATAGATCCAGTGGTCACAGGTCGTTCTTCCTAATCGAACGCTGTCAGTTGGTTTACGAATGATTTAACGAATATCACATAGTTGCAAGGACATGGAATCTCTAAATGTTGAGGGATGATGGATGGTTTGAATGGCGCAACACTAGCTTATAAAAGAATTTGAACACTTACTATTGAAAACTTATATACTTATACACGTGTGTGTTATATAAAAATGCTTGACATTAGCACTGTAATCAGACACGATTGCCATGACTATATTGGATAAGTTTGAAACTAATTTGGAAATGTAAATGAAATTGCAAGATATCTATTGTAAAGATTATATTTAGAAGAAAATTATTATATTACATTATCCTGTAACCGTGCTAAAGCGGGAACATTTTTACATTGTTTTCGCTGGAATTTTATAGAAAAATGGAATTTTACGTGGTTACAAGTAAATCTCTATTCCGAGCTAGTTGCGTCGTGCAAATTCCATTTCTGTCGCATGTTGCCTAAGAAACGGAAAATCGATAAAGAAAATCGTATTACAAAATGGAATTTCGTCTCTATAGAACTTTAGTATGCAATCTTGTGTATCGAAGAACTATAGGTATATATCGCTATTTCCAAGCTCGAATGGCTTCGAATTTATGGCGAAACGACTACGCTTTATCCTTTATTCTTATTTTACTTTTTATCCTCTATTCATTCTGTTGTTAATGTCATTCTGTTGCCGAAATACCAGATGAATCAATTTCGTAAAATTTATCATTCCAGGATACAGCTGCGTCGTTTTTCTTAATTTTAAACAAAGTATTTAATACGATTTGAGAAACTATAGGATACATCCGATTTCGATCTCGTTGATGCTACAACGACACTTTAACGCTATATTACCAAATATAAAATCACCAAATGTTTTCCCGCTGTTATATTTACTACGGCATTTACGTGCTAATCGATTAAATATATTAAATTTGGTATCATTTAGTAGTATTTTTATATGATTACAAAATTCGATGCTACAAAAGTGAAATGTAGAGCCTGATAAAAAAAAAAGAACGCTTCATTGAAAGATAAAGATATGCGCAAATATTTTTCGTAGCCATTGTACATACCATGAAATTCAATTTTTGTATACTTAACACCGGAAACGCCTAAAGTAAGCATTCCACGATACTGAATGGACAAGTAGACGACAGACGATCTCGAGGATCGATAATCCCCGAAGACTTGGCTAGAAAGGAAAAGAAAACGCGGTCGAGGACGGAAGGAAGAAATGGGGACGGTTTCATCGCTAAGCGTAATCTTCCGTAATTAATCGACGAGTGGCGGTTGAACCGGCACGGCGCGGTGGCTAAACGGGAAAGGTGTTAGGTGCTCGTGTCTGAGAGTGCCTAAATCCGCTTAATTACCTGCCTCTCATTTGATTCCCGGCTGCTCGCCGTGTTTCCTTTGTGCAATCCGCTCGAGGGGATCGAGAGGAGAAGCCATTTGGATCTAACAGCCGGTGAAGATATTCCTAAGACGTCGAGGTAATTATAAATGCGATGATTCGTCTCGCTCTTCAGATACTCTTGCTTTGCGGTAGAAAAACCGCGACTAATAGTCTTTCTTCGTGGCTCTTGCAACGTACAGAGGCAATAGGGATTTCGTCTTAACGATGTTAACGATAGTTCTTCGAGTCAGCCGGCCGTTAACCGGTCGTCCGTGTTTTTGTAATTCCATGGCTTTCTTGTTTCTTCTAACGCATTTTTCTTCGAATTTAATGTAGAACAGAAACGAGGAAACATAGATATAAAGAGCGATAGATCTCTATTTTATATGATATTTCGGTGGAAATTCTTTTAGCAAATTGTTTGAGATTCTTTTAATCGCTTATACATTGTTGAAGGAAATTGTTGAAGAGGACAGAGATTTGGCTTGTTGAGTTCCCAGGTAGCAGAGTCAGTTATTAGATGTAATGGATGATTTTAGTTATGCCGAGGGTGAGGTACTTGTTTTATTGTTGCTTTTATAAGAAATGAAACCGATGAATCCAAGTTTGGGATAATTGTACAATCCGTTACTAGTCACGTAGACTGATAGGGAACTTTGGATTTATTCCGAGTGATAGCAACTGTATATAAAGTATGGAACAATGGGAAAATTATACGCTGTGATTTAAGATCATGTTTGAAGCTTTTCTGATATCTTTCGTCTTGACAATAAAAACTGATTCTTCGTTATTTCCACATGGTGCTCTCGATATTCTTGAAACAAATCGTACGAAATTTTAGAATGACCACGCGTGAAAGAAAACTTTCAATTAATTCGTTGAAAACGCACAAGTAAAGTTTAATAACGTGACAAGTGTTTGATATATTTTTTCAAAACTTTAAGATAAACTTCAATAAATTTCATTGAAAGATGAGCGAAGACAGAATGAATAGAAATTAATTTAGTTCGTGACAAACCACGTTTATTTTAAATTAAATTAACTTATAACGTTGAAACTTTAGAGTTTTTTCAATTTTCTCCAAAAGTTATCTCGATGAATATATTCGACAGAATATTACTTCCTCAAATAAAAAAAAGATTCTTGAATCTTTGTTTTCGCAATCTTTGTTTTGTGAATTCAAATTTCCTGCTGCTAGGATACAAAATCATATAGTAATTTGTAACATGATTCTACGAGGGGGAAAAGGAAAAATGTACGATAATCCTGAGCAGAAAATAAACTGCGCGGTGAGTAACGATGTACATATAATATTGCGGCCGAAACTGACCATAATATTGTTATTCATGCGAGGGGTATGCCTCAGAGGCAGTATTCTCTTTGGGCGATTGTCAGTGTCCAGTTTCTGAAATTGCTTGTTTGCTACTTTCCCGCAGTTTAGCTTGTACTCATGGTTACGCAGCAACAGAAACATCAGAACTGTGTCAAGCGTTAATAACTTTGCCGAATTTCCTTCCCTTCAAACTTGTCTCGAACAGGTTCTCGTTCGATGCCGAAGTTTACACCCGCCAGATGGAAATATCGCTCTACATTTATATAGCGCTTAGGAATCAGTGAACACACAGCTGCACAGATACGGGCCGTATCTGAATCCAGCCATCTAATTTTCCAAGCGTATTCTTCTCGGTGTGCCGAATGAGAAATACGTTGTATAAAGTGTAAATGTAGGTCTGCGAAGGCTTTATGTTTTATTTGTAGGCTTCGCAATTTTCACGATAGTAAAAAATAGGCAAAAGGGGAGCTAAGCTTTTGAAAGAAAAGTGTCATTTATGTGTTAATTTCTATGAATTTTAAGTTTCTTTATGATTTTTTAAGTATACGACTTTCACCGGGTTTTCATAGATATCGTTGGATCGTTTTATTTGGCAGAATCGCAAAACAGAAAGTTTAGTGAGTCGAATTTTGACGATAAATAATTTTTACCTATTTCACAATTCATGCGACTTAGCCACTCGGATCAGTTGAGCGTAATTTGAGCATTCGAGTATCGCGTATATCCTCAACTCTTAATGCATCTAAGCCAAGCAAATATTTGTAATAATTAAATACCAGTAATTCCTATCGAAAGTCTAAAATATCTCACATTCTCGCTCGGCTTCGAAAAATATCTAAAAAATAGAAGATCGTTTTATAACACGACGGCACTGGCAGTTCGATTATTGAATCCCTTTAATCCAATCCCTTTTGACACAGAATGAATCGACGAAAGACAAATAAAAAAGGATGGCCATTGAAAAATCAAGTGAAACAATTGAGAAGTGCCTCTCATACGGTTAAGAGTGAAAGAGTCCATCACGCGGAGTGGTCCGCAGCCGCATGTCGGTCGAAAGCGAGACGCGAGAAGAAAAAGCTTAAAGAAAGAAAAAACGGTCGAATTACCCAGAACCGCGGCTCAGGCGAGACAAAGGGGTCTACACTCAGGCAAATGAGGGAAGAACAAGGCCGTAGCGTAATTCGTCGTTTCTCGATGCTTGTTTCTCTTTGCGCTGGAAAATGGAAAGCATCGGGACTCAGGGCCGGGAACAATTGAAATTTCAGCCACAACGACTGGAGAGAGGGATACGGGGGAGAACAAGTCGGTTGTCCGAGTGACACAGCTCGAAACTGGTACAATGGGGTTAGAAACGGGAGTCGAAGGCAGCCTGTCTTCTGGTGTGAGCAAAAAAAGCAGCAGCATGTCGGAGAAAACAGCGCAGCTGCACTTGAAAGCAATTCCCCAGAAATGCTTTTATCGTGTCATTGTCCTAGGGAATTTTGGTGTTCGAGAACTGCGTACGTGTGCATGAGTGTCGAGGACGTGGAAAATGATTGGTTCTAGCAGTAGATCTATCAGGTCCAAGGATATTAAATTTCGTATTACATACTGAAACGTACTTTTACACTTTTACATCCAAAACTCCATGCCTATATATGCATTTTGTGGACCATTCAAGCTCATATTCCATTTGAATGATCCTTGCATTCCAAATAGTCCTGTAATGACTTCAACGTTTCCTGACGTATTCCTCCTTTGTACGTATTTTCGAAAACTCGAAGAACTATTAACTCGAGAACCTCATTCGCGTACGATATTCATCATGAAGTACAAACAGTATATTCAAGCCATCGGGAAGCTGATGAAACTCGTAGAAACGATTTTCTCAAAAGCGTCCTCCTTTCTGATGCGAGACTCTTCGTCGAAACGAAACAAAGCAATTCGTCGTAAAGCACACGATTGTAAACAAGAAAAAGTAAAGGAGATGTACAGGGTTACTAAGGAATCCTATCTAACACAGCGGATAGCCCGTATGATTCGAGGATCGTAAAACGCGTAGGTAACGACTCACCCATAAAATAGTTGCCCGCGCGATAAACTGTTACAACGATGTTCACGACAAGGTAGCATAGTTTCCAGGGTAGCGTCGAAGTGGCCTTCGGAAAATAGCAACCCGGTCATATCGGGCCGTAACCACCGAGAATAAATTGCTAGAAATGCGAGAATTCGAAAATCGTGTTGCGATGGTTGCTCGTTTTGATAAGGGCGAATGCAGTAGGCAGCGCATGAGCGTATAGAGATGTGAACTTTGGTTACGTTTTACCTGGCTTCTTGGAAATTAGATCTACGTTAGGCGTTTACGCAATATTGTTAAAGCCGAACGTGCCTTGTATTTGTAAATTTTGTTTCGCGTTGTCAGGATATTTTGGCTCGTGGAATTTTCCAATTCTGGGTTGGGTTCTCTATGAACTCTGTTAAGGTTTCGCTTGATGTAAGAATATTTGTTCGCCGAGGAAATTTTCAAGACGATATAAGCAAGTCAAGTGTAACTTGTTAACCGCAGAGTTTAGTTTCAAAAATTCCTTACTGTGTGCGTAGTTAAAATCAAGCAACGACGAGTGCACGTCAAACGTAGGGCAAATGTTCATACTATATATTTTTGAAATAAAGAATAAAATAAAGAATTCTTTTCGCGAAGGAGGAAATGTAAAAAGTTACATTTTTATTCGAGAAAAAATTAACAATTTATCGTTGGAAAAGGTATTGTTATTAAAAACTTAAAAATTGTCAAAAAACGAATCAGTAAGTAAAGTACACAAAACAGTTCGGGGAATAGCCGATATACGCAGTAAAGTACACAAAATAATTCGAGGAATAGCCGTTATACGCAGTAAAGTACACAAAATAATTCGCGGAATAGCCAGTGTACGCAATAAAATACACGAATGGGGATGCATTGAGGAAAGTAATCAACCTAATTTCTAAAAAGCAATACGTTATACGGAGCATAACCGATGTACCAAAGAGAATAATCAAATAATCAAAATTTTAATACGCGATTAAAATACGTAATAGGTTTGCTGAAAGTATAAAGGAAATATACCACTAAATGTCATTTGTATTACTTTTTATTCAAATTTTCAGTTTTTACAGTGAATGATAATTTTTTATTTCACACGACGAGTATACACGTCAACCGCATCGAAATAATTTGAATTGACAAATTAAAGTTTGGATTGAAATTTCGTGCGATTCCTTTGGGTTTTAAACACGTTTAATTTTAATTAACCCGTTAAATTTTAATTTTAACATTTTAATTTGACAAACAAAAACGTTTGGTTTCTTTGTATCGCATCCTATCCTTTAAAAGACATATCATGTTTTTATGTATAATATAGTATTCTTTGTGTGAATAAAAAATGAGTATACGTCTTCACTGATAATATTTCTAAGATCTTCTATTATACTCCAACATATTCTACAAACTTTCGTATTCGTAACGTTTCTCTTCTAAATTTACATCGATCTTGTATCTTCGTCTTTTTAAAGACGATCGAAATTCACGAAGCACTTCTTTCAACACCATTAACTACTTTAGCAAAATTAAACCGCTGAAATACAACTAATTTCAAGCAAAACCTATTCTCTATTGTAATTAAGGATCCAAGGACTCGGCAATAAAACATATTCTCATAGAAAGAACGAACAAAAATAAGAGCAAGCAATGGAGGAAATGGACGAAGCTCCGTACTTCGCACACAAGGATAAAAACAGCGTGGAAGCCTCTCAACGTGTATATAGACGTTTTTCATAACGAGGAATAATAGTTGGCGGAACGGGTGAAACAAAACGAGTTCTCGGCTTTGGACACAAAGCACGCGCTTCGAACTCGCCAGAAAACAATAATCCACTTACGTCAGTTCACCGTGCGGGGGAAAACGAGTTACAACGAACGTCCGGCCCCCGAAACTTTTTAATATCGTTAACGTATGTCGTCAACCGTGGCGCATATTTATGAGAATCCGTGGCTCGTTATTTAACGCGCGAGCAACCGCGACGACCGTCTAATCTAGAACTATATTAACGAGTTTCCCGCGGTTCGAGAACGGGTGCCTCAATCGTGCCGAAAAACAGGAAAATTCCTCGCTGAAATTTCACGAACGGAACCGAGAATTCCCGGTGGGGTATTAATTAGCGAAAATCTCGTGACCACGATGCGTAAGTTATGTCAGTTGGATGATTCGAAAGCCCCGGGAACGGAGAAACGGTGCTGAAATTGTCGTAGAATCAGAAGCAAAGAATTATAATACTTATTACTATTAAAGCTGGCTTCGGGTCTGTAAATAGCGAATGACAAATGGAGGAATTTTAAGTGACAGGAATTATTAACGTCCTGGCGTTTGCATTTCAAATTATGTTCAAATAACACGAGTTCGAAGCGCGGGACTGAATAGGAATAAAACACGTGTTCCTAAGTTCCGACGGTGAGTTGTTGTGACACTTGTAACTGAATGTACGTGTCTTAGATTAATTTTTGAAGGGATAATGACAGATATTTATACGAGGCATCGCAAGTAAAAGTCTTGACCAGGCCGCATTTTGTATGAAAAAAAATCACGATGAAATGTTAATTAAGTGAATTCTATGAATCAATGGTTTAAATTGAGATTTATTATTATACTCTGTCTGTTTGATGAATTTACAAATGTAGGTTGTGTCTCGCGGTCTATGATTGCGATATTCTCGTGCTGTTTGTGATGAAAAGCGTAGAAAAGAGGCGAGTCACGCTGTTCGAAATAAATGTACGTAAAAATAATGAAAATTTCACGTAGAATACTGTTCGTGTATTGTACTTGTTTCAAAACAAAAAGTAAAACATTTTTCATGTAACAAAACGAGTCATAGAGATTTTCGTTTCATTTGTTAACGCGTAGTTATAGCTATTAAGGAACAAATGAAAAAAGATTATTTAAAATCATACTTCTGTCACATCTGCAGCTTCAGTTTGAACAACGCATGACTTTAATTAAACACGAAGATCTACATTGTCTCACTGAAATAATTGGTTGTTATAACGGAAAATGGATAAATGTTTATCTTCAAAGATATCATTTTTTTAACGAATTAAGATAGAAATCTTGACAAGATGGAGATTATAAGCTGAACGAAATGAACACTCTCGTTACTCGAAAATCCTGTCACAAAAGGGCGAACCCCATTTTTTCTTTTCGCTCCATTCGTCTGGTCAATTTTATCTCATTATTCTCATTATTCGGCTGATTTTTATACGGGTTTCTCGGTGTGTCTTTTCCCCTCGTTGTATTTCCTCGCCCGGATTTTGTTTTCTCTGAAAGCAGTTTCTACAATCTAAATGAACTCTGTCCATCAACCTGCTTTTATCTTGCCTTATTAATTTATCTTCCCGACCGTCCGTCACTTGGAATTTTTATTCGCTCGACGTTACGTAGCTGAAGGAACAGTCGTGAAGGCATATCAGGTCTAATGCGAATTATTGACTTTTTAATTTCACGCGTCCAAATTGATTTAAATTGCTTGAATTATATATGCAGTAGTGGTTCAATCCACGGAAGGTTCGTCAATTATTGAAATTAATCGATCGATCTACCGATTCTTTGAATAATAGAAACGAAGATGTAGTAAGTAAATATAGATATAGTAAGATAATAATAAAAATGAATAATAGAACGAAATTATTATGTTCGTCCATAATTCGTTCCACATCTCCAAATACGTATCGCGAGCTTTTGCGATATTGCCGCGTATGAAAAATAAACGTCACATTTTTAACAAGGAGGATCATTAAAATTTTCTAATTACGAAGAACATCCGAAGCTCTGCATCGTCTCGATAAATTACTCGGTTTTTTTCTTCCGTTTCTGCGAGTCGACACGCGAATAAGAAGAATCGCGAATCCTCGGGATTCCACAGCGATTCCTCGAACGCCTCGGCCGCGGCCAGCCGAGGAGAAATTCGGTTCGTTGTTGGAAACGAGCGTGCAAGCAGATGCATTTCAAGTAGATACATTTCGCGCGATCCGCATCTTTTCTTTAGCACGGGTGTGCTTGGAACGGGTTTATGGATGCCAAAGAAGATTTCGCGAAGAGGTAGAGAGGAGAAAATTCTGACAAGAATATCTACATGTTTATGAAACGTGTTTTCTCTTTGCTTTGCTAAATTATGTTTTCTTTTCGTTCTATATTTATTGTATGTATGGTGCGTTTGTTATGTTGATTAAAAATGAAACTAGTGTTTCATATTACAAACATGGTGTTGTTTATAAAGAATTGTAAGAAGAGACGAATGAATATGTGTATACGACGATTATTCTATTCCTATTATCCTTCCTACCCTCCCCCCCCTCCTGTATATCTTCCATTTCCTTTAAAAAATGTTACTTGAATAAATGGGTCCTTGGAAATATTTTGTCAAATTATTAGCTCAGCTTCGAAATGGTTTCATGTGTAACTAATTTAACTTTATTTTCTTTGTTACAGGTAAGTCATGGAAGCTCGTCTATTAACTCGAATTGGAATCAAACTTCCTCGTCTTTGCATCATAAGTATTTACCAACAGATTTCTTCGTCGTTAATAACGAAATATGATTATTAAGTCTTGGGTGGCAGAATATTTTTTTTTTCTTTATCGCAAGCATTTCTATTGTTTTAGTAGTATATGGCAATAACTGTTTAATAATTGTATTGCCCCTACAAATTTCTTCCTTCGTTCACAATGGAAACACGTTGTTCACATAAGTTCTATAGATATTCCCAATGAATGAGCGAATTGAAGTGTCTCAAAGTACAGATCACGCACGTATACACGTCCTAATTTTATATAATTCAATTCGTACTTTATTTCCATATACCACGTTTCAATTCCTATTCCGAATAGCAAAATCAAAAGTGTTCAAAATATTTCATCAATGTAGCACGGTCTGTACATAGAACTCTTTCCAACTGACTTTACCCCAAACGAACAACAAACGCGAGCCAAAAAAAATAATCCTGCACGTAACGTTGAAAAGAGTCTTCCTCTTTAAACCTTTCAAACGAAACTCATAAACACCGTATCAAACCGAAGAACCCGAACTGCAACGAAGAAAGCTCGGCATCCCAAGTTGCAGTATAGCGAGATGGTTGTATAGTTTTTAAATTCGCGAGCAGACGCGCTCGTTCTCGCGCCTCGTGAATCGAGGGCAAAGTATGCGGTCCGTGGCATGCGATGAAGTAGAAATAGCTCTCGCTTATCGATGCTTACGTGCGCGATGCGTTCGCATAACTGGAACTTCTTCTTCCTTTCCGCCTCCGTATGACGCTTTTGCGAACAATAAAGCGTAGAGGTATGAAATGCGAGCGCGGATTTACGGAATGTCGAGCACCTTACAACATGTTCGTGCATCAAGTGGAATATCGAGCAGTTTATGGGCCGTCTCACAATTATCAATCGATTTGATTCCAGAAGGATTCTTGACGCGTAAAGGTAATCGAGTTTTGAAAAGAATCGAATGCAGGTATGTTGAAAAGAATCGAACGCAGGTATGGAGAAGGTTTCAATGAGATAGGATACTATTGCCGACTATTCTTTTCAATTGGCTTTTTCAAATATCTTTCTCTTCGGTGTGCTTTCTATTATGTACAAAACTACGTTCTAAATGTACAAAAATATATTTAAGAAATATCGATGACTTCGAAATATCATAGGAAGATCTATTTTGAAAATTTATCACTTGAGAAAAATATAGGGAATGCTGATTGTGAAAATGGTTTTGTAGAGCTTTTGTTTGAATACGTACTATAAACTAGATTTTTGCGAAACGGATAATTATAATTCACTAAAATTAAATTAATATTATTTAATATTCTCATTATATATATTCTTGAAATTCGATTAAACTTTAAATAGTTAAATAATGAATAAATGACGAACAGATACTCAAATATCCATTTCTATTCGCCTATTAACGTGATTATGTACGAAGCTTCCCCGGTATATGTTTATCAGAGGAAACGTATGGTTCTGAAGTACATTTACGTGTTTCTTAAGAGAGACGTTAAAGCAATCGGTGTTCAGGAAACGATTTAACAAATGCGTTTATGTGGGAGGAACGAAGGAAAGTATTTAAGGGAATTCAGTGGAATCGTTGCTCGCGATTCGATGCTTTGAGCCTACGAAAATTTCATTACTTACGGTTCGTTTGAATGTTTGATTGTCCGCTTGGAAAAGATTTAACGCAACTACGTCAAAGCCGCTACCGTCTACACGCGGAACCTGATCTTCCTTTCAAATTGCATGCTAATTGTCCTTGTCTGACAAACTGGGTGAATTTACAAGGTGATTAAAACAAACTTCGATCGTGTTTGTCGCGACGACAGCTTCTCAAAGTATCTAATATGCGTAATCGTGTTCGAAAGTTCAGAATAGGTGCATAATTCCTTCGAAAGCTGAATAATTCCTGCGGAAGCGATTCCCATCGTATTAGGCATTCTAATTCCTTCCTCTCGTTGGTTTGATACGAGGGGAGAATTTTACAACGTTTCTTTACAAATATATTGAAATTTTAATTTTAATTTTGAAGTTTATTGCCTGATACTTATTCGTATTGTTAATCGAGAAAAATTGTTTGTTTTCGTAAATTTCGATAAAATTTATTACAGGCGATATATTAAAGTAATTTATTGAGGAAATTTATTAGATACGAGCCTTTTAATCCAAACGTGGCGCAAGTCTAGAAAATAGATTACCGCATAATGAGGGATAAAGTAAAAATTTTGTAAGGGACCGAGTGGCTGATTCTCACGTATTATTCTCTTATCCACCGACAAACTAACGAAGACATACTTGTACCATTTTTGCACAAAACAGAATGAAGGTTACGCTTTCGAAATGTGGTGTTAAAGCAAATATGAAAAAATCTGACCTGCACCACTTTTGCATGAAATGGCTCATACATTAAAAAATCCATTCATATTATTTACTAAAGATCTACTGCACAATGGGTTCTGTCTCTCCATTCGTCGTACTGAAAGAATAATTCAGAATAATTTTAGAATTGCGCTTTACGATATTTCATACGATAGATTTCTTGAAATTTTTTTTATTGAAAGCTACTTAAAACTTAAGAATATTTGAACAGAGTCATATCAATGGCTCTGCGAAACAATTACGCGAATATTTCCAATAGCCAAAGAATATTTCTCACTACTTCTGACAAAAATCGTATCGACTTAAACCACTTTAACTTAACCGCCTTAACGCCATCGAGAAAGGAAAAGGTACCGCATAGATGTTCAAGGAAAAACATAACATAAGATATCCAATCACGAAGCGTCCAATCCTTAAATATCGATCACGGTCGATCAGCAGCCTAGCAGTCGAGCAGCCAAATACCTACGTATAGCTGGAGAGAAAAATTCACGAGCTTCGACGATGACGAAGCCAGCAGTGAAGGGTGCATTTTTCTCTGCCAAACCTGTCCTCGAACACGACGAGACCGCGTGACTGTGGCCGAGAAACATACGTTTCGTCGAACGGATTATTTCCGTCCTGCTAAAAAGAACGTTGCGAGTTTCTCGACCAGAGAAATAGGGAACGCGAAGGAATGTGAGGACACAGTTTCCACAGTGGAACGTAAAAGACGCGAAGCACCAGGTGTCGGAGTTGCACGCTCCAGCTCTGATCTTTGAATTTTCCTCGGGTTTACGTAGTCAAAGAGATCCGGATCCACGTTCAGTTCGTTCTCGACCAAATGGAACCATGAAACGAAAGTCGACTGTATGTATATATGTATGTGTATGTATAGAGGAAAATGGCAGGGCAGGGTGGAATTTATTGAAATTGAGAAAGGCTTAGGGTAGGGACAGGGTAGTATAACGTTGAGAACTGGTAACAACGAAGTGGAGTTAATTGGGTTATGAGGCAGGTTATGGGACGGTGGTAGCGAGGGTGATTTTATGGCATATGTTTTATGTTTTATCGCGTGCTGGAACGAGGGCGAGAGTTGGGAAACTGTGGTTCAGAGAGATATTTTGTAGCTGGATGGTGATGTAGGTCGTGTTCGTTTTCGTAAAATGAATTATGATGCGAATTGTAGGCGCGGATTTAGTGGAAATGTGTGACTGAGTTAGTGAATAGGATTTTACACTTTAAATGTCCAGAAAAAATTCATTTTACTACTTCGATTATATTATATTATAGTAAGTTAGATTAAATGTTGATATTCTTCTTCGTATACTCTCATTCATTTACAAATACGCAATATAATGGCAGTTTCTTTCCTTGAAAACTATCGAAAAATTTCACACTATATAGTGTGCTTAAATTGATTACACGAGAAAGCGTTTCTAGACCCCAACAGTAAGTGTTGCGCACCTTTCAATTCGACGTCGTTCCCATCTCGAATGAAGCAGCTTTGTGATATCGCGTCGTAAGCTCTCGCCTTGCACGAAATTTTAGATAAATTTAAATTTTAAACACGGGCCATGGTAATTCGATTGAAATTTCCTAGGACGCCGGCGTACGTATAAGTACGCGATTCACATAGCCTGGGATAGAAAAGGGATGCCGGAAAGATCGTCGTGTTTATTTTACGTCGTGTCGGTATTACCGTGTACTCCTTTAACCTTTTATCCCGATCTCTTCGTAGAAATACGACGCAACATCTTCAGGAATTTTCGAGCAAAGTAATTCGATCGAGATTTCTCTTTGTTCTGCGACGTTCCTGTATTTCCCATCCTTTCGACTCGACTGGATTTTTCTCGCTATTTACTCTGACCACATAGTTCGCTTCGATCACGAGAATTTATCACGAGATTTAAATTTTCTGCAACTTTTTGTAAATTAAATACCGAATTGGATTTTATCGATATTGATCGTTGGGAAGCAGGATATAACTTGCTCGTGTCAATAAAAGTCGTAAAGAGAATATACGGTAGTGAATCTGAACAGTATGGTTCCGATTTGTTTAATTTTAACAGCAAACGTTGTAAGTTAATTTAGATCTACAAAGGATTTCTATCATTTTTATTAAATTCGATTAATATGTTTTTCGATGTAAAAGTTATTGTACGTCGCACGAAAGTATAGACGATTTCGTCGAGAGAAAATTAACAAAATAACTGACAAAAGAGAAACGGATTTAATTCAACGAAAAGATAAAAAATTCGTAATACAGAGTTTCAAACTCTTATATTTCGCTTACACTCGTTCAACGTCTCTCCATTATACCCTATCGATTTCATCCCTTAACGTACCTCGTGTAACGTCTCCCAATCTCTTTCCCTCCAACTTTACCCACATTTTTATTATACCACGATAACCTCAAATTACACGACATCCCATAAAACTGCTATTCTGACTCGTAAAATCTCGTTCATGCCATCTTTAGAAACTCAAGTTACACTCATTCGAGTTGAAAATTTTACAGGACGTTAATTCAATCGGTGTTGAGTGATGCAACTATACACCTACGTCTACATGAATTACCATAGTGCTGGCAGAGAGCAGGGCATTACTCGCTCTCTACTGTTGATCTTTGATCTCGATCTACGGATAGGGAAGGAGGAGGGGGAAAGGCTCGTAAGGCGGGCGAATCGCGAAGCATCACCGAGTTTATTTTACTTTGTGAGCGTTGCACTCCTATCCTCGCCTCCTTTGTGCCTTTACCCTGCATTTACCCTGGCAACGATAACGAAATTGTAGGAGCAGCGTAATGCGGCTGAAATTGTCTGCTAGCTACGTTTTGGTAATTTCGTTCCTCCCAACGTTATCAGAGGGTAGCTGTCTTATCGAGCGGTAGATCGAGTTTGAAAGGTAACACCCTTCTTACCTTTTATTTGCCGGCTAACACAAACTGCTAAACTGTTGCACCGATGTCTGAAGGTGTTTGCGACAATTTATGCGAATGCGTATGCTGGCTTTACTTACTTGTATGATCGTGCGAGAAATAACTGCTAAGAAGGATTTATCGAGGAAGTTAGTGTTTGGAAGTTGAAGAGAAAGGTAATGGAAAGATATTTAGGGAATAATTTTTGATTGATATTAAAATATTACATATCGTAATGTTTACTTTTATCCAATGTACAAAGAGTATCTGCAAACTTGATGTAATTGTAATTATTCTTCGCGTATCTTCTTTCTTCTTGAGTACATTCAAAACTAAAGCTATAGTTAATTTTCGTATCTGCAAAATTTATCAGCCAGAGGACGCTTTTATCAGGGGGACAAATATTTTATATAGAACCGGAAACAGCATATTACCGTTTCTGGGTTTAATCTTCGGTCTTGCTGTTGGTACTGAGAAAGGTGTACACAGGCAATGTCGGAACTCGTTCCGTTTCCTACCGTCGCTATCTTTTCCTTTAATAACATCACTGCTCTACTAGAATCGTAGAAATTCTTGTCGTTTCTCGATTGTAATTAAACGACTATGTTGATTTCAGCGTCAAAACAGTGACTTGGTATCTTCGATTTCGATAAATGGCCATGACGAGGCATGATTCGACTGACAAACAAATCCTTAAATAAAAATGATCGGATGTAAATTTTCTAAAAATTTCCGAAATTTTATTTGTGATCTTAAGAACTTGATATATTGGATTTCACGATTAGAAGTCGAGACGTTTAACATTTTTTAAAGAAATCAAAAGTAAAAGCTATGGAGACAAGTATTATACAGTGGAATAATAACAAACGGAATAAAATAATAATAATTTATACGCATATCGCAGACAAATGAAACGGATCTCTGAAAATTCTCTTTGTATATAAAAGTAAGGGTCTAGCCTATGCTTTAAAAGGAAATATATAACGTACTTGTAAGTTAAAATTAAATGACAAAGCAAAGTACAAATTTTTAGACTAATCAGAATATAATAAAATAGAATTCTACTAATAAATGAGAATTCTACTGACATAAGGAAATAAGAAACTAGTGTATCCAATATGCATAAATATATTGATAAAGTGCATAATATAAAAACAGACAGGATGTATGACGAAAAAAAGATCATTACGTAAGAGAACGCGATTTTATGATCGGTGATGTATTTTAATCGTTCGGAAGAGTGAAAATTGAAACTTTATTTATTTGTTTTAAAAGTTATGAGAAGTTTCAAAGCCAAATGTAGCGTATAAAAATATTTTATCGACATTGCGTACGTGTTTTCGTGATAACGATATTGAATGTTCTTTTGATCGTTCGAGCGCTTTAAAAAGCGAATACAAAAATCAAAGAGCGCCGCAATTAATTTCAGACAACGTGCTCAATGAACCATAACTTTGTCGACCTAGACGTATTGAGGTAATTGGTAGAGAAAAAGTATGTATGTGGTTGATAACTGCGATCAAAGGTTTCCTACTTTAATATATTAACACAACATTGTTAAAGTTATCGATCTTTCTACTTTCTTTTATAGCTCAAAAAATTAATTCATATTTTCTTTTTAAATTCCTTTTAGAACTATCAAAGCGTATCCGTTTAATCTTCCTATTTCATTTTATATTTTTTAAATGTCTTCTACGTCTATATTATAAAACTTTATTTTTTTCCTTAAACCTCGTAAAACTTGCTTATATGTACGTTCATGACATTCGTGAAAACCAAATTCTTTTCTTCTATATAATAGTTCTAAATTAATACTCAATAAAAATGATACCTATTGCGTAATTTTAATAATACACAGCTAGATAGCAAATTATTTACTAGAATCTCAATCTGGATAATGAAGGTAGCATAAAAAGTTATTTAAATATAATTTTATAATTACATAGATGTTAAACACTTTCCGGGAAATCACAACGTTAATTGTAATTATTTAAATCGCTTGCCCGGAAAAACATCGAATTGGTTCGTAAAGCCATGTTCTCTGTTAATTATCCCTGAATCGGACAATATTGCACGGGGGCAAAGAAAGCTTGGCTGGCACGATTATCTCAGCTTTGCAGACGGTGAGGTGAACTTAAGAATTCCTTGCTTTAACAGAACTTTTTAGCCAGGACCAGTACGGGGCATCCAGCCTCTTCAGAGAAAACTTTTTCTGCCATTTATACTGTGAATGCAGGGTACGAGCAAATCTCGCCTTAATTAGTTGTCCTCGATTGGACAAGAATAAGCTATGCAAGTACATTATCACGCTTAATAACCCGCTTTGCCTTTCCTTCTTTCAGTTTTCACGACACGAACGTGCCGTTGCTTTCTTAACTAGTTTAGTGGAACCAATGAATGAATAATTAGTTCTTCCTTTACTTTTTTATGGATAGAGAATCGTACATTCTTCTAAAATGTTTGTCCTATCGATTATTGGAAGTTAATTGTTGATTAATATTTACGGCAAGTGAGTCATAGCTTATCAGGGACATTTGATACTTGTTATTTGATATATGAGAATTGAATTTGGAAAAATTTGATGTAAGAGCTGAGGAAATCTGGTGAAACCATTTACGAATAAGAATAAGATTAATTTCAAGGTATCAACTATTTCGTGAATATTTATTTTCCAATTTTTGGGATACTTATGATTATTCATAATATTTGAAGTGTACGGAACAACATCTTCAGTTGATAATAAAAGATACGTCGAATTGCAACGATATTTGGAAAAAATAAAATTTGGATTTCTGACAAATCATTTGCCTTTCTCGTGGCAAACAAATAAATAGAAGGTAAAAAAAGCGCAACATCACTGTTGATGTGGATTAACTGAATCATTTGCAACCATCAAGTGAAACAGGCCATCGATGAAACCGACGTGTGTCGTAAATCGACTCCTGGATATTCCTGCGGGCTTCTGCCGCAGCAGACGAATGCAAAAAGGGTGAAAATAAAAAATATCGATTCAGCACACGATGTTTCTCTCTGATTGCTAGAAATTTAGCTCTGGATGAATCTTCTGCTTCCCTAGAAAATCGGGCTTTCGACGAAACCGTAATTGCGTATGAAAATAGAAACAATAATTCCAATCAAACTAGCGTATTCATACAGCAAATGTCCACGGATCTTTCCACTGTATCTCTAATTCTCTCGCAAATTTAAACAAAATACTATACGTCTAAATTGTAAAATTAAATTAGAATAAATCAATGGAATTAATTTTGCAAATTCTAAATTTATAAATGGTATAATATAATATGCTTGATAACTGCTATAATAGTTCATAAAAAGTATAATGTAGCATACGTAAGTAATAAATAGAACAATAAATAATACCTTATACAAAATACATAAAAGAATATTTAGTAAATAATACATAACACGTACGCATAAACTAACAAAATATTCATACGTCTCTGTCATATACTTTTCGTCGTGCTTAACTTCAGCTATATTTCCCAACCACGAAACGACCAGTGACGACTTCGTGAGAATTTTGTATACCAAATTTTCACGACTTCCGCCGTGGATAAAAAAGGGCACAGCAGTTGACTCATAACGCATTTAAAATTCAAATACGTCGCTTGAAAGTTCCTTCGACGTCGTTCGATTCTCTTCCAATGGCGAAAATAGTTTGTCGTCAGGAATTCCTCGTAACTACCGGTTGGAAAAATTTGTTTGTACGATAATCGAATTTCGCGCTTGTTTCACAAATAAAATAAATGGAAGTTACAGTGTCGACTAGATCGCTTTGGTGGAATATAGTTACTGGTATGACGTCGTCGCGATCGTCAAATGAAATTTGCATCGATTGTTAGTCAGAAGCATTCTAAAGCGCGATTCTCGTTTCGAGCAACATTTACTCTCGTTGATGATCGCTCGTTCGACGAAATCTGCCGACCGTATGGAAAATGCGTTTATTTTCCTGCTGGGTTTAATTGAATATGCTTCCGGTACGTCCATTGTTCTTTTGTTCATCGGTGTTTGCCGTAATGGTTGCCACCGGTCCGCGTGATGACGAGGGTAGAATTATTTCACGATCCGAAAAATATTTTTTGTATAATACAGAATGAGTACGGGGATGTGAGGATAGAATTTCGAGTATTTGTTTGTTTATTTATCTGTTTGTTTAATGGATGGTACGTTTGGTGGAAATAGTAGAAAAGCAAGCAATCTGCTATACAAACAATGGAATAATCTTAAGAACGATAGATATCGATATCCTTTTATAATACAATCATTTTACAAAGTTTTCATCCGAGATGAAAAGATTTTTAATAATACGACGGAGGTCTTATTTAAAACTTATTTAAAAATCATTGCGATAAGCACAATGTTAAATGCAGACTTTAAATTGAACGTGATAATAAAGATTATACAATACTAGTGGGTGGTGTTCAATCGTTAATTAATTTTACTAGAAAGCAGAAAAGAGAGTATTATAGCTCTAATTGGATTAGATTCATACGATCTCGTTCGTCAATACGGAAAATTATTTCTAATGACTAAATCGCATTTTCCGATACGAGAATCCTTCTCATCAAACCAATCGTATAATTCCATATTCCTTATAATGAAACGAACCGAAACGAGACAAAATTTAAGGCTCATTGACCACAAATTCAAGAATTTATCACCGTCATACGAATTTCCCAATAAAAGTATATACCCGTCGACAACGTTGTCACGCAAACAGAGAGGCGCACAGTTGGAAAATACATGTTGGATGGAGCTGCTTGTTCAAATTGGAAACTGCTATTGACGGAATCGAGGAAAAAAGGGGAAGTTGGAGCGAAATAGCGATCCACACGCAAATTCCCTGTGTCCACGGAAAACCTTTTGTGACCTGGAATTACGAGCTGGAATTAATTAATAACCGATACATCGACAAGATAGGTGTGCTGGCCGGTCCTATATCGGGGGCATATAATTTTCCTTCTGTTCTTTTTCTCTATCGTTCTCACATATTTTCTATTTCATTATATTAATCTGCTTCTAGTTCGATAAGCGAATCTCAAGTGAAATAACAGAGTGGAAAATGCGAGTAAATGACGCAATTCGAAATCTTTTTGTTGTTTGTTGCTTTTCGTTGTTATTTTTTATGATCCATGATATTCATAGTTTAATGCTCGTTTTACGCATACCTAACCTTTGTTGCATAGGAACTCTGTTCTATAACATTACGAACTCGGTAATAAAGTAATGTAATTAATCATCTATGTATGTAAAATATGTCGTGTATCAAACTTTCGTTTAATAATAAAAATAGATAATAACAGGTTTGTAAGATATTTACCATAAATACAAAGAACACAGTGAAGTGAGATAACTTCATAACTATAAATCGCTGGAAGCGAGAACATTGTACATTTAAATTTATGGCGTGTCTATTGTGTGTAGATCCCTTCTTGTAAAACAAGACTGCTATTGTTCTTTATTTGTTTCTGCATTCAAAATTTTATGATTCCTCTCCTTCTTGTTTCCTCTATTTATACTTCACGATATCTATTTTTCAACGCTTCTACAGTTTCATCTTCTTCTCATACTATTTGCAGTAGCACCTTTCCTTCTTTCTGCATATTCTGTCCCGCCAACTTCAATGTATATGTACATGTATTCTATCTACCCTATATTTTTCATTCTTTTTTCTTTCTTTCCACCTCGTCTTTTGCTTCTTTCCTTCCTGTAGAATATTCAATAATGGAAAATTAATAGCACGTAATTTTTTAATAGCTACGATATTTAGGTCAACTTTCATCTCGGATATTCCTATACATATAAATTTGATTCATTCGACTTTCAAACATTCTCAGTTTGCCAGTAAGTAAAAGAGTCCTAAATTGATACTACAATGATTGAATCCACCACGAGATGCTGGTTTCCAAATGGAAACGACGAGTTTTAAATTTCTTGTTTTTATTAAAAAAATTTATATTATCTTGTATTGAAATGGAAACATAACTATAAATATCTATTCATTCGCATTATTCTACTTTAATTGTCTTTTAATGTCACACAGAAAAATTGAATTTGCATAAAGATCCGCAGTCTACTCGTTATATTACTTTCTCATTGAAATATGCCTGATCTTCTCAAAGACCACTTTTCAGAAATTTTCTTACCATCCACGTTTTCGTTCTCGTCAGGTTTCTATTACAACCTCCGCGTTTAATCGCTACGCAACACGCGGACAAATTTCGACTCGTTAAACGGCAGGATTAACTGCCCCACCGGCGTCACACTCGTACGCGTGATGGATGGGATATTCTATAAGCGACGGGCCAGCGACGACCCAATTTAACAGATGCGTTTATCTGCACGCGTGCCTCACGCCACTCGTGACAATGACGCGCGTGTGCATCATAGTTTATCCCTTTTTCGTGTCTCTGTAGATTCGAATCGCGATTACTCGTATTTTTGGTAACGACTGTAGAATTCTGCTTTCGAGCTCTCGAGCAACAGGATCGAGTCGTTGGAAAATTTACGAGAACTCGGCGTTTTGTCGCCAGAGTTACAAAAGCTGGCCGTAATTTTGCGAACGAGCTGATAAAACTTTGTTATTCCACAAATTCACCTAACGGCCTGGTGCTTTTGATTCATGTAAATACACGGTGTTAAGGATAGCGGAGTGCATCATGATTACGATATGGAAACAATTGCTATTTTTGAAAACTCTCGTGTTTCGTTTCATTGTGTTGGTTCATAATCGAAGGGAGAGAAAAGGGTTGAAAGTTGAGCGCTGGAAACTATGAACGTGAGAGTATTTTGCGAACGAAGCAACGTATGATTTTCTGTGCGCACAACATTTTCTGAAAAACGACAATTAGGTAATATTATACGCGTACTAGGTATATTTAAAATATTACTATGTTATCATTAATATTAAGTAATAAAAAAAAAATTACGTAAAGTAGATAAATTCTGCTTTCTTAAAAAAAAATCACATAATATTCTTTGTGTATTACCAATTTTCTTCATAAACTCTTTATAAATTATTCGAATTTAGTTTTGGAATACTGTACCTCTACGAAAATAAATATGGATAAATAAATATAGATTGAGCGTAGTTCATTAGGATTGGCAACGATATAAAGCACCCTGCTGTTCGATATTATCCGTTGATTTGCCCAAGCAGAATAAATAAATGTTTGATGCTTGGTTCTTGCTCGAGGAGTAATCAAGAAGTGGTCTTATTTGAATGATCGGCTATTTTTAGAGGCGCGAGGATGTGAAATATACTGATGCTGAGAATTCTCTTTGATTGCTGTGGGTTAAATAAACGAGTAGTTTCAGGATTTGTGTGCTCAAGAAGTCGTTATTTATCTTCCTGCGTAGCTAATATGTAGTAGATATTTTCTGGTTTTTATTTTTACATGCTTCGAATTTCTCGTTAGCATTATAACGTATGTGATTATTGTGAAGAATCTTTGGAGAAAAAGCTGTATTTTCTTTGACATAAAAATGGCACACGCGGGAGCAAATAAATTATTGTCAGAAATAAAAGATTAAATGGAAAATGTATACAGCGTGGCACACGAAAACGCGAAACAGTTAAACACTTCCTGTTCTATTTTAAATGAATAGTGACTTGTACGCAGGGAAGTTTTCTTCCGTATTAATTCAGAATTTATTACGTTCTTCGGAGTAGTCTGGCAAGTACGAAGCTTTTCTAGTTAACAACAGAATTATAAACTGTATTTAACCAACTCCGAAATTTTGGAACTTTCCCAAGTAAATACACGAAATTATTAACTTTCCTATCTGCGTGCATAATAATCGCGTTTCTCGGTGTTTAGATAAGTTTAACAAAAAGATGAAAGAAGTGGAGAAATTGACTTTAATGAAAATATGATTTTGTTTCTAACATACCGGAATATGTAATACCTTTTTATACGACGAACAAGATCTTATACAAATATGAGAAAGAAAAGAGACTCGTTGCTATTCGAAGAATCTTAATTCATCGATTCGTTTTACCTATTTTCGATCAAAGAAAATATCTATAACATCTTCACGCTTTTCTATTTTTTATTTAGCGCACTTGATCGATGTAGCTTCTAAACGGCCCATACGTCGTTAAATAATTGACTCGACAAAGGTCGATCGCGGCAAGCCGATAAAACGGGAACGAGTCGCTGCGAGCGATCGTAAAATCATGGCAAATACACGCGAGAGCCGGTGCACGGTCTCCGGGTAACCAAGTCGGAATAAATGGGGCGAGTTAACGTCGAAAGAAACAAAGTTTCCGATCCGAGCGCCCGCGCGGGCGCGCGCGTGTACACGGCCTGAAAGTTTAATCGGCGAAATCTTAATTAGAGGCTGCATTTATTAGGGCGGAACTCGCGGCAGGATGCGCGCGTCGTCCTCGCTTTTGCATCGGCCATCGTATGCAAAGAAGATACCCTCGTTTTGTTCGCGTGCGAAACGGATGCCTGCAGTCCTCCGTACGCAGATAACGAGACTGGCAATTATTGGCGGAGGGCGGAGTCTGGGAAGAAAAATAGAAAAGGTGGGAAAAAGGTGTACGTGGAAAGCCGGAACGCTTCAGCTGGCTGCAAGTCGAACTGGTAATATTTTTTAGCGACTACCACCCTTTCGACGATTTGACTGGATCTGCCCGCCACGAGCCGCAGCAAACAGTGGGCGGAATCGCGATTTCGATCCAGTTGTGCTTTTATGTTATTTGCTTCCTTTATTTGCCTTTTTACGGTAGAACTCTAGTAGAATTTATTGAAACGAAATCTTAGTTAATATCTGATTAACTGAACTTTACTAGTTGATGGGGTGAAATTAATAGAACGCTAAGAGGTTGTTTTTTATGTTCCAGTGTGGTTAAAAGTAATGGAAACATGTCTTACGAACACTGAACTAATATTTCACTTAGAAAAGACGAGAAAAACACACAACTACTTTTCACGTATGTTCTTCTGTATTAATATAATGATGCAAATGCAATAACTTTTGCACTGTATTATATCTTCTATACATTTTATGAACATCAGTTTTCAAAAATATTCATATTTTTTTATATCGAAATGTTGCAATGGTATAAAGCTAAAAATTGATACAAAATTTGAATAAAAAATGGAAATAAAAGATGATATAGTAAATATATTTATATAACCATTAAAATGGTTTCAAATATGGCATAGAATGTTTGTGCTTGTTCAACATTCCATACTTTTTTAGAGAGAAATGAAAAAACATAGAAATTGCAAGATGAGTAGGCAGAGACAATTGAAAGAGAAATGTTAACATATATAACGTTTTTATAAAAACTTACCAAGGAAAAGAAGCAAAAATAACATTATTCGTTCTTTATGATCAAAATGTTTATTGTACGAGATACTATCCATTTTACAGATCTAACATACTAGGTTTACTCTATATTATACATAGGTATAGCTGCAATATATTATAATACACAATAGCATATATTTAATGCTAATTAATAATAATTTTCTGTACTGTGTACTACTACTATCTGTACAATATATTACACTATACCTATACCGTATAGAATTATATACAACACTTCAATATCATATTAACTTTTGCACTTTGCTTCACTACGTCTATCTTACAAAGAGTACACTTTTAATTCAAGGTCCAGGCAATTTCACCCAATTCCCAACGTATTTCAGTCCATCCCCTGCTCCAAACTGTTAACACCATGGAACTGTACTTGAACAATGTTCCATTTAAAGAATCGTTTCAATCTCCATTGCAAAGTTATTCCATCCGTGATCTGAACCTTTTATTCAAACCGTGGAACGAAACAGGTAGATGGAAAGTGGCGGCGAAACAGGAAGATTCGTTTGGAACGTCACGCCGCGTATACTTGTTTATACGGTTGTTTCACAGCACGTGGCAGGTTTCTATTTCAGTCGGCTATTCTCGAGGATTTTGGCCGGCACGAGGTTCAACGTGCACCGCGTGGAAACGAGCCAAGTTATTTTTGTTTGCGCAACGAACCGGCTGCGTAACAAGAGCGGGTCCATCGTTGGACTTGCTATCGTTAGCTTAATTGCGCCGCCGATTAATTATTACCAATAAGCAGGACACGTTTCGAGAGAAGTATCGAGGACCACGGTAAACCTGGAACAAGTTTCGGTGTTTATTAAGCGTTTAAATTGGACTGCGTCTTTGTAGCACGATGTTTGGACGGGGAAAATTGCAATAAATTTCTAACATCGGTACAATGTGCAGCTTTTATACCACTTCCATTTTACGCTTATTATATTTACGTACCTACAGTTGTATATTTTATAATATAGTATGAACATAAGCCCAATCTAACCCTAATCTAAATACGAGTGCTCTTAGAAAAGGAGCAACCTGCATTTTTAATTGTTCAAAATGCAAGATATAAAATTTGAAGAACAAACTCAAGGTACTATCGGATTTTTCAGTTTTGTATTATTGAACAATAAAACGTAATAATTTTATGAAAGATAGACATACATCTTTCCGTATGAATTACATCTTTTAACATATTTTCTATTAATTTCTCCTCGACCACTTTGCTTGGTGAATATTTCTAAATATTATACTGTGTAATAGATCTTGTAAATCTTCTAACTGACTCATCATAAGCATAATTTATAACGTTGCAATCGATGTCCTTTACATGTTAATGATATTCATTTGGAATCTGAATTTAATATAAGAATCTAAGTTTGAGAATAATACAAGTATAAGAATCTAAATGCACTAACGATAAAGTATCTAAAAAGATGTTCATGCATTCCAGACGAAAAAATGTTGGAAATCAGAAAATTTCTTTTGAAGGATAATCGTTATATAAATAGAATCATGTACGCTAAGAGTACATTCGTGTACACTTGAAGCAAGAAAAAATCACTTATCTCAAAGCGGCGAAATTCATTTTGTTCAAAATGAAAGCGACGATTCATTTCTTATGCCGCGACATGTTTCGTGAGAGGATATCACTTGTACACGAAAAAGCACTTGAAATCTTCTTGCTCCGACTCTCTTATACTTTTCGACGTTGATAACTGCTGCATGTAATTGCTATAGGTTTAAGTTGCGTCCCCTTATTGGTAAAGAGAAATGAATATTTATAACGTTAGTTACATTCATATTATTCTACATTGATCGACAAATAGTTTATCATTTTTTCCCTTACAGAATTCCAGAATTCATATTTTCACGCGAATTTTCTACTAAAAGTTCATTTTATGAAGGCATTAAACATTTAAAGGATTAAAAAAAATTAGGTAAAATTATAGTTCTTCTACTAGCTTTTACGGAATGATCGATCATGGTGACACTACGTATCCAACTACGACATACTTTCAGAGCGATATCATATTTTCACATAAAAATATAACGACCTACAAATCAATCTTCCGACCTATTAACTATGTTACTTTCATATCGTACCTTTTTCCTCACGCACCCTTTATCGATACTACACAACCATACGAAGCATTGATCTCCCGTAAAATTATATATTTAACGGTAGCTCATAAAAATCACATTTTGGTATAATAAAAGTACAAAAAATATCGAGATTCTTTATTACTAAATTCTAAGTACAATTCGTTGTCGGGTCTTACATAGAATATTTTCAACGTCAGTAACTGCATATAAAGATTCGTAGAAATCGTTGAAAATAGAATAAAAGCAAGATGGGATAAAAATGATAGCTTTGGATGGACTTGAACATCCATTTTGCCGGTGTTATTCGAGTGACGCACAATATTATCCCTCTTGACACGACGTCGGAAATGGGCAGCGATTTCGAACGGGTTCAAGGGTGAATAAAGGACGATCGCTCTGGCGCGTTAAAGGCTACGTGGCCGCAGGATAAAACAATATTTCGTCCAGGGATCTCGCCTCTGGCAAGATTTTCGAAGCTTCCGTAAGAGCACTCGAAAACCCTTTCTTGATGGCCAGGATCGATCGATGTGCTTCCATACGTTACAAAGTGTCGACTCAATGTACGTCGATCTTAACGTTCGATGGTCATTCGCTTCTATTGCACTCCTGTCGTAAAATTCATCAGGAACTACCTTTTCGAAGAAGTTGCTATACCTGTCACGATTTCTTCCATCATACAGGACTGAAAGTTTCTCTCTACGCTTAACGTTTCTTTGTTTCCTTTAACGCTTTTCTCTCCTGTGCTTTTTACCCCTTTTACCCCTTCCTTTCTTTTTATTATTAGCCTCATTGAGATTAAAGTAACATTAGATATAGTGTAACTTTAACTCTGAATTTTCTATTCCCTCGTTCCTCTCTCTCTCTTTCTTCGTTCTATGAAATGATGAATAGAAGAACTTGAAAAATTTGAAAGAATCTCCTCTTTCTTCATCGTAAGTCGGATATTTCATTGAAAGGATAGAGAATGCATAGAAATACAGGTATTTACATGAATAAGAAAGCAGGAAGATTAGCATTGAAAGAATTCCATTGAAATGGCGAAAAGGAATAGAATCATATAGCATTATATCATTCGTTATTGATGAATTAGGTCATTCATCCTGAAAATTCAAATACGTTTATTACTGTAATTGGTACTAATTACTAAAGGTTCCTCTGAAAAAAAAGATCACGATTAAAAAGAAGACGAGATTAGATCGTTACTGTACACGATCTTGATTCCTGATTTTGATTGATTGAAAAAGGTTCTTTGAATTTTCGGATACTTTTGCAGAGATCTAGCTGCAGTTAAATTGTTAATTGAAATTAACTCGTTCATGGGTCGAAAAGAGCTATCTGATCTCTGTGAAAACACTCAAACGCCGTTCTCCAATGTTTATTAAGGCAGTAGCTATTGATTTTTTTCGGTGAAGGCGGGTGCTTCTTCCTTTTGAACCCTTTGAACCCGTTTAAAACTCTTGACCCGTTTATACGGTCGGTATTCATGGTATGGTACGAATATTTGCATAATGTTCCGTGGCACTTCATATTTTTAAAGAGCTCAATTTTCGTCTAGCTTCTTACAAATAAAACTTTCATTCGCCCATTACAAATCATTCTCGTCTTTTCCTTGATCCTGCCTTTCTTCTTTTTATAATTTTCCTAGAGCAGTATAACTTCTGCGAACATGTTAAATCACATACAGAGAAGTTGAGAACAAAGTAATTTTATTATTCATTATGTATTAGGTATATAATACAGGTTTCATTATATATGAACGTTACATTGCTTGATATCTATAAGTCACCAGGACACAAAATGTCAATTTTTCAGCAATATTGGAATAAAATACCACCATTTACTTTCTCAAACGAGTTAAATCTTGCAGAATCTCCTGCAGCTAAACTATTAATCGATCTAATTGACCTTGTCCAAGTGCTATTGATCTCTGAATTCATTACATAGGAAATGAATTTCTTATACCTGTTCCAATGTTATTTTACATTTACATGATTAAATCAGCGAAGCATAAAATTAACGACCTAATTTTATTGAAACTTTTGCGTTAATTAGACCGATTTCTTTAAAATACGTAATCTACGATTTTATACTTTTCTTTCCTTTCTTACTTGACATATCCTTATCGCTCTGCTACGGTTTTCATTCCTCGTAATTACTTCACACTTTCCTTACAATCGCTTTCGCAACGACAAATGCGACCGCTCTTCCTAACTCTCGCTTTAGTTCTCACGAGACGCGTAAATCGCAGTCGGAATTGCTCTCGATTAATATTACTAACTCGTACTCTCAGAACGCTATCTGCTTGGCAGGTTGGTGTAAGTGTTCCTGGCACAGACACGTAGGCAGTTTAGCCGGTTGCAAAATGCAGAAACGCGGCATGGAAACGTGCTCTCGCGTTCCAACTCAAAAGCTGCCGAGGAGCACGCTCGCTTTCCTTCCTTTCGCGCATCCTCCGGAGATTCTACATTGTAGATTCTCGCGTAATATTCTACTCCCCCTGCGCCATGCTGATTCCTTTGTGGCGAATTTATCCTTTCTGGTTGATGGAAATTGTTGCCAAATTTGTCCCTCTTGCATCGCAACTGGATTTGGTGTTTGACATTTACGATATATGTAATAGCGTTCATTGTGTTCAAATTGGTAAACTTGGTTTTGCGAATGTATCGTGTAAAATCTGTTTCGCTTTAAGATCAAAATTGCTACAAAAGATGGGGAAATGTTTGAATATAAACTTGAAATGGACAGATCCAAAGACATGAAATTGTTGATGTATTAATTTTGATAAAAGTGATTTAGAATCGGAAACAATTCTTGTAAAGTAATTGTCGATCATTGGTAGATTTAAAGATTACTCTTACTCTATGAATACGCGATAGTTAATAAATCAATAATATTTCTAATGCTTTCTAAATGTAGTAATTCTCAAACATAAAACAAATAGCAGGAACGCTAGTGACAAGGTAGGAAATATTAGATAAAGTATAAGACACGCTGAAATAGTTTAACAAAGTAGTACATCTTAATGATCTAGCATAAATTCAACATTCCAGCTTCTCGTATGAATATAAAATGAAACCAAGAAAATTCTTCATAAAATTAAGAATGGATATATCAAGTGAGAAACTATGGTTTCAATAACACCAGCAACTATATAGACGTTTAATACGACAGAGGCTGCAATTAAGCGAAGCGGCCAAACAGAAGAAGCATCGTGTCCTTCACAAAAGTCCAGACATCGTTTTCCACGATACACTGCGTCATTATAGACCGCAGCCGCGGTGGTTTTTTTCATTGGAATAGTTAATTGGCGAGTCGTATCCCAAGCGCATAACATTGACGCTGAACAAAGACGACTCTGTTAAAGTCCATGCAATCGCGCCTTGTTTCACCATCTCGTTTCGACGCGTCGTCGCTTCGAGCTTTCGCGGCGCGAAACGTTTTAATACCGCACGCTTCGAGTTTAGCGCGTTCATCATTTCACTTCTGGCGTATGGGAATGTTTCGCGCGCGAAGAATTCAAAATCGAATTCCATACGCTTGTTGAATAGGTCACATTGAACTTCAATTGCACGCGATAGACCGCATCCATTACGCAGTTCGGCTATTCCGCGGCAATTCCACGATATTCCAATCGAATTGGCCGTGAGAACTGTTTACACGAGTTTGCATATTTCACCTAGAAACCCGCGGATTTACTTGTTAATCCGTTTACAGAATGTTTATCGCCCTCCTCCCCGGAGACTTCTATTCTCGCGAGTATTAATGGGATATTGGAAAATAGTCTGTCGCTGTAAAGGTTTCCTCATTTTCCAACCATAATGTACTGCGCGATCTGCAGCGTATATCAATGTATGAAGAAGTTTTGACGTTTGGTTTTTTACCTTCAATTATGTTTTCTTATGGTACAGCAGCACAAGTGTCGTATATGGTGTATAACACGAGGTCTGATCAAAAATTGCCTAGACTATCGACAGGGTACTTTATTCGTAAAATATGCGTGTATCGTTGTATGAAATTTTCGAGGTTTGTATAGGTCTAATTATATAAACTATATAATACGATGTCCGACAAAAAGTGACCTATTCTACTGGCTCTAGTACTTTTATCAAATATTCCTGTATCGTTGTATAAAATAGTTTCGAGGTCTGGTCCTTTTTTTTATTAGGTCATTAATTTCGCATTATTCAGGCATATAATTGGCGTGTTTGTACGTTTCAAGAAAAGAAATCTTATTTTCATAAATTTACTTATCGTAAGGAGATGGCATAAATCCCAGAATTTGCAAGAGAAATTTTACAAAATAATATTTGCGATTCTCATTCTTCTATGCATTGTAATTTATCGAGTGAATCAGCATGGCTTCTGAGTGACTGAAGTAACAATCGAATATCCAGCCAACTGTGTGCTCGGAAAATCGTTTTCAAAAGTCTCCCATGCCTCGCAACCTTAAGCTACCTCAACCATTGTCGATTCATATAAAATTTACACTGATCCTCGATAGATTTCTGGTTTGAGCTTGTAAAAAGAACGTCGTAATAGGAAGGGCAAAACAGTATTCCGCGAAGCATCAGTCAGCATGTCGCACATTAACGCTTTGTGCACGTTTCTAAGTGGGTTGCGGTCATGGCTTGGGCTGCTACAGTAAAGTACGTTGGAAATACGCGTTTCACCAGGCAAATTGCTTATTGCGGTGCAGCTGTAATATGTAATTTTCCTGCATCAAACAATCTGTCGGCAACAGTATTACGGCTGACAGTTGGAGTCGCTTCTGGTTAATGCCGAGAAACTGTCAGAAATTCCTCGGCCATGTTATGGTGTTAAGTTGGCCTTAGATCCTCCTTTTCGACTATACACTTGCATTTCATACTTGTTAACCCTACCTGTTGGGATCATACACTCGCATTTGCTTATATTTTTGATAATGCCGTGATTTTCGTTAACGTTGAAAGATTGGCAATATTAGGGACGCGGATACATCCAATATATTATGATCGAAGTGTCATAACGCTAGACAATATATATATATATATATATATATATATATATATATATATATATAAGTTTTGTTCGTAATTATATTTGTATAGCGATAACATCAACAAAGAGTAAAGTATGAATTTTTATAATTTATATTTGTATTTTATAAAAACTTGACGATAAAGAAATAAGGTAAAATTCCTTCGCGAACCTTTCCACTGTACAATAATATTCGACGATGTTCTATCGCGTTACAAACAGCGTGTTTGCTCGTTGTCGAAACTAATAGGAGAATTGTAGCGTAGCACGATTGTATATTTGCCATTTCCTGCACTTGGAAACGGGGTTACCCTCAAGCCGAATTGAATCAGTTTGTCGAGGTTCCTGGTTCACTTGAGTTTTAGTCGCGTTTTCCTTTCCAACGTTCCTTAAAAAGTTTCCATTTCCTTGGATTTTTCACCGACGACGGGAGATACGCTGCAAGTTTACAAATTTTCTATGCTATGCATTCCCATTCTGGTTCATTAAAAGTCAAAGCAGAATTTGACATAGAGAAAATATATGCAGGACTACGAACGAAATTTATTTTTTCTGTTTGTTTTATTTAATAAACGAAATAAGAATACGAGACATAATAATAGAAAAAGATTATAAATAGTTTGAACAATAATTTAATATAAATTCTACAAATATATAAAAAACAAGATAGAATTACAAGTGATAAATTCTATCAACAAAAGACATAATCAGAGATGATAATTAACGAAGCTTACTGAATGTTCTCATGTTATATATTTAAATTTAACATAGAATATTTTATATAGATCATGTAATCAGCAACTGGAATTAATATCTCCAGTTTCCTATGTGTAATTTGTATCTAATCATTATATAAAAATATCAAACAAGATTCTGCTAGCATTCGCCAAATTACTCGCTCATTTAATGTTTCACCTTTAATAATTCCCTTCATTGAAATTACTTCGACACGATTCAAGAAGTGTGAATAAATCGAAAGGGTTCACAATTTTTCTTGGATTCTTAGGATGAACGCTTGCATTCGTATCAACAGCTGCTAGTGGAAATGAGATATAAATCCGTTGAAAATGTCACAGGAAGGGACCTAATCCATTTAATCTCCCGCTGAAAAATCGTTCTGCAGCGACACTCGTTTCGCTTATCGCGTTATTATTCCTTATCCGCGTGTGAGCCTCTTTTTGGACGTTCTCCAAGGTCTCATCGACGGGATGACTTACGACGACGTTTCTCGTTTCCCTTCAACCTCCGAACCATCTCGTATTGAATTTCTATGTGGTATACATACATTTTACGCTATAAGATACGCATTCATTTTTCTTTGCTTTGCGCTAGTTATTGGTTGGTATTTAATCGAGATGGCTTCATCAAATTATTAGAAAGTGAAAATTATATTTTATTAATATTTAAGTAGGAAAAAAGGGGATGAAGTTGAATTTACGTTTAATCTATGTAGGATCAATATAGAAATATATATATATTTAGTAAATTATTGTGGTTTAATCTTCAGGGAAGATAATTCTGATTTATAGTTGAATTAATTCCTGCAATGATATTATATTTGACGTAATTTATTATCAACAATTGCAGCTTGATATTCAAATATATCATAATTTCGAATTTTCTTAATTCTTCCTGTCACAGCAACCAATCAACTCGGGCAAACTTCCACTCAATCTTTGACACTGAATGAAACTTTAGACTCTTACTATTTTTTCGTAACTGTTAATAGACCTCCGTGATTTCTCCGTTTATGCAAATTTTCCAAAATCATCGCGGAAAAGAACGAAACGGTGCTCATTTTCTCATATTTCATCGTCTCTGCTATTTATCAAAGTTCTAGCCTTCTTTTTTATCTATTTATTCACCCTCTTCTGGAGCGCCAAGAAATTTCCTCGGAACAACGTATCCAGGAAGCAGCACGTTTTCTTTCTCCCTTCCTTTCGCGTCTTCGTTCCTGAATCGTCCATGCAGCCTTCCAACGACGCAATTTTTCATCACTGTGAAAATAAAGCGCGCTCTCTTCGCAACGACGAATTCGCTCGTCTTAATAAATCTCGCAGCTGTTCTGTCAGCCTTTGTTTTCTTAGCTAAGTCAAGGGACGTGTTCACGAAAGTTTCGAATTCCTTTCTAAAATCGGCCCTCTATCCACGTAAAGCGTCCATACGTCGCGAGTAGAGCGATTTCCAACAAATTCACTCAACTTTCTTCGATGGAGCCTGAGCGATCCGTAGCTCGTCTCGCGAGCATTTTCCCTCTCAGCTAAGATAGTTCTCGTGTTGCCATCAGCTCGTCGTTGTGTCGGGTGAAAGAGACACCGTTCTTCTCTAAACCAAATGTAATTGCGTTCTCGTGTATGTAGCTGCTGATATATTATTCATTTGCTGCGGAACTCGTGTCTTCCGATTCGATTGACTCGGCGATCGCTAAAGTAGGATCGCATTGATAAAAAGTGATTTTTTATTTCGCCATGGAATAATTATTTATTAATATTATTAACTGGTATTAACTGGTCGAGAAATTATCGAAACTATGTATTTATTTTATTGAAATGTTATTTAGTTTATTATCCATTTTATATAATAGAGCGTTTATTTATTAGCTTCTATAAATTTTGTTTTCATGGTATCGAATTTTTGTAATGATACGAAACTACTACTATATGATAATTTACAAGACTTCCCTTCCTAACTTTGATGCTGTTATAGATTCTTAAAGTATGCTTTTTAAAACTAAAAGCATCTTATGTACAGCAACATCCAGTAAACCTCGCCTGTTTTATTGAGGACTAAATATTTAACGGTCGCTTCTTACCAGTGGAAATTTATGTAGTATCTGAGACTAATATTTAATGTTGAAATATCGCAAAATAGCATCAGACGGCCACCTTTACAAACAAGTAATAGTTACAAGAATGTAATCATAAAACTATCTCAACTAACAAAATAATTTAAAAATTAGACCATTACGGTTAAGACTATTATAAAAATATAATAATTTCACACAATTTCAATACTATATCTATTATTCCATTATCTTGCACATTTCTTGATAGACTCTCAGAGATTCTCTATCTCAAACAACTTTATACATATATATTATATTAATTATTTTCTATTCTAAAAGCCACTCTCCGTTAAACTTAAAATTTGCTCCGCTCTATCTCAAAATACCTTTCATACCTCGACTCTTTAAAACCATTCCAAACGACTTCCTATCATTCAGAGCCATCTTCAATCTACAATCTCATAAGTCATCAGTCATTCCATCACGAGCAGTCAGAAATTCTGGTCACGAAGAAGCAAGGGTTATTCGAGGATCGGAATAAGGGGCATCCTCCTAACTAGTTCGAATGAAGTTTGCTAGTATTATTCAGCCTCGTGCTCCGTTGTCTATAATTCCGCGGAAAAGGGTTGAACAAGATTATCTGATTAGAGCACGTCTAATCTCATGAGCGCGACACCGCGAGAAAGGATAGGGGTTATAGGGAGAAGTGTTGGTTGAATCCGAACATCCCTCCTGAACGTTTCAAAACGCGAACTTTCCTATTATCCGCCTGACGAAACAAACGCGTACACGTTTGCGGATATTTCGTGTAGCGTTTCGGCGAAATTGCGAGCCAGGACGTTGCAATTAGGTGCGCGAGGGCGTTTAATGGCTAATGCAACACGTGCGCGTGTACGGTTTACTGAAAGACACAAGATATTATTAACGAATGGGTAATGACCGATGAAATTTGTGGGTATCGCGTCCTCTTTCGTTAGGCGTGTTATCTTGATCGCAGATAATTGCGGGCCTATACCACGATGTTTTGGCAACGAGGCATCTCGCGTAGGGTTACCACGTGGGTGGCGATCACGCTTGCTGATAACCTCTGCTTCCTTTGTTTCCCCTCTCCCTTTCTCGAAGAGGTTAAGACCATAGAAGTAGATTTACGCGTTTGGGTTTCTATTTAGATTGTTGAAACTAACTCTGATATTTCCTCCGAGTCATTTTTTCTCCAGTTGTATTCTTTCGTTGTTAACTTGAAATTTCAATGATGTGCGAAAGAATTGAGCTGATGCTGAATGCGATCTCAAGATTTTCGTTTGTTGAACAGAGTGTAACATATTGGGACGCAGGTTGCGGCAGATTTATAATAGAATTCTACAGGATAATATGCATTGAATCGCAGCCTAAATCAGAGTTCTTCGCTGATAGAAAACCGTGGTGCCACTTGAATCGCACAAGCTGTTTTGGCAACCTCTTCTGTTTGACTAAATTTTTCGAACAACATTTTTTAAATATCGTCTTATATCCGCGACTGATACCGCATCAAGAGTCCTACGGCGCAATTAATTAGCGTTAATATTCACAGGGTCCTCCGCTCAAACGCTGCTTTAAAAACAATTAAATTAATCCTCGTCGAGACGGAGGGTTCTTTCATTCGCGCTGTTCTGCATCGACGCCTTGACCTTCTTTCTTTTTTTTTGCCTTCCACCATTAACTCCTTCCTCTGTCTGCGTGGCATTTTCCAAGCGACACGGGCCACTGTTACAAATGTAATTCAACTTAATACCCTCGACAGAGCTCAACGTCCACGACAGAGGACAAAATCTGTTTAATCAGTCCCACTTACTGCTTGATAAGGAATTAAGGACAACGAGGATTGCTCGAAGTAGAGAAAGGGAGAGGGAGAACAAAGCTTTACGCTCGATCCCTGGTCGCATATTTGAGATCTACACTTCGGGAGCATTTTCGCAGATCTATGCCATTTGCTTTGTTTTAGCTCAGGAATTAACGGACCCAAACCTTCTTGTCGCTGCTTTTTTATCGCGTTAGGGGTTTCGGCAAACTGAGGAATGCTCGTGGAATGAAATTTCGTGTAATATCGTGTACATGGTGTTTGTCAGCAAATGGTATAAAATTTAAGGGATATTATAAGTGAAAGAGTTTAATTTGTGTTCTACATATGGATTCAGAGCAAAATAAAAATGAAAAATAAAAAAAAGTGCGTTTAAGGCTTTGTTAGTTAATTATTATTTAAAAATCGACTAAAATATCTTCAAGGCCTGTTAACCACAAAATTAATATGTTTCTATAACGTTCAAGATTTAATCTTCCACAAATACAATAAAAGGTATAATTGTAAAATAATTTTATACTTAATAAACGCCTGAATGTATATAGATTAATGTCGATGAATATATTTTGAAATGGTTCTAGAAATATAGTTAAATACGTAGTCAATGTACAGTGCAGCACAATACATCTAACCGGACAACACAAAATGTCTCAACAATGCGGAATAACTCTCATCCTCAATTCCATTCATCTATTACCTTCCGTATATATTTTTCCGCACAATATACGCCTACATCTGGCCATTCTCTTTTGCTCTATTTTACAATCTCTTTTACTCGCTTCGTATAAACTGTGCAGACATTGCCAGGACACAATCGGTCACGTGCACCTAAAGTATAAAGTCTGAAGCGATGATACACTCTTCTTTCTCATGCTAATCCGAGATATTCGCTCTTTCCACGAATTCGTGGTACTTGAGGGTCAGTCACTCGCTAGAAAAGTTCGAAAGAAATTTACGTTTCTAAAATGCAGAATGATAACGCAATACGCAAAGGACTTAATACATACGTGAATAATAAGTAGGAATATTATTACTATTCAGATTAAAATATCAATTTCCAATTAGGTCTTTCCTTATTCTGATTGCATCGAAAAAAAAAAAAATGACGAAAATACATACAATTTTAATTAAAATCCTACATACTGGAAAGTAGCATTTAAAGAACATTTCTGAATAAGTCTTACACTTGGAGCTCTTAATCATTCAAAGAATAAAGTTTCCAGGCGGCAGCATGGCAGCGAAACTTCATTTTTCTTCGTCGTTTAGAAAAACTAATTACCTTGACAGAGGAACTTTTTCCCGAACGGTCGAACAGATTCTGAATTTCGTTGGAGAATTTCAACGAATCGCGACTGAAAGCCGGAAGTGAGCGCAGTGGGCGTTTGAATATTGAATCAGAATAATTCTCATAATACAAATGAATCGGGTTTCCAGAAACTTTTCGGCTGTACTCGGCGTCAGCAAATAGATCCCGACACAAAACTGAAACTGCCTTTGGAAACTAATAACAATCGGAGCTTTGTGGAGCCACGTTAATGCAAGCCTCAATTAAAATTCACGCCCGAGGCGATGGAATCGCCAAACGCGGCGGCATGTGTGGAGTAACAAGAATGACTAACAGTCAGCTTATGTTCATGAACTTCGATTTCCAGCGAAACGACAATTTCGATCTGCACAGTGGGAAGAATACGAAATCAATATGGAGCATTGCTTCCAATGAATTCAATTTCGTTGATTTTCATCGATGGTAATATAAATTTAACCCCCCTTATTCTCATTGTAACGAAAGATGTACATTGGCGAGCATATAAATAAGCGAAGTTCTTTTTGAAGAAAACTCAAACGAACTTAGTTTGTAAATTTAAAACAGAAATTTAAAACTCGTCCTACATATATTTATGGCGCTTCAAGATGCAAGAATTATATTTTTAAATCTCGTATTGTACAGTAGAAATATAAATACTCGTTTATATAACTCTTCGTGAAACAGATATTTTAATTACAACTTTACGTAGAAATTATATTGCTTACGTACTTTCTCGTCGTTCAGTAAATGATCCGTCATCAATATACGGTAGAAATTTATATTTATCTGATCTCTGTGAACAACATTTGATCTCGATCGATCTGTACTTTGATCGATCAAATCCATTTATCGTTTATCGTATTTTATAAATATTCTATCGTAATAAATGATTATATTAAACTATTTGCCCTTTAATGATTTCAAATAAATGAATTGGTGAGCATAGTTTAAACACTACGTCTATCTTAGCCCAAAGCTTGGAATGCTACATCCAAATGCACGTGTCTGATACGTAGCAATATCGAAATCACGAACACAAACTTGTCTTCGCTCCTTCGTCTGATGGAATTTCGCGAACTGAAAATTGCGTTTGTTTCGATTACTGGCACAGTTCCGTGTCGGCTTATCGTCTTAAAAGTTTACTAGCACTCATTGTCAGTACCGTGCGCGATGTTTCTCCTTGAAACGTGCCGGTGCATTCTCTTGGCCGCGAAATCATTTTACGGCACGGCGTGTCTACTCGCTAGAGATTGCTTCGATAAGTTGAAATAGATTCCCGTCGCCGTTGCTTCTCGAAATGTTTGCGCTGGATATGATAATGGAAACGTTCTCGCGCAAGCTTTCTATTGACGCAGCATGTAACACAGATGCAACGTTGTGTATTTTTCTGGATTTATGTCAGAACACGGGAATGCTCTCGCCTGGAAACGCAAGATTTGTGGCACTGCAATTAGAGATACTTTTTGAAAACGGCCTGTCTTGTCTGCTTTAATATTCAGTTTGTTCCGCAGATGTAAACTTGTGAAGATAAAACCGCGCGTAATTTTTTGGAAAGACGTGTATTTGAAGAAACATCTGTTGCAAGGTGTGAACATTTTAGGCTGTTTTATCTACTTTCAGCGTTTTGAAATTTGTTGGATCTCCTCGTGAGATATTTTCCATTTTATTCGCGTATTTTTCACCTTTTGCTGTAAAAACAGACGTATCTGCATTTTTGTAAAAATCGCAAATTGCACTGCTAATGTGATAACAATAAACATAGTTATCACGAGTTCAATTTCTGAAACCGCGTAACGAGCAACGAAAACATACAAAATCAATATTTCATCAAATGTTGCAATATGGCGTGCCCATTAAAAAGTTTATATCGTATCTCATTATTCTGTGTTCGCAACACCGTATCGCGTTTCGTTGCGCTCCGCTAACAATGATTTTCATCTGAGTTACTAACAACGAAATAATAGCCATCCCCCTTGAGAAAGAAAATAGGCAAACTCCACAACTTCCTCGACGTTTTCCTGGTTTGTGAATAATTTAATAAAAGCCGGTACAGATGACAATTTCAAGATTACATTTTCAGATACGTACCTTGTACTCTGTTAATTAAATAGTTAGAACTACACGCGAGGATGTTCTGATTGGTCTTCTTCTCGGATTTTTTTTCTTTTTTTTTTTCTTTGAGATCTTGTGCGTATGAAATTTCGTATTTAAAAAATACGAATGACGAATATGACGAAGATTGAATATGTTTCGGCGAAATAGCATTAACTGTAACGTTTGCTACAGACATGTATGAACTAAAAAAAAATCATCAAAACTATAACTGAAAGATATGAAATTATTGGATTTTCAGCGTTAAAAAGAAATATTTTTATCAATATTAAACATTATCCAACTATTAGACGTTAAACCGTTATTAGGTAATTCTTTATGTTGATAATTTTGTTAAATATAAAATATTTGAAAAGTATAAGGTTGATCGAAAAATACGTATGAGAAATAAGAGTGGTATGTATTTGGAAAATTTGATGATGAAAATATCGTCTAATTCGAACAATAATGCCTTTGTTTTGAGGTAATAGGCCACATGAGATTTTGTCGAGCGTAAACGGCCGTCCGCGAGCAATTCCGATTTCTCTGCTCAATTTCGCTAAAGAGGAATCGTAAATTGTTTCTAACCGATAGAATGGATTTTCCACGCGATTGCTCTAAATTCAGAATTTCATACGTGGCTCGATATGACTAGACACAAGATTTTGCTAATTTTACCTGGTTTATGTGTTTTCCTTGTTCTCCTATCCGGGTACGGCACATTTATCGGCATTTCCTGACTGTTCTCGTCAACCACGAATATTTATAAATATGGCCAATTTTTAATTCGAAGTATCGAGAATTTGATTTAATATATTTATTAATATATTGGAAGAATAGATCAATTTGTATTTTCCTTATTTTACTATCTTCGCCAAGTCGTCAAATTATTACTATAATCCTAACCTGACGGTTCTGCGTTAATATTTCATATTAATGTTACATTTATCTGACCTTTGCCTTCTCTGCTACTTAAATTTCCTTTTGTGAAAATAATTTATAAAAATTCTACAAAATCTACTATAATTCCAAAGGAATATAAATAAACGGATAAATTACTAGTAAAAAGCATTGCTAATATCATACCTCCTATTAAATTAAATTAGAACCTAATAATTTAGGTTAAATTTCGTTCAATTAAAATTGAAATGTTATTCCAAAAACAGATTCTGATATATCTTCATTTATAAATGTCAGTCAAGTTACGTTTTATCAGAGGATCGTTCGTCAAGGAAGGATTTCGTGTCGTTTCCAGTGAGGAGGCTTAGCCGAAACCGACGAAAGCATGAAATGAATCGAATGCAGGTGGGTGAAATCGCGAAAACTGTCGTCTATTGGCAGCCCATCCGGATATTCACGCTCCATTATGGGAATAGACGTCCGCGTGGGTTATTACCGTTAAGTCGGTTATCTTGTGTCCTCGATGAATTGCCTGGAAAAGCTTCACGAGGTATTCTGTCGCGGGAATGCGTCCAACGAACCTCGAGCAGTGCAACAAACCGGAAGAAATTCTGTTTTAAGAAACGCAACCGCGCGAGCATAGTTTACGTTATTTGAACGAGAGAATGAAGTGAAATCTTGCTCTGCGGAGCAATTACATCGTCTCATGATACCCTTCATTAATTCGTATTAATATCGAAATTTGTATCTACGGATTCATAAAATTATGCGCGAAGGTATTAGTCTTATATGTTAAAGTATCGATTCTATGTGAATGTTGTGAGTGAAATATCGAGTCATATAAATAATGCATAATACAAAACATTTGCAATTATCTCATTTTGATAAATGAAATTAATGAGAAAATATTATTTACGTAATAAAGAGATAAAAAAGTTGTCGCAGTCGCCTTAATAAAAAATGTTCTTTGTTACATTATTTTTATTTTTATTGTAGATCAGTCTTTTTATATTTGGATAACGAGAAATGTTTTACTTTTATATTATTGTTGTATGTAGTACTTATTATCCAACGAATTGAAAAATCAAATTTTATAATGAAATTATTTTCCTTCGAGGGAAACATTATACGTATCAAGTGAACTGTATCAATAATATAATTTTTCGTTAAACTTGTTGTGTATATTATTCGTTGGTACGAAATTAAACAATAAACATTTCAAAGTAATTTATTTTAACGAGTTCCTTTGCAAGATGCATAAATTATTGTCCATGACAGGCATCTTGTACCTTGCAAAAAATAACAAAATTATTATGGACTTCGGGAACTCGTACTACATCGTAATATATATTATAGATCATAATATAATATTAAAGCATTGAAAGGTATTCAGCACTGATCATTAACATAATTTTTAAGCGACCACAATATTGATAATATCTTTGTATTGTTAATTAAACGAAAATAGTCGAAATGCATCGTTTAACTGTCCAATTGATGGTACCACGTTAATGTATCTCGTGTCGTTTTAATTTTATTAATTGCAATATTTGCATATTGCAGTTTGTTTACGTGAAATGTGAATGTATAAAATTAAACATAATAATTTTGTGGAAGGAATTATACATAGCCTGTGATTTTATTTAAAACGTTCAGAAATTCTTGCATAAATGGCAACTCTTCAACGACGGAAGCAACTTAATCCGAACTTTATATTGACGCTGTTCCTTTAATTGATGAAACCTTGAGAAAGCGAGACATCGTACCAGTTACTGATTACTTGTTACGCTTCTGCAATTTCTTCTTTCCTTAATTGTATTTTCTCAGTGTCACATGGTGTATATAGCACTTTAAGTTATTTTTAAATACGTAAATTATTTAAGTATTTTTAAATACATAACAAATAGAATTAGTAGAAAAAAACAATGTACACGGTATCACAAAGAATAGAAGTCTTAAAAAATAAAACTGTTGTATACTGTATTAGTAAAAACTAATAATCAATCTCATCAGGGTTAATCGTTTAGTTTCTGAAAAACTGATCACCACAATATTAAAATTAGGAAATTTTCCAAGAACAAAATTAGTCAATTTATCATTTAAGTGTCTCCTGTACAGTTTCCTAAGATATTTACATATTAAAATTTAACGACTCCATTTCATCGAAACGAACCAAACAGTTTTCCTGTCCAAAAATAAGCCGTCAAATTTATCACTTTTCTGTATCATCCCACCCTCGATCAGTGATCGATATACAACCAAAAAAAAGACAATAAAATTTAAAAGAAAGAAGACTACCGAATGGCACTTACTAGTAATCGTACCGACTTTGCAGAAATTCTTTCAACTTTAGTGGAAATTATTATTTTCACGATGCAGTTTAAATCCAAACCTATTAAATTTTCTTGGTGTATTCTGTTCCCCTCGTAATTCCTAGGTTTGCGGTTCGGAACATTTTATTTCACCGCTATAAATTTCGTCGAACGTTTCGATGGTGCGGAGACAAGACGCACGTACACTCAGCATCTCTACGCGAGAATCGATGGCTCACGGTTGAGACACAATTCCGGCGAGTTGTGATTCACAATATTTTTCGAACGTACGAAAAAGAAAGAGAGAGGGAGGAAGAAAAAAAAGTAGAAAATCGATCGTTGGATGGCTAGAAGCTCGGCGACGAAGAGCCACTTCCGGCTCCTCCGCGAAAAGACACGCGTTGCGAGCAGAGTTCCTGCCGCTACTGTGCAAAATGTCTCCCACGTGCCGGCACGTAAAATGTTTTCGCTTCGCGTGACTTGCTCTCGACCCGCATACGCCCGTTTTTCACTCACTTTATTCCTTATATTTGCTATTTTCCGCCGAACTAAGAACCACTCCTCAGCGAGACTGGCCAAGCGGAATCAGTAATTAAAAACATCAGAGGCGCCGAGACGTCGTTCGGTCAAAATGAAATTCTAGATTAGTTGTTCTAATAGTTTTATAGTAGCTGGTTTTTCGTCGAACGAAAATTGCGCGATAGTATTGGAGGTTGTTATTAATCGTATATCGAAAGTAGACAGAATAGAACAACATATATAATTCAGTAAAATAATATAAAGCAAAAGATGTTCTGTATCTATTATTTCTTTATAACACGAAAGAAACTTTCGGAACAACCTAATATTTAGTTAAAATCCGATATTTTCACATCATGTTTTATTATTAACATTAATATAAATTATAAATTGCTTTTGAGAAAGATTAGTACATGCGTGTGCGTTTAATTAGTTTACTAATAAACTTTAAAGCATATCACAGTATCAATTATCTTTCTTAATATCCATAAATATATTTTTGATGAATATGACTAAAAAATATTATCTTCTTCTGTTGCTTATAAATTCGTCTCTAATGACATGTAATTGGTATACCAAATTCTATCTTTTTTTTTTTCACCCACAAATGTTTGAAGTGAATAAATGTAACAATAACTATGTACATACGAACACATAAAATTTTCACTAATACCCATTACTCTGAGACACGCAATTAGTAACTCGTAGGATGGTCCTCATCAACGCGAAGAACCAATTAGTTAATGACCAATTAATCATTCAGCTAGAACACAATCATTTCCGTTGCTCGTAATCAGTCTACTGCAATGATTCTAGCGTGCAATTAGCGTACAATACTTCTTCGAAGTGCATTGTATCGATTCAATATAGAGGAATAGCAATTCACGCGATCGTTATAACACATGATCCATTTTCTCGAAATGCGCGTCAATACCACGCTTTAGGCAAACTTTTTCGCTCGAACCACATAGGAAATTTATAACGGAAGTTACCTCGGCTCATGATCGAAAATTTCACACCCATTGACGCAAAACACGCGTGAGTACCGATGAAGTTCGTCGCTTCACGACACGTTTCCTATGAATCAGGGCAATTTTCGAGCAAAAGACGGGTTTCGAGGTTATCGTGTTATCAACGCGACGTTTCTACGGCGACGATAAACGTATTGGATAAATGGATGACAGGGCAGACGATTGGGTGTAGTTGATTTGAGGCAGGAATTTAGCCAAAATATTATTCTCTAGGGAATGATACTTGCTTGAAATATCGTAAAATTAATGATGAAAAATCGGTTTGATATTAAAATTATCTCATAAAGCGTATGTGTGAAAATGTTCGATGTGAATTTCTGTTACTTTTACTATATTTTTCTTTATCATAATTGCTATAAGAAATTATTAAAAAGAAGAGAAGCAGCTAAAAGCATGTATTTTTAGTCATATAATCCGAGAGAGGAGAGAGGAAGCTATATTTTAGTTATTACAACAACATTAACTATCTAATATAGTTCAATTTATTCACACATTGACACAAGATATAATGGTAGTTACATATATCCGATGCTGAAGAATACAAGTAAAAAACAAGAATAGAAACAATTGGATTGGCCACTCAGAAAAGCGATAATAGTAAGTGGAAATGGACAGTTTATCAGCAGACATATACGATTACCAAGCAGAAGCTATACGTGATGACTTTCGGGTTGAAACATGATAAGATACACCTTCCGTTTCTTATTAGGGATTTCAACATTTTGAAATTCAATATATTGTCAATCCCACATTGTCAAAGATGTTTTTTTTATTGAATACTGAAAAAAATATCATTTTACTATATTGTAATAATTGTAATAATTGTAACATCGGTTTGTACAAAACTCCGCGGATTTATTACTTATTTTTGAAGGTTTTATGTATCAAACTATTATAAACTACTATAAAAGATACATTATTATATTAAAATACAATCAAAATATCACCAAAAATATTCCACTACTAATACTATTTGTTTTTATTCGTTCGGATTAAAAATTATTTAGTCTAACGTATTTATACTATTGTAACTTTTTAAATAATATTATTTATTCTTTATCTTCCTTAACGTAAGAAACTTCGTGAGTCCTTCCTTCTTTTCTTTTTTATACTGCAGGAAACTCGTTCATCAAAAAGAAAAGCTGTCGTGGAAATTGAATTTTCTGCTCAACAAATGTCGTGGCGCCAATTGCTGAACTGTCCAACGTTGTTTCATCATTTTATAATTGGTTTTGCAATACTCGTATCCCGTTCGTCTACGTGGACAGACTAACATTTAGCTTCTGAATCAAGGACGGTTCTAGCTATTCGAATCCATTGCTCATCTACTTCCCCATTATAATAAAACCTACAAACGTGACACTTTTCGATACCCGGAAAATTTTTGCGTCCCCAGATCCCACGAAATTTTCAAACCGATCGGAAATTAAGTTACTTCGTATTAAACCAGCCAAGCGAGAATTAAAACGAGGCACTCTTGATGATTTAACTCTGTTGAAAATCTATATACGTTTCGAATATTGGAATCTTTTTTAGTTTTTTTATGATACTTTTCAAACTTATAAATCCTACAGTATAAATATCTCGAGATGAGAGATAATAAGTTTTATAGGATCAGATAATTAAATTTTAAAAGATACGACAGTTAACATAACATTTCAATAAAAATTAAATTTGTCCTCACCCAAGCTTCTAAACCTATATTTTTGCAAATTCATCTTTCTTCCGATGTAATTAAATAAATGGAATGTAGGTAGAGCATTGTTTTATCTATTATATCATGCAGAGTACTTTAATTTGCTTACTTTATATATTTTTGCATATCACATGTACTTTCTGCATTTTTGCATCTTAAAATTTTTCGCAAACTTCACAAATGTGTTTATAATTCACATTAACTTACAGAATTACTATTCAACGCCATTTCAATCTCTTTATCCGAAACCAATATAATTTTCTAAAAGAAAATTGCGATCCTAACGCATCGGTACAAAATATCATATCATGTATAAAAAGTTTACGATACAGTACTTTGTCACAATAGCTAATAACTAGTTTTTCTATTTAATAAAATAAAAAAAAGAAAACAAGAGTCTTATGATTTTCGAAAAGGGAAGTTGCCACTGTCGTCAAACGGAGGGCTGCGATTTCCCATGGCAATTCCGCTCCACCGGCAATTCTTTAACCAGGCGACGAAACAAAGGGACGAAGGCGACAATATTACTGGAGAGGAGATAAAGCGAAGCATCGAAACCTTTTGTCTTTTCGTCGTGAAGAAAGAATCTGACCGGGTGGATATCGAAAGTTCTCGTCGCGGTGAAATTCTCGAAATTCGACGAGTTGAGTCGAGCAATCATTTAAACGAGCTGTGTTTAATTCCGGTTAAACACGGTTTGGTCATCATTGAACGAGGGGATGAGGGCGAAAAGAACTACGGAAGCTGCTGTGAAAGAAAAGACCAAGATGGAATGGGTCTGTGTATTGTGTGGCAAGGGATGAAATTGATTGATGCGCCGCTTCCGTTCCAGACTTCGAAAGCGACGTCGTTGGTTCTCTTTTTGTTTGAAGAAACGCATTAATCTGAATTATCAGCCACGAAGGAAACACAGAGGAAGTTGGTGAAACACACGCCAAGTCTGTTTGTTCTGAGCCCTGGAGTAATTTAAAATAAAGGAAGGAACTAAATGTAATTCTTTGTAATCTTCATTACATTTTTCTTTTTTCTTTTTCGTCTTAACGGTACGAAGAAAGGCTATAATTGCTACATTATGGATATTTACACAAGTTGATATTTGTATAAGAATAATTAAAAGAATAGGGTCTATGCAGAAATTTCTATATATTTTGAACATTTTATATTCTAAGTTTTATATCTGATATATTATTTGGAAATTCAATGAACGATGAACATTTATTTTTCATGTTACTATTATTCGATAATAATTGAGACATTAAATAAATGTATATTACAATTTACAATTAAAATTTTTTTATATTACAATTTAAATATCTCTTGATCATTTTTATTTTAACACTGGGATTAAAAAGTTGCCAGAATGTTTGTTTTTGTAATTACTGAATATATAAATACCTTTGGCAAAGTTAATATTGCCTCTCGTTATGATAGAAATCCAATTATATGAATATACGTACTATTTGGTTTCATTACACAACATTAATTATATTCACCTGTACTATTAATTTGTGATTAATGATGAATGTAATGATAGTACGAAAATATGGGAAGGGTGAAAGAAAAAGTTATTCGAATTTACATCTTTTTAAATGAAAAAATTGCTTTATAGCTAGGATCAATCTCAGCGTCGATTTATAATCGGGAAATACCATTCGCTTCGGCGGTTGATTTCAATTTCCCCGAAATTAATTTATCCGAGAGACATCGTACGCGAATTTCTGCGTAGTGCAAAATCGAGATGGTAAAATTTCAATTGCGAATATTTATCGTTGTAATGCTGTCGAAAAATTTCCATGCATTGCAAACGAAACGCGCCACGAATACGTTTGAAATAGATCTTTGTTTATTACATTCCCTCTGAAAACATTCATCAATGTATATTTTGATTGACTTTTATTATATTACATTTTTATTACGCCATAAATTAAAACTATCAACTAAAAAATGATACAAAAGTTACATCATGAAAAATAATTTGGATAAAAGATCTCGATCATAATAACAAAATGTGTTGAAATATTTAAATATAGATATTAATAAAAATTGTACGCACTTTCAAAATCCTGGGAAAATTGTTGTTAAAAGTATATTACAATTTCCAGTTAATACCAAAATAATTATTTTGATTATTTTAGACGAGCACTCGTTGGTAATATCTTTGTATAATAGTATCTTATTTTATATGTTTAGAACGTCTTTGCAGAAATCGTGATATTAATCGTAATTTAGTATAATATTTAATTATTAATAGGCACAACAACTTTAAAAACGTTAGTTGTTATAGTTTAATTTTAATTTTACTTTTTATAGAATTATGTTTCACCAAATTGTCCGAATTATTGAAACTCGAATTTTATACAATTATACAAACCTTTAATGAATATACTATATAATACAGCCACAACACGATGTTCGTTTTGATAGTTATGGAAAAAAAAGAACAGCTCCCCCCCCCCGTAAGAGTTGGAATTATTTTGCTGTAAGTTTTGATACCTCTGCAATGTTTGATTACGTTCACAGCGAAAATGTTTATGAAAACTTGTTGTTTGTAATCGACTTACACTGCATTGCATTTTTTCGGTCGTTGCCTGATGAATATTCTATAGAAGAATAAACAGGATGTGCGTTCATCTATTCCCACATCTGCTGTCAATATTTATCCTGTTTTCAAACGAATACCTGCAATCAATATTTATGCGCTGCGAAAAGGAAATATTTATAGCTAGAATCACAGCAGAAACCAAAACTGTTTTTTCAATAAATTAATAATCATTGTGTATATTCGCACATTGTGCAAGTATTTACTAGAAAATCGTTGATTCCAACGAGTTCTTGATAATACATTAATGTGTATGATATAACAAGTTTTTGGTAAAGATTTTTGTACGAATTGATTCTTAGAAAAATCTCTTCGCGTCTGTCTCTAAACTGGACTTACGACTTTGCAAAATATATTACAATAAGTTGCCACGGTTAAAACAAACGATCACATTGTTCCATTAACTAGATTATCTGAATTGTCCATTTGGCCACGGAAATAGAAAAGTTAACTTCCGTTCTACCTCGTTACATCGCACGGGTTCGCTGCAATCCAAGAACGAAACCTAGAAACGTTCCAATCGAAGGATGTAGTTTCTCAGTAGAAAGCGTTTACTACCGATAAAACGTTTAACTAATTGGATTTTTCTAATGTCGTAGCGTTGCAAGCGTGTCGATCGAAGATATTAATCTGCAGATATATGCAATTGTAATCGCACCACTGTGGTTTCTAATAATTGCAAAATTTATGGATTTTGTGTGAGTTTTCAAATATCAAAATATTCCAAATTCCAAACTTTCAAACTTTCAAATTGTGGAATCATCGAGTTTTCAAGTTTTCAAGTCTTCAAAAATGTTTTGATACAAAATTTAGAGATTTTTAATGAAGAGAAGTCCTTTCTATTAACTGTGCAACGCGACGATAAATACATGTCACTATTTTTCTTCTCAAATTTATACGATTAAAATCGAGATCGTTCCACCGAGAACTGGGTTGATACTCTGCGAACTTATCTTGCTCTTTATTTCGAGAGAAATTTCGAACTAGATTTTTAAATGCAGAAGACGGAGACAATCCTTCAACCGCAGAAACTGGGAGATTGACGTGACTGCGACGGGTCATCGAGTTCTAAAGAGTTAGCATCTTTTCTACATTTCAGTTGTTCGAATGAAGAACAGGGGTTGCTCTGGTTTGTATGATCAATTACGCAACCAGCTCGTATTCACATCTTCCGGATTCCGTTACGACGAAAGTGATCGAATTTCGTTGCGAATTAGGAACATAGTACATAGAACAGCACATAGTTGCATTTTCGAGGTTCTCGAACTTCAACGGATCCAATTTGTTGAGGGAGAAGCTGAGCAGAAGTGAAAAGCTATTTTTAATGACAGTTTGGAACATTAAACAAATAAATCTGTTTATATTTTTATATATGCTTAATGAATGTAAATTATTAGAAGAGAAAATTCTGATAATTAAATAAAATAAGTAAAATTTAGGGGAAAAGAAACTTGATATCATTAAAATTTATATTAAATCAGAATTTTAAAGAAATTCGTTCAAGGAAGAAAATGAATGAAATTGAAAGCGATATTGAACTTAATATTATTCGAATTTATAATTTGTAAATTTGTTAAATTATAATATGGCATTTCATGAACTTTTTATCAGAATTTGTGTTACCAACGGTAACACACAACTTTTGCTTCGAATTTAATTCCGCGACATTGTTAGCTTTTATTCTTTGACATATTACATGGATACATTGCACAATGTACAGATTAAAATTCCAAATTTTAAATTGAGATGGTTCCTGAAAATTCCGTCGTCGTAACGGATGACATTGCTGTCAATGATTTTAATTAACGCTACCATTAAACATGACATTAAAAATTGAACAACGAACGGAACACTTGGTATTGTCGTTTACAGTTGAGATTGAAATTGGACGAAAATTAATTTTTAATTTAAGTAAGCTTTTCATGCATTGTAATTATATGCAGCGTTATTTTCCTATTTAAAATGACTTTCGTTATCATGGGAGCTCCGTAATATTTTTGCCTTCGATGTTTCTGGTTTTCGATTCTCGAAAAAACTTTGACGATTTCTTCTTAAAGTTCGATATATTTTCTGTTGTTCGTTAATTACAATTTTATAATGAAATTGGCAAAATAAAGAATACCTAACGACGTTTTTACACTGTCTTAAATATTCCATAATTTTAGTTTTCTTTAACTCAAAATTTACCACGAAAATCTCAAAAAGAAAAAAGATAATCCTTCAAAATCTATAAATAACCAAAAAATGTTATCGTGATCCTTCATTAAAATTTACTTTTATTAAAATTTTCCTAATCTTAGCTTCCATTCATTCAAAATTTTCTGTTAAAAGATGATAAAATTAATAAACAACCAGAAAACAATTCTTCTAGGAATTATGCTAATTCCCATTAAATTTACCTTCGCCTTTTATACATTTCAATTCCCTTGTATACGCTTAAGTAGCGTCGCAACGTTTGTAGACGTTTACACCACCATCTGGTATTCCTTCGATCGAAGGGATGTTGCGCTAAGCCGGCGGTAAGCTTTCGTTTCGAGTACCCTTTAAAGCTCGGATTAACCGGCGGACAAATTAACTTGGGGTTAACTTTGGCATCATTTGATTAATCGTATGCAAGTCCTAAAGAAAATTTCTCTTTTTACTTCGATTCGCTCTTATCATTACTCTATCGCGAAATCAGATCGAAACCTGTTGAAATGGAAAAGAATTTCACTCATTAGCTAAATCTAGCTTTTTACCAACAATCTCCAATCAAATGGTTCCATTAACTTTTGCTCATCATGTTTTACTTATTGATTGGTTTGGGTTTTCTTTTAGTTCTTTTCAATTCTTTTTTACACCTTTCTTTTGTTATTTTAAAGCTTTTGCTTTTTACCTGTACGCGTATTAAACAAGTTGTCGTTCTGTCAATTAACGTCGAATATTTTTCAAAGAGAAGCGATACTGAAATTGGCTGAAGGCCGAGCAATATTTTGACGCGACATTTTAATTAAACCTGTGTAATTATGTGCTTCTGATAAGTTGATGGTTCGTTGCACCGCTTCGTTACAGTGTCCTCGACAATTTTTCTTTCGGCGATTTAATAATAGATACTTTATTAGATAATTTTCACAATATGAATTCGCATAAAAATTAGTGGTTCGATAATAATTATGGAGGAAGACCGTCAACGCCCACGTAACAATACGTATTACAAATAAACTACCAATTTGTCTCGCCTACTCATCAACAGAAACCGGGGAAGCTGTAGCAACCCCCAAAAGCGTATTGCAACCTGTTTTCCAAGAGGAGCACACGGTCTCGGCTGAATAAACAACGCTGAAATTTAACATCCCCCTCCATCTCTTTCCTCCGCGTTCCTGTTTCCGTTGTTTTCTGCGGTGTGGCAGAGCAGAAATTCGGAGCTGTTTCACAGCTTGACCCACGCCATGAAAACGTGGACAGGATGCACTTGAAATAAGAGGTCAGCCAGCAGGAGGTTGAAATCGCGGCGTAGCCGGAAAATACGCTCGCGATAAATGTACCACCCTATGTATTTACATCTTTCGGGACAGCTTTATGGTTGAACGAGAACAGAAATACACACCACTCCCGCTACAAGGGTGGTTCTGCTCCGCGTTCGAAGCTGACGTTCCGGTTGTTTCGTTCGCTGATTTTCGGTCTGCCGTTAGTGTTTTTCTTCTTCTTTTTGTTATTACCTTGTGATTGATGGTTCGGTGCTCCGAGCTTGAAGTATTTTTAATTGAAACGAGAATTTACATCGAGGGTGATAAATCGAGTATTAGAATTTATATCGCAAATCGAATAAAAAGTTGCCGCAGTCAGGCTTTTAGCGCGCGATACCATTTTAGTGAAATCAATTTCAATTGAAGCTTAAAAGTTAAATTAATTAAAAGTTAACATTATATCCAATTCCTGCTTCTAGTTATCCAAATGGTTTTCTTCTTTTTTATAATGTAATTGTTTCGTTGTTAAAAAATCCTTCTACCTTCTAAATTACGCATTTCCTGTTTCGTTTCAATAGTTAATATCCTATGTTTGTGCTGTGGTGTGATGCATACAATGATACTAACGCGAATAATAGCGATATCAAACTGAAATTACGAGGGAAACATAATATTCGAATAACAGAACGTTTAGATAATAGATATTTAGGAAATGGAGGTTTTGCCGCATTTCGAATAACAGATAAGGTTATATTCATCTAGAATAATCAATATTCGTATACTCTCACGTAATAGTCAAGTATTAGACAACTTTTTATAGAAATGCAGCTGAAATTGATATTCGTCGTAGAGTGATATTCTTCTACTGTCGATAATTCCAATACTTTTCAACGCTCGAATTTAATACTTCCGTCGAAAGCATGTTTTAACTGTTTTATTCCTCCTCTGAAATTACAATTTATCGATTGTATTTAACAGAAATTGCTCGATAGTTGAACGCAATTTGATATCGAACAGTGTTTTCACATGTTAACTATTAATATTATACAAGCATGTTTTACAATTCATTCGAAACTCAGCTTTTATTGAGTAACATCGATTGACTGCGCTTTGTAACACAAGTGCAACCAATTTACGCGGTATATCGTTCTCTTTGTGGTATTAAAAGTTGTGACCAAACTGTCGTTGATCGTTGCGCAAATATGCTTCGAGGTTAATAAGAGTATTTTATAAATGAACCAGGATTGGTATAGAGTCAAAGGCATAAAGGTACGATGATTTCGCGCGGTTTCCTTGTTTTTACCAAACAAACACTGTATTCATGTCGCAAATATGCAATCCGGATGCGGCAATTCACGTTGATATTGGTCCGCACAAAACCGTTCACACAATTTGGCGATGTTCATTCTGAAAGTGGTTAAAGCTTAGCTTCCAAACTTTTAATTCGTACGAATCGTGTTCACACAAAAGAGACTACAGAATTTATTGGTGTAAGAAATCAATCTAAGCAGGAGAAAATTTGGATCAAATTTACGGAACAACGATAACGGAATCTTTTAATTTTTGCTAAATTATACCATAGATTACATTCTTAACAAAAGCAAATACTCTTCGTTAAAAATGTTCATCGAGAATCTTCATTAAAAATTCCTAAAAATAAAATGAACCGTCTTATACCGTCTCCTAGAAATATTTTGTTTGTTTCGAAAAACCAATTAAATTGATTTCCTTGTTCCCCGAGTAAGAGGAAGAAAACCTGTTTGGCGAACAAATTCAAACTTTTCCAATCTACTAACCGATAATAACCACACTATTCAAAAACCAACCACAATTTTAAGCACCACAATCATCTCAAAAACTTTCTCTTGAATTAACTCAAAAACTTGGCTCAAGAGTATCCTCTTCGCCGTCAGCGAATTGTATAAAACTACTCTTTATCAAACTCCTAGTCCGATTCCTTACACCCCAACTTCTCCCACTTTTAAAGGCACCATTTCCGAGAAATATCATAGAAATTCACAAATGCGGACAATGCAGAGAGACCATCGCAAATTCTGCTAGATATCGTATTAATTCCCACACGAGTCGAGAGGAGTATAAAAGGCTCAGTTCGAAAGTCAAATTATCCCGAAGACACGTGAAACCTTTTCGGTTGCCACCTTAACGTTGAATACGTGATTCGAATATCGTATACACGATAGTTGGAGCGAAGTATTCGCATACGCGATGTAGGTTGCGTTGCATTGGTAGCTGTAGCATGCAACCCTTTCGGATCATGTACCACAATGGATGCAGGATGTAAGATATTTTTGGCTACGTTCGTCGGTCGCTCGTTCAAGAGCACATTGGAATTCGGATGAATAAGCGCGTGGAACGGCGATCGATTCCATTGATTGCATGCGAGCGCATTTTGATCGGGGATTAATCGAGTACAGCTCTGTACGATTCATAAAAGTGTTCAAATATTTGCAACGGCAGATTATAATGCGATATCCGTATGCTTTGGCGCAGGATTGAGAATTTAATTGCGAGTGTGAGAAATGGAAAGAGATTTGAAAATGTCGGTGTAACTGTGCGACGTGACGTTGGTAATGCTGAATTTTAATGGATATTTGTAGTTGAAGTTATGTGGAATGTTTGTGGTTAAAGTTATGTGAGACGTTTGTAGGTATATTTGTATTTGAGATTATGTAGAATTAAGATTTAAAGTATTTCTGTTTCTGTAACCTTACACGCGGACTTACGATAACAAAAATTTAACTTTTTTCTTATGAAGTAGCTTACAACGTAATTTTAATAAATAATTTATTTAATAATAACTTCCTTTCACATGAAAACAGCGATGTTAGTAATTACAACGTTAAGGTAGCTGTGCAATGAAAAGAAATCTGTTAATTAAATCTTGTTTTATCGTAAAATAAATTTAATCAAATTTATAGATATTAAATCGCTATTAAAATTAAAACACTAATTAACTCTTGAGTACTTTCGTCTCTTTGAATTTTTCCACGTAACTTTACGGAGGAAAATGAGTAAAAAAGCTGAACATCAAAGAGGAAAAATATAGTGGGCAGTTTCGAGGACAAGACCAAGCAGGATTATTAATTTTCAAGTATCGAACGAAATAGAAGTCTGCAATTAAAAGCATTACGAGTTGATTCGGAATAAAATTTACACACATGCACGAGAGAGAGAAAATTTCATATCGTAGAAATTTATACTAGGACCAGTTACACGCTGTATCGACAGTATAAATTAATGACCATTTCAAAGAGAACTTAATTCTTTGTCAATGCTTTTTGTTGCTTGATGCGACCTCCCATCGACATCTCTTGTTACTCGTTCCCTTTTTTCATTGATTTTCAATATGTTTAATAGATATCAGTTGCATGTCGCAATACTTCTGAATTTTTCTTTGTAATATTTTTCACATCAAACGACATGTATAATTGCTATAAAGCCAGTAATTAGAAAATTCATAGCTGACTACAATCTTCATTCGGCTTGTGAATTGAATTCTTGTACACAATATATCATGTTTTATACAAACACGTACATTTATTGTGCAAGTAATTTTTTTCGAAATGAACGATCAACGAAAGAAATAAAGTTTTCTCAAACTGTAGAAATATATTTAGGAAATTTTGGAAGTATCTAGAAAATTCTAAGTAATTGTAAGAAATTCGCATATACATATTTCTTTGTAATAAATTTTCAAATCTGAAGATTTGAAACTTGTTCCTTTGCTTTTCTGTGTATACAGCTTCAATGCACTAAGAAAGGTTTCGTGTTACTTAGAAAGTAAAGTCACGAGGAACGCAAAATTCACAGATTAAAATGTTCAAAACGGAGAACATCGTAATACAAAGTGTACATAAGCGTATTGTTTATTGTTCTATGTTTTCTTGATTTTATGGTTTGTAACATAGGAATACAAAGGATACAGAAAGAAATACTTCGCGATAAATGAATGGTTTAGGAGAACACTAGAGAAAAGAAGGATAAATTCCTTTGTGGTTACGGTTGTTTAAAGTTCTCGAAAATATGAAAGTTGCAAGCTGACTCGGTAGATAATCTCTAAAAGCTGTCGTCAAATGAATACGTGATATTAAAAAACAAAACAAAACAAAACAAAATGTATCTACTTAACAAACAACAAAGAAAATTACGTGAAATGTCAACGATATTTTCGTATGAAAAAATTCATAATCCACTTTCTATGAGAAAAAAAGTTTCTACAAAAAGGTGTTTCTAAGGCATAGTTAAAATGGAACGATCCTAACATAATCGAGTAAGAAGTGAATATTTTTAAAACATTCAGCAGCGCGTCGAAGCGAGTGTTTCGAATGACTCTTTATTAAAATCAATGCAACTCAGTTCATAAAAACGCGACATAGATAAAATGAAAAATTCGAAGCTTTTCGAAAAGAAAATGTTCCTTGTCAATCGGCGAGACGATCCAAGGTATTCGAAGGTAAATCCTCGAGATGTCAAAAGATGGATCGCAATAGCACTGGTGGTTGTCGGATCGCCGTGAAAAGCGATTCCAGCAGCAGGCCACACTCGTCTGCGGTCGTGATACTCGCCGCGAATGTGGCGAGGGATATCTTCCATGGGGGTCGATCTTTTTCCTTCTGGCACACTTGTAAAGAGCGTGTGGAGTTAATGAGACGGAAGAACGAGCGGCGCGATATTGCAAGTTTGAGAAATAGCCTCATAAAGGCGTTACAGCGCTGCTGAAACTCGAGGCGAAGCCCGGCAAGGATTGAAACGTTCACGAGGTTCAGGACAAAAAAGCCGCTGTCATGAGTTTCTGAGACGTACGATCGTGCTTCGCGTAATTACGCGTTAGTAATCTCCGCCCGTGAGCTTTACAAACGTGTATTAAAGACGTAACACGGGCAATAGTGGAAAGCTTGGAAGCATCGGGGATCTTTGGTTCGTAGTTTCAGCCATCGTGGATGGTTTACAGTGAAATGCAACGATATGTGGTTGAATTTGTTGTAACTTGCGATATTTTGATTTAGGGAGTCGTTTAGCAAATATAACATAGGGAATGGAATTTTAGGCTTTTTAATTTGTCGATTTGGAGGATGAAGGGATCAGCTGTAAATAATATAAGAAGGGATAAGTTATTGTACAATAGGAATCTTAATAAAATCGGGGAAACGATGCTTCAGGGTAATTCGTAAAACAATTTATTCAGTTAATTAAGAAGGTAAATTCAAACTGTTTAATGATGCAAATTAAGAATTGCAAAGGTCAAAAAATGCAGATTTATTGTAAATTTCAATATTCAAATTTAAGGATTAAAATTCAAAGTTCAAATCTAAATATCCAAATTTATAAATATCCCGATTCAAAAACTTAAATTACAAAACTTGATAAGGTCTTTGTACTAGCCTCCTCAACTCACAAAATTAAAAAAGTTTCTTCGAAACACCAATCATTTAAAGACGGGATAAAATTCTAATTAAGCAGTCTCTATAATCTTATTCTTACGTCTAGAAACTATTACCCAGTAATCTTTCTAACTATTTAATCATTCCCTCCTTTTTAAAACCAACAATCCTCATTCATTCTGAAAATACAATCACAATCCGGTTAACCTCCGTAGCGATACGTTTCGATCACATTGGCATAGAACAACAAGAAACGACGATCAAGTACTTTATTCTGACGTCGCGTCGATGCAATTAGATGTTCGGCGGCAATGAAATTTACTTTTCTCCCGCATAAACGAAATTACCGTTTGCAGAACGGCGTAGAACGAACGATAGCCGACTTCCAGCCACGTTTCACCACAACTTTGCCAACGTTTTGCGAAGCAACGATCGGTAGCAAGAGGGTTCGAAGCGTAGGGGTGGATGTTCCTCGAAGAGCACTCGTCTAGTCCCGCCTGAATTATCGGGTCTACTGCTTCGACCTCGATCCATCGGTTCTCGCCCTACATGGTCGAAAACCTGGGAAATTTCACACGTCTGTTCGTCCCTTTCATGTGGTTCGCGCGAGAATTCCGCAAGCAATCAGAAATTTTCCTTGCATCTCCAACTCACTGACGCTCAATTAGGAGGAAGTTTATTCTGCCGAAAGTTGTGCCTACATGCGGTTTCGATGGTATATGACGCGTGTTTCATTTGTTTTTATAATATAAAATTGAACCGTGTTAATCTTTCATGGACGTAGCGCTTTTGTTGTGAATAACGATCTAGTTAAAAAATCCTGTGTTTTCTAAATTAATAAGAGAATTAACCGATCTTAATGATGCATTATTGGAACGATGATTATTATCTTTATATGAATTGTTCGATTTTATTGAAAACGTAGCTCTTAGATTTGTTTAGAAGATTAGAAGATGTTTATATAAAAATTCGAGGATTTATCAAGAATGATTTTTATATCAGTGATATTATTGTATATCGAAGATAAAGAGACGGGTACAGATACACAAATGATAAAAAAGAAATATACAACGTACAACTTCTCTTATTGGAAAAGTAACGAGCATAATACAGTGTTGCAAAATTGATAAAGAATCTTAAAAACATTTCTGCCACCCTTATTTCTAGAATTACTTGTTAGTTTTTCATAAGGATAAAAAATGCAATAGGAAATACATATATTCGTATTTTACCGCAATACTCTTTATAACGAACAATTAATTTCATTACATTTTACAAGTGTTGTACATAATGATGTGTAGCTAACAGAAATTTTCTTATTTCTTTTTTCATGCTTTCCTACGGACTGCTCCATTTTATTGGTCATTTACAACGACTTTGGTGATGGCGATGGTGACGGTTGGAACAACGACACCGTAACAATTCGCATGGTAACAACGACACGCTGATTAACTCTGGTGATGGTAACCACGATAACGTGGCGGTGCATCGCACCGATGGTGACCACAATGCCTGGTACATCGTGGTGACGGTGACAACAATGACACGTTAATAAATCATGCTGATGGTAACCACATTGGCACGCTAACAAACCACGTTCACGGTGACTGTACTGATAAACTAACATTTTGTTGAACATCTTGTTGGGCCAACGACTTAATTGCTCCACGTAATGTATCCCCAAACGCTTTTAATTACGAAACAATTCTTATATCCTGCTTAATTTATATCCTATATCTTGCAATTGCTGTCTTAATTAATGTCTTAATTTTATTAAAACAATGTCTTTTACTGTCATAACGTTTCAAATATTATGTTTTCTTCATTTTCTGAATGTTGTTGCTTTGGTTTTATAATTGCTATTTCCTCTACTTGTGTCTACTTCGCTATCTTTATAATACAAACATTTACTATCTCGTGTTTCATTATTTTCCCTATGAAAAAATCAAAATTGTTTTATATCTTTCTAAATTTCATTCTTTATGTCGCTCTAACTTCGGACTCACACAATCTATCAATATTTACTATGTCTACTAACGCCATTGTTTCTGTATAATCGCTATGCATTCTCTCTGCGCAATTGTTCTACTAACAATCTCTACATTCTGTATAACGTTATTCATCTCTGTATAAAATTTCTATCATCATACTTATTCAATGATGAAACTTTTGTCAACGTCATCAACGCGCGATTCTCTTAAAAAAAAATAATTATTTAAAAAAAATGGAACAAAATTAACAACTTTATAAATGGTTCAACCTGTCGTTCTTCTCGACGTCGAACATGATACCAATCGGTTTGACTGAAACGCGGTAACGTGTGCGGTTCCGTGCACAAACTCGCTGTTGAACTCCACAAATGTGGTCCGTTGTTCATCCCGACTGGCTTGTATCTCGCGTGTAAACGAAACGACACCGCTTTCGCGGGTGTCATCGATACATCGCCGTTCAACCGAACCTCGATTGATCCACTCGTTAATTACCGCCAATCCTCCGGAACTAATCACCATTGCGGCGACACTGTAACGGGTCATCGATCGATCCACGCTGTCGGTGGTTCCTTCCGGACGTTTCTGTGTATTTCACTTCCCTTTCGTCCTTTCTTTCGTTCGTATATCTGTTCGCGCGACTCTCTCATCCATCGTTTTATATCTTTTATCTGTCTTTTGATATTTGAATACTGTGCGTTTCACACTGATTATAATCTTACATTTCATTGTCATCAATGATCGAAACGTCTCTTTAATCCCATACAAATCACACGATTCCCTGATGGAACCAATAAACTATCTTATTCTGATTTTTTGGCTTAAAAATTTCATCGACGATTTCCTTTATATTTTTATTAATTCATCTTCTTGTGTACTTGCAACAATTCTCTCTCCACGCGAAATAATTTTCATTTTTGCATCTTACATCGCATCTTATATTGCACGAACATGTTGTTTAACGTAACAGCCTTGTTATTAGGCACCCTGAAGACCTACCAGCGCGCAGCTTGTGACGAGGAGTCGATGACGCTGATGTGCCCACTAGGTACTACCATCTCTGTCGTTCTAGCTCAATATGGTAGAGCAGGGGCAAATGGAACCGATAGGTGTAGCTCCTCTGATTCATCCATGTACATTGGGGACAGACACACGAATCAGACTTGTATCTGGCCGCAATCGCTGCAGGTATGTGTCTAGAAGGCAATTTTTTAATTAATTTAATTAATCGTTGAACGATTTGAAGAAGGAACGAGCCTCTGGTGATAATTGAGAAATGGAATCTAATTATCCGTATTTTCTGTTCTTTGATCTATCAGAGAAATAATAGCTCTAATCTTTTCGTATGTAACGGTATTTTAAAATAATAAAGATTGATGGAAATTAATCGAAGTTGAAAAATTAATTTATAAATCTACAAAACGATAGAGATCAGTAAAAGTAAGTAAAAATACAGGAATCAGTGCTGTGAAAATGATAAAAAGAGGTTACTAATTAAATATACATAGGAAAAATAATTGTATAACGCTGCAAATTAATTGAGATTAACAGAAATTAGTAAAAATTAGTAGAAACAATAGAATATAGATAGAAATATAGTAATAATAAATATAATAATATAGTAAGAAATATAGAAATATAATAATCTTTATACATAAGGATAGAGCAATTATGTAATAGCTCTAGAAATAATCACATCTCTTTCGACAATGCGTAATTTTAATTAAATTCGTCTATTTCTTTCTCTTTATATATTTCTTTATCTTGTTATTCATTTGCATTTAAAGTTGCATCTAGAGTTTATAAGTAGGTAACTTTATGTTATCGTATTTACGATGTGTGGGATCAGTTTTACCATTTCTGTGCATACAATACGGTATAGATGATTATTATTCGTGCGATGTAGATAAGTCGGTATTAACTAAAACCACGTTAGTATAGCGAAACTTTATGTTAAAGTAGGATCTAAACTACGATCGACGCATGGCTTTCATCATCAGCGTTACGAGGCTTCGTATATCGAATGTTCTATATTATTACTTGCCATAACTTGCTAATTAATGTTTGATTTTACCAAGTTTAAATTGTGCTTGTGCATCATATCATCGACTGAAAGTTGTACCTTTGCTCTTTACTCTTTCGCAGGTAATTAGACCTCTGATCTCAGATTCCAAGACGTTAAGTGAATAACTACTAATAATATTGATTAAGAATGCTGATATTAGGGATATTTTATTTCCGTTATAATACATCGATGTCGAATAAGCTGGAGTTGATTAAAAAAAAATTAAATGTTTTATGGAAAAGAAATGAAACTTTATAAATTAAGAATAAAGTTTATCTTTTACTTACTTTCAATTATTGATATTACTTTGGATATTAACTCTTCACAAACATATAATTTCCAAACATTTTTATGTCTCATAATATCTATAAAAATATAGAACTATTCTACCGCAATTTCTTTATAAGTGTTCCATCTAAAATTAATTATTAATTATTATAATTATATATTATTAATTAAAAATTATTCAAAACCATACAGACATTTAACACGAAGAAGACCTCTGCTCGACACTGAACATATAAGCGATGAGAGCTATTTAAAGTGAGAATCAAATGCGACACCCTGCATATTAGTTTCTGCCTTGCTTCAAAGTATGTCTGAAATAATTTCCACATCCGCCTTCCGATATCGGCAAAAGTTTGCGGAGCACTAACCTCAAGAGTATCGGATCGTCGTAAAACATCACGAATCGGATAACCCGCGATCCGGTCCTTGAAAGTTGAAAGTCGCAATCGTCCCTCCTTGCGAAACTTTATCTGTCGCCTTATATTTATCGCTTCTTGCTAAATCCTGATTTCTAATCCGGTAGGAGGACGCAGACGATTGCCTTAGCACCAGGACCTTTTTCCGGTGAACGAGAAATCGAGCCGGAAGGAATCGTAAACCGTATCCACTTTGCCGAGTTAACCCTTGCACGCGGCTCAACCGTCGTAACTTCTGCTTAGATCTGTAAGCTTTCGTACTCTCGCTACGCCTCCGAAAAAGATTTCCACCGAAACCCTTTCATCGTTAGGATTTCGGATCAGGCTTTAGTCGAGTCGTGTATTTACTTACTATGTTGCGTCTGCACGATACTTTCGACTTTTCTCCTTTTTCGTTTCTTTCCCTCGATCATCGCGTTGTTTGGAGAGTCGAGGATTTCTCGGATCGGTTTCGTTAGAAGTAGGTTTAGGTTAAGACGTTTGAAACTGGTGGTACACTGTGTATTTTATGTAGCGTCTGTTCGCAGTTCGACCAATAACGAATCTTTCACGTCATATAAATGTATTCTTCTTATTGACAAGTGTAGTAAACTGTGGATGTTTCGTTCATTAATTTTTTGAATAATTTTGTTAAAGACCGTTGCTCAAGATTCATTATGCTCGAAGTAAACTGGTGTAAAAGAATGCTTAAAGATTGTTGCGGTAGATGAAGCGTATTTTCCAAAAAAACTTGATGACAAATAGTGCTGATAACTGAAGAATAGACTTGAAACATGAAAGAATATCAAGAATTCTACAGGAGAGCATGATCATTTCTAGTTAGCTTGTTCTGTCGTTTCCTGTTTTTAAATCAACTCAGATCTTGGTCGCCCTGTTTACGGAAGTGCATAATAACTACTTTGAAAGTTTTAAAGATCACTCGATCGGAATGTTTTCAATTCTTGAACGTCATGTAGCATGTCCTACATTCGCTTACATTCTTAGCTCTTTGTTCAGCATAAAAATGCAGAAATAATGTTGCAAAATAATAAAGTTAAGAATGCAACTTTAGTCCCTCTTGTGTTTCTATTATATCATGCAAGCTTCTATTACATCCTTGAACCAAATATTAGAAACATTTTCCTATAAAAATAGGAATACGAAGGAAAGAAATTAAAGGACGAAATTCCAATTGCATCGCTAGTGATCCGATTTTAGGCTTCCAAATGTTCGACATAATTTTGAAGTACTTTTATCAATGTCTTTGTTACATTAAATCGCCTGTTGAATCAAATACTAGAAGCTAAGAAAGTAAAAGAGAACAAAGAAATTAAAGGGTGAAATTTCGCTTGATTCACTGGTCCAATTTGTCCATCCAATTTCGGATTAATTCTTTCATTATCTACGGACAATAGAACTATCTTCCAATTAACCGTCCTCAGAAAAAATGTCTTTGTATTCTTAAAATTCTTTGTAAATTAACGGCTTCAAAAGTCAACGAAATACATTTTTATCTCTGTACAATACACCGTTAACCGTTTTTGTACATTATAATTCGTTTCGTCGTGTTGCGGAAGGGCGACATTTGAAACCGCATTTCCTCTTCCCTCTCGAATAAGTCGGTCGTTGGCACGCTTCGCGAAATAGCGGAGTGTCGTTTTCAGGTCAGTTGCCATTATCTTTTCGAACGTGGATTTTAAATGGCGGCCATCTCCTCGCGCCTCTTTCGTCCGCTTATTCGACCTGACTCCGCTCTGTTTCGCTCGCGACAAGACTCACGATTACCAGTGGATTTCCACGGAAAACGAGCCATGTCTGCCGCGTTCTCCACTTTCGACACCTAACCGACTGCTTTTTAGTCTTCCTCGATTTTCTTCGTGGCTGAGGCGAAACGGGAATGACACTTAGTCGTTTCATTTTCGCTTCATTTCGACCAAAGTATTAATGACTGCCATTTTTAAAAACAAGTAATAGTGTTATCGAAAGGATTCTCATTTTTGCGCAGGTTTTCAAAATGGAATAAGTCGTGAAAAATATATCGTATATCTCAATGTAGATTTTAATCCAACTCTAGTGTGGTTTTCTAGATTTCCATATTTCTGTATTTCGTTTAACAATGTTTTTGTTTTCTAAGGGGAATATCACGAAACCGCATCGAATTCCTATGCTTTGATATTTTGACGCCAAAAATTGTGTAAAAGTCTCAAATATTAATTACTACCCCAACATTTTGATTACTTCCATAAGAATTAGAAAAAGTTAATTTCTTGAGGTAACTTTTACCTCTTCAACAAAACGTCATTCTAAAACGATATTGTCTAACTCGAAGGTTATTTTAGTTTGGCAAAATGACATCGTTTATTTTAGATGGAAAATGTAAAATTTTTGTCGTTGTCCTGTTACAAGGATTAATTTGTACGTTAGTTTGCGCAACGGAGATTAGCAGGACGAAACGGAATGCCAGGTTTTGCAGTCGCTTGCAAAATCCTATTGTGTGTCCGTGCAATTAACTATAACGTAGAACGAACACCGCGAGAGGGTTTCTAACTGCATTCGATTTGCGATTCTGAGCGGAGCAAATTATACAATGTATATTACTATCGAGTATTGGATATTTGTTAAAGTATAACGATTGTGTTAAATTTAAGAAAAATCCAAATTCCATTTTATTAATGTTGCAATTTTGTCATTAAATTGTTTTAATTTTCCTTAGACCAGTCAAAAAAATAAATGCCGTTTTCTATTAGAAAAAAGAAAATGCTGTAGAAGATATTCTTTGTTTGGCAAAGTAAGTCATTTCAAAATTTTTGTAAAAATATACAGTTACGGGGTTCGTTAAATCATATAATTTCCTTTTCGCCTCAATACACACTATAGACGGTAACTTATCGATGAAGTCGATAGAAATTCGTAGCGTGCTATCCAATGGTCAGGAAAGTCGTACAAGGATTTCGTATTTCACGTTTCCATTGCTCTGGAAAGCAGCTATTGTGCGTGATCCTTATATGGTGCTGAAGAAACTAAATAAAATTGCTCTTTTTATTCGATCAATGATCTTACTCTTGATGGCGTTTCCAGTAAAATCTTTGTCCAGTAAATCTTCAATATCACGAAATAGTTTCTTTCACTCACCTAAATCATTAATCATATAAAATCAATACATTAAATTTCTTTCGCATATTATCGTTTAACCACCATTTACATTTAGAAAGTACATCATTTTCGTCTTCAATAAAATTCTTCTATTTTGATTTAAAATTATTCTTTAAAAAAATTATTCTGAATAAAAAAAATGTATATGTAGTATCAGTAGAGAGAAGATACATTTTTATATGACCAGCAGTTAAATGATAACATGGAAAAGATATATTTTTACGTGGCCTGTTTGAAATATGTTAATTAACATTGTTACAATAACACGAAGTTATAAACCAGAAGATTTATTATTCAAAGTCTGAAATAATTACCTCGATCAGAAATTTCTTTTGGTCTGTTGGAAAAATTACTTTTTATTAATCACTAACAATAAAATTACATTCCCCGGAATTCTTTTATAAAGAAAATATAATGTTCTAAAATTTGAAACCGTTTTCTCGAAAAGGGTACATTTATCATTTAATCAATTAAAAATCTACAAAGTATAACACTTTGTAGATACGTCCATTGTAGAAAAATTAATTCAATTTTTCATAAAACAACGCAACTCGACTAAAATCCAAAAAGTTGTGAAAATCTATAAGTTCCTACGACCCAAAACCTTCCGACGTTTTCTCGAAGAATATTGGCCGTCATACCGCGGAAGCATCAATTCGTACGATTATGCAGAGGAGTAGAGCATGGAAAACAATCTTTCTGCTTGCTTCCAGAACCACGCACTTAGTATAATGTGATCACTCCGATGACGCAACGAAATATCGTTCGAACTCATTTACGTTTTTCAACTGGAGCTTGCCGGAAATGGAATATGAAAATGTCACGCCGAACCGTGGAGCTTAGAAGAATAGCGGACAATCCTCGAATGCGTGGCACCGGGCCAAATACGCTAGTTATTTTGATCGTCACGATAATATTTATTATTGCGGAGTCAGGCAACTGCGGAAACATCATTTAGATTTACCGAACAACTATCAATTCCGTTGCCCTATTCGCCTGACTTTTACCCTTTCTTTCTATTTAAGTAAACACTCTGGGCGATTTCTTTCTGTGGAGAACGAAGCGGTGGCAAATATTCAAGGGAAAAGAGTGTCAACAACGGAAGATTACGAGTTGCAATTTTGTCGCCTTTAAAGCTCTAACACGACTCCGCGATCTTTAAAAATTAAAACTTTCCACCTCGTCCAGTTATCCTCCTAGGTTAACGAGGTTCTCTGGAGAATTACGCGGTAGTCAAAGGGCTAAGGAAATGTGTTTCTTCCTTCTCTGTGTGTTTTTTTTTCCAATATTAACGTTGCATCGATTCTATATAAATAATTAAATTATCGTTAGAGACGTTAATTTGGTATAAATATAATTAAATTTCATTGTTAGACCGTGTATGTTTCTTTCAATTTTCAATTTTATTAACAGGAATTTAGATGGAGATTTTTTTACTCTTTGGATGTTATAAAAAGTACATTAGCTGGCATGTTTTGTATATTTTTGTATATTATGTATATTCTACACATTGCAGCACGCTTAAATTTTTCATAAATGCATAAAAAAACGCAGTCTACCTGTTACGAAGCCTTGAGCTTTTTAAGAAGGTACTTTATCTGGTCAAGCACGGTAGAAGTAATCTTGAACGATTAATTAAAACGACGAAAATGGTTCGACTATATTACGAAACGATATTTCGAGAAACAAGTAGACGATTCTTCATTTGCTGAGAATACAATCCATCCGTGTTTTCATCGTCTAATTCTCTATTATTTCCGTACATTGGTACATTTTTACAAAGAAATACTGAATAAATCAATAAGTTGTTCCACATACTACTACAAGTATATTATTTTTCAGTACTTTGCCAGTTTCCACTAAATTTAATATCCCTTCATTAAATCAGGATTATTCTGAATAACTCTTAGCCTCTAATTAGTCCATTAATCCTCTTGTCGATCGCTATAACAACCTTTGGCACGCTGTTTGCCCGATTTCTATGAGCACTCTCGAGAAGTTTCGCGTATTTATCGACCAGAGCAAAGGAGATTTGGCAGACTTTCAACATTTGAACGACAGAGTCACTCGATGATCGTGTAAGTCTACCTTCTTAACCGCTAATGACCAACGTAAACTCTTTGCCCCATGTCAAAAGACGCGATTCTTTGATCGAAGATTGAAGGGGAAATGGGAAGAAGTCGGACCTTTGAATTATTAAATTAGCTTCTTGACGCTCTTTTAAAAATCGTGTTAATTGGAAGACTGATTGTCGAGACCGTGAGGCTCAAGCGCGCAAAAATTAATTTCTAATGGTCGACTTCTTCTTATTGTCTGTGATTCGCTCCGAAGGTTTTTGAAAGGTCGACTCGTGCTAGTTTCGAGTCCTGATTCCATAGAAAATTTATCGAAGCGACGAGAACTCCGAGGAACAACATATGAAACGTTTGAAAATTCAATCTTCAACTTTGACAAGAGTACTGATGAATGAGATATGAACCGAAGTTTTGTTCAGATTTTCTATAGAATATATATATAATGTATATATATAGGGTTGTGTAAAAGTTTCAGATCTGCGTTGTTTATTCTGTAATAGAAATTAAATTTTTATTAAAAGCGTATCGAAGTGAGGAAGAATCTATGAAAGGATACGTGAAACGTTTGAAAGTATGATCTTAAAATTTGTCAGAAACGAAGTTAATGAAATTTCTTTTAAAAGTTTTGCTGAAATTTTCCATATGTAGTATATAGTGTCATAAAATTATCAGTATTATTGCTTTCTTAACAGCAACTAAATCTGGTTTTTGAATCTGGACGGTATTATATGCAAACGTAATTTCAAGCCATTTTCTAAATATTCTTAACAATTAAAGTCTGCATCCACATTGGCTCGCTAAATGATTTGGATATTCAGCATAGAAAACTGTTCCGAATATATCATTTGTGTTATATAAAACTTTTTCTCTAAATGTCAGTAGACACGATAATAGTCTGGTGTATACAATAACAACCGAAATATCTATAATTTAACGAACATCGATATTGCCACCGAGAATTACTTACAGGAACCACTTGCATGATATTGACTCGTTCTCCCGGAAGTGTGAGAAAATCGACGATCGCCAACCACGTTTTCCATTTTGATCCCGGCAATAAGGGCGAACGTGTGCAGTAAACGTTACACCTTATCAGAAGCTGTCCGTTCGAACCCCATTTCATACAGGTTTCAAGCCAAAGGAAAAAAATAAAACTTTTACAGCCTTCGTACGACCGCTTATTCGCATTATTCAGGCTTTATTGTATACGTAAAGGAAGGAGAAAAAAGACCCGTGGCTCGATTCGCGTGACCATAAAACCAACGGAATAAACTATAAAGACGGACGATCGGGTCGATGGCAATTCCGGAATCATACTTTCAAAAAACATACGCGTATTCAAGCTCTTCCGTTGCCCCCTTTTTCCATTTTCTTCCCTTTTTGTCTGCTCTTATTTCTTTTTTTTTTTTTTTTTACCTTCGGCCTATGATTTTCATGAAAACGTCGAATTCTCGATGGATTAAAAATTCGAATCGATCCCACCGCGTTTCGTTCGAAAATTTCAACGAAAGATTGAATTCCTTTTCGCTGGCCTTTCTCCTACCTCGAGCTGTGCTGTTCTTTTCATTCGGTTGAAATATAGTTCGCAGACCGCGCGATACAAATACGATCGTAAACCACGATGTAGGATAGAAAATTCTCCAGGGTCTCACCGATGTATGAACGGAATCGAAAATCTTCGGCGAACGTCCTTTTCTTTTTCGCTTTATTCACTTTACATTGATGACTCGTTCGAGAGGAGTACATCGTTACTTGGACGATTCTAGGGAAACTGAGAGGGATATTTTAATAGAAATGTTTTAACTCTTTTAAAATTTCTGTTGGAATGAAAATATGATGATTTCGATAATCACGCCTAAACTTATAGCAATTTGTATCTGTTCATAACTGCATGAAATTGTGTTATCAATTTCCGTGCACAATATAATTCGTTTATTACTCTATCGTATAATGTTTCAAGCATACCACAGAAAACTCTTCTACGTGTGTTTCGAAGTTGGAATAATTTCGTCGTCTCGATTCAACGAAAGTGATCTCATTACGCGATAATGAGCGAGGTACACGTGATATTGGGTCGTATAGTGAAACTTGTACGACGTAATTTCGAGCGATAATACGTGCACCATTCATCGTTTCAAAATATCAGACACGTTCTAAATTTTTCGAACGTATCAAAGTATACCTTTTTAATTTCAAGGTTTTCGTGACTGTTTGTACATATAAATACGCGTGTAATTATTGCATACATACATTTTTCTAATTGGAGGCATATTTTATGATTTCATAATTGCACAATCGATTGTACCGATCGTCATCAAACATCAATTTCTGTTTAATAATACATGGTATTGCTAATGACATTGTTTGCTCATCACCGTAGTTGCCTTTAGAAATTCCATTGCAGTGCAATCAGCATGCTGCAAAATTAACAGTCAGGCAAACGCGATTTCCAGCACCAATTACTGACAAAATTTGAAAATTAATTTCCAGCGTTGTAATATTTAACAAAACGATCAGTATAAGCTTTGTTACAGTTTCAAATCTTGCCACCGGAAATTTGGTCTTTTATGCTACAATAAATTCGGGTCAATGAAAGTAAAAAATTCGAAACGTTTAAAAATCTAAAAATTGTTTCATATTAAACTTCTACAAATAATTCAAACAAGAAATCGATCATGCTTGATACGTTTTCGTAAAATGATAATAAACCTCCTAAGCTTACCTCCCTTTAACGTGCTCACATTTACAAAAGATAAAAATTGTTCGAATCGATATTGATGTATCGTTGAAACGATATTTACGTTGCACTGTGCTTTCTTAGAAGAGCAAAATTTCACGCTATTTTCGCAATGATCAAAACCAAGAATAGACATATAAAAAAGATTGCCATTCCATCTTACGCAATGATAAAAAAATTAATGGGATTAAAAACAAAACAAAAGACGAAAATATAAAAATAACATGTTCTACCCTGCTCATCTTACTTAGTCTAAATTTTTTCAATTTCGACGTGCGATTATTCGTACGACAGGTACGTTCATCGTAACTACGAGATGTATATTTTTCGAAACGTTCTTTTTTTTTTATCGGCTACGTGCATCGGGAGCTATTCTGTGGAGCGATGACTCGCGATCACGATAAATCGACGTGTACGATCACGTGGAACACGATCCTGGCTCCCAGTTTGTCGTTAAATTCCGATAACAAGTCCTAGTTTTTCCAGGCTTGAAATTGTCGGCTGATCGAAGTGTCTTGATAGCCCGGAAGCTCATGATATTGCAGATATCTCATGTGGCAAGTCGATGGATTTGTCCTCCCAGGAAAAGGAGAAAAATGAGGATATAAAGAGGAATGGTGTTTTCGTAACTGCGACCTCGTTTATTCGATGTTGGAATTAATTGACTCGTATTTTCTCGAAAAAGAATGGACCTTAACGATCCTGTGCGTTGCGATTACGATAGCGATGTTTTCAGAATGTTAGAATAGAATTTACGATTCGTTTGTTTTTGCTAAGACATTAACGACCCCTCTAATTTAACTCTATTACAACCTTTTGGATCGGTTCAATAAAACATCTTGGAGTTGCCAACTTAAAACTAATTGAGAGGTACAAGATTATAACGAAATAGTGTAAAATGTAGGGATGTTAAATGACAAAAATAAGGGTGAGAAGAATTAATTTTATTAAATACTGGTATGTATATTTAAGAATAGTTTAAGGTTGGAATATGTGAATTTGGAATGTATAATTTATTTAATATAATCATAAATACTGTGTTAAACGTAGCACGTGTAACATCCCTTTCTGAATAATGTTTTTCTTAATACATTCGCAACAGGGTAAAATGTATTTAAATCTATTGTGTTATTAGAGTCGTTTTAATCTCAATCTTGTTGTTTTGTTACTAAAAGATATGCTTAAACTTGAACTTTGAAGTATTTTTGTTTCAGTTTTCTGTGAAAATATTATATATTCAGATCTGTTGTTCAATCAAGGCATAAAGTATTATAAATCTCTTTATTTGTTGAAACAAGATTGGGATACTAATTCGAGTAGCAAGGTTAATATAAACTAGAGAACCTATCAACTTTTCCTGGTTATGACAGTGAGGCATCATCCTGCTAAATGATTCGTCGAGGCGACTCTAGGCTAAATGGTTGAAATCCGCTTGAGTTATGCAAAGCCGATTATATAAAATTAATTGCTCTGGACAGTCATCCAATTTAGTCGTTGCGCTTAAATCTACACGATTTACAGATATTATTAACGGCTGATTTATTTCATCTCAATCGGTGGGTTTTAAGTGCCCGGTATAATATTTAATAACGTTTCGTTGGTAATATAATTAGTTAATCAGCTAATCACGACATTATTGTGCTTTAGCAAAGGGCATTTAATTAAACAATAATTTTCTTGCATGTCGTACTAAAGTCTGTGTAAATAATTTGTAGTATTTCATAAATTGTAAATGTAATTCCATTTTATCTAATAACCGATATCTCTTTTATGTAGTTTTAGTTTTTATAAAAAAAATCCACAAACTTTTCATATGTATTATTAAACGTACTAAAATCGGGCTATCTTTGTTCTATTAAATCGTGTAATTTTCACCAGCCAAGCGCGATCAGCTATTTCAAACAGAAAATTTTCGCTAATCAAGCAATCTGTGTATTCTATCTCAATAACATGATCATTGTCAAATACTTTATCAGATGGCTGTATTTCACTCTTCAAACATATTGGTTACATTTTAATCGTTAAGCATATCGCGCAGTATTCTGATTTTCCAACAAATCCCTATGGAAGAGGCAGCTTTTCAGTATATTGATCTCTACATTTGTTGTACAATTTTAAGAGCACCAAAAATGTAATAAAAACACTGTGATTATTTCTAAAGAAATTAGACTTGAACCGTTATAATATCTACTATTAGATCAAAAACAGAAGGTGACCCTTGCGAACCAGAACAGTGATTTTCGCCTCGTATCTGCGTCCCGTTGATTTCTATGATATCCCGTTTTCGGGACGATAGAGGAGCGAGAGTATCGTTAACCGAGGAATTAATGGACCACCGTCAGAGCGTGTAAGCCAACGCAAGGGTGGCTGCGACGAAAGAGGAGAGACGTTTCTGGTTAGGGAAAGGAGTGAGTCGAATAGGTGAGCATCGACGTACAGCGGAAATCGATTTCTCCCGCGGGAGACTTTCTCATTCGTACGTGAAACGCATGGAAACAGGTCGAGCCTGAAACCCCAATAATTAAATGCGTGCTAGCAAATATTCGATCTGTGAGCTGAACGTACCGAGTCTTTTTCATCGAAACGACAGTCACTTTTTGTTTCATGTGTGACGAGTCAAATTGGATCGTGACGTTAGATATTTCAAAGGTATTTCTGATATAATATTGATACCCCTTGGCAGTGTAACATTTGTTGGATCATACTTCGTTGGGATTGATTCATTCTGCATTTCATTCTCTTTTTCTTTTTAGGAATACGCGAGTTTGGTTTCCGTGAGAATTTGAATGACACAATGAGCGCAATGAAATTGGACATGTGTCGGGATATAAAGTTTCGGCATGAATTTTATTTGATGCATTGTTTCGACGGGTTTATCTCAGGACTTGTGGTTATAGTATGATATCGTTGATGTTGGACCTTGGAAAGAACATACATAGGAGAAAATCGCGCAATACCGACCGATATACAGTACCGACTAAAATTAGTTCTGCTTTTTTTCATCAGATATTTTTATTATAAACTTTGATTTAGTATCGATTTTAGAATAAGATATAACAAAAAAGTTTGCACGTCATATTAATTCTATTAGTTTCAGGTATTTCACATGTATTAACAATAATCTTATATATTTCAAAAGATAAGCGAAAATGTAATTTTTAATAGCTGTAGTTAATTCCGATGATAAGATATTAAAATTCATTGTTTCTAAGATTATTGATCTTGTCTATTGCAATAAGTAATTGAATATATAGATATATACTTATTAACTCGTCAAAACTCGATGCTATTTTACAATTTTAATAGCAGAAATAAAGTAAGCACGGTGTAATATATTTTTATCAAAAAAAGTTAAAATATTTAGCAAAAAATGTGGATGTCTGCACTTTGAAAAAATATAAATAAATTTTACATGACATTGCAAACAAATTTGCCAGCTAATATCTAAATATAATATTGAATTACTGTATTTTTTCGAGTATAAAAAGGTTTTGCACTATTTACGAATTTTAGAATATCCTTTATCTCGTATAAATTACTTGTGGAGCGAAGATGCTTACCTTGGAGTTTTCTATGAAAGCAGGATCTCAGGAATTTGAGGCAACATCTTTTAGAAGCAATCATAAAAGGAGGTTACAAAGATTCCAAAATTCCCGGCAGTGAAAACTTTCATTATATCGTTTCTTTCGTTTACTTCTTACAAAACACACTTCAATTCATTATCTCTATCTATCTCACTATATATCTCACTATCATAAAAATTGCAAATTAACAAAAAACTATTATTTTACTCTGTACCGAAATTTAATACCATATCTGAAATTTCAAAATAAAAATAATAAAACCGCTGTATAAGTCTTTCTTTATATTCATAATACAATATAACAAATAGAAACAGCCATACAGTGACGAAACAATGATGTTTTACACAATGATTTTGCACAACAACAGTTGTCAATCTAGAAAAATTAATTAATCAATTTCCAAACCAGAAACAATGCTAGCCAAATAACGAGCAATCAAAAAGTATCACTATGTTCGAAGGTACACACAGCTATATTCGTACTCAGCGATTTTTTAATTAGTTTTTCGTCTGGCACAATTTCGGACGCAATAATCGATTTCTCAGATTAATACTAGTGGAGCAATAATGGGAGTACCGCCAGAGCAACAAGACTGTTTGTCTTTAATATCCTGCGCATTTCGACGAAACAGAACACGGATCTTTGATATCCAAATACTGTGAGGTACGGAAATAAACGTTTTATTGTTTAAAATTGTACTTTTTACTACACGAGTGATAAAAAAGATTCGAATGGTCGAAACGTGGAATATCATCCTGCCTATGGTTACTAGGTCACGTTTTTTCTATTAGAAAGGTAATTGTCTTTGATGTTAATTTAATAAAGAACGTTCGCGTATTGTTTTTTAGAAAATCATACATACAATGTGAGATACAGTGGTTAATTGTAGATTGCTTTCCAAAGAGAAATAATACGCAATGTAAGAATATTTAGAGCTCATAACATCGTCATAAGTCTTTTACAGTTGTTTTATAAAAATCCTGTAGTATCTAATTCCATCGTTTTAAATACAAGTCTCAGAAAAATTACTCATAGAAATTGCTTTTTAATGCAATTTGTTGGATAGCAAATTTTTATGTTAATCTAACTTTGTATGAACATAACTAACGAGAAGGAACATGTACAGATAGAAATTTAATAAATAAATATTCCTAATATTTCATATTAATAACCCCTCAATATTATAATATAATATAATAATATAATAATATAATAATATAATATAATATAATATAAAAATATTATAAGAAATACTTATTCCGCGACTATGCATATATCCAGCGGCGTAGCTTATCGTTCAAACGGCTTCAAGTGTCATTTTTCAAAGCTCCTTCATTAACAAACAAAAAACTGCGATAGAATATCAACGATGGGCGTGACATCGAAGATGCGTTTGCCCTTTCTCCACTTCTTTGCCATTAATTCGCTTTTGTCGAGCTGTACTGTGTCATTTGACGATACGAAGGAAAGAGCACAGAGGGTTGGACACAGAGTAGGAAGGGAGAGCACAGGCTAACAAAGGTACAAAGAGGAGAACAGTCGAGTTGCATCGAGAACCAGGGTCGTGCACAATACAGTCTCAGAAGCGCTTTGATGTCTAGTCGAAATTAATGTGGCGTCCCTCTTTGGTCTGACGCGGTTATTGCAATTGCCGCGGCAAAACGAATGCAACCGGAGTAAAGTAAAAAAAGTTCGCGCGATGGAAGAGAGAAAAATTGCAGGGCCAACTAAGGTCTCCGTTGGTTCCAGTTATATTAAGATTGTCGCTCAATTTTGCGCCAGTTACATACGCTCTCAACTAACTCTCGAAATTCGAAATTCATTTCGAATTCTAGAATTTTTATGAAATTTCTATTCCTACAAACGACGTTGTGATTTTTACGAAGATCGTCACGATGAATAAAATTAGAATCACTGAAATGTGTAGATAGATTTCGTCTTTGTCCGAGAATATTTAGTAGTAATTATTAATGTTCACCTTCGTTAGAAGATTTTAGAGTAATTGTTACGTTTGCTTTACTTCTAGAATGGAAATTAATAAGAAGATGAAAAATAATTATAGAGATGAGGAAAGTCATTGATTAATGACCAAAAATAATGTACCAAAGAACCGCATTATTTGTGAAATAAATGAACAATAATGTGCTGAATGTAGTATGAGATGAGAATTGTAGTACTAAATCCAACTTTTTAATCATTGCGTATTTTCGCGAAAATTTATTTTATTTTTTAATAAGCATTATGATTGAAATACTTTTCCATATTTTTCCATTTATTTTCCATATGGAACAGATATGAAATTTACTCAATTATTTTATATGATTATACGAATCACCAGATTTTTTTCAAATAACATTTTTTTAAGTATTAGCTGCTCCTTTCATGATTAATCCTTTTACGACTATGATCCGATATATACAAATTCGAAAAAAAGAGGCTCGTGGTGGATTAAAGCTCATACGTGTGTCCGACTAGTATTACTGAATATTTTTTCATGTTTCTGACTATAACATTGCAATAGCAGAATATAGGATCGATATTGCACCTATTGGAAGCGAAAGGGATTTAGTCCAAGGCAATCTCTACTGCAGAAAATATTTAAAACCGATAGGATTAATTTTAAATAAAATAGAAAAAGAACTACGTCTATTCATTTTTATTTAGAAATAAAAAAAAAACATGTTAATTTGAAACTAGTATAGAAGTGACGTACTGCTATGTATTAACAAAAATTTCTATTATTTTATGTTATTGAGAACATTTTCATTCCAATCAATATATGTATATATATATATGTATATATTTATATATTTTTTTCAACCAGTAGTATTTGACTACATCAAGCTCGACAACTGTGCAATGGTCAATGACAAAAGTTGAATCAGCGGATTTTTACTATCACTACCAGCGACATACGCATTTTCAAGAAGCAAAAAGTAGGTCGCTGAGTCCTGAGAATTTCAGATGTCATTGAGTTTTCCTTACATCTTAAATGTTGCACTTTAGAGCTGTATATGTAGGAAACAGGTTGACATATGGATTTGAAATGAAATTTCAATATTTTTACTGCCAGAGTTTGTATAAAAAACCTAAAAATCCCTTTTTTGATATAAATCTTCACTCTAGATATATTAATAATTCCAACGCAAAGATATAACAACGAGAACAATTAATAACAGAAATTGTCAGTTAGAACATTTTTACACATTTTACAATCCACCGTATTGTTAACTTCGCGTTCGAATTTATCGCATATAACGGCCGGAAAATTAATTCACCGTATAAGTACGATTAACCCGAGGAAATTTTCACGATTATATATTACGAATGTCACGCGATTCCAATAAAGTAAAATATTATTCGTCATACTCTTCTACGTAACAGAGCTGGATAAATTCGAGAAACATATTAATCATTAACTTAATGGACACAAGATTGGAACGTATTGCTGTTAATATCGCCCAAGTAAATTGGTTGCGTATGCATACGTGCTCCCGTTTATTGGGAGAACGTGTTTACGTTATTTGGTGCCTCGTCGCAAAATATGTAATCACACAGCAGTAAATTACACATTTTGGGTAGAACTCTGTTGATACTGCAACATCACATGTTCTCGTGGTCCTAAACTACTGCACTGTATACATGTCAGAGTGCATGATCTGCTTGCGAGCGACACGTACAGAGGATCAAAGCATCGTATAATTGTCAGAACGATTCTACAGAGTAAAAGTAATACAGAATATCAGAGAAATTGATTCTGAAATTCATATTTTCAGCTGAATTTCGTGACATTTGATTATTACGTAATGTATGTAGGTAGAACTGGTGGGAATGCTTTTAACATAATGTTGAGCTAAATTATGTACTAATTTCTGAATTTTTTATTTAAAATCGTCTCTATTTTTTGATGTTGATATTTCTAAATTTAATAAAATACTTTGGAAACGTAAATTTATGTCTAATGAAGTAATAAGAAATTATTTAAAAAAATGAGAATACTATATACTTAAGAGTTATGTTATTTCTTTAAATATAAAGATGTTTATCTTTATATTTAAGAATAGTTTAAGGTAACAGTACATGAATTTAAAATACGGTTTAAAACAGTTTACCAATACTCTGTTTAACAATACTCTGTTGAATATATTACGTGAAACGTTCCTTCTTGAAATTACTGCGTTGTAATTCTCTTAGATTATGTCCAAATCTAGCATTATCGTAAAGTGAGCGGGTCGTCTGAATGACGCGTTAGTACTCACTGTTGCAGACGGTCGTGGATGTTTGTCACAAGAAGAGGCAGTGCAAATTCAACACCAGTCCGAAAACCTTTCAGGGTGATCCGTGTCCTGGATTGCCAAAATACATCGAAGTCGCTTACCAATGCCGTCCTTGTAAGTAATCATACTTTACTACTTATTATTTCTTTTTTTTTTTTCTGTTTGACATACTCTGAAAATATCTGTAATATATCTGAAAATATCTGAAATCATTTCTCAACTGTTGTGTATACTTGTCAAGTGAATTTTTAAACACATATCTCGATAAAACGTATAATAAATTAGCAAAAACAAATGTGTTAAGTCCACTGGATGCAAAACTTTCTTTTTTTACGGTAGCGAAATTTTGAACTAAAATAAAATTGGTAAACGTGCGTACTAATAGTATATCACAGATTTTATTAACACGCTAATAGTTTGCATGATATTTCACTAGAGAATGTATAGCTCGCATAGAGAAGTAACGATTTTAAGTAGAAACAACCAGCATTGGTCAGACAATCTGCCAATCGTACATTGAACCTCTTGATATCAACAGAAAAGGAAATTTTCAGAATAATTACTCAAAAAATAATTAATATTTTAATGTTCAATGTTAAATTACGAGTAGAAATTTCAAATATTTAAAATAACATCGTGTACCACCTGAAAAAAAATTGTTTGTACAGGTGTTATTCTTTAACATCATTCTTTAGTGATAGTTGAACTGTCATATATTATATTCTACATCATTTTTAGCTGCCTCAAAATGACTTTCATATTTGGAATTGAGTTCTTGAACAGAGTATTTCTTGTATCTTTTGTATAGTATTTCTTTGTGCTACGTTCTCAAAGTGATATGGTCGCTGTATATCTTCGTCATAAAATTGAAAGGTTACATCATTATTATCGTGCAACGTTTTATCAAGAAACGTAAAATATCCTCAATTTAAGATGTATAACCGATGCTCTTAAGTTCGTGCACACGCTACGTATTTTACTTAGAAAGTGCACTCAATGTACCCTCGATGCACCTTCGATGCACTGTAATGCACGCGCCTCGCAAAAGATTCAATGTGAGAAGAAACACTGTCTAGACACATTGTTATTGTAGGAAGCATGGGAATTATTCGACAGGCTTGAAATTCAAAACAAAAAATGCAACCGTGTGCGAAGATCGCATACATGAAGTATGCCATAGAAACGTTCAACTAGATATACTTTCATTTTCTTTTAGCTTTGGGGATCATGTAATGAAAGTATCATTAACGCGCTTTTTCATCTTTTGAAGACTCGAGATCACTTTAAGCTTTAATTGCTCATTTCACCTTTCTTTCTTCTATCCATGTTACGTGAATTGATCTTTTTCAAGTAAATTTTCTGAAGTACTAATAATGACATCGAAGATCAGGTAAGTGACTCTCATTTTGATGATGATGGATAATAAAGAGAATCTAAATGGTCTACAGTACTTATCATTATAATCTTGATTATCCTTCGCAGTACGCTTTTATACATTACATATCTGTCATTAGATGTTTGAAATCTTAGCATATGAGACATACTCAAAGAATTTTTTATGTGCTTTATTCTGATAATAGAGAATGAGAATATTTCTAAATGTGTACAGTAAATTTACAGCATGAATGAATATACATGCGTATATCACATCGTTCATATACATATATACGTTGCAGGAAATATATGTTTTAGAATCTATTTAAAATTTTAAAAAGCACTATTTTTAATTCACAAGACTCGTTATTTGAGATATTCTTAACGTATAAGGAACTGTGCACAAAAGTAATCGAACTGATGACGAATATAATATAAAAAAAGTAATTGTAAGAATGATCAAGAAGGATTTGTGCCAACGTAATTCGAGGTTTCTCCTCGTAGCACTTATCGATGCCGTTTTTATGGCCACGTCGGACATTAGCCCAGTTGAACGTGAAAAGCACGGATATCGATGTAGCTTTGGGAAGATTCTTTGCCCGCGTTACAGAAAATGGTGGGAAATGGCGAAAATTTTTCGCTCGTAGTTCTGTTGATGAACGTCATTTGGATCGTGGTTTGTCTTGAAAAATGTACTCGTAAACGTAACAGGATAATAAGATTCTTTGCCAATTTTTCCTTTAGGTATATTAAAAAGAAGTTAAAATATTATTTGGTAAAATATAGTAATAGAAAAAATACAAATATAGTATATATAATAGAAAATAAAAATATAACGTTTATATATAATTATATCTAAAAATGAGGAAATAATGTTTGCAAAATTATTGGATTCGTGATAGCTCTTGTGGTAGGATTTTTGCTTTCATTTCAAAAATTTCAAAAATTAAATATAACTACTGAAAATGTCCTTTTTACTTCTATTTATTTTTGTTTCGCCGGTCAGCAATTTGTATTATTATTTTTAACAATCTATAGATATGTTGCGCTATAAATGTATTAAATATTAGTAGTATAGTAAATGTGAATACATAAAAAAAAGGAAATGAAAATAAACGAAAAATGTGAATACATTTTAGTAATAGTAAACATTTTTAAATTTAATCGATACTTTTCTTCAAATCTTACATAATTGTATACGTTAAGTAATCGTATGTAGTACGTATATATCTTTATTAAAATTTACAATTTTATTGTGACATTGTATTTTAAATTACATTACGTAATATACAACCCTGTATCATTATGTCCCATTTGTAAAGATTCTGTTTTAAACGAAATGTACGATTATCGAACTAAATCCCGCTGTTTGTTTTTTTGTTAAAATATGAGCTCATCTAGCGCGGTAAGGCTGCAATATCACATAAATACACGCAAATTCCACAATATACTTCCGATATTATGAAGTTACGCTTTTCACGACGCCGGCGACATTTCAACATTCCGTAGCTGCTAAATTAAAAGATACGTTTGCTTTTTTGCACAGCGGATCATGAAAAGGCAATTCCTTTTATGTTATGATACTTGGACGATAGTTTTCATGATACTTAGACGCGTGTAAGCACATGTCTGTTTCAAGAATCATAGGAATTTAATGCGACTTACATCAAATGATTTCATTTTTCATGATTTTATTCGAACAAAATGAAACGCTTCATAACGACAGTGTACTCACGATTTCGAGCCGTGTTGCAACTGCATACAAAGTTTTCTGTTTTAATTAAATTATGCATTAGTTTTCAATAAATTTTCTTTTGAAATATTAAAATATTTGATCGGCTATTATATTATATATCTCTATTGCTATGTATTAATTTTATGCGATAATAATAAATTTCAAGTTTCATTATACATATGTATATCTTGCTGTTTGATATTGATATTTTCTAAACTGAGAGATCGGACGGAAGTTACATAGATATAACATAAAGAAAATAACGTATGATGTTGTGATACACGATACGAAATTTATTCTCATAATAGTGTTGTAAATTTTATGATGTTTGGGATCTTTTCTGAATGCTTATAAAATTACATTTCGATAAAATTACGAATTTACATGGTACGATTGGTCTGAGGAGATATGAGAATTTTAGGGAACACGTAGGTTATTAGGGATTGTAGAATTTTGTATGGTATGTAGCTTATTGAATTTCCCCTTTCGGTACTGAATAACTCACATCATCTTTATTAAATCGCATGGAATTTTGAAATACTGAAAGTAATAGATCAGCATTATTTGCGTTGGCAGGTGTTTTACATGTCGGTTCTAACGCGATTATTTCTTATCTTATCGTGTTTCAACAAGAATTTGAACAATTACAATATTTTTGATGATTATAATAATAGCTGAATCCTTCGAGTAATATTTGTAAATATTGGAAATTTCATCATTTTGGTTATTATATTTCTTTTACTTTAATTAAAATTCTCTTGCAATTGATGTTTCAAATTACTATAATTAACCTAAAGGATATTGAAATGGTACTCCCTCTTAACCAGTTTCACAATACAAAAGTAGTTCAATGATAAGAAAAAAACATCAACATCTTATATTTAGACCGAACTCAACTTCTTCCGACAGATCAGAACATTATCAGAATTTTCCTTGACCCTGTTAACTGGATTCTGTTTTAATTGTAAACCTCTTAGTATTAAATACCATTAAAGGCAAATTGATTTTAATTAGACCGATTCTAGTAACTGCAAGCAAGACCATGATGTAAATTGAACGAGGTATTAAAATAGGGATCAGAATATGGATACATGAATTATTAAGTTTCAAATTAACAAATTCATTTTTATGTCTATTGTCTTCGGTTTAATTTTAATCAAAATCGCAATTCTATGCATCCAGCAAAAAATAAATTCAATTTCCATATTTCAAAATCACGCCTGTCCGATAAAAGAATACATTCAATTCCGATGTCTGAAAATTACATGTCCTTCATCAACATTTGTTAAAATTCCTTTTCCTTTCATTACTACGATGTCGTTTTAATCAAAAACCCTAAGTCACCACGATGGCCAACGAGCAGGAAACGCGGTCCATCCGGATGTAGCGCGTTAACACAGTAAATAACAAGGTGAGCGTAGTAGGTGAATACCGACGTCCATGGAGCGTGAAACACGGAACGGAAAGAATTAGTGCGTCCTGCGGCAAAAATTACTTGGAGCTTGTTACTGCAACAGGTTGTCGCCGTATTGTGGATGCACGGATCCGTATGGTCGCATTCCTACACCGTTAATATACATACTTTACCGGGCCGCGTAATAAACATGCCGCCCTGTTTTACGTTCTCACCGCGTGGTAGCTTAATATTTCATTTTCCTGGTCCTTCTGCTTCCGTGCTAAGACTAGTGGCTTTCATCACGTACGACACGCAAGTATATTTTGGTGATTATCGTTACGATGCACCAAGCAATTATATATTGCAGATGTTGCGTCATTTATAAACTCGAAGGATTACCAAACGTTCGACTGCTTGAATTTTGTTCATTATCACATAGATACGTATGAGTGCATGGATTATTTGATTATTAAATTCTATTTATTATGTAAATCCCTGTATCGTAAGAATTAATTGAATGTAATTATTTTGCTCAATGATGCACGTCTGTTTGTCAGAGTTTTCTACAATTGAAGTTAGTCAACTGTTAAAAACTCCGTTATGCTACATTTTCCGTTAAATTGTTGCAGTGAAATAAAAATGCCGATTCCTCTTGGAAATATAAGCGGTTTGAAGTTAAAAGCTAATTACTATGAGTAGTAGTGATTAGCACTGCTTAGTGCTGAGTCCTTAGGAAGAACTAAAGTCAACATTTATCAACGAAACATGGTTTCACAGAGTTTCTTTAGCTAGTGATTTGTATCCTTCACAGAGTGATTTTAAGTTTCGTGTATTTTAGAGTTTATGAAATTATATGCATGTTTTCCAAATATTTGCACAAACGAGTGTCTCGAAAATTAATCTAACCAACCGAAACATTTATTTTTACCCAAGTACACGATTAATTCTGAATTTCTCAAAAAGCAAATAACTTAGAGGGGTTCGTTTGTCCTATTAAAAATTATAATGAGTATTCCTCTGTAAGTGAATTATATGCATTCAATGCATTCTTACATCTTCCAATTTTGAATAAATGCATAAAAATCCGCAGAATAATAATTATTATAATCACTTTCTGCCACTCTTTAACGTATCAAGTTGATGAATATAGCTTCTGACTGCCTCAAATAACGTTAGATCAGTTCTTTTCTATTCTATACCTAGCGTGCTACATTATATACCGGGTGGATATCAGTATTGTACAGTGGTTGCCGATCGTGACAAATGTCGATAGTGACGTTGCCGCTTGGTGGATAGACGCGCATTACATCATATTGTCCGTTCCATGTAATACAGGAAGCGATATCTTGGCGTATACGCGACTATGAAGCGACGTTCAGTGGACAAACGGCCTCCGTTGAACGGTTCTCGATCGATCGTCATGGACGTCTTAAGTGCCACTCGAACCATGATGTCCAACTAATAGAATTCGGAGGAATTCGAAAGTAGAGAGACATTTAAGACACGTTCAGGAATTTTCCTTAGGTGGAATTTTAATTTACGCGAGGAATCTTGTCCTTTGATGAAATCGGAATTTCCATCTGATTTTGATTTGACAGCCTCGAATTTTTCGATTTGATAGGATGGATTCGATTGCCCCTGGATTAGCTACGAAATATGTACAAATATTTCTGTGAATAAATTTAAAGATGTTTGACATTATTCCAATTCTGTCGTTGTTTCTCTAAAAATTAACATATATTTGGTGTGTGTGTGTGTGTGTGTGTGTGTGTGTGTGAGTACGATAAGTAATACGATAAATAAGAGAATAAAATTAAAAAATTGTACACACGTTTCAAATAAAATAAAATTAAATTTTATTTATCGTTGCGACCTAAAAAACTTTTAGTTTCCTTGTCGAATCAGTTTGTCAGCGAATAACAGTAACGTACCAATTAATTGTAAATAGGAAATTTACCGCGGATAGATGAAATAGTGGTTAAACGATAATTGATATCCAAATACTTAAATGAGAACGTATATATACGTACTCCTGTATATTAATTATCTGAAACTTCATTAAAATAACTTCTTTAGGGAGACCATGCGACGGTTCCAAAAGCTCGTCGTAACTTCCGCCGTAGCTCGAAGGTAAACAAATCCTTTGTTCATAGTTAATGGTTTCGTTAGAGCAGTTCCAAGCAATAACACTCTTAAATACGTTATATGTGTAATGCTATCGCCAGCATACTTAGCCAGCGTACTGGTGACATTCGTGTACTAAAACAATTAAATCATTTCAAAGGACGTTCAACTGTGCTACCTACATTAATCAAACAGTGCTAAGGAGACACGCTTGCACGTATTAAACGGTTCTCTATATGTAAAATACTACGCTATGTTCCACGAAAGAGCCTATTTCCGAGGATTGAAACAGTTTGTTGAAGAAAATTTTGGAAACTTTCAAATTTCAAAGTTCAATTTTTCGAAATAAATATAAATATTGTTCGTTACTTTAGAGATTAGATTATTAATTATCGTAAGATTATTCTCTGATTTTTTATGTTTAGGCTGCAGATGTTTATGCAAAGTTATATTTTTGTGAACGCAATTAGATAAAATTACTGAAGTGGTGGAATGTAGTTTCAGAAAACAACAGATAAGATATTGTTACGATCAAATTGTTGTATTCTGCGTTTTTTAATCAACTTTTCAGTTTCTATTTTATAAAAAGAAGTTCCACTGTTCTTGAGTTCAATTTGCAAAAGAAACCATCATTTGTAAAGTGATCGAATAGGTAAAACCGTAAGACCAAATTTGTAATGCTTCGTGGCGTGTAGGGAATATTGACCCAGAAAAAACAACAATGATCTCGTTGCAACGAGTCATATAAAAGGTAGACAAAAAAAAAAAAAAAGGAAAAATAAGAGAATGAAACGAGGTTCCGTCGATCGAACGGTTAAACAGTTGGCTGGGTTTATAGATCGCAATCTTTCACTGTGAGAGATCGATTCGAGTACATCAATGATACGCGAATGGATTGTGAACGAAAATTCGCGTTACGTGTCGTAAGCGTGCAAATTGCTTGTGCCAGATTAATGTTATCGTGTTCAACACCCTGAATCGGTGTTTAATTAAATAAACAACGTCAAACAAAAGTGTTTTGCTCGCTTGCACTCGTATCTGTCACCAACCGGCCACTGAATGATTGTCATTAAGCTTAATTATTCCACGATTAGATTAATCATCTCTAGTTGAGAAAAACCTATGTGTTGGTATGTATGTGTCGCGCGTGTTTAGAATTTGGATATTAAACTATGATTACTAGGATAATAAGGTGGAGTGTTCGTGTGTTGATAATGTGATGGAACTGATATGATGAATTCTCGCCAGAGGAGATAACAGTAGAAATACTGATCTCCAATATGTATTTAAATATACTATGTGTATATGTGAATTAGTCACACCAGACATGTTAAGAGTACCTATTTGTCACTGACAGCCTTAATTTTATCAAGAGCACTTGCATGTTTTTGATAATTGTAAAAGCAATTCTAATGTCAACCATCATTCTTTCCATATGTCAATTTGACACGTTTCAATCAATGTAAAAACTATTGATTATTTTTTCATTACATTGATTTGACATCAAGGGCAGATTAAATTGAAAATATGAAGTATGATGCTCGAGAATGACAGTGTATTGACATTCATTTACGACAAAAATTATTTCCAACGTATCAACACGTTTTGAAGGCGTTGTATGACGAAAGAGATATTCTAAAAAATATTAATGCTTGATTCAAACTCGACATTTTACTTCTGTAAAATCGATTCGTACCCACATTGTCCAAATATTTTCTACATTTATGTATATTTTATAACTGAAGTCTATCTTTATGAGAGGATATCAGTTTAACAAAAATAATCTAATATCTGCGTTTTTTTCTCTTTTTCGCCCTGTTGATAGAGAATCGATCGTGTCTACCGTGAAATTGGTATAATAATGTTTAAAATTGAAACCACTAGATATACATTACAGCAGTAATGTCGTTCCTGGTTGGGCAATATTTATTTATACGAAGTTGAAATGGGATGGAATGAAATTACATTCAAACGTTTTCTTCGGTTTATGGTTATATTTGACCTACTTCGTTATCATTTTCTATAAATAACGTTGTATCGCCGCTGCTTTATTGTGTGCATACATATACATACACAGACTTTGCTTTTAGTATAACTGCAAAATATGCGTAACAGATATTTTCAGAGATCGGAGCATAAATCTTTTTTCCATTGTAATAAAATGATCTTCAGCGAGTGAAGTTAACTAAACAGTAAAATGGGCAACAAGGTAGTAAATGTATACATATGTATATAAAATTTAAGGATTTACTTTCCACATTTTATTAGAAAATTGTTATATTTTTGTCTGATTAATGAATGATTTGAATGATTAATATTTAAATTAGATTATTTAGCTAAGAAAGACAGTGCTCTTTCTTTTCAATTGAAATCTCATTTTCGTGTTTTGAAATATACCATGTGTATTACACGGAACTGTAATTGACAAGGAGACTGAAACTTCCGATGAAAAAAGAAAGGGATCCAAGACAACGCTCAAAATTCGTGTTCTTGTTATTTAAAGTAGCAACGAGGAAACTTGGAAAGAAGTTTCTAACTGAGGAAGGAAACGTCGTAGTTAAACGAGAAACGACTGCTTAAAGATGAGTGTCTTTAACAGTCAGAGATTTCACTGAACAATGTTCCAATTAAAGAGAATGATTGAAACAAAATTTGACAGCAACTTAAATTTCCTGTGACGCTTCGCTATCTTCAAGAAACACGAGCAACGAAAGTACATTAATACAATTTTCATCTAGCCATTTCGATAAAGTTTCCACTTCTATTACATCGTTACTCGAAAAATTACAACAAGTAAAATAATTCTTTTTCAAGAAAAAGGCAACAAGAAACAAATTTTCGTACAAATGAAATTTAGCAGTAGTGTAACATTTAGCGAAATGAAACCATGATTTTATTTGGTGTCTCTTTTATTATATCACTGTACTTGGAATTACTCCATAATTTAATGACTTGTGTTCTTCCAGAAAGTAACATAGGTACGTCTGTGTTTAACAATGATTTGAAAATACAGTATTAGTTTTCGTTTGCCATTTTTTGTGCTGCCTCTCTGATGAAATTGGTCAAAATCGATTTTTACACTGGAAATTTCTAGCTGTTCACACCAGTGGCAACCAATCATTATTGATTTCGCGAGGTCAATATGACTTCGATATACACTGTGCACCGTATTCTACACGCGTACCATACCATGGTCTGTACTCTCTCTTTCATCTCCTTCTCTCGTTCTCTTATTCTCTCCTTTTCTCCATACAGTCACTTGTTTCCGTGACACAAGTTATACAGTAAATCCATTAAAACAATGAACACTAGCTCCAATATAAAATACCCTTTTTCGCGTTGCTGACCGAAACGCTCTAACAAGCATAATTGAAACACTTCAATTTGCGAATATGCGTTACGCGTTTCTGACGAATCGTTGAGATTATCATTTACGATTGGCTCTGGTAATTCTTATTTTATATGCTAACACTATGTCTCGAATATTTACAAAAATAAGAAAACATTTTGAAAGATTTAGCCATTTGATTTAACCATTCACGATGTTTTTATGTCTATTAAAATTGCATACGTAAATTTTACTTTCTGTAAATATTTCTTTGACAAAAATAAACAAATACAAAAGTCGATAAAAAGCCCTCAATACTAACAGCAATAATTATTGTTCAGAAAATTAAAATTAAATTGGATCGCAGGTATAATTAGCATTTATCCTATTTCAATCATGACTTGAATCAAGAGTGCAGCTCGACATTACAAGACAGAGGATTAAACCAATTTATTGGTGACGTAAATCGAGAAGGACATAGGGAATAACGTTAAGAACTTCTTTTAGAGTGTTCCTCTTTGTTGAGGGGAAGATTTAGGTTCAATCCTGATATCGATTGAATTTATTTAATAGACCCTTGGATAGTTTATTCGACGAGTATTTCTTTTCGCTAGCACTTGATTTCGGCGTCTCTTAAATCTGTCCAAGTGTTAAATGGATGTAGAGATTCTTACCTGAATTCTTACCCGAATAAGGATTTTCAATTCCAAGCAACCTCGCAGTTTCTTGGAAGAAACTTTATTAATTTGTATCCAGCAGGGCGACGATTTATTTACTTAAATTAAATTTGGTGTCAAAGCGAAACTTCAATGAATTATTTGTATATTATACTAGATCTTGTAAATTACTAGAATATTTAGGAATACACATATTTCGTTGATTACGTGCGAAACTGATTGATTTTAGAGCTTCAAACCACAAATAGATTAATTTGAGATCTTGCAAGTTTTTATTTCACAAATACGCTATTTCATAGTATTTTGGTTTCACTTACATAAAATATTTTTCTTTTACTGCTAAATATTTCTAAAATTATTTTCAAATATTAATTAAATTATGATTATTGTTATACAATTTAATAGAATAACTTATTTTATATACGATATTTGATAATTTCGCCTCAATATAAGTGTAAAAGGAGAATGCAAAAATATTTGTAGAATACATTTAATAGTAGCAGTGAATTTTCCAGGGTTGAAAAATTATTATATTTATACTCTATCATTTATCAGCATTCCCCGTGTATAGAATATATCACATAAAATATTCAGCTGGATGTACATTATCCAATTTTAAACAGCCAATCTGAAGCTGAAGTACATCAATTATCGAACAATGCCCCGCTGTGCCTATTTAAACTACGTAACATCCTCGACTCAACCACAAAGAAAAATGAATTAGTCAAGTGAAGCACGTTTAGCTAATGACGCTATAGTGCAATAAGTAGCACGTGTGTCGTCGCATAGATTTGCGGCCGACACGTGAGGCATCGCTTGGTTTTGGCACACAATGTGACACGTGTAACGTGTATCCGTCTTCTTGATTCATTACGTTTGAATTACCGCTTGCATTGTGTATATTTTCTTTCATTTTCTTTCGTGTTACTGCCAGTGAATTTGTATCTGTCAAATTAACACACGTTTCATTTGTGACAATCATTTAATGGCTGATTGAAACGATACAACTAATTCTTGTACAGGGTGTTCCATAAGTGATAATACTTACAACAGAGGATAATATTCTTTAATAATAATTAGGGAGAAATAAAATATCAAACCAAATACAATTGAAATTATATCATCTTTTCCAGGAATTTCTTTACTTCTACAAAATTTATATAGGAATCCACCCCTATCTTCATATCTTTTCGTTAAAGATTAATGCAGCATTCTATTTTCAAACTTTCAAGCTCAGAAATTTTTAAGTGCAAATTTTCGAATTTTTGTACTTTTGAATTTTCAAATTTGTTGTTGTACGATAATATTTTTTACGTATTATTTCACTGCTTAACGGGCTTATTCGTTACTAAAAGTGTCCAAACCCTATTTTCCCAAAAACGTAGTATTACACGAAAATATTTGATACTATATTTTTTTGCTATTTAACCTTATTGAAAACGAGATTAATCGTAATTATATTGGATTCGCCCCTTCAAACAAAGTATGCTCATTGTCCATTTTGTTTCCATTAACGTGATCTCTGGCGATTTGAAGAGAGAATCATAGCTATAGATGTTCGTAACAACACACACGAAAAGTTTAGATCAAGATCCCATCAAAACTGGGTCTTGCAGAAAATGCTTTGTGCTAAGTCTATTGTCGCTTCGAGTACTCGAAGGAATTACGTCTTGCAACCACAGTATCACGCCTTTTTTTCGTCTTTTTCTTGCCAATTAAATCTTCAATCTGGACATCTCGCTCGAAAGACAGTTCGATAAGGAAGTTCCGGTGTCTTCTTACCTTATTTTACAAACCATTGTATACCTTTATCCTTTGACGAGCCTCGTTACATGCTTGACGAGTTACTTTGTAACTTTCTCCCGTCCAAGAGACTGTTTGTTGGAAGTTTCCAATCATTAAGAACAGAAAATCAGTCTGATGCTAGGAAAAAGTTCGGTTTGTAGTTTTCAGTTTGACTTTAATTGTTTGGTTGGTGATGTAATTATTAAGTCTTTCTTGTGTACCGGCTAAAAAAACGTTTCACTACTGGTGAACAAATTTAGATTTTTGAGATTTCTATCTTATACTTAGCTTTATCAATGGTAAAAATCGGGTTTGCTACCTTTTCTAAACATTTAGATATACAATATTTACAGTGGTGATAACATTTTTTATCGTACAACAATCGTAAAATAGAAATAGTTTAAAAATCGCATCGCCATAAATTATCAGTTATAAAGATTCTCAATTGTACTGAATATATTTAATCTCACTTTTCTAAGATATCCTTTTTTAATAATAATAATAAAAAAGAAAAGAACGATTGAATATCATATCTCCTTTAACAAGAATCTTGTTATTCCTGCAAAATTTATATACAAATTCACCCTTATTTCTTTTTTCCGCCCAAGTGTATTCCACCCCCTGTTAACCAAATATTTCTTTCAAGTATTCCATATTCACTGCGAAACTTCCCCAAATCGCCTCGTACGCTCGTTTTACATACACTTCCGTCAATAAAGAATCGTTGGAAACGAACCGGAGCTCGTTTCCCTCCCGTATTCTTGTAATTTTTCTTGAAATCCAAAAGAGGTGCTTCCGTAACCGCAAAAGTTTGAAAAGTGTAGAAAGCCGCGAGAAGGAGGCGGTGTAAATCGACGGCTCAATGAAGCAGGGTTACGACACTTTGTCTCAGACGTGTAAGTGCACTCGGCGACTTTAAAACAGTACTGCCGATGGCAGTTTGTTTCACGCGCGAGAGATTCATACTTTTAAAGATCGCTTTAAGCGCGATTTCTGGAGAAACCAGGCTTTCAGGTAAATAAGTATAATATACTCCGAGTTACACTAGATGTTTCGATTATTTATTGAAAATTGTTGTTTCTCTATTCGTATTGGGATTTAAGATTTAAAATATTTCCAGCGAAAAGTTTTATTTGAATTTTATACAAATATCTATAGCATGGAAAGTTATTCCTTTTGAAAATAACTTCACATTATGTTACATTCTAAGAATTTTGTTATATTATATAATATAAAAAATATAAAGATATGTAATTTTTCATGCATAAAATGTAGATAACTGCAGTATATAATGTCTCTCGTAGATTTTGATACTGAATTTTGTATACGAATGAATTTTAACTATTTCTTGAATATCCTCCAAATTATATTTTCATAAATATCTTTATAATACAAGTGAATAATATTAGGCTGTACACAGACTACGTAACAAGTAGTTAACATTCGAATCATAATTCGCCACAAATTCTTTGTACGTAGGAAAACGAAGTGCACGGTTTGAATATCGAAGATAATCATTTTATTTATGATTCAATTACGCAGTTTATCGAAATCCATGCCGAGTACCTGCACCATATCTTCAGATTATGGCTGCAGTTTATCTTCTTTATTGCTCGTTGTTCGATTTTCTCTTGAACAATTTATACTGTCAGCTGCTATTATTCATTACAACAATCACACTTATGATTTTCAAAGTAAAATATAGTATTTGACAGATCAGATTGACACAATTCATTTGTAGCTTGCGTTGTTATAATCTAATTACAACAAACATAATCATTTCTATCGTAATCAATATTCGACGAATTTAATTTGGTAATCCATAGAATGGCTTTCAGAAACTTCTCATTGTCAGTATAATAGCAATACCATAACATTTGAAATTAATACCTTAGAATCTCAATTATCCAGACATTAAGCACCTATAAATTGATTCACTGTATTCTCATCGACAGAATTTCTAGTCCTTAAGATGTAGATATAGTCATGTATTTACGACTAGGATTAGATTTCTATACCAGAGAGTTTCATTCTTGACAATCGATACCATAAACATTATCACTCGATCAATTTGACTCCTAACTTGCCAGATTACTATCGACGAAGTGCGCTATCTTAAAGTAGTATTTTCAACGTAGAATTCATTAGTTTACTATTCAGGAGATTTCAAATTTCTAAATGAATTTTGAATTTGTATTTAGTCATTTGTATATTTGCTCATTTCGTTTTCTAAATTTGCCTTCTTAAAAATTCTTAAAAAAGAATTTAAATATTTATGTTGCTCCTCTACTGAAACCCTCGTGTAATCATGCGTGAAATTCAAGAGAATGCACGAGAAGTGCGTTGACCTTGCGTAAGAACAAGTGAAAATTCTGGGAATGTGGTGTTCGCTACACCAATAAGGTTGCAAAGCTACGGAGTACGCTACGATTGTGACCACAAAAACGTGCCATGGTAGAGCACCTGATCTGGTTGGGTTCGTTGAAATTCGCAGATGCCACGAACCGTAACGAGACGAAGCAGGTTTTATCGAAAGCCGTATCTCTGGCAAAAACCGTTTCCATTCGACTTGTTTACGCGATTGTCAACGGGTACGTATAGACCGGACCAGGATATAGCGAGCTCGTAAAATCAGTCAAGAATGAAATTAACACATTCGAGTATCAGAACAGACGAATTTTTTTTTATTGCAATGTCAATTTTTATTGAGTGATATAGAAAAGCACACATATTAAAATAAAAATTAAATATGGTTTATTTTTTAATAACGAAGAAATTTTTATCCCGATATTGATACGTTTTATATCGAGTGATATAGCGAAACATATTGAAATAAAAATTAGATATGGTTTGTTATTTAATAACGAAGACACTTTTATTGGAACGTTAATAAACCGATGAAAGCCAATGTAACAAATATAAAAACGAATATATTTCATCACATTATATCAATAGATAGATCTTGTTTCCCAGACTTTATTAGGTTTCGACGTCGTAAAACAAGTTACCGTTTGAGTTAGTACTCAAATAGCTATGAATTGGTTCACGATACAGCATAGTATAAATAAACGTTGTAGAATATTTCGAATGGCAATAAAAAAGTATGAATACATTTAAAATGTTAAGTAGTTTCCCAATAAACATTGACAATATATTTTATGACCAAAAAGAAACAAACATCATTTTTCAAAAATGTTTCGAAAAATGTAACGGTAAAGATATGTCATCTCCTTTCACGAAAACTGAATATGATAGGAGAAATAGTACAAACTCCTTAGAATAAAACGGTATTAAAATATTAATGTTCATTCTCGCCTCTAGCAGCAAGTCAAAAAAGAGGAATTATATATATTTTACTTCCTTCTTTTACAAACAATTACACAGTTTCTAAACATAATTCAGGAAATATTTCTGCTATCTGACAAAATACCAAAGTGCGTGTGTATATATATATATATACATATACACACACATATACATATACATATATATACATATATAATATACATATACATATATAATAACAAATTTTTGTCAAATTGAAATACGAAAGTCTAGAAATTTTGAAGTTCGGAGACTGGAATTTTCTGATCTGATTAGCATTCATACTCATACAACAAAATTGTATTTTGTCATATTTTGAACTTGTAATTACGTTTAACATGACAATAAAAAGCAAAAGTGGAGCGGCGAATTTATTAAAAAGTTCCTTTATGTTCCAGACGAGTTCAGAAGTAAAGTTGCCTGCGAGAATGACGTCATCAATCTTGTCTGCCACCCTGGACAAAGGGTTGCCATTTTCAGCGCATCGTTCGGCAGAACGGAGTACGAATCCCTTCAGTGTCCTCAGCCCCACGACGTGAAGGAAGAAAGTGAGTAGATCTTTTTATTGTTCTCAAAGTTCACTTTCTAAATATCATTGTTATATTTAATATTCTATGAGAGCCAGGTATTCTAGCAACTAGGTCATACCGGATATTTTTTAATATTGCATAAAATACTGAAAATCAACCTCTATTTTTTATTCACAAAATCAGGTGTCCTTTCGTTTGAAAATTTCTATACATAGGCAGCCTGTTCTGAAATAAAATTTGTTAAAATACAATAGTACATTTCAACTATGGTAAAGTGGCGCGTAATAATCATGGGTTTCTATAAGAGCACTTCATTATTATTTTAAAAACTTTTCTAATTTTAAGTTCAGTTTGGTAATTGTAACTCTAAAAATATACTCCTAGATAGAAATATTAATTAATTACTCTTGATTTCTTGATATCGGGAAATCTAAACCTCAGTTTTGTTTCACATAAATTATAAAAAGTTTGCGTGAAACTGAAGTTTTGATCATCAACGACTAGCTTTTAGCTGCGGAAAAGATTTAAAAACGCTCTTAGATACAAGTTAGCATCTTAATAATTCTACTAAATATCGTTCTCGGAATCATAAAAGCCCTCAAGGAAAATAACGACCAAAAAGATATTCGAAAGTTAGCCGGGTCATTAAATGTTTACGCGAGCGTAAACATTCATGACGGTGCCGTTGAAGCAAGAGCATAGAAGATATACGATATAATAGCAGCTTATGAATCTCAAAGAGCAATTCTGGTTTTTGATAAGTTTTATAACAATAACAATATTCCCCAATTTCTTTTATCTTGACAAAAATATTATTCTTTAATCTTACCTCATATTTGACTGTTTCGATGACATGTAGAGCAAAATGTTATGTTCTACAATGCGTTATGTAATTTTCTCACATAAAGAAAATTTCATCTAATTTCGGATCAAATATATACTTATACAAGCAATAAATAAAATTATCGTAAAAATAATACAGCCATTAAATATTATAACATAGCTATATGTATATTTAATCTTAAAAATTGTAATAACATTAAAATTTAAAAAATCTGATCGTATATTAAAATATTGATATTTTATAACAAGAAACTAGAATTAAGAATTGAAAAACTCTCCTGTTATCAACGTAAATGTGATACATTTATCGAATTTAACATTTCTTGCAAAAACTTATATATTTCTAAAATTCTAAGTTCCTAAAAATCTAAGAAACAGATGTTCTTTCCTTTCATGTAGTTACTTTACATGGAACATGACGTTAAAATAAAGTTCCATGAAACTGCACATCTACATTCAATAGCCGGACGAATCGATTCGAAGTGCCGCAATTCGTGGAGGACTTTACGAGAAAATGGAACAGGGGTCGGGTCGCTACCAACCCCTTTGTGACGATGTCCAGACGACATCCTCGTGAGGATAACAGCTCCGAAAACACTGAAATGCCATTGGCCACGGATCGCTCCCTGTAAAATTTTTTTTTACCTGATACGTTGATTTTGTCCCTTCGTGACCTCATTAGTCAAGGAATGCTTCTACGAATGTCTCTGATAGTTCTGATTTTAATTCTCCAATCGTAATTTAACATATCCCACCGACACTTCCAGTCATCAATCTTTCATTTCTGTCATCTATGTAATGAGAGCCTAATAATCATCGGTGAGTGTATTAGGTATTAAGAACAAATAGATCAAATTATCATTTTTATCATTATCAGAAATTACAATCATAATACATTAATTAATATTTTAACGAAATGAAAAATTTTATAACTGAAACTCCAGTAACCAGTAATTTAATTTCCATTTCATGATATTTCTCTGACAAGGACTTTTATTAAAGCTTCTAGGATTAGACTGGATTTAAAACGAACCTCCCTATGAACGTTCCTTATCAAATAAATTCTCGAATCAATTGAACTCGTCCTACGGTTGGTAGGATATCGTAACCAATTCAGAGACTTCCTTCTTTGTTCTTCAGCTTCGCTCAAACGTAACAATGAACTACACGTAATGGTCGTTTCCCGAATGGTCTTCCACGATACTGTCACTCGCGATATCGTTTCAATCTGCGTGTTTCTTGGCCATGTGACACATCGTCCTGCTCTATCGTGTCGTTCGCACAAAGGAATCTACCGTGACGGTGACATGCAGAAGTGACTTTCGACTCTGATACACTTCTGGATTTCAGAGGGGAAAGTTAACGAAATTGGAACTTAATTCCTCCAAAAATGATTAGAAACATTTTAGGAACTTTTTGATGATATTTCACGACCGACACATGAATGTTCGTTTCTCCGATTTGGTTTGGGATTTCTTTTCGTTTACTAAAATAACAAACGACACGCATGACGAATGCTCTCGGAACAAAAAGAATTTGAAAAAAGGATTGAAATAATTTGAAAAAAAAAGAAAACTAAAACAATCGAGAAATCCGGTTTAAAGTGAACAAAAGAGAGTAAAATGGTGCTTTATATTCATATGAGCGCTATGCGAGATTCATGTCAAGTGTCGGATTATTAACCGTAGATTGATGAAGTTGACATTTCCATTAAGCGCTCTGAAGTAGTCACAGTCGACCTTTAATCCGGCATTCAGTTTTCATTCGACGAACGATCCGCGCAATTTCTGGCAAGCTGGGAAACCAGCTCTTTTTTTCTCGTCTATGAAGCTACGAGCGAACGTACTGAATAGATCAATTCTGCCTGGTTACAGCTTGTATGGCATCGTACGCGACGGAAACCGTGATGAATTTGTGCCATGGGAAACGTCGCTGCTCGGTGGTGGCAAACAGTTCGACGTTCGGTGAGCCTTGCAGTCCGGAAAGCAGAACGTATTTGAAAGTCGTCTACACGTGTGGTAAGTCTGATTGTTCTCCTATAAACATGTTAATTATTACGAAAATGTTAACGCACGATCTTTTTAATAAAAAAGTTTATATAACTTCGTTATATAAGTTTATATAAATTCGTGTCAGAATATCTGTGATTATGGTAGCGTTACTTCATATGATTTTTAGTGATATAGTAGAGATACTTTTAGGAAAACTATATTTTGTAGGTATATATTTATTCTATTAGAAAGAAGACAATGAGTTTAGAATTCGCGAATTAATTATCGTTTGCAATTGATAAATACGTATTATTATATATACTAAAATAATTTGTGCTAAATAATTCGTCCTTCAGCTCTTGGATTCTTTTAATTACAAAGTAATCCTTCGATCAGTTGAAGCATTTAATTCTCAATTGCCACCTTTCAAATATTTATCGCCATTACAAAGCAAAGCAATATCGAACGTTCTTTATCATTTAATAATTTGTGAAATTACGAAACAATTAAGGTAACAATTATTATTAGCACTTTCCGATATCCAGCAATATAAATTAATTATTACAAATATTACTCCTTTCTCGTTCATTAACTTTAGAGTAATTTATTTTATAATATAAGACAAATTAAAGTCAATTTCTACAAATTACAACCACAGTATTGTATTAATACATTTACTAATGAACTGCAAACACATTAATTTAACAGTATTAGTAATTATTTAATGTAGATAAATTTGTGACAAATTTTTGAGCTCAGTCTCCTATATATATATATTTGATAGGTTATTTGCAGAGTATGAAATCGATAGTCGAACGTTATAACACGCTCATTGGGAATATTTGGGACGAATTTCGACATTTTTCACGTGCGACAAATGGAGCGGAACATTTGTTCTGCGCGGAACGTCATGTTCTCTGTGATCTTTTATGAAACCGGTTCGCCCTGGAAAACTGTTCGCCGTTACGTAATAAATCACCGTGTATTTTTAATGCACGAATGAAAACAACCGAATGACGGAAGCGACCAATTTAATTTGAACCGCAAACAAACACCGTCTCGGCTCCACCGTCTACCGATTTTTACAAACAATTTCACATATGAGACGCATTAATTCGTGCTATTTGACACAAAAAAATTTATTCGTTTAATTGCAATTTTATGAACTTTTGTCATTTTTTTAGCAAGCACAATTCGATCCAGTTCGGAGATCGTGTAATTCTGTTTTATTTGGAATAATTTCTTATGTTAAAATCGGATAATAATAACAGAAGTTAAAATTCTGTACTGATATTTCAGAACGGAATTTTAGGTAGGATAAAACACACACGCGAAGTAGAATTTTTGTGAGAAACAATATATACATAGAAATAGTGGGAACTTTAAAATAAACATTATTTATGTCGTTTTATCTTGTACAGAACTAACATACATACATTCAATTTCTATTAATAAATCTATCAATTTAAATATTGACAAAATATGATACTAAAAATTATATATACAATTCAAACCATGTTCTATGTATCGCAACATTTTGACCAAGTTTGAACAAACATCTTTCAAGGAAAAAGGGGACAAGATAAAAAAGGGAAAATCGATTTTGTGAAAGATAGTCGCAGTAGGATATGAAAGATTAAATATGGCAAAGCCTAATGAGCAAACAACAGAACATTCACGAACAAGTCGGAAGTCCATGTCAGTAGCGTCGATTGACCCAAAAAGCTTGAGGACGATTGACGCGGAGCTGCCTACTCGCGGGAAGTTCTCCTGATGGCTTTTCACTCCGGATGGCTCGTTTCTGTACTTAATGGCCAGTCAGTCTGAACGAAAGGACTTGCTTAATAGCCATTGTTTGGACCGTTGGCAAGTGAATAATGATCGGTCGTATTCTATTCGGAGATAACGCCAATGGTAACCTATAATACTTGAAATTCGCCAATTTTCGAGTACATTATATAGAAACGTTTTGTTTCCTTAATGCTTTGATCATTGATACCGAGATCATTAAATTACGAATATTTGTGTATTTATAGGGAATTTGAAAGTGTAAAAAGTGAACATAATGCACATGTGTTATACAAAGATATATATGATATTCAAAACAAGGAATTCGTTATAATATTTAATGAGGGAAACAAATACAAATACAGTTAACTTCAATGTTTTAATTGTACAGTATGACTCTCTAGTAGGTATACAAAGTAATTGGTGAAAATAATCTTCAATACGTCGGATGAGGAAACTTGTGGATGAATTTGCTTATAGTAATTATTTTATTCCTATTTTTTTTGCTGCAATATAAACATACATAGACGTATATTTTAAACTTTGCGCCAAAATGACGCTATCATTATTTTACAGATACTTTCGTTATTTTACAATATTATTTAGACACTTTGATATTCTCAAAACTTTCTGATTATCAGTTTTGCTTAGACATTTGGACATTTCTGACACAACTATGATTCTAAACATTTATTACTCGAACGAATGGTGAAGAAATGAAAAGAAATCTTCATGGGAAGAATGCGGGTCTGATAGGTTGTTTCTGACAGACTCAACACAATCGTAAAGTTAAGGATTCGTGTTGGTCAAAAGTATCACATATACAAACAAAACAATGTAACATTGAGTGATGGAGAGCATTACCTTTTTTATCATCTCCATACTATACAAATGTGAGAGGATAATATAAAATAATCAATCATTACATAAAAGGTAACTGACTAGTCAAAATTTGAATGTGAAAATTAAGAAGTTAGAAAAAGTGAGTAAAGATTAACGTGACAGCAGCTAAAGTAGGTTGTAAAACAGCAACATTCGTCAGGGGAAAATATCTTGAAAGCTCTTTGAATAATGAAAACCACTACCGTAAGATGTAATTTTCCCAAAGAAATTAAAAGCGCATTATTTCTTGTATGAAGCAAATAAATAGAGCTAGTATGTCGCACGGTGTACGTGTGCCACGTTCACGATAAACAAAAATAGAAATTGATATATTTATAATAGATGAAAACATCGATCAGTCAAAGGGAAGAGTATCCAAAAACTCGCCATAGAACATCCTTAACAAGATTCCCAGGAAATCTTAAACTCATAAACGAAAACAGTAATCAGTCAAATTACAAGATACCCAAAAGATCATCACACAATATCCAGAAAATTTTCTAAGAAATGTAATTTTCACTATTCTAATTTCCAAACACCATTAAACTCTTTTTAAGAAAGTATTATAATCATCCTAAAGAGAATTCTTCGATAATCGTTAAAGAAACAGCCACTGCGATTCTTTCTTTTTTCATGGTAAAGGAGAAATTGTACAAAAGAAGCCAGCGAAGAAGATGGAGGGTCAATTTGCTAATCTCGATGGCGCGTCATGGAGCATGGAGTTTCGAACCTTTTCGAAAACAGGTCGCTATCTAACCACTGGCCACTAACGACACTCTTGACGATACATAGAGTAGTCAGCTATCTCAGCCGGTGCGTTTCTGTGGAAAATTCCAGAATAATGATACTGGCACGGCCTTTAACGAGCCACGTCGTCCGTTCGACCTGAAGAAATCCGCTCGGGCATGGAGCGTACCGCGTCGCGTATAACGAGCCGTCGCATGTAACGCCAAGTTATTTTCATTGTGCACGCGATACAGGGAAGAAACGGGGACTGGCATCTTTGCTTTTATTCTACTTTCTTCTTCCCACTTTCTTTCTAACTGGGTTGAGGACTAACTACGGATTCAACCGCGGACGCTTTTAATGGCACTCGTCGCGCAACATTGTCGCTGCGGTAACGACCGACTGCTCACATTGTCGGCGAGTTTATAGCACTGGCTGGGCCTGGGAACTTGGGTTACCAGGGAAAAATGAGCCTCGTTATGATGTTTCTCATTTGGTTTGACCAAGTTTCGTTTTCCTTCGTTTTCGATGGACGTTTCAGGGTAGAGACGGTAGAGCATCTTTGCAATCGAATCAACAGTGTTGAGTTTGTTAATTGAAGGATTAGCGTGATTATAGTACGAAATGTGTAAATTTTTTGTTTAAAAGTCAATTGACGAATTATGGAGAGAGACAGTACCTTAAATGTGTTCTTCCTACTTGTATTATTTGACGATTACATGGGAAAAATATAATAGGTTAATTAATAAATAAGAGGAATCAACATTAAAGAAAAATCTACCATTGTCAAAGCGCTGGACTAAATTTTTCCTCGTAATCGAGATTTACAACAAACTTATGTAAAACGTGCAACTCAGCCCTAAAAATAGAAACGTTTCCATAAAAATGTTACTTTAATTTAACACAACTGATTCAGTTTCATAACATATCCAGATGACGTGTATTAATTAGTACATTTTATCCATTCCATTAAATTAATGTAGGAATTGCAAAAGAGCTATGCATGAACAGCACTAGAGGTTCGTACTATTCTCGACACATTACACATACTTACTGAAAAAATAAAGGAAACTACGACGGATAACGAATGTACGAATGCAAATGTTTGCAGTAGTCTAATTGCATATTAATCATGAATGTGTTATCTGTGAGTGAAGAAATAAAGGTGTTCTTCAGGTTAACGCAATATTAATCGCGTTTTATACCTTAAAGTAATAACTTGACGTATGTGTGTAAGATTGATACATTGAACTGTGCTTGCAGTTTCTTGCTGTCAGCCTTGATCAATTACACGCGAGTATACAAATTAGGTATGTAAGTTGCGTGCAACGTTAGATTCGTTTAAAGAAGAAATAGAGATAGAGATAGAAAGGAAAAAAGACAAGCTTCTTCGGTAGTAAATATTTCAGTTAATGCTTTTTCATTTTTTGAATCACTCGAATACAGAATTATTTTTAATAATACACGTATAATATGATTTTTATTATTCTTATTATTTTTTGATTATCAATAATCGATTTAGAACTCTGTGAAGTTTTAAATAGAAATGCACAAATCTTATTTTAACATAGAACACGTAAACAGATAAAAGAGTGTATTAATAATGGACCAATCGCTACGGATTGTTGTTCAAGAACCAATACATATAAATACATATAAATATAATAAAATAAAAATATATAATAATATACCTAAGTATATAATGAAAATATATAAATATAATAAAAATATATTCCAGCTGGAAATAACCTTCAAACGTTGGCCCAAAGTAAAACGAAATTTCGAATATAATCATGTTTCTAATGTTTTTTGTTTCTCATTGTAACAGGCGCCACAAAGATAAATAACAAGAACATAAGACAGCGTTTAAAAGGTTTGTTTCTAGCAACTACGCGAACGATTTTCCGTTTCACGAGATAAAAGATCGACTATTCACAGCGACAATCAATTCGAGTAATCGGTGGAGTGTTTCACGTACTCGCGGCTGGACGCCCTTTTTATTTAGTTGCGCATTCTATTTCCCCCTCGTATTTTATACGCCGATCATACCGCTAGTATTTTTTGACGACACACCGATCTTTTACGGGATATTTTTTCTGAACCATAGCTCACGCTTCGATACTAGAAAAAACGGTCTACCGTAATCGAGAGCACCATTGTAACAATTCAACGCAACCTCGACGTGCACCATATCGAGAATTGCAATTTTATTTCAATTTAAGGTATCAAAAGAGTTCGGAGATAGAATTTAAAAAAAGGTACAATATAAATATAATAATATAATAATAATAATAATAATAATAATAATGTACGTACATACGTTATCACTTGAAATTTTCAAGTTATGCGTTTGATTGGAAAGAATTTTGGATTTTCTAAACTCTTGTCTCGAAGATGAGAAAATAACAGTAGTTATATTTATTCAAAATTAATTATTAGATTTAAAGTACTTTGTGTCTTTTTCACTTGAATAGCTTCCCTTCCTTTGAATGAAAATTTAAATATTCTCTTCTTGAATATTTCACTAATTATTTTTTAATAATTTCCAAAAGGCAATTATATTAGATGTTATAAGCAGTATTTTATTTTAAACATGTTATGTATTTTTGTATTCTAGCTGCATTCTGAATATTTGTGTATCTTTATATTTCCTATAAGTGCATAAACATCTGCAGTCTGATAACATAACAATAAAATTGAAAAGGAAGTGTGGAATTGTGTTTTGGAATCGTGAATGAAGAGCAATAAAGATAGATAAAAGGGGAGGATAATCGTAGGAAACTCGAATCGTGGTTGCTCGACGCAACTCGATGCAAATACAGGTTTCCTATTATGCAAACAATCCTCATTACATTGCTATACCATAAAATGCAATACGTTTAATATAAATGTAAATATAGGACACGATGTGCCGAGTTAATTAGCGGAATTCCTTGAAGAAAGAAATCTAAATGAAATAATCTCAGAACTTTTAGTCTACTTTCCTTGTTGATATTGTTTCTATTTTTTCCAGACTTCGTATATATGTGATACAATCCGGGTTATAATCTGATTTCGGATAATGCGTAATTTTACTGTGATTTTATTATGGCTAAATACGAAAAGCAATTTTATACATCTGGATTATAAAATATTAAAATTATTATTTGTTTCGATATGAAGTACTTTCTGAGCTTATTTCTTAACATCGATTTAGTGATTTATAATGCATAGAGTCGTTTCATTTCTGCAGAAGTAGATAAAGTTACAATGATTAACGTTACGAAATTACATTTTAATGATTAATATAGAAGCAAATTAGACTATTTTCTGATGTTTAGAGAAGAAATATACAACATTTCAAAATCAGATTCTGTTCGTGAATAAAAGATTTCCTAAATAGTTTTTATCAAAACGCTCCTTCTTAAAAAATTTTATCTCCTTTCAGTTTATCGAATTATCAGATACTTCATATGTGACGTACAAGCAGAGTCTTTAGTTTTATGATTATAATATCAACGATAATTACTTTCGTCAAAGGTAAGAGTTACACAAAAGAGTTATCGAAAGAAATAAAAAAAAAAAAAAAATAGAATTGAAACGTTTCCAGATTTCATATTAAAATAACAAATTACAAAAGTCATCATTTATTCCTTTAACTTGAATGAATAGAATTATATAGATCTTCAAGTCTTTTTCTATTGATTACGACTATTACAGCATTCCAACCATACAATAAACCAACATCACGGCATTTCCAAATTGTCCATTCGAAAAATAATCGGCCTATTCTGTAGTCGCGTTTACCCTCGAACAATCGCACAATTCATCGTAGGGATATTTTCGGACAGAATTTCCATCTGTCGTCGGGTTTTTTTCATTAAGGTCAGATTTATCGAGGCTCGTTTCGCGAATCGCGCACATGTGCCTGTGTGGAATCGTACCAATTACTGATACATTAACTAACAGGTGTTTCGCGCGTTGCATTCATCGACCCATTCGTATGTACCGACGGATATTCTAGCCACGAAACAGAACTCGTTATTCAATATACACGTTATACCCTTGCAAAACGTTCTCTTTCTTCAACGACGTAATGATCCACAATACCGGTCGATATGTGTGAGGTTACTCGTCTTGCGTTTCCGTTAATCGTTCTTTTTTTCAATTTACTACAAAGATGTATTTAACGTGTACACGTGGATTCGCCAATCGAGATTCATTTATCTTATATTTAACAACCCAGTCGCCCATTTACCAAATCGATTAATTCCATAAAACAAAAAGTAGAAACATTGATGAAATTATATGTATGGACTTATCCATTTTAGCCTGTGAACGCCTCAGTTGTTACTTCTTCTTCAATGAATATACATACTAGATGTATATTGTATAGTAATTTCATCCAACTATAATCTGATACTTCTTTTTATCGTGAAAGAAGGAGAATAGGGGAAAAGGCAAAACATGAAAAAGAAGTAGGGAGAACAAGCTGTGTTGGTATTCTAATTTAACAGTAAGTCATGTATGCCTGTATAAGGCGCGGCAGGGGAGCTTTTTCCACTAGTAAGCAAAATATGCGCATACGTTCAGCAGATGAAAAACTCCAGGGAATAATCAGCGTGCACGTCACGGGGACCGCGAGTATTCTTCCCCGCGAGATCGAATTTCGTTTTCGTCCCCTGGCAGTTTTTATCGTGGCAGGTTTTACCGAAGTATGCGTATTGTAAGTTTTCTTGCGTGGAAAGGTTCCAACGGTAGCCGTGTTACAGCTAATCATTCCACGAGGCTTGCGTGAAAGATGGGCGCAATTTGCGATTCGTGGGTCGAGATAGGACTGAGTTTTATTTTGTGGAAGGTTTGTTAGGTGAGAAGAGATATTGGGAGATCTGGATTGGAATTTCTGAATTTTATTTTTATTTTCTTTTGAGCTCGATTCTGTATTCATAAATATTATTAAGTGTGGATATGATGAGCAATTAAGCTGTCAAGATTAATCCTATATTTGTGAATTTTATTAAAGACTATTTTAGTTTTAAAATATAAATCAGTTTGGTTTAAAAATATAAATCGGTATTATGTATAGGTTTTAAAACTATTTGAAACACAATTCTGTCTGTTACATTTGCTTACAACACCACAACAATATATAAAACTATGTAAAATTTCTTGTATTTTTCATTTGAATATTAAAATTCATCAAATTTCGCTCAATGTCTGACACGTTGATTACGACACGTACATGAAATCAAACGTGATTCCTATTCCAACAACGATCCACCGTTGGAAAGCATTGCCACGATGTTCCCTTCTTCGTGTTGCTGCCGACGTTAGACCATTGACCCGGAATAATTACGAAGCGATCTCAAAGTCTAATTGGATCCGCATGAATTATCCGCGTACATCAAAGTACTTTGCGGCGAAACATGCGATGGTTTGACACCATGCTCGGTCTTATTAAACAAGTGGTCATTGGTATTTAGTACAGATACAAGCAACTAAGATAGTAATCAATTCTTTACGATGGTTATTTAAAAATTGATAATCATAAATTTGCACTGAAACTTTCTTCTGCCGTTTGTGAAGTAATAAATAATTTGAAATTTGTTAAAGGTATTTATAAATTTATAAACTTTTCTGCGAAATATTGTTTCTTTTTTTTTGTATGTTTGATACATTTAAGAAATGTGAAGAATACAAGTAAATCAATTTGATTCTTTTATCCCTTGGGCAATATCTTCTGAATTAAATGTTCAATAAATGTTCTTATATAATTAAATATTTTATGATTGATGATGCATTGAATTAAATTTTGATGTTTCACACACGAATAAGATAGTAAACTCTGTGTAAAATGTTTTGTTGTGAATGTATCGTGGACAGTTCACGGGATGACAGGAAATTTATGTGACACATTAGACGAAGTATGAAGGAAAGTTTATTCGGGAATCAAGAACATGGCGCATCCTTTTCCACTTCATTTGTCGTCGTTAAATTTTCTCGATGACGTGTCCCGAAGAAGCGCGAACGCTGGCGAAAATGGAAGAATAAGCGGAAGAAGGAAAAATAAAAAGCGACCTAAGTGATAGAGGGAAGAAAAATGGTTGAAGTAAGGCCTGTCAAGGAACTGTCTTCAGTTTCTTATGGATTATTGGATCGATGTTGTTTTTCAACTATGGATCAAAAGTTTCTACGTAAACTATCAAAAAGTTTTAATAAATATTCATTTCTTCATATCCCTGCACTACTTCAAATAGATCTAAATACATTTTAACAAGCAATGCCGTTTAATTCTTAAAAGTTAACTAATATTTAATTATTTTAATTATTGAAGTTAAACGGTCAATTTTATTACAATGACCAAACACCTGTAATGGAACAATTATACATGTATGTTTTCTAAAACTTCTACTCTTCATTTTCTCCATTTCATTACTTCATATTCTTCATTTTACAAAATTTTAAATTATTATTCACTTTCAATGAAACTCTTCGTGCGAAATCATACAAATATTTTACGAATGGTTCACTAAACGTTTCCCAGAATCCGTTAGCCATTAGACAATCGAGTGATTGTCCGAACGACTCGACGAAAATTCGTCGAACGAAGAGGAAAACAAGTGTAAATAACACGGAATGGACACAATGTAGAAACGGGTCTTTCATGGTTGCTATAATAAATACTGTGTTTCGTACGACAAATGTTCTGTTCTGTTATCACGGCTAGTAAACACGGAGGAATTACGGTCAGTTGTGATACTCAGCCTCGTCTTTTATTTGGAAAGCTGGAATACTTCTCCGGATGGTGTTCCATTTCGTTTCTCCTATCCTCTATTTTACTTGAAGTCTTTTAGTTCGCATTGGCACGTTGCGTCGTCCTTTTCATTGACTGTGTTACTGCCGATAGTGGTATAATAAAAAAAAGCTTGATTATTATTCAACAGGATTGAGATTTAGAAAATATGTTAAAAGCATGTTGTACATTATATCTTTAGGATAGTATAAAAAACGTATATATTACAACTTTAATCATATATCAATCTATTTAGACCTTAATACTATTTTTGTAATTTTTTATGGAAATTTTATAAATTTGTAATTTTATAGGTATTTGATTGATTTATAATGTTACACAAATTTCAAAGATTTGTGTTTCTATCGTCTCAGTTCTAAAGCAGACGATCGTTTTTCTTAAAATTACTCAAAAGCACGATTGGAACTTTCTAGAATATTTTGTATTGAAAATTTAAAATCGGTAGAATCCATCTGTTTCTTATTTTCTGTGATGTAGCTCTTGGAATCTTTATTTAAAAGACACGATAAATTAATAGTTGATTAATGTTTTAAGACATTAACTCGTTATATGTGCTTGCACTAAAGTAAAGAACGATCAGATGTCGAAGATGAAACTAAACACGAAGATGTAACTCCAGACGTTTGCTGATGCCTGTGACACGATACTCTTATATCAAGTTGTTGCATAAGTTACGTTCATCGTTGGTCTGAGGTAAAATAAATATCATACTATTTCCCAGAAATTTCTACTACGAATATCCTATAACAAATGAAAAAAAGAACATTAAACTTGTGGCTGATATACTATTTACCTTCATTTTACGGTTACATATAATATCATTAATCCACATTGTTATAAATGTATGTAACCATCGTTGTTTATTTAATTGGTTCATTAACATATCTTTATCTCTATTTATCTTTTATGACTTCAGTCATAAACGTTTAACGACCAGAACGCTTTGAATTTTAACTAATTACGGTTCTGATTATTTATTTAATTTATAAACCTATTTATTTAATCGTTATATCTATACGTATGTATGTATCTCAGTTTATCGCAAAGGAATATCTATATTTTGTTCAATAATAAATTAAATATTAAATAAATCCAATACTTGCATAAATTTTATTAAAATATTAGCACTGCAACATCGATTGTAATAGAAATTGTATCTTTCACATATACCACGATATATCATATAGTGAAATTTTTAAGTCTGCAGATATCGCAGAGTTAATCGTAGTAGCAGCATTCATTGGGTTCGACTACTGTCAATACGGGTCGGCGACCCTCCCAATCAAATTTTGGCACGAGAAAGCCTGTCAATCACTGATAAAGTAAAAAGCCATGCGTCAAGCAACACTGCAATACTAATTAGGAAACGAAAAGCCGATTCACTTGTCATGCATATAATAACAAAGTAGGAATCCAACCACGAATTTAATCTTTCTTAAAGTTCCGAAATTAAAGATAGTTCACCAAATGAAACTATTTTAATCGATTGGAAATTCAGTATTTGTTTCCTACATGCGTTATTTTCGTCGCGAAATCGTTTTTTTATTGTTTCTTTTTATTTTTGATTAAGGAGGAAGAGCGATTTTACCTCGAAATGTTTGACAGAATCTTTAAAGTAAATATCTGGAATGACGTATTCTTCGACCAAGAAAGCTGTTTGAAAGCTTCTCAAAGGATCTCATGTCCTGATTCCGAAATTGCTTCTTGGCACGGGATAAACGTTGGAATATCGCTTTCATCCTCCTCGGTTTCGTTTTTTCTCCTCGCACAGATAAATTTATCCCGTATTCATATTGGTATTATCGAATTGAGCTTATTTCGTGTTCATGTGTCTTTTTCTTTCTTACGACAACTGTGCGGATTTGCGTTTGAGTCGTTCGTTCAATGAAAGAAGCTACTTAAATAGGATTTTCTCAAATAGATAACTATCTACATATTCAATCATTGCGCAAGATTTATGTCGTTTAAAGTCTAATAAAACTAGACATTAATAGGGTTTTAAAGTTTAACTTATTCTTAAAATTTGACAAAAATATAATATCTAAATATATAAAAATATTCAAAAATATTATTACTTAAAAACTATTTAGAATATATTATTATACATCCAACGAATTTTTCGATATCGCACAGTTGCTCCATTAATAAAACTTATTACGAAATCTCTTTTCGTAGAATTAGAAAACTTTATTGTTCGATTGAATCTAGTCGAAATTTAAGTGTCACGGTATGTAGCAATGAAAATAATTTTCCAGAAACGGTGTCTGACGGTATACAACACGAGGAAGCGGCGAATTCAATTAGCCAAGATAGGTGGACCTCGGATCTGATTTTTCCGATTTCCATTTTAAAGAGTGAATTACGCGGCACATGGCCGCCTCATGAAACATTGATGAACTAATCTCCTTTGGGGATTGACCGTACGCCCTGATTTTCAATCCTTGCCTGTGAGTTTTCGAAAGTTTGATTTTTTTCTTTCGATAAGATTATCTTGGCGACGCGGGTTACCCTTACATTCGTCGGAGATGACAGAGTAAACTGACGCAACGGGCAGAAATTGGGTCGAATGAATTATTTCGTCCACGGCTACTTACGGTTGTTCTTCGCGAGAAAGTCAACGTTCTATTCGGAAAATTGCCAATTAACCGGTGTAATATTCTTTGTAAGACCTTATTACGATGGTTGAAGTCCGTACCTCCTTTCAAGGAAAATTGAAGAAAGTAATTAAGCAAATATTCTTAAATTTTAAATAGTGGATTAAAGTTACATTTTCTAGTACTTGTTAACATGGTATTTTTTAAGAATTTATATTCTAGAAATTTTGATTTATACGTGTACGTGGCCCGTGAAATATTCTGACATTTTTAATTCACTCCACATGAATTCGTTGTTGCAATATTTATTTCAAACTCAATTGCATATTGTATATTTTTTAAACAACTGTTACTACATGGAGGTCATGTTTTATAAATGAGACAACTACCTTAGTTTTCATATGTACGTACAAAGATCAGGTTACCATAACAGAGCAATACGATGACTAATCATTGACCATTGTGGTATTGCATGCGTTAATTACAGGTATTGTCCCATGACATGCACCAGTTTACAAGGATCAAAAGTGTTTGCTTGTTGATTGCAGTACAGAGAGTATTCCAATTTCGTTCACTGTGAATAAAAACCATCGTGCTCAATTTATTGGAACGTTGACCTATAATTGCTGACATTATAACAGTTTTAGCTAACCTTTGAAATTTTATTGTTTATCTAACTACAGACGCGTTAAAAACAAAAATAACAATTAGATTCTTTAAAATCCTAAAATCACAAGACCCTTTAAAACAACTAAAAAGTATCGATTATATTACTTTATTATGCTAAAGGAAATAGGGTTTCTTTTAATTAGCTATTGAAGGAAATGCGAAACGCAAATGCACCATTCTTGCGATTGAACATTGTAAGTAGAAAATTTACGTTGATGACCTTCTCTTCATGCATCCATGAAATTCTACAAAGCGTCACCTCTTAATTGATGGAGAAATGAATTTAACAACGTCTCACGATGGAATCTGCATTATTGGGAGTCACGCGAAGAGTCATAAGAGTCATATTTACACACAGGAATTCGCTATTTACGCGTGGAATATTACATAGCTCTGAGAAGTGTATATACTTGCGAGTTTCGTTCGTCGATCAAAGCCGTTTGTCAGTACCAGCAAACAGACCTAAATGGCTATTTGACTCGAGTTCCTTTGTTAGCCCATTTATGCTTTGTGCAGTGTGCTTTGTATATTGTTGTGTATTATTATATCATGTGTACATTTAGCATTCGAGTTCGATACTGTGTCAACAAGGAGTAATGAATGCCATGTCTGTCCATTTTCCCATTAAATAAGATGAAATTTCTGAGAAATGTTTTTATTAACAGCTAAAAAAATATATATTATGTAAATAAATGTTTTACACATATTTTAATAATTTGCACTTGTTTACGTAATATATTATAAATATTACCAATTCGGCAGAAATTGTAAATTAACCTCTTGGTTACTATACGAGAACTACTTCAAAAATAAATAATTGATCTCATTCGAATAACGTTCAGTTATTTACATAATATTCTTCATAAAAATAGCAAAATATGAAAATTCTTTAATAAATTCACGCACAATGGTTTACTGTACCAATGTATCTTCGTAAAATAATTTACAAATAAATTTTTGTTCTTTGAAAGCAAACATCGCAGTTTGTTCAAATTCGTTGTGTATCAGAATATCAGACGAACGTATACAACGTGAAGTTGCGCGAAGCAATCTATAATGACTATTTAGTCATATTAACAGCAATATGTTGTTTGTATAACAACGATACATGTAAGGGTGACGTTACATAGCCTGAAGCGCTTTTAAACAACTCTGCCCGAAATAGGAAGTATACACTGAAATATGCACAATGTTCTAACAAGAGAAATCGGTATTTCCTTGGTGGCTGCCCGAATAATTTGTCTGCTTACCTGAAATCTAAGTCTGATTCTAAATTGTGCGGCGTGCTCCTTGCTCTAACGCCTTCGATCTATTATATTTTCCTGGATACGATGTACATAAATTGCATCCAAGAATCATAAATTATTAACAGGCTATGGATTTCTTTGCTGATTCATGTTTTTTGTATTTACATACACAAATAATGAAATGAATTCTAAATATAATCCACTAAATTATATTGTAATCAATATCTTTATACAGCTAGAATCTACAGATTGCAACATTTTTTCCATATGAAATAAATGCAAAAACATTCATCAATAAAATTAACAATGAATAAAATCTACAAATTAAATCGAATCAACATGTAACCCTAAAATATGTTCCATACGAAATGGTCGAATATTTTAAAACACTAATAATACTACTGATGGTCGTTTAACATTTTTTCTTCGTAATATTTTATCGTATAGATACGTTTGAAATTCCGGGTACGGTAAACATACTAGTGAGTTTTGCAATGGAAAACCGGCTTATCCGATATCGTTATTGTACAACGAGCAAAATTTTTGGCACTCTGCATGACAAACTCTCCGCTTTCTGAACGGAGCGGAACCGGATTCCAGCAATCACGCGACTAACAGCGGAACGTTCGGTTTGCAGCCGAATAATCCAGGTCATGTGGAATAATTTTAGAGCGAATCGAGTAAACTGGGCGCGATCGAATTTTAAGGAGATCAACGAACTGTTTGAGATGCACGAAACTATTCCGGCTGGCTCGTGCCATTTCCGAATTATTTCAGAACTGCCGATCAAGCATTACATTTTCCTTGTGTAACCGGTAACGATCAGCGCTACTGTTCGATTCGGGATCGATTGCCATGGTCCACGGCATTGATCTATTCCTTCAAATTTTGTCGGTCGATCTTAATATTTTGTTGTGTATTCTGGAATTATTTCGCGAATCGTAACACATGGAATGTACGAAACACATTTCAACACTTTAGATTCTATTTACGTAGATTGTGTACAGCGGTAGATCGTTTCTCTGTTGTATAGTTCGCATAGAATTGAAATTGGGTTAATAACTTTCTTGCTATTTAATATATGATAATACGAAATTTCAGCCATTTTCTTTTATTGAGTTAATTATAATCTAATTATTCTATAGTCAATGTAACATATAATATTAATTAGTTTCTAATGAGAATCGTACTAATTATCGTACTATTTACTGTTGCTTTTAAAGTCTTTCCGGACGAAATAAACCTTGACATGAAGAATGGGGTGTATTAGCTCATAGTTTGTGAAATCCAGCATAATAATATTTTTCGAAAAAATATTAGAAGACTTTATTTAGTTATTTCTTTTAGATATAAATAATCTCTTTACCTACGAGTGTCTCATATTTTTTAATTATATACAAATTTCATACGCTAGCAAACATAATATCAAACTTGAAAAAGATTACTCGGTTCGACGTATCTACTATTTCCCACAAATTCTTCGCAGTTCTATCAAACTTGAACACCTTCGTAATCTTTTTTGAACTGCTTGTTCCATCAATATAATGAAAATTTCTTATCAGGTTCTGACATGGTCTTTATCATATTGAATATTTATTTCAACACAAAGAGTACTCAAATTTTAGAAATAAATTTTATAATAAAAGTCATATTTTATTTTCTTCTAGAAGATAAATAAGATGAATTTGTAAGAAAATATCGGGAACCATGGTACTACCTATCGCTGACAGAAAGCCTATAAATCGAGCGGGGAGTAGCAGCTTGAACTGAAAAGCAATCACACCGTTATCAAATGCGCGCAGAAAGGAATTGTTTCGCGTCACCTCTTCCTTCAAGTCGCTCGATATTCCATTGGAAAGGCCGTTTGACTTTCCAGCCTCAATATTAATTCGACATCCACCTTCGACTCGTCGTTTCCACCGACGCCCCTTTAGCCTCTCAAATACCTGGCATTCGCCGCCCCCTTGGAAATTTATTGCACAGCCCGTCGAGGTACGTTGAATATTTTAGAATGGCAGATCAGAGGACGATGTACAACTGAAACACAAAAGATCGAGGATTTTCATTTAATCTAGATATATCTTTATCTTCATGATGTTTCCAGTGCATCAAAATTCGACATCGTTGCGAGAAACGCAATACTTTATCGTAAACAGTCTTTTAACAACGAATAAAATTATTAAATATAAAGTCAGAAGCGAAAATATGATATAGTCAAATAAAACAGGAAGCTCCGCATATTATTTTCATCCGTTATTCATCAAAATTTGTTGATTTTAATAGACCCGTTTAATAGACCCGCGTATATCAAATATAACAAATTGAAAATTGTACAATATTAAAATTGGAAATTGTTTTCATTTTGTCTGGGTAGCGTAATTTTATATCAGAAGAATATGAAGTATTCATTGTGCATGGCATAAAGTTTATAATATTTAAAATATATATTATAATTATAAAGTTTATAATATTCTAAAATTTACACTTTTTTAATTAATTTTGAAGAATGTAGAGCACCGAATGCAATTTGTCATGGTATACGCACTATGGAACTGTTACTAAATGAAAAATTATATTACTACGCGATATTTCGGCTGCATCAACTCTGAAACAAAGTTTTCCCATAGTATTGAGTAATTAGTTTGTTTGTGTAACTATTGTTATACTTTTGTACTGTACAGACAGTTGGAACATTTTTCATTTTCTATTTTGGCACGCTCTTAATTTTGCATAGAAAGTGTGTCTTCAATATTTTTTATATTTGTTGCAACTTAGGTACTATTTTAATGATTTATTTATTGTTTAAATGGATATTGTCTTACCTAAGTTATTGAAATTAATTGATCATTTTATTATGCATCTATAAATTTTAGATATTAAAGCAGCTTCTTAACTGAGTAATTATTTTTGTCAAATTGGTACAGAATTGAAGAAAACAACGTACAGAAAATTGTACAAGATACAAAAATGCGTTATAATATTTTTATACATAATAGAATTGCATATACATACTATGAACATACAATTTTTCACTTAACTAATCTAGGTTTCCTTTTATTATACTTTCACATAACAAATAACGCGTGTTTACAGAAATTTGCACAAAATTCTTTATTTTTATCGAAACTTACGATTTTTCATAAATAAACTCTCATAAATAGCCAAATAAAATATTTTTTATCGGTTACAAGTAATGGATTATTTATCTAACTTCGTTATTGAGCGCGGATGAAGTATACCGCGAAAAGTAACGGATAAACTCACGAAGCCTTGCTTCCGGAAGGTGTTAATTCTTAAACTCTGTGTCATTTATTCAAGTACGTCGAGTGTAGTGTAGAAATGGAGCGCAGAAATTTATGAGAAGCGGCGAGAAATTATTGCGCGGTTCGTAATTCACGTTGAAATGCTCCAATCAAAATTTATGGGTAATATACCAGCAACCAAAGTAAACGTTTTCCATCTTCGAACATCCCACTCGTGGGGATGATACATTGATTATTTAACACATTCGCTATTACTAAAGTGTGGCTTCTTCGTTTGTGCAATCGCTTTCTTTTCTTTTTTGTTTTTTTGTTTTTTATCAAAAATGTATTTTACTAATGTTTGTTCATTGTGCGTTTTAATTCTTTAATTTTTTTATTCTTTTTTTAATTTTTCTGCAATAAGTCGTTTTAACAAATGTATAGGAAAAAAAAACAGCTGCATCAGCTACTTATCAGCCAATTAAAGCGACACAACGTATGGGTCGAAGGCATCAAAAGTGTTAATTACATATTATTGTTATATAAGCTCGTAAGAGACGAAGAAGATGAAGATCGTATTAGTTATTACTTAGACTTTTAAGTTCTTTTTTATGACTCTATTCATCACTGCTCATAAGCGTTAAGTATCACTAATAATAGAAAATATATGAAATAAATCTTTGCAATATCTGATCATAACTACAATATGTATCAAGAAGAACAGAATTCTTAACGTAAATTGACTGAAATAATAATTTTCAAACTAATCAATTTTTATGAAATTAATAATTTCCCAACAATTTTTCCAATAGACATTGATTACTCTTAATCTTTTATTTTATTTTATCTTTCATAAATGGCCTAATACTTATAAACTGGCGTATATTCTGTGATCTTCCAACTGCTGCGATGGTCAGTTGACCACCGTAGAACAAATGGGTTATGCTGAAACATCGGTCTCGAGTAAATATTTGCACGTCGTGGGGAAGATGTATACATAAAGTCGAGTACTACTGCCGTGAGTGAAATTTTTGTTTTTTTGCGGGCGGAGGCTAGGTATATCGTAGGTTATCGCTCTTTCGTTCTCTTCATTCTTCTCAGTTTTATTCGAAATATTTTTGGCTAGTACCTAAACAACGAAGTATTCGCTGGAGGTACGTTTAATGTCATATGGTTAGAGAAACAAACGCTTTCTCATTTTAAAAATTCTCTGAAACTCGACGATACGAACTTTGAAAAGATCTGTTCCATTTATTTAGATTCGCTTTGCCTTATATTCGCGTATTCTTTGTTATTGGTCATTTCTCTTGTGACGCCTACTATTTTATGATGTCGATTTGTTTTACAAATTAATGAAGCCATATATATTATATCTATGATACAAAAGAATGAAGGGAAATATTTACATGAATTATTGAACAAGACACGGAAAAGAATTATTATATTGCGTTTCAGCAACAATTAATAGTACCAGTTCCAGTTCGAAGTGCATAAAATATAATTCGACTAGTGTAAGTTATTGTATGAATTTTATTTCGATTTTATTTATTTATATTATGACGGCAATTTGAATTATAAGTTATAATAATTAGTTTGAGATTAAATGTCAGCAGTTACTCAATTTAATTTAATTTAGTCCTGTATTCTACAGCTTACCCAATAAAACTGACAATCTTTATCGGATAAAACACTAATCTCTAAACTATTACAACCGTCATAATTTAATCCAATAATAAACAAATATTCTATCAAAACTTAAAAATCTATTTTACGAGAATATTGCTAAAATACACGATTATTCACATATTCAAAATGGAACGAAAGAAGGGAGCAAAAGTCAGTCGCTTTCCCACTTTGGAAAATCGGAAGAGGGAGTCCCGGATTTTCTTCTAGCTATTCGGAAAGGGCACTCCATATACGAAGCGAATACATTACTCGAAGAGCAGCGGTGAAAAGTATTATCGAGAGAGCGAATTCGAGGGGACGACCAGAGGAGAGTTCTGTATTCATAGGAGAGGAGCCAGCCTAACCTGTCCCTCCTTTCGGCCGTGCGATAAATTCGCCTCTGTTGACGCGGGAATTGAATTTCCTGTAGCGTAGCCGGGGGCCAAGCTAGAAAGTCGAACGAATTTTTCGTTCTGTGAGAATGCATCGAATAGATGCTTCCGATAAAACTCGGCCAAAGTGGAAAACCCTAATGTCGAGTCTCCAAAAATAGCGTCCATCACTTTTATAATGTGTCGGAAAAATCAATTCTGTGCCATAAATGGTCTATGGTCGGTTATGATTGATAAAGTTGGTAAAATTGGAAAGCTGTGGTTTAGATATTGACAGATTTTTCAATCCGAAATTAAATTAAGTGGATTAGAGCATTAAAAGAAAAAAGAAAAAATTAGAGATTTTAGATAATAGAATGAAAAAAATTATTTTGCAAATATTATTCGGGAACTTTTTTAAATCTAAGATATACATATAGATAAAGATATAGATAATATATATATATATATATATATATATATATATATATATATATATATATAATACATAAGACAAAATAATTCTTGTAATTTGTTGTGAGATATTGAAATAATTTTTTGTTTATATTAAGCACGTTCTAGTTGATTTGATTTAAATTGTCTCAAATCCTGCATTACTGCGAGTTGAATCGATCGATACGAATCAATTGTTTTCAATGGAACAAATTGTGTAGATCGATACTTACGTTTTCAATGTTTGAATTCAATTAGATCGAATTCAGTATCATTCGATTTACTTTAACACCGCAATATCTAAAAAACTTTTAAATAAATTAGTTCTACAAGAAAACCAATAACCGAATAACGTTATTATATAATAAAATAATTCCGCGAATACGATTCGATAAGTACATAAAATACGCTAGGATGATTAAAAAGTTTCCTATAATATAATTATAAAAGACAATATAAAAATTGAAAGAATTTGGAGGTTATTCGTTCAAATATTATTACGTTTTATTAAGTTGATGTACATTATTATATCATGACCACAGAACGCATGAATTTTATAGGCGTGATAAGTAATTGAAACCGCGATACAGCGAATGGAATTTTAAGCAGCATACAGACCACAGAATCCAATCATAATTACGATCGGTTCAGAGCTTCAAATTACTAATAATTAACTTCGCTCATTAATTAGTTCACAGTCGCTGGTTCGTGTGTTTGATGTAATCTGAAATATTAATTCTCGACAACGATAATCGGTGTCATTACGCGCTCTCGATCGAAATTTCGATTATCATATATTCTCCTTGCACTATCCTTATACGAATATTGCGCTTCTCAGTAAAATTGATAACCTGATGATCATTCAGAATTAATGGAAGTAGAATTACCAATGAAGCATTCTTTGTCAATAATGTACAATAGCGTGCAAATACTGTTTGTACCGCTGTATATATAGACTTACTATATCTACCAAATATTATAACGAATGACTATCATAATGAATATTTTTTATTTCTTTTATATTCTGCAGATGTTTTGCACCTGTAAATTTTCCATCGCTACGGATATTACGTATACGTATATTTTATAACTTTTTGCAGTTTTAAATCTTCCATAAATAAACGTGTACAATCTAATAATCGCAAAGGATAACATCCTTACAGATTCTTTTGTCTATAGTTTTGTAATTAAGTCACATCCCATTGAGAGTAATCAAGTGCCGGGAAGTTGCGCAGCAGTAGCGCTCATCAAAATAATTTTTTCTTTTTTCCTCTTTTTCCTATCGCGCTTTCACGAAAATTACACTGGATACATTGTCTGTTCGTGGTCGAAGAAAAACAATAACGACCAATGTGTCGTAGCGGGAGGATTGCTCACTCTCAGACATAAATCTTCCAACTCGTTTTTACCTCTAGCTCTGGCCCGTTTTTCACAGTCGCTTGATAGCTGGTCGTCTCGAAAGCGCACTCAACGCCGAGCGCGACAGTATTCTTCAATTTAATTGCCGTCCCGCTGGCTCGCTAATTATCCGCGTCGCGTTTATATTCTTTATCGTTGAGCAATCTCGAGCGCCGAGCGAACGTGAGACGCTGAGGTTTCTCGCTAAGTAATTTCCACTTCCGGACGCTGCAGTTTATTTCCTGCTAGGAAAAGAGGAGCATAATCTGGTTCGGTTGCTTCTTTCGGGAAATGTACTAAGCTTTCCCTCTTTTTGTTCTCTTTTTTCTTTGAACAAGTGCTAGATGATAGAATGAAAATGTGAAGCGTAGTGGACAGTGCTGAAGTGCTTTTTGTCTGAGTTTTTGAGCAATTGTTGCTTCTCTTGCTTCTGGAGAAATGTTTTGAATAAATCTAGTGTTGCCTAATATCGTAGATACTTGCTAGTTTTATACCGTCTATAATTAATTCCTTTTTGAAATTAAATTAACCAATCTACGTCTATATCTTACACAAAAGATAAACTAGTGATCGCTGAAAATTCTAATCACACCTAAATTCTAATCATCTAAAAGCAGATACCAACATCGATGTACTTGTGTTTAAATTTCGTCTACATCTAACACGAAAGCGCCATTTATAGAATTGATCTCTTGCATTATAAAATTCAACCGTACATAATCAAACATTAAAATCCATTTACTTCTCTCTAAAATCTTCCCTTCTAAAACCATTATAACTAAGCTTCATTTATGTATAGCATTAAGACGCACACCAACGATCACTTGAAATTCCCTCATTCCAAAATTTCAATCACAGAACGTGTCATTTATTCCTGACAGTGATAGTATCTAAACGAAACACGTATCACCACGCTTTCCAGTTGAAGCACACTATTCACCGAACGACGATAGTTCATTCGATGTTCTCATCGCGGCGAAGAGCTTACATATACATACGCAAATCGAGAGCAAATCGTACGAGGGGGATCAGTTGCGTGGCTTCGCACAATTTCCTGCTGCGAGGACCCTTTGCCGGACGGATGAAAGGGCCGGCAATGATTCGTTTACCAAGGCGGCTCGTTAAAGCTCGCTCATTCTCTTTTCCGTTGGCGACGCCTATGGCCAAAGCGTACAGTGTGCTAGCGACAAATCGAGCGTGCGTGGCCGTGTGCGTGCGTGTCTCGTGCACGCGTGATAGCCGCCGTTCGTGTGTTTCGTGCACATGGTTGAGCAATGCACGGTCTAGGTACCGATCTGTTGATCAAAGTAATGGTGAACGTGTCCACCCCCTGGTGTAGACTGTGGACACTTTGTACCATAGGCGTCGCGCGAAATCCGGTCATTTTCATCATTCTTCAAACCATGCCCGCTTTTAGATCGAGTACTCCTACTTTATAGCGTTCGTTGTATGCATTTGTGACGTAGCTTGAATTTCTTTTAGGATTATGAGGAAAGAGTGTGTATGTGTTTTTTATATGGCGGTGAATTTGAAGGAATCGTTTTCTTTCATTCTTGTATTATATTGTTGGTTCGTTAGAAGAGCGATATAAGTAGACTTTATAAATATGTATAATATTATCGTGTTGTAATGTTTTAAAGCATTTAGACCTTTCTATACTTAGTTGTATAGAGTTGGTAACGTTCATCGATTTACCTATCGTAATTCAAACAAGTAATAAGAACAGTTTAAAACCATAAAGAAATTAATCAGGAATAAAAACACTGGAAAGATTAGTAAAATATATTCTAGTATATGTAATATTTTTATTGTAAATAAACTATAGGACGATCGTATCGTATACGCCTATGGATTACACGGCATCATTCACTACCAGAACCGAGCTCCGTACGGTACTTACCCTTTTCTAGGGACGTAGACCCGTAAGGGTGGAGATCCTGCAACTTATTAAAGGCCCGTCGGTTGTCTCCCCTTTGAACACTGGAACGAACGCATCCCGCGCGTTACGTTGGTAACAAGGGGTGTGCCGCCGTTCAACCTTAAGAGTGGCGTGAAACGAGACGTGAAAGTCTGCTTGGTCGCGTCGATTCTTGAGAAAAAAACAGTCTCTATCGAACCATCGTGAAAAAGGTTTCTGAACTCTCTGCTTTGACAGATTTCGCTTGAACCATCGTGTAATTTTCAGTTACATGAAATACCAGAATAATGTTATATGAAATATCGCTAGATCATTATCTAAGAGTATAAACGTTGAAATTTCTATTGATCTATTTATATGAAAGAGTTAATTTTTGTTTTTAGGATTTTGTGGTTGATAGGTTGTTTGTGAATGAGTTTTGTGACAATTCTACCATTTTTTTCTACGTACATATAAGCATATAATTGGATATTAATTTATCGAAATTTCGTCGTTAAATTTTTAATTTGGTTTTGAATGCAATTCGTTGCAGGAAAGGCATTTAAATTATCTGATTAATGGAAATACTGAATCTCATAATGTTATAAAATACGGAGATATTCAATATGCCGGGGAATAAATTTAAAAATATTCTTCTGTAGAGATTTGTTGAATTAAATACGTAAAAATATCAACTGAAGCGGATATGGAAATGAAAATGCGTTATATGTACACAACATCTAGAACGCGAAATAATCGAATGATACGATAGAATTAAATAATAATATATCATTGCATAATCACGTGAAATGTAGCAAATTAAATAATGCAGCGTGTTTTAAGCGGAGTTAATCATCAAATATATTAACAAATAAGGATTGAAATAAAAGTACAACGGCTTTCCGTCAGTGAAAAAGGAATTAAAGTTTGCAAACCATTTCTTAAAGAAACTTAATTTACTTTATATTTCTATGAATTACATTTATATATGAAATATATTCATATATAATGAACACTCTCATACATTAAATTATTACCAAAATTCGCTTTTCACATGAATGGTTTATTCTTCTATTCGTTTAGAACATTCGAGACGATGTCTCCATTTCGTTGAAAAATTAGTGTCATTATCATTAACGAGTCCTAAATTAAGCCTTCAACAATGGATACTGTTTCATTAGTGATGGTATCAGTATTATTGATGGTATCATTAGTGGAAGAGTTTTAGAAGCTGGAACTATTTCAAACTCACAGGACATAGATTTTGAAAAGTGAATATTTTAACAAAATGAAAATTTATCATTATTAAGCTTATCCTGTGTAATTTAAATTTATGTGCTTCGTCCTAGTTTTATGGTATGTTTCACGAAAAAGCTGTGCGTATTGGTTTTTCGTTTTACACGAAAGTAAAAGAGAGAAATGGAAACTAAAACACAGTATGAGTATGGATAATTTTTATGCTATTGCATGTACCAGACTGTTTCAGAAAGTTTTACATCTCAAAAAATTGTTAAGCTATCCTCTAATATTCTTCTCAGCATTAATGTTCTGGCATCAATCAATTTGTAAAGGAAGATCTGTTTTGTTTGATATTAAATCTGTATTAAAACAAATAGAATGAAAAAGATGACGTAAATGCATTAAAGGCCAATGTTCAACTGTTAATAGAAAATCAATTATGTCTACATTTTCTTATAATAAAATCTATCATATGACAATACGGTTACATATAATAATTGAACGCCAAAGACGCGCATTTTATCACAGTACTATTTTTTTTCAAGCGAACAAATAGCAGTGTAATCTTTTTATACCAAAAAAGTACTAAAAACATATTTATAGGAATCATCTGAAATCCAATGTCATAGTTTCGGTACGCAATTAGCAACCTATCGTAAAAATTTGAACGCGCGCAATTTAGCTCATTTTATTCGATCCTTCAACAGTCGAAGCGATACAAGTTCGTGTGGAACAATCTGCGCAGGCCGATTTTGAATGTAAATTGGCTGAAATTAGCCAAGCATACATGCGTTCACGCACATTGATAATTCGCCTGAAAGTAACGAAAGCAACGAAAACATATCGTTCCTACCTTTTACTATTGTTTTTCTATTGTCGTGTTATTTTTTGTTACAATTTTTATTTGTTACAAATTTGCTTTGTGTTGAATAACGAAATTTTTGAAATTTGTGTTGAGCAACGAAATACGATTTTCTTATGTATTGTACCATAATGTTTATTCCGAGTGCACGAATTGAGATGGCGTAGAATTTACGGGTAAGTAAAGTGGATTTAACGATAATGGAGTTTGTGAAGTTTATAGAACTGGAGAAATTTTCAACGTAGAGATATAATTGAGATAAGATAGTTAATAAATAAATCCATCTAAAGTATACAGCAAATTCTTTGTCTGTCGTTTCATCAAATTGTGGCTTATAATTGCTTTAATGTATTTAATTGTTGTTTTACTTTGATGTTGAAATTAGCTTTCCATCCTTCTGAAGATATTATAATAAGAATTCTTATCCCTAGTTACTAATAATAACAATTCCTGCAATAATTATCTTCCAATCTTGTCACATACAAAGCAAAGTGGGTCAACTACATCAAGAAAACTACAAACGTCCTAAAACAACTTAATATATAATGCCAAGACAAACATCTTAATGAAGATTTACAAAATTGAAATACGTTATTAAGGACAGTCAATAAGTAGTAAAATTCATTATTTGAAGGTTTTTATGATTTGATCTTTTATGGGGTGCTAAAGATTATGATTTCATTCAAGCATCATGGAAGAATTGATGAACATACTGAAGAAGACAATTAATGTGTAGGTCGTAGTTACATTAGACTATAACACGAACGAAGACAGTAAATGCAAATCCCTACGAAATATATTCACGGTGTGTATATTAAAGTAAGTTGTGCCCTCCAAGGGAGCTATTTTATTACAATAGCAACAAGCGAGCAATTAATTAAGACAAAGCGGACAACAAATGAGCGTGCCAAATAAACGCATCCATTTCATTTTCAAGTCCAATTACGCAGGAGGTATTTTCAATTCCGTTTTGGTACGCGGAACAAGATTAGATATGGCCAGGAGGAAATTAAAGAAACCGATAATTATATTCGATTAAACGCGCTAACTGTAAGAAAAGTATTAGATGATTGTCGACTGTTCAGGCAAACAAAAGAACGAAGATGCGAACGAAATTAGATAAACGAGACATTACCGAATTATATATTCAAATAGGATATATTATGAAATTAATAGAATAGAAAGATTTTTCCTTTACCTTAAACAAAACTAGATTTTGAAATTTGGTAAAATTTTTGACCTCTCTACTTTAACTAGATTATTGTGAAATTCTAGTTTCTTTTGGAAATCTTACAGTTCATGTGTCATGATCTATCAACTATGGCTAACAACCACTAAAAATTAGTGTAAGTATTTGATACTTCATATTCTGAAGCTCGATATTTCAGGAATTTTTTGGAAAGTTTGCAAATTACCATTTATATTATCTAAATCTCTAAACCACCCTTATTCCACTTCAGTCTTCAAAATTATTGCAAGAACAGAACTTGATATTTTATTTTGCAAAACGGAATGCTTGACAAATTTCCTGCATAAAATTTCGCTCTCGCCATTTAGATTACCAAACCATCTTGATTTCCCTTCAATCTTGAAAATTAATGCAAGAAGATGGTCTTTCCATACCGAAACGAATCGTATAAGATTCCATTCATCTTCCAAGAAGGACTTCCGTACTGTTACACTGGTTTCCGACATCGAGGTGTTCGTTCTCACTGACCCATCTGTGTAAGCAGATAAGGGTCGTTTCCACCGACTGTCCGGCGCAACTTTCTAGAGAACCCTGGTGTGCTACCACTCTCTCTTTTCGCTCGTGCAATACTGCGTGCGATATTGTTGTTTGCATACTCGTTCGAGTTTACTTGGTAGGGAACTCTGTTACGTGGATAGGCAACAACGGGTAACTTCAGCCCTTTTGCGGTAGCCATGTGAGAAGGAAATGATATACGCGCTGCAAAACCGACAAGGATAGGCAGTGCACGTCCGATGTAATAACTCCGTAATTGAAACTGGGAAGGTTGTTGCGCTTCCTCCTGTTTGCTGTTCTAATGCCTCTCTCTCTTTTTGACGTTTCCACTATGTTTCTATTTTCAATGAATTTTCAATGTTCATCAACGAATGCAAATGAAAATATTCTAAATTTTAAATAGTGTATTTTCTGTATTATTTAATATTGTAGATTTGATATTTTATCGTAGAGTGAATATTTAGTTCTATCTTTGTACTAATTTTTGAGCATTAAAAGGAAATTAAATAATGGAAGCAATAGTTTGGGCGAAAATAAAGTTTTAAATGTAGAAACAAGTCTGATATTTTTATATTTTAGTTTTGCGATTTATGGAACTGCTACAAACGGTAGTTTGGAATGCAAAGACGTTGATATTTGAATCTTTAGACAGCGAGTTGTGTATTCGTCATTTATTTCCAATGTAATTCAGAAAGTAAGTCAGTTATAAATACAATGGCAGTAGATGAAGTGCACATTCAATACTGCGCTCTCTTTACATTTTAACTCAATAGAAACACAAAGAGTTGAAGTTACTTAAATGATTTGTTCTACTCCTAGTGACAATGCTACTACATATTTGTATGGAATGTAGAGATTTTGCAATAAAGATCTCAATTGTAGAGGTTAACCTCGCTCCAATGGCAGTAATAATACACTCACCTTCTGATGAAAAGTGAAAGAAAATTTTCATAGATCAATCACAAAAAAAAAGAAAAAAAAAACGATTCATATGTACTACTTAATATTGATTCAAATGATACTCAACGATAAAATATAACATCAAACCTACTGGAGCGATTCGTCGTATGTCTTTCACACAGCGTCAAATTTCGGCTTAAAGGCGGACTGCTTTTATAAAAATGATCCGTGGTGAATTTAAAATATACTTGGTGCACTTGTATACCGGTGTGCAGTAAAGTTATACGACAGATGGTATTTGTCAGCGCGTCTCTACGTAATTCCAACACGTTCCACCGCTTCTGCCAGTGGATATGAGGGATCACAGATGCATTTCGTCGACCTCAAGAAAGTATTTTTTCATAAACTCTGACCTGTCCTTAGAAAACCACATGATTTTTAGCCTGAGAATGTTTCATTTCAAATTAATATAAATTTTGCAACACTTCATTTTAATTGAAGAAAGATATTAAATCTTATGCGTAAAAGGAATCATACTTTTCTTTCAATTTCCAATTTCTTAAAATTTTCTTTCGCTTCTTTAATTCTTAAGAATAATTGTATTTGTCATTCTTTTTATTTTTTAATGTGACTTTTGTTACTATTGTATACCTACAATTTCATACCATTTCATAAACGAATCTTTTCGAAACAATTGACGATTTATTTTCTACTCTGCCCATTGAAGTGCAGCTTTTCAAGTGGCAGCCGGCACAAGCACGTAATTTAAAAAACAATTCGTAAAAGTGTTCTGCTGCATTAAGGATGCAAATTGGTCGAATGAAAGGTCCACGTAATTCTATTTTCGTTTCCCTTTTTAGTCCTTTTTTTTTTCAAATTACAGAATAAACTGCTCGAATAAGAACACACACTGTGTTTAACGAAACGTTATTACTTAATCACTTTATTAAATTTTGTGTCGTAGTTTTGCACTTTTAAACGAGATTAATGGATAACAAAGTACCGACACGTAGATTATAAAATTGCTAAATGAATATGCACAAACAACATACCTTAGATATAAATTTTATATTAGACACGTTTAATTATTCGTATAACTAGATAATAGAATAATTGTTAATTTGCATCGCAATTAAAACAAATAGGATTTAATAATGAAATAAGCAATTTTGTAAATGCTTTGAACGTGCATTTTACGTGTAACAATCAAAGAGACGAATTCGATTAAATTATTCTTATTCAGGTAGAAAAGGAAGTAGTTATTGTTGGTGTATAGTCAGACGCGAGGCTGTTATCTTTCCAAAATCTACCCTCATCTATTCTGATTCTTTTCCACATTCTACCAATGTTTCTATCTTTATTGCCTTTGTACTAATTTATTTAATTCGTTTGAAACGATTTAGTAAAAGCTTTCCCATATACTGCATCAAGAAAATGGTTCTCTTGTGTATATTTTGTTAAAAAATACAGTGGAAAGCGCTATGTAAACTTTCAAGCACCTGCTATTAACGTAAATTTACATCCATGCACTTTTGTTAAATTTAGATTTACGATAATTTGAATTAATTTTGTATAATTTTGATCGCCCGCTTTTTGTTTTCATCTTTTTATACTATTAAATAATCATTTTATAAATCAAGTATTATCTTAAGAATTTTTCCTATGCTTCGGAAAATTTAATATGTTAAAATGTTATTAATAAAATATAGTGTTATTGACGAAAATAAGTAGGTAAGGCACAGTATATATACGGTCAGACAACGTAATTTAAACTTGATGAATTTCTTCCTAAGGGATTCCCTCGCAGAAATTGTTGGTTCTATAGAAGTTTTAATAATCTGAACCTTCTGAAACTAATTTTCACATTGAGTTATTATATAATTAAATTATTTTGCTAGATCTGAAACAAAGAGCTTGGTGTATGCGATTCAATTACGATTTCCGTCATATTTTGCTTCATTTAATGTATTATACGAAATTATTTGCTGTTAATGAAGATTGTTAATATATTTTATGCGACTTTTCAATCAAATATTTTATACGCTAAACTGTTGAATAATTATTGTATGACGGAAAAGTGCGAATAAAATTTATATAATGTAGCTTGCTTCTCGTTTCGATGAAATAAATTGCAAAGATAAAATATTATTTTAGTAACATATGTTTCACGGAAATATTTTAGTATTCAAGTTTGATTAGCAAATAAACAACGGAGAATAGAAATTTATAATTCCGCTATAATATAAATTTAAAAGTAAAAGACGAAAAAAATAATTTGTGATTTATTTAAATATTGTGAGATATTTAAAATACGTTAGAAGGATTCATTCTTTATTTTGCAATCTTCTAAATACAAATTTCAATTAAAATTCTTTTGATGATTATTCATTATATTGTTCATGGTATATAATTTTCCAGTAATATTATCAATTGTTTTCTATCAGTTAGGTAAGAAGGAAGATTCTTCTTCTCTTATTATATTCTTCAACCGACAGAAGTTGCATTCGCTTTTCTCTAACCATCTGTATAATCAAATAACTATTTCGACTCACACGCGAATCCATTTCGTTATCCCTAACTAATTCGAAGCAACAAAGTTCTACAAACAATACCATATCGCATAATTACCATAGTTCTCAATTGAATAAACAGCACGAAACAGTCGAATGTGTTTCGAAATGTTCGAATTTGGGAAACATTGTAATAAAATCACGGGAGTGTATCCCATAAGAAAATAAAAAACCTAATTAGAGAAAGACTTACAAAATTATAAAAAAAGACCAATTACAGACATCTTTCGTAATTAAAAAATTTTTCTGTAATCTTTTAAACATATTTTCATGTAATCAGAAATTAAAATGACTAACCTTTAATGAATAAAATATCAAAATGTGGAATATAGCCTAGGAATACATTATTCAGAAAATTTATAAATACATTAGAGAAGAAAGTATAAAATATATACATTTGAAATTTATGATATTTAAAGACTAACTTCATAAATTAAGAAAGAAAGAATAGCGAGAAAAGATAATAAAATTCTAAAATTTACTAAAAGTTTATCAATTTAATTTTTGCAGGACTAAATAAAAACATGAATTAACATAAATATCTACACTCTATCAATTATCGCAAGCATTTAAAATGGTGAAAATATTTCTCAGGCATTCAGTCATATTCCAAGCCAATTAAATCTCGATAATACCGTATTTCGAATTGCATTTCAATTTAATATCCTGTAACACTATCTTCCAGCATTTAGAGGCTAACTCAGCCAATTTTTCGTCTTTGCCCTTTTCTGTATACTTTTTAGTCGTCTTCTTCTGCTTTTTCGCAGAAGGCAGGAATTCTGCGGCTGGAAAAAAGTGTTTTTGTTCCGCTTCGGCACATAAGCTTGGCACTTCGCCAGATCTTAAAAATGCAGCTCGAGAGGATGGCCTCTGCTTATTTCTCGGATTAACCCGAAGCACCGACTCATAACCGTTTTCGGGTTGTGATTTCTTTCGAGGAGGAAAGATACGAAATTTTTCTGTGGTTGACTAGGGTTATAGACTCTCGATACGAAACTGGCTACACAATATTACATTGTTCCTTCAGCCACTAATGAAGTCATGTAAATTGAGTACAATTGGAAGCTTAATTGCATCGTTGAAAATGCTATCCCTCTCTAACCAAATTCAACGACGAATTTCGATGAATTAATTGGGGAATCAAGTCTCTGTTATACGAGCACACATTTTAATCAACGTTGTGCTTGCGGTTTTTTGTTAATTATGATTTTTTATTGATCATAAAATAACAACTTTTACATTGTAAACAGTGTGATTGATATTTAAAATGAATTTATGGTTATTGTTAGTTTGATAGATATTAGTAAATTATAAAATAGAAGAAGATATTCTGCACTCATTATTAAAGTATACTCTACTGATTAAAAGTTCTTTCAAATTAAAAAATTATTAAAAGTACTAATTTACAATTTTGATATTTTAAAAAATTCTTCGACGAACAGCTTTATCGTAGTATTCATTTCTAATTAATAATAAGATTAGCAAATTATTCAATACAGATGCAATTGGATATGTGATTCCAAATCCTTCTCTAGTAATGTATAATAGGTATATTTCAATTAAAAAAAATTTTCTTTTTTCTAAATACATCTTTAAATTAATGCTTTACGCTATATATTAAATTAAAAAAATATTACACAGAAAATGTTATTCCGTTCTGTTAAAAAAATGTTTTGTATTTTCAATTTGTAATTTTACTTTACGAACGTAATAGCTTTTCGAAACGAGCGAAGCTATGAATCGAAACCACAAGTCGAGATGGAAATCAGTCGATTTATGATATTCCTGTGTGACGTACGGTTATAACTGTCTGAGTTATTCACTGTCAAAGTTCGAATTCGCGTGTTACAAATCTAAGCACTTCCACTCCAACGTATTGCATAGCTCTTGTGCTATTTTACCGTGTTTTGTGTGCGTATACACTCCAATGCAATATACCGACTGTTCGAAAAGCTCACTTCACATCGACAAAAACGTTAAAAACCTTTATTGAGTTATTTCCGTTCATTTTTTCGTTTCCGCGATTCATAGTCGAGATTTAAATCGATGAGAAATTGTTGAATTATGCTAAATGCGTACTAATTTCTATACTCAATCAATTATACTCACCACATCATCCATTAATTACACATGAATGAAAACATTAAAATCTTACTATAATATTAATATTAATAATATTTATTGTATGAAATTATTACTGAACATAAATCATTATTAAGAAATTTACTTGTTTCTTCAAATTGCTGCATCACATTCCAAAACAACCACATTATAGTATTACAGTATCAATCAAAATTCTCACAATCAAATTCCAAACTATGCTGTAATTCACTAGGGGAGTCAAACAAGTCTACGAACAGAAAAGCAATTCCCCGGTCTTATTCTTTGTCCCCGAAGAATTTTCTCCTCTTCAGCATCTCTCTCTCATCGCTTTCTCTTCTTGAACAGCGTCGATCGGTCTCCTTCGGCCAAACTTCCTCGTGTAGTCCCCGTAATTAATAGTTAGTTGGTTTTAAAGTTCAAGTTTCTCCTTTCTTGCTCGCCTTTCCATACACACACTACGACTTTCCATTAATCAATTTCTGCTGGGCGACAAGTTTACCTTATTCCGGCGTGTAACACCTCCACTTTATTTACCCTGGTACGTCCGCAGGCTGGAAATCCCGTCGTCTTGTCGTTTTTCCATGTAAATCCTCCGTGCAAACGTTAATTTATTTCTCGACCAAGTTTCGCCGCGGTTATTGAGGAAGCATCGCCTTCTTTGTTTTTTTCCCTTAGTTAGCAAAAAATCCCCACACGAAGAAAATTATATGCAGAATGTCTGCGAATGTCTCGGGGTTATTTTCATTCAATTTGCTAAGATTGATAGATTCTTGGTTAAGAGTGAATTCTGGAGTAGTTCTATTTTAAACTCATTTTTTATTTGTTTTATTCTTAAAAATCAAACTTACTAACATAACTTAATTAAAAAATTATTTCATTAACAACAAGAAATTATTTTATGATTATAAATTCAGCAAGCTTACATGAAAATAATTGATAAAACTTACCTACTAAGAAAGGAAGTTATGAGGAAATATCTGATCCATAGCGACAAGCTTCAACAAAAGGCCTTTCAGTAAGATTGCTGAACAAACTGAAAAGTACCTCCAATAAATCTTCTGAATAAACTAAAAAAGGCAATGTAATACAAAATTTATAAAAAGAAGCGCAGCCAATTTTTTTACTCTTGCCAACGAACAACTTCTGCAAAATGTTTATATTGCAATTTAAATACATAAAACATGCCGACTTAACTGCATGAACATTAAAAAAAAGAACATCATGCTGTTACGCTTATGAAATTTCATTCCGGTTTAAGCGTTTTTGTGCTGGCCAATTTAGTTTTGCTCTCGCACAGCTCTTATTGCCGATAACAGAGAAACTCGAGGAGGAAGTAGGAACGTGACATTGTTTCGTGGTCGATGCACGCTGTCGTAAAACGATTTTAGATTTTACGCGTTGAATGCGGCTGATAGAACGGGCTTTGGTAAAAACCAGCCGGAAACAGCAGCGGCGGAAGCCTCTGACCGACGCGACGTGTCGGATGTGTCCCGCTGGGATTTTGTGGAAATTTTCGGTAGTGATGTCCGTGCTCATTGTTTTGCTCTTTGTGAATCCTTTCTTTTCTTTCTGCCTTTTTCGACAATCATGACAGCAGTTTCTTACGATTACTTATTACTGTATAAAAATAAAAGAAAAGAGTGTTTATTTATTGAAATTGAAAGCATGTTTTTTAAACAAATTATAATACATGTCTTCAGTAATCATTTTTTGAATTATTAATTTGTTTTCTTATGCAATGATCGCTCCCATTTTCTACATCTAAAAATTAAATCAGTACTTGTCTGCATAATGCAATAGAGGAGAAGATGAAAAGTTTTTTATTAAATTTTCACACGATATTTGTAATAATTTCTTTATTAAATTCCGTTAATTTATCAATTACAAAACGAATTATTATAAGAAATACAATATAAACGATAGGAATAAGGAAATTAGTATGGAGGAAAGAAAATTATGCTTTAATGATATATTTTTATAATTCTTGTCGTAGTAGTTTTAAAGGAAACAGTATATATAAGATATACAGAAGTTACAGCAAAGATTTGTCAAGCATATCACATAAGCTCAACTCGTTGGTCAAATAAAGTAAACCACACAAGTTTCACCACACAATATAACAATATTTTATAAACAACGCACTATGAACACTCTTGTGTACCCTTAATAATGCATTTTGTTTTAAATCTATATCTCAATTCGTTCTGAAGATATAACGTATGATAGACGTAAGTAAAAACGTAAAGATATTTAAGAATGGCAGCCTGCAACGGTCTGATCTACATTTCCCCCAAGAAATGCGTACGCTTAGTAGTAGTGAGAGTGAAAAGAACCCAGACGCTGTCTGTCAATGACCAGCGCGCTATTGACAAGGTTGTGATTGCGGTGCAAGTGAGAAGTCCGAGCGTGCGAGAGAGACAGCGATAGGGAATCATTAAAAAAATTCGGTTCTCTTCAAATGATGATATTCCAACAACGGAAAGACGGATCGACATGAAACAAAAAGTATTTTGCAAGGAAAAATTTACTTTTTTCCGACAACACCAATAAGATTTTAATATTTTCATTAGTTTTACAACAGTAACTATTTAAACTTTTAGTAGTTTTAATAGGCGTTACTTGTATATTTATGGTTTATTAGACTAAACGTGTACATCTTTTTATTAGTACCATTCATAATGGTACTATTAATAGTTTTTATACCAATCATAATGCAAAACTATGTGTATGTTGGAAAGTTTTGAATTAAACTATTCGGTAGAAACTTTAGTAATTGGTATTACATTAAATTATGTAAGGTGCATTGTTTTCAGTGCATTTCGTAGAACTATAATTAATTTTAAGCAACATTAATGAAATCGGTGCGCTGTAGCAACTAACAAGAGTTATGAATTTCATAAACTAGATACAAGATTAGAATTTAATATGTTAAACAGCAAGTGATCTATTTTTCACAGACTTGTTTATTCTGAACAGATGATATAAAAAATCGAAAGATAAATTTTAGAGAATGATACTTGAGATTGTTGCCTTTCTTTACATTTTCTAATTTATTGGTTTTAGCATGGCTTCTGAGGAGCTTTATTATGTAAACTTTAAATAAAAATTTCATATTACAACATCTCATTTCGTGTAGTTGAACTATAACCATAACTTCATTTGTATCCATATTATATACCGTTTCGGCTGATGTAATCAGAAATTTCCAGTTCGAACGTTCCGAACGAGTTCCCGCATTTGAAACCAAAACGGGTATGTAATTGTACGATATTCGCTTTAAAGCAGGAAGTTCTCTTGGGTTCGCGGTGGGAAAATTAATTGGGAAAACCAACGCGAATGCTGGTGATGTCTCGAATGAAGGTAAAACCAGACGGCTTCGTGATCTCCAATAACAATGAGAAACGGTCGGTATGCAGATCTAGCGATCCGAAATTGTACTATGCATAACCTGGCGACATTTTGTGAAATTAGGAACGTATGTACGCCAACAGACATGGGAAGGGTGTTCGGATCTGCATTGGCAATGCGACCAGTTTGAACGTTCACGTTGCAGCTCTTTCCACGCAAATGCGACGGACCATTATTTCGATTAAAATAGTTTCGACCGACCACTTGCAATTCCGTAAAAATTTTTCGCACATGCGAAATACTCTGACTGAAGATTTATCTATAGTTTTTTTGCTTTTGAAAAAGATTTTGTTTTTAAAAAAGTGTTCTGGGAAAATATCGCATTTCTTTTAGAGATAGAGAATTGAGAGAAAATATTGATTTAAATTTCTCTCTTGGCAAAAAAATTTAGATTGGAACTAGATTTGGTATCAGTGATGGCTTTGGAGTTTTTTAAAGTTAAGAATTTTAAGAAATTGCTTAATATTCCCATTAAAGTATTGTGGATTGTGTTGTATAGACTAAAATAAGACAATATAAATAACAATTCTATATTTTCTATACCCCAAGTAAATTTTTGGGAATTGTTTAATATTATTTTTAATTATCATTATTAAAGTATTGATTTGTATAAGTTCTAGAAGAAGAGGAAAAAGAAAAAAATAAATGAAAAAGGCGATAATTAACTCAAGTACGGTGAAACTAAACCTTTTTAAGTTTAAAAAGATAAAAAATGGTTAATATTGCTAAAAAGGAAAATATCTAATTTCAAAGAAACTCTATTATACAAGAAAATTGCAAAAATAACACAAAATCCTTAATCAGGGAAAAAGAAAGAACTCAAAATATCAAATTAATACATCAGATTGTAATTTTGTACCTAATGCTATCCGTCATCTTTTTTACTCTCTCTCTCTCTTTCTCTCTCTCTCTCTCTCTCTCTCTCTGAAAATCAAAGAGATTACACGAAAAAATTTATCGGTGAAATTTTTACAAGAATCCTACGAACTTCTGTCATCTAACAATCAACCAGGAAATGTCAAAATCGTCAAAGGATTCTCATGTGGGAAAATCAAGATTTCTGCAACGGAATTGACCCTGCAGCTATTACATGGTCTTATTAACGCGAAGATAGCCACGTCTAGGCCAAAGGTCTCGCGAAATTTAGGGGGACACCTTCAGCCTGCCAGGTTCCATGACTATATCTCTCGTTGATGGGACGTTAGAGGACAATAATTGCCTGACTGGACCGGACCAGCCTTCTCTAGCTCGCTTCCTGGTTCTATTGAAGGCTTTATTGCTGAGCTCTGCGAGCCTCCCGATTCAGTAGAACGAGTCGACGACGTTGGTCCGCATCTCAGATTGTACAGAGATTTTGGGACATTGCCACGACTGCTCGCTCGATTGAACGTTCAATGTAGGTTCATGCCAATTATTGACAGAAATCTCGCAACTATATATCGAAATATTGTGGATTGTTTTATAGTTTGTTCGATACAGGATGATAGTTTAAAAGGATATCTTTCTTAATAGAAATGGAAATGGAAATATATACGATATATAAATTGTACAAAATGGAAATTTATTTCGTGATATGTATAATAATTTTCATCTATTGTTAATTGTTAATCTTCTTATAATCTTTGAAAATTGCTTACGTTTTTGTTTTATTTGAAAATATTTCTTAATTTCGGTGAATACACTGAAAAAAAAAAGAAAATGATATTTCCAAATCTTTTAAAAAATGGGGTAACATTGGGCCGAAAACGATTCCAGGGTCAGATCGAGCATTAAGTGGAGCTTTTAGTATTCAAAGGATGAATCTGAGTACAAGATTTAATATTCTATAAACGAGACGTAGAAGGTACGCTTTGAACAAATTCCAGTTTCGAGCAGAAGTTTCTAAGAATAGAGTTGCATGAAACGAACTTTTAGTCCTAAAAATTTATAGGAAACTATAAAATTGAATCTTTCAAATAGAAAATTTCAAATATTTACTATTAAACATTATTTATCAAGTAATTAATTTAAATTACATATTAATATTTTTTATTTATTTGTTACTGAACAATTTTTTTATTAAGGTGATAATTTGTATCGTCAAAAAGAAAAATGTTAATATACTGTATAGATATTCAATGATTTAACAATTAGTATTTAGTAATAGAAATCTTTGAAGAGATTAAGAGAGAGAGCATAATTTTGCATGCACAAATTTGCGTTTACAATACTCACCAAAGAAATAAGTTGACTTCGTGTCAACTAAAGAAGCTAGCTTTAAAACTGTAGCTCGCAAAATGGAAGGATCTTGTGATTCTCGAAGAGTTACTTGTACGAGGCAAAAGAGCTAAGAATTTTACACGGAAGCTAATTGAAGTTTACTTAAGTTAATCAAAATTCTTCGGTCTCTTTGAGTCTTGGTTTCTTTTCTTAACACTTCCTACAAACGAACTATTTATCAATTTAAATCATTACTTCAAATCGATCTACTCCAATACCATATTCTGCAATGAAAAAGATATTTAGAGAGAATATAGAAATAAAAAATTTAACAAATTATCTATTATATTTTTCTTATTTTATACATGTCGATTCTTTGTTTGTTTAAAATGTATTAAATTCTGAATTAAAAGATTTATTTAATGATTAATAGTCGGGTATCAACGTTACTTTGCAAAAATATTTTTACATTACTACAGAGTTGTCACATAATACCTACGTAAATGTACCTACGAAACTTAAGTAATATAATACATACATAACGTACAAACTTCTCCTGTTCTTGTAAGTAGAAAATATACAACAGCCGGCTATCAGATAGTTCTATTGCACAGGATGAAGCGCATAAAAAGAAGTAAATAAGCTAAAAATTTTCTTGACTTTTTCTTCCTTAGGAACAAAAGCTCCCTACAGAACTCTAACTCCAATTCCAATTTTCAAAATTTTCACTCGAGCCATCACAATTGTTTATCAACCAAATATCAAGCGACGAATAATTCCATTCACGATCAAACCGAAAATGCCTTACCCATTTTGAATTGTATTTAATTGATTGCGTGTCCATTGTGCTCGGATTCATCATTGAATCTACACATTCAAACGTTCCTCTTGTCACGCTATCACACGATTACAATAACCTCCGTATAGGTACAAGTGCATCAGTGACGTTTAATGCCTCTTAGTCACAAGCTGCGAGGGTGGTCCAATGAGGACCTGTTAATACCACGGTTTCAAGAGGTTTGCGCAGATCGAAGAGACGAAAGCCGCACGTGCTAGCTATAAATTGCACGTTCTCATAATTATCCAAGCCGCGATAGCTCGTACACTCTCCATACGAAATCCTGGACAACGGAGCGCCAGCTTATTACGCAAGTTCGTGTGTTAACCTAACGGCAAATACGATCCGCGTTGATAAGCCTCGATGCCCTTGTTATGTACCATCATTTGTCTTACTTTCTTTGTACAATAAGTTGATTACAATTGAATTTTATGAATATTGATAGAGCTTGTTATGGCTTAGGATACATTTAAATGGCTAGAGATAATGATATTGGAATGAATGCTTTCGGAATAGTTGAGATTGTATCTACGATGTTTTGAAGGTATTGTGGATTTGTTAGATTCAAAGGTAGATGATAGAATTTCGGACTTAGAATAAATTGCTTTAGTTTGATTTGAGTAAAAGAATGATATTGAAGTGCATATGGAATTATTGAAATTATATTCTATATATGACGAGTGTGTTATCGCTAAGTTGGATGGTAGAATTTTGTATTTATAGTGAATCGTTTTAGAGATAGATGGGAAAATGAAGATAATAGTTTTTGCGTTTGAGCAAGATTTTAGATTTGGAATTTGATAAATGTGTGAAGTAAAAGATGTAGTATGTTAAATATTACAGCAATGCTTATTACGATCATACCATTATGGCCATAAAATACTTCAAATCATTCACAATTCCACACAGAAACACAAATTACAAATTGGTTTTCCATTAGAGAGATTTATAGCTCGCGTTCATTAGAAATGTCATCTAGGAAACAGCATGTACAACACACATACTCAGGTAATAGCGTGCAAAAGTTGAATATCGAAAGTGAAACGTGCAGACTATTTTAGCTATTATCGCTAGCTAATGCCCTATTAAAACTCAATTCCTATCGTATATGTTCGACTTACAATGGAATTACTCCTACAACTTCTCCCATTATAATAAACAAAGAAACAGCAAACAAAAGCAAATGTTAAAACGCGTTTTACAGATAGATAAGATCACTCCTTTTATGTTGCTTTTTCAATTGCTTTTGGGACGCGATATAAGCTTTCGATATTGTATTTAATTACATGGTGGACTAGGCTTTTCAATGCGGTGCGGTTTGAAATACGGAATCACGACAACAATAGGCGGATCGTAATAAAATCGCTTGCGCGAATACATATTCGATAATTTGGTTTTCGAGCTAATGGTAACTATTACCATTAATTGCAAATCGCATCAGCCATTTGCTATTTCGTTGTTGGCCCATTAATTGGAATGTTTTTTTTCCCCCTTCTTGTTGTTCGTGTCGAGTATTGTTCTCCGCGCGTTTTTTGCACCACCATCCTTTTTCTCCTGTCCTTTGTCCACCGAAATGTTTTTAGATTCCTTCTTTAGATTTCTTTTGATTATCATACTGCCTACAATTTACGTATTTATTTCATTTTTACGATTGTCATTTATCTATCTTTCGAATGAAGTAGGATAATTGTAGCATCTGGATTTTTGCAATGAAAGATCTTGCGTATACGTTTGCACGTTATAAATTTACAAGTAACTGGGACACTTGAATTACGATATGATGTAGGTTAGACGTTCAGAATAGAAAGATTAGATGATTGAAATAGAGTGCTATTAATGTCGTTAAATATATCCTTTCATATTTAGTTGAACGTAAGAAAAAATATAAGATTCCACTTATTTTAGCGTCGATGAAATTGAAATTGCTTTAAAAAGCGATTCTTAGGAAAATGTCTCATATTATTTTCTTTTTACATTGGAACAACCTACTCTAATGCTCTAAATAATTTTCTCGTATTTCCATAAATACAAGGAATATTTCTCACGTAGATATATATAAATACATAGACGATCTTATTTAGATTGTTTATTCTATATTTAGAATTTCAAATAACTATAATGAAGTCGTTCGAAAAGTTTACATAATTAGTGAGAAGTATGCTGATTTCATTTCCAGAAATTTTATAGAATTTTAAACTAATTTTACTACGATGTAGGAATGATCAGAGAATTTTAAGAACTTGTGTACGTATTTCACAGATTATCAAAGGCCGATTATTGACTCGATTAGTTAGCTATTTGCAAAGTTTAGAACCTGAAAGTTCTCAACTATTAAGGGCTTGTTTAAGGTATCCTTTATGGAAATTTGTGCATTATACTTCAAAATAATTTTAATAATTGAATTAATGATAATTAATTACTATACTTTCTGAAAGTATACATGTCAAGTAAATTTATAACAATAGCTATCACATATGATTAATTTATCATGTAGTTAGTGAAGATATCATACTACAGGAAATACTAGATGTAACAATGGGATGAAATGCAGTAATGTACCAACGTAAATTACATGACATAATACAATTAAGATAGTGACATAATTAAGGATAACAATGGTAGACAGATAAAATATAGTTGTCACTTCGAGTACTAATAATACCTATTAAAATACTAAAAGTAAATTAAGTAAGAATAATTAGTTTAATTCTTTTTTTTACGTAACATGAGAGAAATTATGACAATGTAATAAAAAATAGAAATTAATATTGTCTCAAATAGAATTTTAAGCGCTTTTTCAAAATGCAGATTTCGGATTATATCTGTAAACTGTAAATAAACGAATCTTTCGCCGACCGTATATTGCATAGTATGCATATCTACTGATCATCGACAATGTTAACATTGGAACAATGGTAGTTGCATCTCATTTCCCTTGTCGTATTTCCTTTGTTGCATTACCTTCAGCCAATTCTAATGCGTCCGCGGGGATTATAGCTTCTAACTATTAGTCAGCGTAGTATGCAGAATCGAAATAAGTTAACCTCATTATCGTGTTTCCTGCTTCGGAATTAATATGAAGCCGTGAAAACATTGAGACGAATAAGCAAATATTGTTCATTCATGATGTTTACTTAGGAAGAATTTAAAACATAAGAAAAATCACGAGAATATTTAAATTTAAATGAATTTTTGTAATTAAATTTTGGTTATACTTTTAAAAGTCTGTAGCTTTTTAATAACTTGAAAAATTTATTAAATATTGATTTATGGGTTTCTTAATATTGTATTATTTATCAAAATACAATGTTTACATTTGTCTCTTTACATGGAACTTTATAGAGTAAAAACATTGTGTAATTTTTAAAAGATTGAAATTGTGTGTATGAGTCTAGACAACTTCATAAGTTCAAAAATTTTCAATTAAAAAGTGAAGCCTTATACGTTCTACTTAATACTGTTGTGACTTCTGGATGTAAGCTGTGACCTCTTTTAAGAGTATTTTAACATTTAATCAGTATTATAACTATACAGTATTATAATGAATCTGGTATTTTACTTCGCTGCAAAAGAGTATAGTTGAATGTGCGATGTCAGCCAAATATAATTTATGCATGAATTTGTGAAATAATGTATGAAACTACAGACTGAGATTTACAATATGCAAACTTTCTTATAATTCATCATTTAAGTGGATTTAGAAATAATTTCTAAAATACATTTTTATACCATTTATTAATTGAGTATAAATTATAAAAACTGTACCGGGTTTTAAAAAAATGGAAAACTGCTAGGACTTTTATTTTTCCTAATCACAGCCAAATTGCAACTGACGATTTTAACTTTAACTTACTACAATTCTGAATCAGTATAATTCTAACATAAATTGTTCCAGTACTTGTAATATTTTCACAAAATTTTGTAAAAAAATAGAATTTACATTCTTTTTTACTAAAAAAATAACTTCTAATTCTGTTTTGCAAGTATATTGTTCACTATTCTATATAAACTCGCCAATTTCGTGGAAAAATCAAACATTTCACGCTCATTGGATTCCATTTCACCGTCATCCAAGAAAGACAAATGGAATTTTTATTCAATATCTCATGGAAACAGAACACCTCATCGTTGTATCACCGTCACATCGATGCATCTTCCCTGACCTCGCATTTTCTCTGTTCCATTACCCGTGAACGGCGAGGTTATAATGTATCCGGTTCGGTTAAAGCATCGAAGCTGTGCTTGCGGGGCCAAAGCTAGCGTAACCCATTGTACCGGCCAACACCGCAACATTGGTGTTAAATTGCAATTATTAATTGCAGTAAGTAAACTATACGAGGGGCTGCTACTTCCAACTCTCGAGACTGGTGGTTTAGTCGCGTCGTAATTTCGCGATGGCTTCAGTTGTGTATTACAGGAATTATGTCATCCTATCTGGTCGGATAGCTAGATTTTAATTATCTTTCTGTTTTTGGGGTATTTTCTGAAAGTGATTTTTATGAAGATCATAATGAACATAAAAAATATTTATATGTAATTGTATTTGTTTTGACATCTGTATTCTAATTAATTAATTGAAGAGGTTGTTGCAATAAAGGCAGCTCCATTCTTCAATAATATAAGTAAAGCAAAAAAAAAGACCAACTCAAAATCAATCAAAATTAAATCACTTTTCTAAACGCGCTATAAATTGATAATTAACTATTATTCGTAGTAATAAACATTTTCACTCTTGAATACGGGATTTGCACCGTTTTTTCACTAAATACAATTTAAATGTTGAGTTGCTTATTGCTTATTACTGTGAAAATTCTTCAATTCTCAGTTACAGATTGCTTGTAGGTTTTAATATCACAAATTAATAATGGATAATTTTAACTCCAGCATTTGACTAGCTTCTATGTTAGAACATTCTAACGAACAAAAACTAATGAAAAAATGATTATATAGTATGAAAATCTTATAAAGAGCAGGCGTTAATTTATTATTATTATTATTATTAAACACTTACACGTATATTATAAATTTCCAAATTATAACAAGATCAAAATAAAAATTTAAACATTTCTATTCTCAAACCCTCTTCTTTTGGATTTATCTCCTAGAATAATTTTCATTTAACAAACAGAATTCTCTTCGGCGCAAATATCAAGCCACAACGTCGGTTATGTAATATCCCTAAAATATAATAGTTATTTGCGGAATAAGAACATAATTTTGTAGAAAGACGAGCGGGTTACTTGTAAGGACAACATGTGTTCCACATAGTTTAGCGGAGCTGTTTCTTTATGCCGGGTCACGAAAGCAAATCTCGTTTGACGTAAAACGCGACAGAATTATCTGCGGGCATTTTCTCTCGCGTATTTCTACACTATACTATAGTAGGAATGCGGTTGATAAATAGTAAGAGGAGAAAATTAGAAAAATAAGGGATGCCGCGTAAAATTTCAAGGCGATTTAGCGCCTGCTAAAATTGCAAATTTTTCTGGAAAATGTTATCTTCGCTGTCTCGCGATATAAAATGTTTGGAGTAACTGTTACGTTGTAGAGAAGAAGGCTACGGAGCAAGAAGAAGATCTATAGAGAGAGAGAGAGAGAGAGAGAGAGAGAGAGAGATGTCGCTCCGAATTGAAATGTAACTTCAAAGCTGTTCGAAACTTACGAAAGTTTGTTATAGTTGGTCGTGTTCAACATTTACACAGAAATTCGTAAGTTTATACGAGAGCTTCGTCTGCAATTAGAAGTTGAAAAGGTTATTAACTTTGGACTTTGTTAATTATGCGATAAATGTATAGCATATCCTTATTGAACTAATTATGAGAGTAAATATTAAATTTAATCACCATTTCTTTTTAAGATTTGTGAATTTTTTATGATATTGATTTCATGAATTTATTATCCTTTTATTTATTATTATTTTATTATTGTTCTGAAAGAATTTTTTAATTCCAATAGTTTCTAAAATTTACTTATTTTATAGGTAAATGCTTCAGGTTTCTTTATGTGACATTTAAATTAGAAATTTTAAATAGCGTAATATGCTCAATAAATGGTTAACATTTTTTCTATGAAAAATTAATCTTTCTATAAACATATTTTCAGAATTAAAAAAACATTTTAAAATTGAAAAGCATGTTCTGCTTACAACATACAAATTATTGACAAAGAAGAAGTTGAAATGAATTCTGTTTTCATGTGTTGTTTGCATTCAACTATGTTCTTGATACATACTATCAATCTTTTCAAGAAAGATTAGTATTTATTAATCAACTTCCAGCGTATAAGTAGTGCACGTAATGATAATTCAGTGGCCGTTTGCCATTTTCTTAAACTTTGTTAAGCGATAAAGAATTTTTTCTTCGCGCCAGTATACCAGATCACCTAAATTTTTACGCTTCACCTAAAGATATAACTTTTATCTTCGTCGAGAGAGTCGCTTAAGCTTTTATTACGCCATCACGTTGCACTTCAAGATAAAGCGACTCACACGACGACGTTGCCTAAGAGGTATTTATGAAAATCATATTTTTTCAACTACTATCAATCTTTTGTGTGCCAAAGATATTTTAATAACATCACATTTTCGATACTGAAAACTATATATATGTACTTTTCTAGGAGGAAAACATTTCTAATAATACGTGCTATAGGGAATATTTCAAGTGCAAATTTAATGTTGTTGTCATCATTATAATCGGAGTTTTTAATTGAAACATTGTCAAAGATATACATATACATATGGATACAGAAAGCCTTTATTGATGCTCATTTTGTTTTAGTAAGTCATTTTCTTTTTGGTTTATTTCTGTCTTTCTGTACAAAAGCCAATATTTGGTAAGTATTATTAAATAACAAAAAAATGTAATTTGAGGTTAATCCTTTGATGGTGCAATGAAAAGCACAGAAAAAATTAAGGAAAAATTCAAAAGGAGCAACCTAAAATATATTTAACTAATTTTCCACAACTTTTGACCTAATTCTTAATATAGTTGTACTTGTACTTGTAGATTTCACAAAATTAATTTCCTCGGAAACGAGGTCTTGCATAAGAACTTCATTCTATATTTGCTATTTATATATGCGTTACCATTGAAAGCACACGCTATACAAGATCTTTGGGAGTAGATGATAGAAAATTTAAGAAAAATTTAATTTCTCTACAAGAGCTATAATTTGGTAGATTTTTTTAATGTCAATAACTAATAAACAAAGCCTCAAACACAATATTTTAATTTTTGATCTTCATCTTATTTGGTTTCGTAGAACCATCTCCATTTTTTTTTATTATCTATTATCAAACACTTACTATGAATGATAAAATAAAGCTATGCACATAACAGTATGGATGTATGCCTCTACAATCGCATAATTTACAAAGACAACTGTTATATACATAATTGTGTCGATTTTTTAATTCAGTTTCGCGAAGTCCAGGTCAATTTATCAACGTATCGACAGAGTGCTAGTTTTATCGCAAATTTTCACATGGCATAGTGATTCAGAGTATGTTGTGCAACATGTTCGCGTCAGTGCGAGACACTGATTTCGTCCGTCTGAAATGCAATTGCATACGCGATGCGGTATATCGATGGCGTAGCCATATATCCAAGTCGAATGTTATGCAGCCGGAAATAAATTGACTACTGTCAGATTATAGAACGGAGAATCTTATACGGCTGACAGAAACTAATATTATTTCATTTCTGTTATTTATATACATAGACAAGAAAGTTGTTAATGAGTTATGTCATTTATGGTTCGAAATCATTCATATATTGATAATATTACTACTGGTTACTGGTTATTTGAATGTTTCATCGAGTGATTTTTTAATATGTGTATTCCAAGTAATTAATATTTAGTCTGAGTGTTAACTATACAACCAGTTTGAAGTACATTTACTCTTTTCTATAAGAAAAAAATTTATTTACATAATTAAAATTTTTCACTAAAATAGTGACACTTAACAATGTTTACTTTTTCTACTACTACCACGAGGTAAAGCAAGAGCCATTTTCTACACCAAGCAGCAACAATAAATATTGTCACCAGGAAAAACCAATTTCATCCATACAACACAAACTAAACTATAAAAGGCAATAAGAAGAGGAAACGTTTTCTGTAAATAAAATTCCTTTGATATTTCTGTCAACTCTAAATTGTATTAAAATATTTCTTGAAAATAAAAAATACTTGTGTCCTAAATAATTATGAAACATTCAAAATAAAAAAGCAATTAAATAACAAACAAAACGAAAACATAGGAGACTCTATGAAAATAAACAGCCAGGTAAGAAATAAAGCAAGAAGCACGCATAAGCATAGTGGCCGAGTTTCATTAGAGGATTTCACTGCTGCTAAATGAAACCCCGAAAATGTGTGAAAAATTCGAGTTTCTTATGTTTCTCATTCAGTTTGAATTTACTTCTAGAACTTCATTAACCGCGATTCATTTCATTTCTCTGGTTACAGTACCACGAGCTGTGTTAAAAGAACAATACCAAGGCGACGTGGAAATGGACGAGGTGGATTTGGTGCATGAATTTGAGGAGGGATTCGACAGGGCGGACTTCAAGGCTGAGTTCAGTCCTAGTCCGAACCTCGAAGGACCGCAATCTCAGCCGAGGGACAACGTCTCCCGGAATTTCCCTACGGTCAGCTCATCACCGCCGCGAGCTAGAACTAACAATGACGGTAAGTAACGAATTAGTTGCTTCCTCTTCTAGAACTTGTTCCAGAAGAAACTAACTTTCATAACGTATCGCTCGAACTATTTCTCGCGGTCTTTGTTGCGCTATTATGTACATACACGCCAAATTGATTCGACGTCAAAACGGAAAATTGATAATATATCTAAAAATTATTTTTGGTTGACTTTATACCTTGCGTTCGTGATGTTAAAAAAACTTAGGAATTCGAAAAAGAAAATCGTAGCTTTCATAAGATAATTTAAAGAGATGATGTAAATTTCCTTAATTTTATACATAAATATTTGAACTAAAGTTTCATACTATCAAATGTAAAGGATTCAACATTGCTACTGCGTGATATCAAATAAATATGTCTGTACTACATTATATTACCGTCAAATTAATAATTACATAGAATTGTTAAGTACATTTACTGAAATAAATGAAATATTTACATAATATCGTGTTTAATCGTCTCCGACTGAGTTACATCGTATGAATTTGGCGTTTTTAACTTACTTTTAAATTTAGATTTGTGTAGTTTTCAAGAGCAATACGTTCTATCGTTCAGAATATTTTTTGTAAGAGGAGGTTACAGCAGTAAAATGACCTACTTTCTTATCAAATTTAAACGACAGTAATTCCAAACAATTTCTATAAATATATTCTTGACATCAATAAGAGGAACATATTCTTAATTCTACCACAATATACATAAAGAAGAAAACTAATTTCAGATTAATCTTACTGCCGTGATTCCTTCTTAATTCACTTTCAGCGAACTTACAAACTTTCCTTATCACACTGGCACGCACGCTTGCTTGATGCACGATTCTTCACCTCAGCATGCTCCGTTAGGCCCGCACTGACACATGGCATACGCATGCACAAACGCGGAGCATTAGCGTAGCCAAAGTCGTTAGCAACGCGAACATTAACGCTCGAACGTAATTAAGGTTAATGTAACACCGATATCGCGTTGCTTTATGATTTATATACGTGTATGTATATCTGCATATATACAACTCTTATACCGGTGTCTGGTCCGCGCTAGTCCACGACTACCAGCTTTCCAGTCTTGGCTAATAACGTTAGCGGTTTACCTAATGCTAATAGGAAATCGATAGCGTAGGATTTGTAAACTGGAGAGGCGCACACCGTGTTGCGGCTACCGAAAATAGGAGTCCAGATGCAGTAGACGTCGTTGTTCAAAGCGTGATACGGTTTCTGGAATCCGGTCAACGATCGGTCAACGGTGGATCTCTACGTTCTGATAATTGCCAACTATTGTTTGCTGTCGTGCATGGAATGGGACATTTCTCGCCGCCAAGGTGAATCATTCTTTTGTGTGAAGAAAATTCATCGAACTCTCTCAAGAAATGGTTCTCTAGTAGAGTTTTGTTTCGTTTAAGCTTACTCTTTGAAATGGGAAAAATTGATTTTAGGAGGGAATCGTAGAGATGTGATGAATTAGATGTTCTAGGTCTTCGCAGGGTATTCTTATGAGTTTGTGGTGCTGGAATTTGAATAATATTATTTTATAATCAAAACATCTATTTATGCCCATCCTAAGTATGCCAAGTGAATAAAAATTTCATTGGTATCAGAAATTATGAATATTTGAATATGTACAAGAAGGTAGAAGTTTCTATTTTAGTGTATTTAGATACACGAACATACAGTGTATTAATAATTGCAGGGATTGGAGCACAGATATATTTAATACGTTTATATATGTATGTGTTGTTTTAATCCACATTCAAAACCATGAATTCCATAGAAAATTGCTTAGAAATATTTGGCAAAATGAAGTAAAATAATTACGGTAAAATGAAAAATAAATATAGTATTGTACCATTCTCAGTGTTTTATCTAAAGAAATAATACTAACAAAGAATTCATTGACACGATAACTTAAGATAATGAAAGAACAACAACGCTGCCAATATTAAAAAATGAAATTAAAAGAGTCACGCAGCCAGTTAATTAAAATTTCTCGCAAAAATACATTTTTTATCTGAATATACTTAGGCTAATTGGTTTCGCTCTTTTCTACGTCAATGTACGAGCGGAGAGATATTCAATTCCCTGCAAAGACTTGCAATGTGTTATTATTGAAACTCGACAGATGCTGGAAAACGAGATATCTGGCAGACGTCGATCTCTGTTGTCCAGGATGGCGTAGCTGCTATTACTTCAGAAACATGGTACGTGTCATTGGTAGACTGGTATTACTAATAGTACTAGTGAATGGCGGAGACTTCAGGCAGAAATAGTTCGACGCCAGGTCTGACCAATATAGGGCGTTACTACTACTGTTCGAACGAGTGCCAGAAAACTCAGGCAGAAAGTAAAAATAACATTTTTTCTAGATATTATGAATTACTCCAACTCTTCGTTAGAACCTATTCAACTACTATTAATAAATTATCATTAATTTCTATAAATCTTTTAATTACATATATATCTTGTAGTTTTAAATTATATATAAAATTAAAAAATATCAATTATACTACATGCATATGACAAGTTATTTTATAAATTATTTTAAAAGAATATGACAAGTGGAATAATAATAATATCTAGCATGTAAATGACATAATAATAATATAGCATTACGAATACCATAGTCATCTATCATATTAAACTGTCAAGGAATTAATATCTCAACATATAGAATCTCACTGTTATCCGAAGCTAGTAGATTCTAATTTTAACAATTGCTTCTATATGAAACTCAATATTTCGACAAACAATTTCTACATTCATCCGGCTTGTGTGACAACTATCTGTACATCCACAAGCACAGGGATCACATCGATAGGATCCCATAGAACAACCTCCGCATTTCCAAATTAATTCAGACAATCACGCCACCATCCATACTCTCGTTATTAAGATCCGATGCATTACCCTTCCCCTCTTGTTTCGCGTTGAATACGTTTCTCTGTGAATTGAAAAAGAACTAACGGAGCCACCCCCGCTCGGAGTAAACAATACGCGCCGAGATACACTAGAATTTTTCCCTAAGTGCTTTCGTCTCTTGTTTTTCGGCCTGCTCTACAAAACTTCCATATGAAACGCGACTTGAACGTCACGCGACGTGTTCACAACACCGTGGCTTTTAATAATGCGTCGACAGAACAAAATCGTCGTTTCTTCGTGCTTCGCCTGCCCACATGAAACTTTTTCCCCACGTTTCGTCCTAGCAAATAATCGTGGACTTTGAATTTGCAGTCAGGATGTTTTAAAATGGTTTAAGGTTTTTTTCAAGTTTAGTTAAGTAGCAAAATATGTCTTGGCTAATAGGGTCCTCCTGGATTCAAATGAGGTACATTTAGAATATGTGATGTTTTGAACTGATCGAGTCTATGTAATTTATATAGACTTTGATGCAAATATACATAATTGAAATAAGTTTTATGGTCTGGCATAGTAGTTTCTCGTAGAGCCTTCGTTTTCTTAACTTACAGTGATTAAACTAAGGTAATTACGATTTATGGCGATTTATTTTACACCACTATAATTCGCAGCCAGTCAATCTTACGAACTTTAATTCCAACAAATGAATTTCGCTATTCTTCTTCGTGATTAGCGCACAAATTATAACCATCTGCATACATGTTCCAATAAATACGGAAACTAGGTCCACACGGAATCCAAACATAACTGTATAACTCGAACCGAGGCATCCTCCCGCCAGCGACGTTCCTTAATTAATCATCGAGCAAATTTGCTCAGCTCCGGCCGAAGTGTCGGCGATATTCTCGTCCCCATCTTGTGCTATTTCATTTCAAATATTTATCGTTTGGCTCGGCCAATTAATTCGACGACGATCTTCTGACGACACGTGCCCCCGATGATCCTCCGGGGTGCGATAACGAGCGAATACGTCGTCGTGAAGCAGAAACTCGACGAGATAAAACGGTCTGTTCCACGTTGGCGATTGAACCACTGACAAAGGAAGCCTCTCGTTGTTCGGAACTTCGAAAGCGATTTCACTGAGCTAATTTCCCGTCCACTGATTCCTTTAAACGGGCTCGCATCGCCACTGGAAAAAGCGTCGAAGGGATGGATGAAGGAAGAATAGAATTGGAGGAACAGCTCGCGAAAACGAGCAGAACTTCGAATCGAAGGAAGTTTATTAAAGTGAAATAAAATATTGAAGCGAATGAATCTTGTTAATTACTGAGAAATGATTAGAAGCATTGGACGGTTTAGAGTCGTTTGATGAGAGTTAGGCTGATTTTCTCCCTTTACTTGAGTGATAAGTGTGAGGCATTAAAGAGAAAAGTGGCCGGTGGGTGCTTTTGAATATTTTATGGTTGAAATTTATGGTAATAGGAAATAGAGAAACACATATGCTTGAAGAGTACATATATTTAAATAACATTAGTCGTTTATATAATTGAGAATGTTATTGTCATTTGTAACATTGTATTATATGGGATGTTAAAAAAGTTAGCATGTTGAAGACTGTTTAACAAAGATATTTTTGACAGGTCGAATAACTGTCTTTTTTACGTGATGTTACATGGAGTGTTAAAAAAGGAGGAAATATTTAATCGATATACATAGGTTTTAAAATCAATATTTTTAATGCACAGTTTTTCTAAATTATTTTTCTAATTCATTTGTTCATATTTATTTAAATTCAATCGCTCTAAATATTTGAATTAAAATATAAACAAAGTATAATCACTGCATAAATCTAAATGAAAAAGGTAAAGATTCTTATTGAACATGCTATTGTAATAAATTCGCATTATTTTTATTTTGTAGCGGCGTCTTTATGGAGAACAAAATAATTCAAGTTCCGATACATTCTCTTCGAACGGTATTGTGTTCACGAATGAAAGAGAAAATATGAAATGTTTCAGCCCCAAAAATTTCTAATTAGCTAGCAGCTGGGACGAATTGTGTGACAAAATTGAATCACGGAACTTGAATTTCAAAGATTCTTCCGCGGGTCTTTAATTGGAATTCTATTCACTTGGACGCTTCCAGTCGCGAGTTCTCTGCCTTGCTTCGGATACTTTCTTTCCAGATGCTCGGGCAGACTAGGGAAAAAGAGAAAAAAAGAAAAATAAAAGAAAAAAGAAAAGGGACGATCCCTTTATCCAAGAGTTTTGCCTTTTTTATCACGTTTAGCCACTTCTTCGTAACTCGTTTAATTTCATTTGAATACATTTGCACGATGGGGAGAGAGTCTTTGGAATATCATATTAAACAACCTCGTACTCGAGCCACTTTTCGCATTAGTTGGAGAGTTGCGTTTAATACGTTTAACTTTGATGCTTTCACCCAGCGCAGCGTGGACGTTCAAAACCCGCGCTCCAGTTTATTTGGTCAAAAATGTATTGTTTTGTCAAATTCGTTTAATGTGATTTAATACCGAAGCTTCTTTTGCAGAAGTATGCGTTAAATCAATTCGATTAATTTATTATTCGCTCCTAATTCTATATAATATTGAATTATAAATATGTATACACTCATGAGCCTTAGGACATCTTTTATTTTTTCAACAAACTTCATATTTGATGTAAATTTACTTTAGATGTATTTTAAATTAGAAGCATTTTTTATAACATTTTTAATAGATTAACTACCTTACAAAACAAATTAAACGATATTGAAAATCATATATTTTTATGATCACATATTTTTCGTACAATTTTAACTCAACAGTGACAAATTGTACCAAATTGAACTTCAGATGTATCAAATCGTCAGCTCTATTCAGAATTCTATCAATCTATTTTTATTTAGAAGTCCATTGTTTCTGAAATTTCTGCTTCAAATTTCAATTACATGCGTGATAGTTTAAATTTTTTAATCGATGTTAAGAAAGAAGATTTGGGCGAACGTGGTAGAACCTAGAACACGAGTACACATTCTATTACAGAATTACGTAATTACATCCGCAAGACGACGCATATTCATGTAGCTTCTACGGTTGGTGGTTAAACGTTAATTAACTTTAGCGGTAAAATAGAAGCACTTTTCGCAAGATAATTTCTGACAGGTAAGTGGTCAGACAAAGAGAAGACAAGGATCAACGAACTAAACTAAAATTACAGGTCTCAAATTCCCCTCTAAATTTTTAAATATATTTTTAAACATTTTACGTAAAAAAATGCTAACTTGACTACTCTAGTTATGAAATATTTCACTGTATGAAAGGTGTGATACATTTTTTATAAATGAAAGAATATATCAGCTGTTGTTCATTGTAACTTCCTGGGCATTCTTTTCTTCCTAAAAATTCTCTGATTTTGTTAAAGTTGTCACTTTAACTCCCAGATAATACATCAATGCTTTTGAAAGATAAATTTGAATAAAGTTGAATACACAAATTTATGGTGATGTATTATATCTAGAAAGGCTTATTCAGGTATCTTATCTTTCTTGGTATATTATTAGTTTGTGTTACTGAAACGTAATTCAAGATAGTTTCTGATTAAATCGGCATAGTTATTCATAGTATATCCTACTATTAAATGTACGTAATGTATTCATTATCTTTACACATACATCCATCAAAATATACTTCGTTTGAATCTCTTACGAAATCAATTACTTACTTTATCCCCATCTATTTTTACCTTTTTTCGTATACTACAATCGAATAAAAAATTAAAAATTTTAATTCTTAAAAATCCTTTTGTCAAATGTTCTAAACCCAATCCGATCCGAGAAAAAGGAACTTTTGAAACAAATTATCGCATGCCCTCGGTGGTTTTTCGGTTTAGACTCGCAGAGCGTTTTAAACAACAAAAGCTAGTAATGGGAACGCTAGGAGTAGGGGCTGAAAACTAAGGGAAAGACGTCCGCGAGATACTCGATTTACTCGAAGATAATCAACACAGGAAGAGACGAGGGTCGCTGTGAAAGCCTCCAGCTGTATCGCATCCAGGAGCCGCGTAATTATAGGTGCATACACCTAGGCTGCAGTTGAGTCCTCGGAACTGTTCTTGGACGAAAGCTCTCTAAGTTTCCGCGTTGGCTTTCGAAGCGCTATTCCGGGTTCCGGTTACGTGGCTTTAATGAGTTGGTCGTCGAGGCGTGTATAATACAACGCACGAAACTACCGGTCCCACTTTTGTCATCGAGATTAAGTTGGACTCGAGTCAGCGAATTCGTCCCTCTTTACTTTTATTCTTTTAGTTCGTGACAATTTCTGGAATTGCTCCGATGACAGAATTCAATTATTATAATAATGAATTTTTAGGTTTTTTTTATTTAATTTCTTTTTTCCTCCTACCTATGTTCTGGTATAATTGTATTGATTAGATGTTCTTCCAAACCACCCCGTACTTCTTAGAGATCTAAAGAAAGGGAACAATTTGTTCCGCTCAAACTTTCCCACTACATAGGGGATCGGAATCCTTGAGGACATGTTCCAGTCTGGAGAAAATTAGGCGTCTGCCGAGACAACTGGCCTCAATAATACTTGGTTCAATTTATTGAAGGGGCTCCTGTCTGAGTACGAAATACAATTCATCATATAAAATTCGACTAGTCGATAACCTATTTTTAAAACTTAATTTTTCATTATATACTTTATTTTATTTTAAAATTATAAGATTTAGAAATAATATATTAATATTATTATATTAATGTAATTTACTATATTATATAAACAATATATTAATGATCATTATCTTATTATAATTAAAGTATTTATTAAAATTAAATTTGGAATTTTCGCTTTAAACTCAATAATACACTACAGAGAACAGTGTCGACAACTTAAAATATTTCTCGTCTCGGAGGATCAGTATTGATCAGAAATTGATAGCGGTTATTGGCAATAACAACTATCGACCAACTGATAGAGAGAGTTTTGAGTAGTTTCCGCTCGAGGGTATCGCATTCTTGAAAGTCTGAACAGAACAGTGAGTTCGGAGACAGGACAAAAGCGTCACATGAAAATTGATAGGTAGAGTTTTAGAAGGTCCCTTAGTGATTAGACCAATCACGAGTAAAAGAAGTGTATTACCATTCATTGTTGTCCATTTAAGCGTCCATCTATAGTATCAAATTGAATAATTTACGAATCTTTTGTAGTATTAACGAATTGAACGTAAACGGGATCCTAGACTGATCGTATTAGCATGATACAATAGTTTCTCGCTTTGACACATCACTCGCTTAGTATCGTTGGAAGTCGTATACCACGTACGAATTGTTTGCAAAGAGATAAATTAAAGAGCTACCATTAGGAATCAAAGATTTGTTCTGGGACATTGTACAACTAAATTAACGAAGATCATTCTGTGCATAATAGAAACTTCGTAGAGCTATGTAGTATTGTGATTTGAAGTCTAATTAGGCTTCGTCTTTACACTTTGCCAGGTTATTAGTTCCTGATGGCTTTATTACACTGTCATAATTATTATTTCTTTCTGCGGTATTTTGTATAAAAAATGTTTAAAATTCTCTGTAGACCTTTTTTAATATTCATTAGTTTATTGTCAAATAGACAAATGTTACAGTTTTTCATTTTCCTTCCTGCTCCTTAACTGCGTCAATTTCTTTATTTCGTTATTCATGTGCATAATTAGTGTTCAATTTTTAAAAAGAAAAAGACTCATTTTCATGAATTTATTTATCATATGAAAGCAATGAATAATGTTTATATTATCATTTTTTTTGCATTTCAATTTATGGAGTTGTTTAATTTAGCGTCTGAAAGACTCTACATCCTAGCTCCTAAAAAGAAAAAGTTCCCAACTATCAGAGAATCAAGGCACAGAACTTAGCCTAATATATCGGGGGATTCATTCGTTAAGCACAGAGGAGTAACCAACTCTGAGAGAAAAGAATGGAAAAGCGTGCCAGTTTTATTAGCCGAGTGAACGAAATTACCTTTTCACGACGCGTGTCTATCGTCACCGCTCTTAATCCAATCAAACCTTCTCAAAATCCAATTTCCTCGAAGCGTGGTCCCTTTAACGCCACCTACGTCGGGAGTTGCTAAAATTCTCTGTTCGACCTTGTTAAAATATGAAAAGGGAACCACGTCGAGTGAGGATTATCGACGTACCTTTGCCTCGACACACCTACACACACACACACACACACACGTTACTTTCTTTTTTTCTTTCTTCGCTCAGGGAAGTCAGCCAACCCCGATCACACGCAGAATGCAATAAAGCGATCGAAGAACGACATTTCGCTTGATCTCGTCCAAATTCCTTTTCTTTTGTAAACTGGAATTAAGGTGGGGGGGGGGGCGAAGAATGGATGAAGGTATGGAAGAAAGAGATCGAGATGAAAATTCGCAGTCGGAAGGTTTTTTCAGTAAGGAAATATTATCGGATCGAGAATTAATTAGCCTTATTCTATAATGTATTGCCCGTAATGGAATCTTTATCGAACATTGTTGTGGAAGAGGAGAATTCCCTTTTCTTATTTTTATAAAATTTTTATGTATGAAACATTCAGTTTCAGATCTATAGTTATAAAACAAACAGAATAATTTTTTACTCACTTTGCACGGATGTTTGTGATTCATTGAAGAATCGAGAAATTAAGAAATGAATAGGTAATTGTGAGAAACTTCCATCGATGAGGTTGAAAAGAATTTTTATTAAAGAGCCGATGGTGAAAATATAACGAATAAAGTATCCGAAAGAAAGATTAATTATCATGAAAAAAGAGCTTGATTGTTAAGGAAATTTGAAGAAGTTGGAAGGGTGAAGCGGAAGTTTGAAAACCGAGTATTTGTGGGAAAGAAAAGTATGCATGAAGAGAAAAGGAAAGAACTCTTTTGCAGAGAGATGGAGTAAAAGAAGATTAACTAAAGGCCGCATCGAAACATACATCAACATCAGTAGGAAAAGCTAACGATGAACGAGAAACAAGAGGCAACACAAGGAGAAATAACGTTGAAAGGAAGAAATAAAATGGGAGAAAGATGTTGGCGCAACGTAGAAAGCAAACTAATTGAAAGAAAGGGAGAAAAAGTAGGTGAAAAGTTCTTATAAAGCGATAGAGTAACTAACTAACGTAAAGGTGAACCAAAAATCGAGCGAACGTAAAAATAAAACGAATCTATTCGTAGTGTATTTGGGAAACCATAGTATAAAAGGAATAACTAGCCGACAAAGCAACTTGAAGCAACATAACACATCGTGCAAAAGATAAACTAGAATGAAGACGAGTATGTTTTAAAGAAAATCGTGGGTAAATACAAATGCAAAGCTCGGTTTGTTCTTGAGATGAATGATTATGATAATATTTGTAAAGAATAATTTTCCCGGTAAATTTACTTATGAAAAGTTAATTCTTTTTTGTTGGAAAATAACATTTAAATTGTTCCAAGAATTCTATTACGCTTAATTTTGTACATGGATTTTCTGGGACGGTGAAAGATTCTATTACTATTATATTACTATTATAAAGCGACGGTGCAGTTTAAGAAGTTATAATCAATAAAATCTCAGTAAAAGATATTATAGATCACTTTGAACCACTCATTTTTCTTCTAATTTTCCAATTATAATCGAAAGGAGAATCGACTTGTTCCAGTTGAGTGGGCCACTTTCAACAGTGATACAATCAATAATAATATTTTTCATTTACATGTAATGCCGTTTGTACATATTAAGACACATACAATAAATATAATGTGATAGACTTGAAATATCATTAAAAAATTATATTCTTTTCACGTCTTGTTCTATTACTTCATATAATAATAATCTGTCTATTATAAAAATAATCTAATAATTCATTTAGTGCATTCGTCAGTTTTTACTTCTCTCGTTAGAACGAAGGATTATGATCAATCACTATTAAATAACTTTTCTTTCTCATGTGTAAAAGAAAATCCACGTACAGAGAATTAAATAACCAACCATTCATATATTTCACCTATCTACTTTTAAAGTCTGCATACTCCGCATCCCCTAATTTGCTCCACGCAAATTGGCCCACAGAACCACATACACAACAAAAGGCAATTACGATTACAGAACGTGATTACGACTCCACCCGTGAGATCTCCGGTGTCATTATACCAACCATGGATCTGCATTCAAGCAAAATTCCGAAAATCAGTTCCACGAATGGTTCATTCGACCGCGGGCTTTAACGACCGCTTCCTCCCACAACCAAGCGTTCTGTTACTGACTGGCGCAAATAATTCAGTCCGTCTAATTAAAAGCATTCACACATCCTTGTGGACCTATTTCAGGGCCAGGTTCGGGGTCACAGGTCACAGAGAAGGCACGGATGGTGCACTAGGTCAAAGGCGCACACGCGAAACGATAACGCGTCGTAACCGGTCGTTAATTAAAGGCAACGGGGGACAGGATGTTGTCACTCAGGAAAGTCGATCGTATCATTTCCATCAGACATCGTTGGGGAAGTTTGATCTGGCACCTCCTGTCGTTTCATTTCACCGGCAAAGAAAATATTGGCAAAGTTTTCGATGAAAACGCGGCATCTTCCCCGCTCGCATAATCTCTCGCGGACGATTAGATAAGCAAACTTCATAATTGATCTCTCCTTTCTGTTAGCTTTCAACCGGAATCGAAGTCGAACTCGCCAATGACCAACGGGTCCCTTTGGACAAAATTAAATTCCGACGATCGATACGCGAAATTAATTTTCTGGCTTCGCGCGTCTCGACTCGACATCGTCAAGGTTTAAAAATTGTGGCACGCTGGCAATTGAATTCTATATTGGATCAAATTGATATTCTTATTCTTTGTTTGTCATTCTAAGTTTTTATTGGTCACGACTATAAGATGGACTTGTTTAATGTGTGAAAGGAAACGCGTTGAAACCTATTTATTACTACTTCTCCTGAATATCTTTCTCTGTTTTAAAATAAACGACGATATAAAAGTTACATATAAAGAGAATTTAATTAGAACAGAGAAGGAAACAGTGTTGCAAGTTGCATGCAACTTGCTGTTTCTTGAGTGGATCATTTCTATGAACCACACGTTCAACAATGACACAGTTAAACATTGAAACTTTCACTGTTTAATCTAGCTAAAAGTCTGCCGGTAAAACGAGTCTTAAACTCGGGGTAACAGTTAAGTGAATAATTTAACGCGAATGTGGTAAGTTTACACATTGCCAAAGAATTTCCTTGTTCTATGCTCGGTAAACGTTAATCTTTTATTAAGTAATCCCTTTCAAAATCGATTTCCTCTTGAAATTCGTAAATCTTTCAACTGCGATGAATAAAGATGGAATGAATTCTATTTTGAATTGAGCAATTTTCTTCTTATTACTTGCGTTACAATATGTTGTAATTAATTATTATTTGTTCCATTAATAACGTTGTAAGGTAACTGACTACATATTGTTTTGTATACAATATAAGATATAATATAAAATTTGTACATGATATAAAAATTTGGAAATGACAAAAAATTGAAACTAAATAAAACAAATTTTACAGTACCAATATTATTCAAAAATTAAATATAAAGGATTCTCTCATAATAAAGTTAATCAATATGTAAATCAAATTGAGAAGGACTAAAACACAAAGGTTTAGAGATAATCCTTGTCGTGTTTATCTGCGTGCAAGTCCAACTTGATCGATGAAGGTGCAATTATCGAACAGCTGTCGTGGTATCAATGTCTGGCACTGTAACTGTTGCAGTTGCGCAAACTTTCAAGCCCTTCGGGCTAGAATTCCTGCACCCCTAGCAAGAGCTCGTGATCGTCGGCAAACTTTACGACATAGCACGGAAATACGGTTGAATTTCCACGAAGAATACCAACAAGCTGGTCCCTGTTATTATACTTTCACGTTCTGGTTATTACGTTTGTCACGCCGGATTATTTCAGTACACGTTTAACGTTTGTTCTCGCGCATTTCACGTTGCTTTTTATACGTCGCACCCCCATTAATTGCCACGAGGAAGAAAATGTATTTGTATAACCGAAGAAACGTACGTACGGTTTTAAGTTTGTAATATTCTTAAATTCTTAATATTTTTAAGAATTAATGTTTCAAAATATTTAATATTTACATTAATATTTAACCGCCAATTTCATATATTTATAAACTTTGAAATTATTGTTACGTTCATTGAAAGAATATTGATGAACATTTCAGATTTTTATCAGATTTTTCGAAAGCCTAGAACAGTAGAAAATGGCCTAGAGAACAAACGATTTAGCTTTTACTACGACGCGAGACAAAATATATTTGTCATTTTTAGAGAATTAATTAATATGCTTAACAATCTTTTACGCGAATGAAATTTATCCAGTTGAATAAAATTCGCAAAAAAATAGAAGATTATAAAAGAGTGCTTTTTGAGCTGTTTCTTTGATTTCTATATTCATTCCATATCTTTCATTTTTATCGCTGACCAGGCTTAATTATCCTCAGAAGCAATGACCCTGCAAGTAATTGAGACTCATATCGACGTTATATCGAAGATTGAACTATCGATAATCAATTTGACATTAGTAACGAAAGTATACTAATATGCTCCAGACATAATTTCATTCCGATTAGATAACTAACACTGGCGAAGTTTCCACAAATTGATTCAATGTCTGGGTCATCACTGAATTTTTGCGCGTGTCATTCAATATAGGAGTGATGTGCAATATTATTTTGTAGTAAATCATGGAAGCAATAAATCAAACAAATGCTAGACAAGACACTTATTTTATTACAATAGAGATTTAATTAAGATCTAAAACATAGTCCCAATGTTGTAATCAAAATAATTTTTATTGTATTTAAGAAAAGAAGAAAAATATTTTGTAACTTCAATTCTATTTATAATTTAAATACGTTTGAAGTATTTTGTGACTTCTTTTAGTAAAAACTAATATTTTTATTGAGAGATTTAGCCAGTAAGAAAATAAACAATTTTCACATGTTAAAAACATTTTTAATTTCTTTGTATATGTCATCTCCTAATTTATAACATTAACAATAAATACTGATATCAGTGTAATAGTATACTCGATATCCTACATCAATATCAGTTCAATTGGCTAAGAAAATGATATTAAAAAGATAACACAAATTTAAACAAAAATTGACACGTAATGAACAATATATTTATTCATCTGTAAAGTAAATTGTGCTCAAACTCTTTTGTGATTCTTCTGAAACAATTACATTTCACAATTCGTTAACCATCAAAGACACGATTTAACACGTCAGAAATTTTTCGAAAATCAGGTTACATATTGAAACTTTCAGCACGTTGCCGAATGAACTTGGTTCGTCCAACAAAATTACTCAAGTAGATAATTCTTCAACCATTTTAACCGATCCTGTCGGTAAGCTTTTCACCCTGTATAATCCCATTGAAAATCATCGAACCCGTGTTATAGCGCGAAAGTTTCAGCTTAAATCGTCCGTAAAACATTCTCGATAATGACGCAAAATACACACCGTGATGGCGAAGATGTTCGATAAAAAACTTATTAGCTAACTAACGCCGGTGACTCGGTTTCGATGCACGTCGCCAGGAAGTTTGTTCAAACCTTCCGGCCAGAAGTTGTATACCGTTGCGACAAGATTGACGATAAACTTGGAGAAGTTGCAAGCAGGAAGGCTGCATCTAAAATTCTTTTCTCGAAGAAGAAACACAGACATGAAACTGTCTCTCGATCTAGTGACTATTAATTCAGGAATAATGTAACAGGATGTTCTGTTATGGCGATTTTCTGAATATTGTAATTAATTTCCTTTGTATTGAAAAGAGATCCCTTCTATTTTTAAACGAATTTTTTATGTTGTGTTTATGACCTATATGAATCTATAGACTCTATAAATAGAAAAAAAGAAGATGTTATACGAATCTTTTTAATTCTTCTTTGAATTCTTTTGTCCTTTCAATTATGTTACCATACACGAAAGAAGAAAAAAGAACACGAAAAGAAATTTTTATATTTTTTTTTGTACGAGAACTTAAAATTACGCATTTCGTGCAACTAGCGCCAAAAATGCAAGATAATTTCACAATAAAGGTGCAAACATTTTAGAAGTAAAACTCGTCATTTCATTACGCTATTAATTAAATAAATTAATTCAGAGGTAATCTACACTGCAGCAGCCATTACGTTACAATTTGCAGTTTGATGAGCTAAAAGCTGAAACATAGGAAACGTCGTAATAATATCATTTGCAAAACATTCTATTATGTTGTATGTACATATAAATTGCGTTTTATACGTGACGATCGCTTCAATTATTGGTGTCTTCAATCGTCATGTATGGACGTTTCATAATGTTACGGGAACAATTTACCATGATGGTTTTCAATTTGGAAATGCAGCGTATCGTTCCGTATTATTGTTTCAAATACAAGCATTATTTTCTACTTAAAATGACAATCCAATAACATGATGAATCATCATTACCAACTAAATTATTGTCACACCGCTCTTCAAAAAAGGCGTTTCAAAAAGAGTTCATATAATATTACGTAAATTTCAAAAATGTACTAAATATGTTTGGAACTTTTAACGCAAATTCTTTTCGAATGAAATGTCTGCAGGATACAGTGCAATAAAACTTCGAATGGAAATTCTAATTTTAGCTTTTGAATTTTGAACGATTTTAAGACCAAAATGACACATATATGAATATAAATTTCATGACAGGCATGGAAATTTTAGTGAATCCTTCTTCAAAAATATATATCTTTTTGAGTAGAAAGATCATGATCGTTTTGTAGGAATCGTAAAATAAATAATCGTGTTATAAACTGTAGATTTATTGGTCGTGTCAAGAGTATCAATTTTACTGGGTGATCGTTCCTGATCCTGTATTAATTAACAATCACATTAACACGTGATACAGTTTAATTTCCGGAAAGAAGACCGATAGATGGACAATTAAACCTGATCCATAAATTGCTGTGGGAAACAAGCGACAACCCATTAAATCTCCTAATGAGACGCGTTACGTGCGACGAAACCGTGGCATCATTATTGCCAATAAAACAACGTTACGTTTGACCGTAAAACAAACGCAACTTCATCGCGGTCAAAATGTTTAATCAGTTCAGCGGAATTCTGGAAATACCTTTGTTCATTTATTCGGAATTACGTCATTACGTGGTTTAATTGCATTTTAATATTTCTACATATATAGATGTTTAACATTGCCGCGAGTAATATTAGAAGCCGAAATGTTTTAAAAAGATACGTTATCAGTTCAGAATACAATATTATAGAAAATTAATAAGCAATTTATATTTTTGATCTTTTAACGTTATATAATATAGATTAATTAATCTCAACTTACGTAGAATAGTTCATTGTTTTTGTTCTTAGAGGAAATTATAAAATTGCTAGACGTTTCTTGCCCATTATATATTCACTTCCTCTACATATAAAGATCATCTGTATAAATTTCAAAAATACCTCCATATCACAAGCGTGAGATCTAAAGACGATGTATGTCATAAGTTTATCGTAATCGAAGAGGATTTAAGAATTTGTTCAACATCTTGTCGAGCACGAAAATTGTTTGTCCGCCGATTGTTCGATATCTTCCGTCTTTACACTATTTCCTCATTGAGAATCGGCATGTTGAAACAGAACGAAATTTCCAAAGCCATTCCTATGGATCTAATCAAGATTAGATTGGGTTCATAGCGTTCCTCGTGTATTGATAGCGGATTGCGGCCGATAGACCATTCTGTGACGGGGAACAATCGTCAATGCAACAGCATACTAATACAGATGCTTCCATTCTCGATATCCATGAGTTTCAAATGCCATTAACTAGAATCAGTTGAACGGCGGTCTGTTAAGCGACGAGCCTTTTTTTTTACTGGATTTCTCGTGTCCACACGAGAATGGCTACTAATTCCTTGTTAACCGTCGACTAAAATGCATACTAAATGGTTGCCTGGAATTGAAATTATATTTGGATCATTCCACCCTTTCATATTTTTTATTTCATGTTTCAAAATGTTTTTGTGTTAATGCTAGAACAGTCAGAGTAGTAAAAGTGATCAGTTCTTAAGCAATTTTTCAGAAAATGCATTTTTGGAAATTTAAGTTGTATACCATTCGTATACGCAAACAATAGTGTGATATTATTAATTAAACATACTTATATATTTTTCTCTTCAAATCTTGATTTACTATAATGTTTTTCTAATATGAACAACCGAAGGATTACGAGAAAAACATGAAATCCTGTAAATAATTAATACATCTTTTTCAAAAGAACATCACATTTGATAAAACCAATATATTGCCATTATTATAGCAAATGTTTCGTACACGGGATGAATTACGTTATTTGATTTACTTTACCTAATAACTTGTAATTAGCATACGTGCATATGTCAGTGCGGATTAATAAAACGAACAATTTTTATAGCACATCTTGTACCTTCCACAATATTAAAATTTATATACGCAAAGGTTGGGTAATACGTTGTAGTTTATTACATATTTCATTAAAACATTATACTATGCGTACATATTTTTTATACCGCAAATTTCATAATAGTAAAATACAAATAAACCCATTGAGAACCAACGTTATGTTAACATAATATTTAATTTACAATTTGCTTTCTCATCATTTTTGCACATTTAAATTTTATAATTTTATGAAAGTAAAGAAATTAAAATATCTATAACACATTGCTATATAAACTTTTTTCTTGAACGGTAGAAATCTTTTTAGTTAACATATTGCACATTGCAATGATTCTGATTTGTCAGGCGTATTGAATTATATATAATCTCTTTGCTTTAAGTCATTATTATCGTAATTTAATCTATTGGTTGCTAGATATCAACAGTTTCTATGCATGCTGTTTATTCTCTTGTGTAAATAATTGCACATATGTTGAAAAAAGCATGATTACTTTTCCCAACGTTTTTCTTCACTTTGTCGTTTGTACAGGTAAATAAAATTATATAGGGAAAAAGATGTGAGAAATGCAGTTCCAAAGAATAAGAATGAAGAGTAATTTTGTTATATTATCTACGACATTGATTGCAGATATCATCGAATAATAAATGATAAAAAATGTATCGAGTCATTTAGGTTTGCTTATTTGTACATTATCATTTTTTTTATAGCTTTATCTTGTCATAGTCTTAGAAAACTAAAATAAGCTAGGTATTACATATAACATTTGCAACTTTTTCCAAAATACTTAGATTCTTCCTCACTAAAGAAAATTGCTTTTTTACTTTTTTACCATTTCAATTCTTTTATAAAATTAATATGTAATATACAATGCATATTATTCCTTCTTCCACTTTATGTTATCAGTTATAACATACAAAAACTAAATAATGACTGTTCGAAACCTTGTAGTTTGACACTGATTATCGCGCCAGCCCAGTTACATAACCAAATATTTGAGAATACATTCGAAACACCGACATTATCTGGTCGCCTGTGCAAATCACGAGAAGCGCTGATAGCGTTCGCGTTTTAAATGTTTGCCTACAATATGTCACCGGAATAGTTTCACGTGTGTCGTTGTCGCGTCGAACTTTCTGCGAGGATCAGTCTCCAGAAATCTGGTGCGCAAAAAAGGTAACAAATATTTTAGTTTCGAAGCTGATCGTGTGTCAGTTAAAGAACTGTCTCTCGTGTATAAGTTTGAATCTGGGAAACTTTTAATAGAAGTGAGTGAAAGTAAGTGAGTCTACATACTTCTCTATGCATAAGTACTCGGACACTTACGTATTTGCGGCTTTTGCATAAACATCTTACGAATTTAGTTTTTTAAATGAATTTATTGTGTTATCCTATAATCTTGATATTATTCTTGGATGAAATCAGAAATATTTATTAACAAATAATGTTGATAAAATTACTGTAAAGGTCGGTAACCGAAAACGTAAATAGACTGAAATCATCAGCACGCATACATCACTCCGATCTCATGATCATTAATCTCAAATGATTGATACCAACCTAGAAGTATAGAAATATATGCCAAATCTTATAAGAAATAAATATATCAAGATTGCACAGCGAAGAAGTAACAGACGGAGAATAAAATCATCTGAAACTTTTTTTTCGAAATAATTAATAATCTGAAATAATTTTATCAATATTATTTGTTATAATAAATATTGCTTAATGTTACCTGAAAATGGCAATAAGGTTGTAGGACAACATAATAAGTCCATAAAAGAAATTAAGGTAGATATTTATGCGAAATCCGCAAGTATCTAAATATTCGGCTACTCGTGGATGCGAGATAGTTAAAACTGCAGTGAAAATGGATGATTGCAATGTACCGGGAACTGCGAGCCTTCATTAACTTCGTTAAACTTTTTCAAGGAAATGGAATATTTTCTTTATTCTTATTAAGAATCTACTAAAATTGTCTTGGGTAATATTTATTTTACTTGTTCTTATTGCAACGTGATCTGAAAAAACAAAAGAATTCGTTTTTAAAATACAATGCAACAGAGAAAAATATTACACGGTGTAAAAATAACGGTTGACGTAATTTAATTGTTCAAAAGTATGAAAAAATATTGGTTCTATCAATATCGTGAACGAAACGCATACGCTCGACTCAAGTTTCTACACCATATCGATGACGATTCGAAATGTCGCGGTAGATTATTCGCTGATTCTCATTAAAATTTCCTCGCGCCGACAAAATTGCGCTGCATACAGGCCTCGTTTGCGTAAACCAGTGTCCTCGAAGCGGTCTGGCAAAGAACCGCGATAAAGTACCTCGGTTTCTAAATCAAATAAAAGGAGGCGTCAGATTCGTCGCTTGTAAAGATCGTAAGTTTGCGTTTCATTATTTATACGTACGTTTAAAGCGCTTCAGTGTAATTTCATTCGATGATTGGAACATTGGAAGTGATTTAATAGTGGGAACGAAAAATCCAAATATTTCTTATATCTTTAAATTTTCTTTTCAAATTTAGTAATTTTCAATGTTTAGACTTGTTTGAAGCAAATTAATTGAATCTTTTTAATTATCTATTTTTCATCTTCGCTAATCATATTCTTTTATTAATCAATCAACAACTACTATACGATTGAAAAACAGGTATCATTTCGATAATTCTATTACACAATATTTATTATTGGAAGAAATCAATTCAAGTTGCTATTCTTTTCTATCCTTCTTAGTTGAGAAATTATATCTATAATTTTTTCACTTTTACCCTGTAAGTAAAGTTACGTTATACAGATTATTACGAGATAATGACCATCAAGAAATACTTGAAGTTGAACGAAGAAAAGCAAAAACGACATAAAAATTAATAAAGATGCAGTTCACGTGGCTGTTTCGTAATGATAGATAAAATATTTAAACATGAAATAATACTTAGTACCATATCAAAAAATTACATTCGATAGTTCAATTTGCATTTCATTTTCAAAGTTCACATACTTACATATATAGATCACATATTAAATACAACATAGATCTTTCTTTTAAAAAGTAACATCGTATCTTGAGCATTCGACGCATAACTTGACACGCACTCCTTCAGGATCATTCTTACGGCAATCACGACCCTCTGAATTTGACGCTCTCTGATAGGAACGTAGACATGCCGTGCCGTCTTCGTGGATATTCTTACCTAGACACAATGCATACCGATCACGAAATCCACGTGTATGTCACGTATTCCTGCGGCGCGAGTGACAAAGCCTCCGTGCCGTGTGCTGATGTATAATACGCGAACTTCGAATTTCCATTCCCATTGGCATTCACGAAGCGTGAGGTTTCTCTGAAAAATATCCGTTCGCGGCCTGTCTGAGCACTGAAAACCTGTCGAAAGCGCGGAGTATCAGTATCTCCTTTACCGGACCATCGATCCGTGAAAAACACGGGGTGAACGACACGTCGAACGGGTTATCGACGGACCCCCCGCGCGCCGGACTCTGGTTCCCCGTTATTTCAACCCACCAACGTCAGGGAAAACCCGTCGCGTTTTACGGGCCAGTTCCGATCGTCCAACAGAGACACCGAACGAACTTTGTTTAATGTCTGTCCAACTTGTGACATCTTTAAGATTATTAAACTTCCTAATCGCAGTATTTGTGTGGCGAATAAAGGAAGGAATCGAAGGATTTGACGAGAGGATGTTTTAGTATTGAAGATACCATTTCTATGTTTTGCGATCTAAAGATTGTTGGATTTTGTCGTTGTGGATTTTTGTTGTTGTTAAAAGTTGTTGGATTTTAAGATCGGAGTATCGGAATAGTGGGATGGATATGGTTTTATATATTTTATATATTTAGTTCTTTAAATAAAGTGGTTTGGATTTATACTATACATATTTATGAGAGAATTTATACATTTTATATATGTCATTTCTTTTTGAGAATTTGTATTGAAGTAATACATGAGATTTTATTCAGTTTATTCCAAATATGTATATGAATGAGCTTAGCTTTTTTGGAACATCCAGAAAATAAATTCAGAAATCAATTATTTCATGAAATATACGAAAAAGTAAAAAGAGACGAAATTATTATTGAAAATACTAATTAAATATTCCAACTCGTCTTAACTAGTGAGAAAATTAAATATAAACTATCCTAATTATAGAACTCGCTATGCACATATTGGTACAAAATCTATTAGGTTATCCCAAAATCAATAACCGCGTTGAAGCATCGTCAGAAACCGCCACATGAACTTCATTTGATATTTATTAAATAATCTGCACTATAAAAACAATCTTTAAACAAATCAAATTGAGTCGCGTCCTGAATAAAATTCAGCTTTTATTTAATGTATAGCTTCCAATTTGTAAATTCATCCTTTATACTTTTCTCGATATTTTCTCTGATAACAAATTTTCTGCATATGCTCTATCACTTACACAGCACCCTTGTATACTCACATTGATCGCAACATGCATAATAATACGACGCAATTACAATTTGGTGGAGGATTACATTATACATCATGTTATTCCCAATACTCATGTAAATAATCCGTACCTACGAATAAATCACAGTTGCCTTGCCAAGAAATACGCTATCAGTAAAATAAATTAACCGCGATTCGATTACCTTTTGTATTAAATTTCATTTCAGTATTATTCGCGAAATCGAATCTGATAATCATATGTAAATACTGCTTGCAGCATATAATGTTTTAGATAAAATATTTATAAATAAATATAAATATTTATAAAATGTTATAATTACTTTATAAATATTTTTAATAAAATATTATATTATAAAAAAGCGCGCGTTGTATTTAAATTTTCTTGATATTATTTCTATCGCATTTGCGTGAAAATTCAACTAGATTATCGGCTTCTTGTAAATAACCATATGAGGAATGGTCGATATAACTTATTGGCACTTATCTGTGCATTGTCTTCTCTCACCCCTTTTTATTTCTTCTGGACCAATCTCCTCTATTCATATATTTCTCGCGTCTACGCAGTGGACACACGAACGAACAAGTTTAAATCGGTCGGTATAGGAGCGAAAGACTCGCCCCTAACACCCACGGTTATGCAAGGGATGATTATGTTCGACAACAATGTGGCTGATGTTACTACCAGCAGTACGATGTCACCGATTAATTGCACCACGGTAGTCTACGCCTTTCCAGAAGAGGATCGTGTCGTTGTCGGATATATCAATGAATGGATCAATGCCTATTCGTTTATATCGAGTAAGTATCGAGGTACACTTTGTATCCTTTTTCTCGTTCGAGCTGTCGGTAAGTCTACCTTATCGGTTCCACTCATAGGATTTTGTTTCCCCATTCTACTTTATCGACAACTGAAAGATACTATGTGGGAAGATGTCGGTAAGGGGAGAGTTCGTTCTTATAGGTTGTTGAAAAAATAGTTAATTATCGGGATACTATTTGCGATCGATAATTTACTACATCTGAATTAGGTAATAATCCTTTTACTGACTATTGATAACATCACCTGACTTTATACCATATGGTATATATTAAACAATGTTAAGAAGGTATTATTTTTATGATATATCAAATAAGAGATTTAATAATGATGAAAAAGATTGAAAATTATAGAAATGGTTGTACGTCTAGATAATGAACTTTTTAGTGTATTTATTTGCATCACGTAGAAAAGCGAAGGGTAGTTGAAGACCGTAGTAGAAATACACAGTAGTGCATTTCATTGCTCGAAACAGCGATTCATTTATGAGATTTGCAGTCGAAAGGATTGCGCATTTGTGTTTGGCATTGCATTTAGAACAGTAGACAGAGTTTTTAGTTGCATGCGACTTGAACCTTCCCGAACCATTTATAATTTATTTCAATTTTAGTTGAATACTTAAATCGTATCATTCTTATATTTTACTTGATTCGTTTTATACAGAAAATCAAGAAAAGTTCTACCTGTACATCATAGTGTCGGTCACAGCTGGTATTTTAATTTTCCTGGGCTTGGTAATTGGACGACTTCTTGTCAGTCGTCACCGTGCAAAGAGAGATGCGAAATTCCATGCAAATAACGAAGCGCTTCCAAATGGATTCACCGATGACATTTCGGAGATCGACGCAGATATTGATCTTACCACGCCGGTGCCAGTTCCAATGCAAGACACAAGGTTCGTAACCCACTTAATTCCTTTTTCAAATAACTCGATATATGCGTTCAATATAACGTTCTTTATGTATCAAAGATTTTTATCAATTATGGAGATCCTGGAATTCTGATGTTCAAATTGTAGTGTTAACGAACCATTTTATATATACTATACATATTATATATAATGGATATATCCTCGTCAAAGTTTCAATATAACTAATATCTTCAAAAATTAAATAAATATCATACAAATCAACTATTATACTCAGATCAAACCAAATAAAGAAAGGCCAAATTTCTAAATCAACTAAATTTTTTCCAGGATTCCAGAGACTCAGCTAGCCGAAAGGCTCCACGGCGATCGTTACTACGCGGAAACCAGGATACCAATGTCGCCCACCACGATGCACTCACCGCCAGGACACTACCCTGGTAACACAGGTGTCAGGGTGGATCTAGGTAATCACATGGTGGGCACAGATAGTCTCCATACGATTCTACGTCCAGAAAATCCACGGAGCATGAGCACGAAAAGCTATTACTACGGCTGACAGGAGGAAGGGGGTGTCCCGCGCGAGGGACGGCCCCCGTCCTTGAGCCCGGTACCAGAAGTGAGCACGCGAAAGTACTGCTTTTAATCGAGAGACCGATTTTCTATGGAACGGCGAACGAAGCCGCTGTAAAAAGCAGGCGTTCTATACTAACGAACGCTAACTCGTCGTCGATTGGAATCGTTGTTTCTTCGAGCGAAAATCAAGGAGGCCTTCGTCTTGGTACCGGAAACGAGCACGTGGTGGTGACCCTCTTTTCGTATATATCATCATTTCTTTCTTCTCCAACATGGAACTTTCAAAAGAAATCGGAAAATTTGATGAAAAATTCGATTTCCACGAGAGAGAAATCAGAAGAGAATAGAATCGTACCACAGTTTCCTTGAAGATTATTTCAATTGGTGTTTTCAAGGGATATTCGTGGTTCCAATTCTTTTAATACTGGAAGTGACGGTATTTGATCCGTATAAATCAACCTCGTGAAACGGATGGAAATTTAGCTGGATGCTGAGCGTTTGGAGTGAGCAAACTTGTTATCTTTCGCCGTGGAATCGTTCTACGCGTGCCGCTGACCGACACCGGAAACGAACGAGAGCTCGGCCAACAAGGTGGGAACTTTAACGAGAGCGTTGTAAATACGACGTGGGTGTGCTGACAGTTTCACCTATTTCTATGGAAATTCTAATAAGGAGCTCTGTTAGAAATGAAAATTCATTTGAGTGAAGATTCCTTCAGACCCCGATCGAGAACAGGGATATTAAAAAAAGAAAACTTATTGTTTGTTGAAGCTGATGTTATTGAAAATAGTACTGTTTTTGATAAGAAACTGCGATTATGTAAGGCTGGATTATCGATTAGGAAATATAAGTAAATACGTTGAATGTAAATGACGGAAATAGAACGTTTTTACGCGGGCAGCGTTCGTTTTTGCGATCAGTACCGGAGGTAAACATCTGCAATGTCTTCATGTAGATTGATTATGACTGTAAGTAGATTTTGATATCTGAATTGGGCAAAACGAATTGTGAGAAATAGGGGAAAAGCAAGAAAGTAACAATCGATGTTGGAAAAAGATTTATTCTGGTCTATAGTTTAGAATTCAACCCAGACAGCACAGAGACTTTATGAATATTTTAAAGAAATCTAATAATGTAATTTTCAAATGTCTTAAAGACATCTTTCAACGCCTTAAAGAAGAGATTATCATCTTACATCAAGCTTTTCAATATACTAACATATTTACTTATTTTGTCTTACTGAGAAGAATAATTGTATTAATATTATTAATAATACTTATATTACAATAATAGCTATTTGTAAGAAATCTTTAAGTCGAAACATTTGGACAAATTTATAAAATGTTCAGATTAAGCCACAAGACATTTAAATATAAAATGAACGTAGAATCGATGTCTTTGAAAACTTCGTGTGCTGTGTGGGAATAATTATTTAATTTGCGATTGAATTCTGACATGTTTCAGTTTTCTACATGAAAAAACTCAATAATGAAAGACAAAATAACGAGATAGGGAGATTTTTTTTATCATTTATTCTATTTTCTAAAGTCAATAATTAAAATTCTATGTCATACAAATTTTCTGCCTGAATTATTTTCATTAGTAGATCAAGATTGAAATATTTTAGTAAAAATTTCATGAAAATGAAAAAAAAGTATCACTGCCTATCGAACAGTAATAACAATAATAATAAATCTGCAAAGAAGGCGGATCGATATCCTATGTGTACGTACAATAATTTGTCATTCAAGAATCAAGTTTTTCTAACAAAAATCACGCACATACTTCTTTAAAAGGAAAAACAATACATATCTGCGCCATCTGTGTACAGCAATAAACAATCGCAACTTTTTCCATTCGAAAAATCATTTCTCCTTGTCGAAAGATCGAGAAGACTGTCTGAAAAATATATATCACTGCCTAGTCGATGAAAAAATGAAATACGGGTCCTTTCTTGCTAACCTTCTTAAATTTTTCTCAAACCGAACTGTGCTATCAACGTTGTCACACTTAAAGATGATTCATGTAATAGGAATAAACGTTGACAGCGTAGTTGTCTTGATAATAATTTTTCTAGTACGAACTTGTAGCATATTTCTCTTGTTGGAAAGAAAGAATAAAAGAATAGAACATTATGTGTGGCTCAAAATATAAATTTATATGTTAGTGTTTTCTTACGAATTCGTTTATAAATTTTATGAATAATTAGAAGTTACTTCATAGCTAATATGAACTTTACATTTCGGCTTATGAATTTTTACTATGAACACATTATTATGTTTTTTAACAGATTATATTTACAACTAACTTTGAAATTATAATTCTTGCTGAACATTAATAAAAATTTTATAATAAAGAATTTGAGCGACGCGTAATACCATCGTCGTCTATAATGATGACATTTACATTATTAGTCGGCAGTATCGTTTAGATTTTTCTCGATTGAAGCTCAGTGCACCGGAACGAACAGTCAGCGATCAGAGGATCAATATTGCAATCAATGGACGAACGAAAACAACACGATCGAACGACACGAATCGACGATCGATCGATCTTCCTAAAACAACTTCAATCTCTAACTAGCACCGTAAGAAAAATAAAAAAATGAACCAAAAAAGTAAATAAAAAAAGAAAAAAAAGGAAGGCAAAGAAAACAAAAACCATGTGGATCGAACGCCTAATTTCGATCTAAATTCATTGAAATTGAGATTCACTATGATCGACGGTTAACCGTGTATCTCTAAGGAAATAGGAAATCGATCGATCTCAACGAAGTTACAGCGGTTTTGTATCTCGAATACACGCAACCAAAAAAAAAAAAAAGAAAAAAGAAAAAAACAAATAAAATAAAACGCACCGCGAAACGACTTTTATAGAGAAACGATCTGTATGTATATCACGCTGTAAATAGAAACAATGTAATTTACTGTAATTGTTAAGAAATTTAAGCAAAGAGAGAGGGAAAAAGAGAGAATGAATGTTGTATGTAAGAGAATATTGTACCTAGATCGAAAGTGTAATGTAATCGGAGGTTTCGTAGTCCAGAACTTACTCTCTGTGCCATTGTATCGATTTTACGAAGGAACGAAAGCTTTTAGTTGTATTTTTAATTAATCGATAATAGGTCCTTCAACTGGAATTTTGTATAGTTCGAAGGAATTAACTTCATTAAGTGAGGATTCACAGTGCCATTGGTTTTTGCATATGATATTAAGTTCTTTTTATTTAGATGTAAACCGACGTTTATTTTAAGCTGATAGTATAAATAATAATTATTCATTTGTACATTAATTCTTACGCTGTATGTTTGCACACTCACCGGGACGCTATCGCAAATAACGAAAATACAGTATATTTAATATTTAAGAATTGTAAGGTTAACATTCTAGTAATTGAATAGCTCATTGAAGTTGCGTAACGAGAATAGCACAAGAAACAGAAATTTCTTATATACTTGTATGCTTGTATAATTGTATATTTATATTCTTGTATACTTGTATTTAAGAAGGAAAATGTAGCTTATATAAAATCACATTTTACTCCTAAAATAGTGATTTTAGGTTCTCGCATTGGTTTCGCTATTTCTTACATTCATGTTAGGTTTTTACATTGATGAAAACTTCTCTCGATCAATATTATAACGTTTTAAAATTATTTATAAACTTTTATGTTTTAGTATTCTGTATAATTGCATACATTTTGAAATATTCTTTCTGATTAAAATTCATATTAAATTTCGTTAATTCCCGTTTACTCGACCAAACCATTCGTATCAAAGGCACAAGAGATGAAAATGAAGCACGATACGTATTAACAATAACAGAATTAAAATAAACACATTTTGATCTCAGAGTCCAACATGCGAATTTCAATTCGAGCTTTATTTCTATCGTCGAAACATATTTCGAAAAAGATGATTCTCTCACGCGACTAAGCGGTCCACTATAACAATGTACCCCATAGCAACAATGGAACAATTCACACAACTCTTCGTGCAACAAACGATTTTACAAATGGTTGAATCCAACAATAGACCATGCAATAAACAATAGACAAATATCTGTACCAAACAGTTAATTTTACGGAAATTTCTTTCACCTTTGCTTACTGTAAATTCCCATAACATGCGAATACAAAAAAAAAGAAAAAAACAAAAATATAGAGAATCTAAAATAGTGACACAATTTGAACAAGTTGTTTAGGAAAAAACGAAAAAATGGAAGCTTAGAAAATAATTATTTACTAAATACAAAATCATATATAAATAAGAAAGAAATATGGACTCTATGAAACAATGATCAAATTTCCGTCATTTTTCATTCTTAACTGTTAAAATCCAAGATTCTTTGAGTTAATATGAGTTGTAATACTTTGGAAATACATGTGCGTTATGTTAAGAACTTACAGGCTATCAATGAGCTAGTCAATTATTAATTCGAAAAGCGTGCGAAGAAATCCGCTGTTCCGCGTTGTTCCGCTGATTAAATCGCGCGGTGGAAATGTAATCCGCTATGACCGTGTTTTTAATTGGTCTGGCTTAATTAAGCCACTCGTGCGGGATTGTTGCGAGTCGCACTGGTTTCCAGGAAAATTCTAATTGCCGGAAGAACGCTGGTTCTCCGCCCTTTTATTCTCACTTCTCAGATATTTCGCGTTTCTACGCGTTTTTTCTTCCATCGCTCGATTCTCCCTTATTTTTCAACTTGACAGAATTTTTCACTTTTTTAAAAATATGTATTCTATTCTGATTCATAGTTACGAAAGTTTAATAAGTCGATTAGACACAGGTGAATTAAATAGCACTTTATTGGTTATTTAATTAATATCTATGTCTATTTTTTAATCAAATTTTGATTAATTTAGAAAATTGCATTAATGTAATAGAAGTTTATGTACATTGTTTTATGAATTTGGTTCAGATCGGAGAAACGTTTGAGAACCTCTTTTGTCAGGTTCTCTTAGAATTTCATATATTAGCAAGATTCTTTTTCAGAGAAAACTGTGTCTCTTAATATTATATTCTGTGGAGGAGATACGATTTTACGCGGTAAAATTTAAAATATGTTATTATTCCATGTTTTATTATTTTACTGGATATTGCATTTAAAATATTTATTCGTAAATCAAACGATTTCCTTTTTATTCGCATAACTCGCCTTTTATAATTCAATACGTATTACTATGTATGTAAATGAATTTAATTATTTCCTTTTTTTGTTATTAACAATCATTCTGATGATCGAGGTTCAGGTGCGCAGGATGATATGCGCAGAGAATTTCAAGTAATTTGCCGTGGGTTCAAAATTCAAAAGGTCCCATTGGTACTGGCTCAACGGAATAAAAGATATGAAACAGAATATAGGTACTCAATGAAACATTATGATGTATCGATGTGCAGAGTATGAAAGGACTAATATCGTACGTAGATTCACGGAACGCACTCGGCATTCAATAACATTCTGGTTTTTTAAATAATTCTTGTGTAACGTGCACGATGCAGTAGTAGTGTATATTGATATCGATTTGTTTTCTATTTATTTATGCAAATACTAATTTTTCGAGTACTTCATATACTACTTAATGTTTTTACGTTTTAATCTTTTTTTTTAAATATATAACATTACCAAAGAGATTAAGTTTATTTTTATTTTGCTTAAGATACTTTTATATACTACTTTTTAAAAATATTTGTCGTAATAATTGAATAATTTGAAATTGATTATAATTACTTTTTAGGTGATTCCATATGTTTAATAATATTGTTATAAATTATCAAGGAGCATCAACACGAACAATGGTATTGCTTTATATTTTACTTGAAAGCATGATTGCTGTTTCTATTAATATATTAAACGTTGCGCAGGTTATTATTTATTCCATATACGATTATATCCAACTCAGAAAGCGTGCAAAAATATACCAAAGACAAGTTGTTAATGCATCGATCGATAGACGTGTGATTATGGGGCTCAGAAATAAAGATACGAGTTAACTTCATTTTCATTTCAAAGAAATCAGTCTTCTAATTCAAGAATTAAACGATGCGTAGTATCTATGTCTGTATTTGTTTGAGAGTTTATCTTTAACAAAATAGATCTTTAATATCTAATTGTAATAATAGGTTTTAAGAACATTTAATTTACAATTTTTCACTTTTCTCTGTAATTTTCCCAAATTAACTATTATATGTAAGATTGAATAGATTTCGCAAAAATCCACAGCTCCAATTAAAACTACAACATGTATCTTAAATAGCAAAATCATGCTTATTGAAAAAATTACAATTTTAATTTTAAAATAATTCAATAACATAATTTTTTAAAATAAGGATTCTACCTTTATGTAACAAACCGTAATTTTCGTTAGTTTAGGAACGTCGCCACTTTGTCAACGTTTTTTTTCCAAAATGTTTCTTTTCTATCTCGTGATCTTTCTTTCCGAGCGATCCAAATTGCTTTATTGTCGAGGTGACTTGTTCGAAGCGGAGTGCCTGATATCACTTCGCGAGGAGCACTTCCAAGAGGATTACGTGCTCGTCACTGACTTTGCGGATAAAATGCAAATTTCTGCTAAACGGATCTTTCAAGGAAGTTAGGAGAAAACACGTGCTCTGTGTAATGCGTAAATGGAACGGAACGGAACATGATTTACCACGACAGCCGGAAACGGCATTCCGTGATGGAAAACATGCAATGGAAAGGTTCATGACCCTGTTGAAATTGGGAAGAACTCGGATATGATGCGTCATGGCATTTTAGATTTTGAGATAGATAATATGGCGGTATTAGTTTCGAGAAAATGTGCATCGTATTTCGGCTGATTTCCGAAAATCTTGATCATGAAATTACTAGATCCATACAATCGTTCTTCATACTATGGTTTGAAGAATCGTAACATAACTATCGATTTCTATGATATGTTATATCGACAAAATGACTGTGTAAGAAAAACTTCGCTTTATTTTATTTCTATAAATGTATTACTATATATTAAAATTCATAGAATCACGAACCACAAAATTACACTAGAAAAAATTCTAAAAACTTGTGTATATATGCAGAAACTTTTTAGAGTTTAAATGATTAATTATTTAAGGAAATTTCTGTAATTCGTTCTAGACAAATTCGAAAGATTCGTAAAATAATTTCTCTGGAATTGTAGCTTGTTATTTTGAGTGCGTGATGAGTCGTTCCCTTTGTTTTCGTATAAATCTCGCGCCATACGTATTGATTAACGTAGAGCGAACGTAAAACTGGAAGCGAGGGGGCGAAAAAGTTTGACAGCAGTCGAGCAAGTTTTAGTATTTGAGGAAGGAGTCAGGGATGTAGCTCGTTTCGAGCGAAACTTTTGAACGTTCCAGAGTGGTAGGATATATTTATTGTTTTGATTGTTCGATCGGTTCGATCGATCGCTCCACGATTAAACGTTGCAGAATAAAAACAGCACGAATTCCAAAGGCAGGAAAGGTTTCTGTATTTGTATAATCCGCCAAGAAACTTCATGCATGTCAAAATTGAGGAAAAGATTACAATTCGTTGTTGTAAAATTTTGCGTGTAGAATTACAGTGTGGTTTTAATATTTGTGATTCTTATTTAAAGCGATAATTGTCATCAACTGTCATCAATAACTATTTTTTATATCGTATTACGAATAATGCACGCAAAACATGGAGTAACTACTCACTTTCAACAGATCGATAAATGGATCAAACCGCTAGATTTCATTGAAATGTGTGAGAGTGGCACGTACTCGTTAGAAGGACTTGCTTCTTGCGAAATTTACCGAGTATTTTGTATGAAAAGTGGTGAGAAATGAACTTTACGGTGGAGTGTGTGAGAAGACGAAAGAGAGGAACAAGAGAGAAATGGATGTAAGAGTGTAACGAGCATCGACGAGTTTTTATTGTAAGTACCTCTTCTTTGTAAGCACCTTGTAAATATCGCTGTACCATAAATAACCGTGTACCCTACGAGTTCGACTCCTCCCCGATCTCGAATCGAAAAGAGAATCGAAGCGGGACAAGAGGGTTAGCATCGAAAGAATGTCGTTGTTCAAAACTATATTAGGAGAAAAGGCAGAGAAAAGATGTGTGAATTTTCGCACGAAAGACTGAACAAGCAATGTTAGCAATGGGAGGAAAAAGAGGACGAAAGTTTATCGAATCGAGTAATGAAATTGTATTTACGAAACGTTATCGAATGATTATTAATTATATTCAGATGAACGATGAGAGGCGAAGAAAGGGGTGTTTATAGGGATTTTAAATGTAGAGTTTATATCTAATATGATGTATCGACAATCGACATCGCGGAGGAAGTACGAAACAGTGTATCGTTCTGTTAACGTTTTGGAGCGAGTCTGGAATCTCGAACGTACGACTAACGTTTCCAATTTGTGTAACTATCCCTTAAATGATTTACAATTATAATAAATAAATTACGAAAGGAGCTTGTCGTTCTTATGTGTGCTTCCTATGATTTCTCTTGTTATTATGATCTTTCTCTTCCTACGATCGAAAGGGGTTAATAACGATACGCGTCGTTGGTGCTAACAAACTCGTAAATTACTGATTTAGTGATCATTATCGTGAAATACTAATTTCGGGATTAAGTTTAGACAAATTATAATTAAATGGCACAAATGAAGTAGAAACAGTGTTTAACTATTGACCGATCGTTCGTTTCCGTTTGTACGTGTGTGCTAGCAACAAGTGAATTATTGATCGGTGCAGTTTGAAATTCAAAACGAGACAACATATCTGTTTGATCATACAATGACCACGAATATAATAACTAACAAGGGAACAACTGTCGCGATTAACTATTGTGAACATAACTATTCGTCGTTTTAGTCGATAGCAAGAATTCCGTTTTCAACGTTGGTATTAAACTGATAATTTAGTTTTCGAATGGATTATGGGTACAATAGTCGGTTTATGATCGGATTCATTCAATATGAATGCCGTTTTATCTTTTTTGTTGAATAAATAATGGTATTCGCTTTTACTGAACGTTGAAAAATAAAAAGGAGTTTCTTAAGTCTAAAAAGCTGTGTATATTTTCCATTCTTTATTTTCTCTACTTTCTACATTAGAAACGGGGAAATGAGACGATATGAAAGGGAAGGTAAATATTATTACTGAAGAATTATCTTCGAAATTGTAACATGAATATTTACATTAATCGTAAGTATTTAGAAAATGACATAGTTTATGAATACAATGGGTTGGTTTACAATGAATTCATTGAATATGAATGTCGTTTTGTCGTTTCTGTTGAACGAATAATGGGGAACTTTTTATCTACAAATCGCTAGATATGAACTCTTTTGTTATTTGTAAATATTGCAACATAATATATTTTAACTGTGGAAAATTATATTTACGAAAATTGTTAAAGAAACACTGTTACTAAAGAATTACTTCTTATGTCGTGACATAAATATTCATTTTTCTTCAATGAATATCTAAAAAATTGAAAACAGTTAATAAAAGAAAAGGAAGACATTAAAGTAAAATACTAATAGCCTTACTCAATCTATAAAAGAGAATTTGTAATAATGGATTGCTATCTAACACACGTCACATGGAATCATTCTGTCTTTTACATATAACTACTTATACCTCATATTCTTTACGATACGCAATTAATCGAGGAGTAAACTACATAGTATTCAATATTCCGTGAATTCTAAAAAACAAGAAAGAAAATGTTCGAAGAAAAAGAAACTTGCACTTATCCTAATTTCTATGAAATGTCAACAAGCTTGCTATCAAATCTGTTCCACGAAAAAAAAATCTGTTCGACAGCCGTATCACAGCAATTTACTTCATTTCATAACATTTCGCAACACATCGTGGCTGAAAACTACATGCAAATTCCACGTCGGGGCAGCCTCGTTCCAGATGACTGTGCAACGTGTGTTTCGTTGCACGCGGTATATTATTGGCCACACTGATTTCAGAGTCAGTCAGAAAATTCAGCCATGCAAGCCGCGTTTAAAAATCGTTACCTCTGCGTGATGGTCTATTGAACGCGCGCAAAAAGAGAGTATAGCACAATAATGATCATACAGATTAAATTTGTAATGTAATATTTGACAGATTGAGAACCTTAGTGATGTATAAGCCAAAATTTTAATTTTCGTTTAATTTACAATAGAAATTTTATTAAAATGATGTCATAATGATATATTAAGAGATATGAAAATTATTTTACCCTTTTCATCTTAAAAGTGAATCATTAGTATTTAAGTCGTCATCAAAACGTAATTGACAATAATAAGCGGATAAAATGAAATGATTAAGTATCATTATATTTGGTTCTGAATTTGTTAGCATTTTATATATCACAAAATCGTGATCAAAAACGAATTGACGATAACCAGGCGAATTTCGCGCGATCACAATAGCTGCGTTTCCGATTAATTCATTAACCATATAACGAGCTGTCGCTGCGACATAGGTTTCTGTACCAGTATAATTGGATCGACGAGTGGGAAACTGCTGACCATTCGAAGTATATATTTTAACTATTAGAATGTCCCGGAAAATATAATTTCTTTTCCTCTCATTTCCAGTTATCAGCTACCTACAATCGAATCGACTATAGAAATAAATTAAAGATTGACTTATTGTTTCTATAATATAAACTTCTCTCGTATTCTAATTATAACATATTTTTTGTTAGTTTATTAAACAACGTAATAAACTATAATATTTATATGGAAAATACTTTTTGCGATACTTTCTATTATAAGATAAAAATGTTGCTAAAGGATCCTATACACATCGTGTTGGGTCGAAAAGTATACATGGTGATATGCAGAAAAATGAGTAGAAAGCTGCTTGTTAGTGGAGATCTTGTTAAGATAGAATCTGTTAAGAGGACTTTGTACTAATACTTATTTATTTCTTTTTTACATTTGTGCAAGTTTTATATGAAAATATACAGACTCGCGAAAGTATTCGAATATTTGTAGAATTTTTTCTATGAATATATTATGTGTGTTCTACAAAACATTTTGTAATTTCATGATATTATTTCGTAATGTATTATTTTGAGAAGTAAATGAAGGGTTATGTAGAAATAATTATTGAAACGCATATACAGAAAGCGGAAAGGTTTGAAAATTTGTTGACAATTTAATTTCAAATGTCTTTGATATTTGGACAATTCACGCTCATTATTCAGTGTATGAAATTTCGATGTTTAATAATTGAAACACTTTGAGAATGTTTTAACAAATTCCGTTCCAATCTATTCAATGTAATCAACCAAAGTTTGTTAGTACAGTGTACGAAGTAAAAGTCATTATAATGTTATAAATTAATCAAGCAAACACAATTCCTAGTTGTTAAACTTTCTAAATTGTTCCGATTTTGTAGTGGAACGTTTTAATTGTGCTATAACTTCAATATTTAATAGCTTAAAGTTATTTGTAGCACGAAATTTAGGATTAAAAGCTGACAAATTTTGTCGGCACGTACATACTTTTCAAGTTCATTAATAATTTTGAACATCACAGTAAATGTATTCACAAGTTAAAAATTAAAACTGTTGAAAGGAAAGATACTTTACATTAACATTATGATTACAAGAAAGCTTATGAAGTTATCTTATCGTTTAAATTAAATTAGAGATCAACTTCTCTTCTAAAATTCATTCATGGATAAAATCCTTCCCCCATGTATTATAGAATAACTTTCATCGTCCGAAGCGGCTTTGATACAGGAAATAAATTTCCATATACTGTTCATATTCTGCAGAACTCGAGTTTCTCGAATTCCGACTAAAACGATAAAAGTTACGATAAAGAAAATCTTATCTTCCAGTGAAATATAAAAGAAACTGAGATTCACGAAAATTTTTATATAACGTCTCTAAAATTAAAAGTGCAATGGAAGAACATTATTTGTAACAAAATAAAAATTTAGGATAATTTAAAGATTTTTGTATCGTAATATATTCTACAAGTAAAAGATATTAAAAAACTGAATCTATCAATTTTTAACACGTTTACTGTACTACCATATTTAATATAAAATTTTATTTAAGTTCCTTTTTATATGAATATTCTGAATAGAATTCCTTGCAATGCGTCTAAAATTTTCTATCAACGTTGCACCTTTTTTCTTCTCGTCAACACTCTTCTTATCACTAAGCATGTCGTAGAATGCAAAGAGTTTTGGAAAACAAAAACCAACCACGTTTTATAATATATTTCTACACACGACCAATTCTTTTTCCTTAAAGGAATCGTGATAAGGGCGGAAAGAAAGTCGGTCATAGTTGTTCGATGCGCCACAGAAAACGCGATTTTCTTTTCATTCACTTTCTTCTTGACCTACGCACTCATTCATATGCAAAAACGTGAAAGTCGTGTGATAAATAAGTATACTTTGCATCTTTCGCAAGTTCACATTCTTTCAAAGTGTGCACGAAACGAAATAAAAAGGCAGATAAGGATCGGTTGCCCTGTTCGTGAGAGTTTTGCCTCTTATACATATGCATATCGCGTATGAATATTCGAAACGCTTATTTGCTTGCATATACGTAAAAATTTACACGTGAAAAATGATATTTGAAAATTATAGTGCCGTTTTTCATGATGTGGATATTTCTACTTTACGAATATTTGGACGGTTGACAAGAATTTATTTATATTTAAAAATATAAGTTTCTATGAAATGAAGATATGTATATGTAGGATAAGTAAGATGATATATGGAAGTGAAAAAGTGTAAGATATTTTATATCACTAATTCTATTTGCTGATTTGAAATGATTTAATATACAATGTCATTTGGCGACAAGCATCTGGTTAAAGCGTAATAAGATTAATTAAAAATATTCATAAAGAATAAGAGTTATTGTGTCTAAAAATACATATTCGATTATTCTACTCATATTCGTAAATAACATCTTCCTTCATTAATTTGAAACCGATTAGTCGGTCTCAACAACATGATAAATGTTAAGTATCTGTTCAACCATACGCGGAGAGACGCGATCGCGAAGAAACGTGTCAGCGAAAGGTGTAAATTCTCGCTACGATTTGATAACCGACGCCGCGATACGATTGATCCCCTATTTCGATTAGGACAACAGGGATGGTTAATGGATGACAACACAGGTTTAACAGGGTTACTATGCACTATATTTACAACACTTATCTTTGCATCTATTCAGGGGTCCTGCATTGTTATCGTTACAAGTTTCGATATCGAACAGCCTTATATTTGTTGCACTAACAATACGTTTCGATGGAATGTGTAGAAAATAATGTGACTCGCAATGCATTGTTTGAACAAAGTACGTAGTTATGATTCGTGCGATGTACGATGTGAACTGAATGTGCCCCGTATGTGATGACTCGTAACCCGATTGTCTTGAAACGATGTTGGTGTAACTTGGCCGTAGTGAGTGAATGTGAAGAGAAATGACTTGACCGAAGTTACTGGTATGATGGTTGACTCGAAAGTGATTTTCGGTTGTGTCGTTGTTGTGAAGGAAGACTCTGGTTGGGTGTGTACATGTTGTAATGAGATGCTGATACGCTGATGACATTTACCTAAGTGAGTAGATTCTAATTGGATAGGACGAAAGGCCCTGGAGCGTAGAGAGGTGTCGGTCATACCTGACCAACTCTTAGTCGTGGTGGGACTAATGACTGGGAAAAAACCAGCGATTTCCGTTTTCCGCTGAAACGAGCAATAAAGCTAAGGACAATTTTGCAGCACGATAGTTAAAAGAGAAACACCAAAGACACCTTAGTCCTGAGGGGAAAAATACGGTAATATATGATATGTCCTTAGGGGTATTGAGCGTCCCCAGAAGGATATGTGTGACTGGTGGCCATATGGATGCTGGATGGTCTACTGTTGTGTTACGCGACGTAACAATAATATAATATAATATAACATAATGTAATATGACATGATATGATATGAGAAAACGTAATATAATATAATATAGTATGATATGACATAACATGGCATGATGCAATATAACATAATATGACATAATATGATAAGACATAACGTAACATAATAAAATATAATATAATATAATATAATATAATATAATATC